>CM045492.1:19888199-21088199 GCA_024704745.1 Rosa lucieae
TTGATCTTTATTTGTTGCCGAAAATGGAAATATCTGGTTTTGTTTTATGGAAAACTTTTATGTGTTCTTGTTCTTTGGTGCGCAACATAGAATGATTGCATGTAATTGGAGCTAGTAATTAGTGAACGCTTGTTGATCCTAGTTCAATATGGTAGTAAAGGCTTTGTACAAAGGTCGAGATCAGATTATGCATGTAATGAAAAGACTTGTTTTGATACTTGAATTTGCATGTTTATTGACTAAACTTTCACTTGCTCTTAATGATTTGAATGCATGAGATTATGAGTCGCTTCGATTGTGTGATACCTGCATTTGAAGTATATTGTTTAGGCGCTTGTTCTACTCATTGTGTAAAGGGAAGTCATATAAGGGACAATTGGGCGCTTGTAACTTGTTTCTTGGTTGATATCGTTCTATGGTAACTTAAGATTAAAGATTGCATGAATGGATTGTTCTTGATTAGTTCTTGAAAAATTGTTCTTCAAAAATTCTTCTTTTCCCACCTATGTAAATAAACGATTTAATCTTTATTGTTTTTCTGAAAATTTATGTTTTCAATCTTCAAAAACCCCCATCTTTTGTTTTCTTGTTTGTGTAAATAAATAAAATTAACTTAGATTTTTAGGTAGCATGTTAACCTAGTTAAATAAAAAAAAATAAAAAAATAAATGTTTTTAATTCGTGAATAGTGTCTCCGTGAATAGTAATATGTGTTTGTTTTAGTTTTAGTGTTTTTTAGGAGTTTGTTATGTGTTTGTTATGTGTTCCTATTTTTTAGGGATTGTCTCCTAAATTTTAGGGAAAGTAGTTAGAGTTAGTTTTGACTTAGGAGTCCTAATTTGACTTTGCTTCTAATTTGTTCCTAGTTGTATTTGACTTCCTAATCCTTATAGAAGTAGTATTCCTTATTGTATATGGATTCCTAATTAATTATGACTTGTAATTGTGTATAAATAGGAGTAGGATTTCCAAACCTTTTCTAACTCAAAATTCTTTCTTTCTTTCGAATTCTATGCATATATATATACTTGCATATTTTGTTGTTCTCTCATTCTTTGCTCTCTAATTCGTGTGAATGTATGGTTGCTCTCTAAACTCTTTGTTGGTTTCTTTTGTTGTTCGAAAATTATGCATGCTTGTAACTTGTAAATTATAATTTTCGTGTGATGTATATTCTATGTTTCTTTGATTTTTTTCTCACATGTTAGCACCCTCAATCCCCGGTTTTGAACGATCCCTGCTTATTCTATACTAACAACTACATTTTTCAGGGTTTAAATTGGCGAATGCTTTTGCACACCAGAAGGAGGATCAGAAGTTCTGACACTTCAGTTAATCCATCACCACACCCAAACGCCACCTCCATCACCTCGTGCACTTTTGGTTATTCCACCACCACCACTACCAATGGCTCTCACCATAAGGCAACTCTCTACATCCGTCATCCCACCTGGGGGCGTGCCAACCTGCATAACCTACCCTGCTGCAGCTGAGGGATTAACAGCTGATTTTGAGTTGAAGTCTGGGTTGCTTCATCGTCTTCCTACATTCCATGGACTACCTATGGAGGATCCAACACCACTTATGGAATTTCAGTTCATCTGCACTAGCATGAAGCCTCAAGGAGCTGATGAGCATATTTTGAAGCTGAAGGCCTTCCCATTTTCGTTGGCTGACAAGGCAAAGCAGTGGCTTTATGAGTTGCCTAGTGGACGCATTACCTCTTGGGGAGACATGATGAAGGCGTTTCTTGAGAAGTATTTTCCTACATCTCGCATCATCATGTTAAGGAAAAAGATAAGTGGCATCCAACAAGGGCAAGATGAGTCCTACGCAGAATACTATGAAGGTTCAAGTCTCTCATCACTCAATGCCCTCAACATGGCATGAAGGAGGAGACCTTGCTCACTTGCTTTTATGATGGTCTCACACCATTGGAAAGAGAATGCTAGATGCAGCTTCTGGTGGATCTTTTGTTGACAAGGAACCTGCGGCTGGAATGATCCTTATTGAGAATAGGGCCTTGAATCAACAACAATTTGGAAGCTCTAGGCCCAAATCCACCACCATACGTGAAAGGGTCCATGAGGTAAGTACTTTAACTCAGTTGGAAGATAAAATTAACAGACTTACTTCTATAGTGTCCCAGGGATCACATGGACAAGTCATGGTGTGTGGAGTGTGTTCAATGCAAGGGCATGTGTCTGACCAATGCCCTCAACTCATGGAAAGTGGAGGACAAGAAGGTGTCAACGCCATAGGCTTCCAACAAGGTTTCCAACGTCCTAGGAATGATCCTTACTCAAATACTTACAATCCTGGATGGAGGGATCACCCTAATTTTCGTTGGAAGGACAATGAGAACGTTCAAAGTGCACCTCAAGGGTTCCAACAGCGTCCTCAAGGCTTTTATCAAAAGCCTCAACCTCCTAACCCTACTCCTTTCAATTCGAATTTTAATTCAAATGCTCCTTCTTCTTCTTCTAATGATGAGTTGATCAAGGCACTAACCAAGTCTACTCAAGCTTTAATTGCAGGTCAAACTAATCATGGGAACCAAATCAACGCCATATCCACAGATGTAGCTGAGATGAAGAAGCAAATGAGTCAAGTGGTGGAGTTCATGGGTAAGTTTCATGAGCAAGGTAAGTTACCAAGTGGCACCATCCCAAATCCTCACTTTGAGCAAGCCAAAGTCGTGACTACAAGGAGTGGTAAGACCCTTGTAGACCTTCCTAAGCCTCCCAAAAAGAATTTAACGTCAACTTTAGAGAGGAGAGAGGACCCTGCAACGTCCAAGGCTCATGTGACGTCTCAACCTTCAACTGCACAACCGAACCTTCAAGGTAATGTTTCTAACTCTTTCAATTCGGTTATTGCTAATCCATCTTCTTCTCCATTGCCTTTCCCAAGCAGATATGCTAAATCCAAGAAGGATGAGGCCGAAAAGGCCATCTTGGAGACCTTCAAGAAAGTGCAAATCAACATCCCTCTCCTTGAGGCCATAAAGCAGATTCCTAAGTACGCCAAATTCTTGAAGGAGCTTTGCACCACAAGGAGACAAAACCGTGAGAAGGAAGTGGTGAAGGTAAGTGAGAACGTCTCAGCTGTGCTTCAACGCAAAATACCTGAAAAGTGTAAGGATCCAGGGAGTTTTTCTATCCCTTGTGTTATTGGAACCACTAGATTGAAAATGCCATGCTAGACTTAGGTGCGTTCTATAAATGTTATGCCATATTCTGTTTATGCATCTCTAGGTCTAGGTGAACTTAAACATGATAATGTTATTATTCAGTTGGCAGATCGATCTAATGCATACCCTAAGGGGTTAGTTGAGGATGTGCTTGTGCAGGTTGGTGAGTAATCTTCCCAGCTGATTCTATGTCCTAGAGATGGAGGAGCCCTCTCCCAAGTCAACGCCCCTTTTGCTAGGTCGTCCCTTCATGAGGACGGCTAGGACTAAAATTGATGTTATTCTGGCACCTTGTCAATGGAATTCGATGGAGAAGTTGTTGGCTTCAACATTTTTGAAGCTATGAGGTATCCCCTAAGTGATTTTTCAATCATGTTTTTCTATTGATATACTTGATGAACTTGCGCAGAAATTCATGGAGATTATGGAGGATGATGCCATGGCTTCAACCATTGCAAGTGGCGTTGGCATTCTTGAGAATGGCGTCACCATACCTAAGGAAGAGCTCACGGATTCTTATGAATCTATCCACCTAGAAAACGTTGCTTCTCTTGAGGCAACGTCCTATGTAGGTAGGTCAAGTCCTTCTTTTTCACTTTCCATCTCTACTAATAAACCTTTACCTTCAGTGATCCAGGCACCTACCCTAGAACTAAAGCCATTGCCAGATCATTTGAAGTATGTTTATTTGGGAGATAAAGAGACATTGCCTGTAATCATTTCGTCATCCTTGACGCCAACTCAAGAGGACAAACTTGTGGATATGCTTAAGAGACACAAAACTGCAATTGGTTGGACCTTGGCAGATATCAAGGGAATTAG
The DNA here is from genome assembly GCA_024704745.1 of Rosa lucieae. NCBI lineage: Eukaryota > Viridiplantae > Streptophyta > Magnoliopsida > Rosales > Rosaceae > Rosa > Rosa lucieae. The sequence continues at coordinate 19,892,215 of CM045492.1, forward strand.
CCCTACCACTTGTTGTCCATAGGATTTTGCTTGAGGAGGGAGCTAAGCCAACTAGGAGGCTCAAAGACGATTGAATCCACCCATGATGGAAGTTGTGAAGAAAGAAGTCATCAAAGCTTCTTGATTGTGGCGTCATATACCCTATTCGGATTCTAAGTGGGTTTCACCAGTTCAAGTTTGTGCCAAAGAAGTCTGGAATAACTGTTGTGAAGAATGCAGAGAATGAGTTAGTACCTCAGAGAACTGTGACTGGACATCGAGTTTGTATTGACTATAGGAAGCTCAACGCCACTACTAGGAAGGATCACTTCCCTTTGCCATTCATTGATCAGATGCTTGAGAGGTTAGCTGGCCATGAGTTTTATTGCTTCTTGGATGGATATTCTGGTTACAATCAAATCGCCATTGCTCATGAGGATCAAGAGAAAACGACCTTCACTTGTCCTTTTGGAACGTTTGCCTACAGAAGAATGCCATTCGGACTATGCAACGCCCCAGGTACGTTTCAAAGGTGCATGGTAAGTATCTTTTCTGATTTCATTGAGAAAATTATTGAAGTTTTTTATGGATGACTTTTCTGTCTTTGGTAAAGATTTCGAAATTGCTTAAGTAACTTAGAATTGATACTTGTACGTTGTGAAGAAACTAACCTTGTTTTAAATTGGGAAAAATGTCACTTTATGGTTAAACAAGGAATAGTTTTAGGGCATATTATCTCTAAACGTGGAATTGAAGTAGATAAAGCTAAAGTAGATCTTGTTAGATACTTACCATACCCCACAAGTGTGAGGGAGGTCCGTTCTTTTCTTGGACATGCAGGTTTCTACAGGCGCTTTATCAAGGATTTTTCCAAGATTTCTAGGCCCCTATGTCGTTTACTTGAAAAGGAAGTGGCGTTTGAGTTTGATGAGGATTGCAAGAAGGCGTTCAACACTTTGAAGGAGCTTCTAACGTCTGCACCAATTATGCTTCCACCAGATTGGTCTCTACCCTTTGAGATCATGTGTGACGCCTCAGATTATGCCATTGGGGCCGTGCTAGGACAAAGAAGGGACAAGAAGCCCCACGCCATCTACTATGCTTCTAGGACCCTTAATGATGCTCAACTCAATTACTCTACAACTGAAAAACTTTTAGCTGTTGTTTTTGCCTTAGAAAAATTTCGATCTTATTTATTGGGTACTAAAGTTATTATTTATTCTGATCATGCAGCTTTAAGGTACCTAATGTCCAAGAAGGAGGCAAAACCAAGGCTAATTCGTTGGATACTCTTGCTTCAAGAGTTTGACGTTGAGATCAAGGACAAGAAGGGCTCTGACAACGTTGTGGCAGATCACTTGAGTAGGCTAGTGAGTGAAGAGGACGCCATACCCTTAGTGGAGATGTTTCCGGATGAACAACTCTTCGGAATCCAGGTAAGTGAGCCTTGGTATGCAGATATTGTTAATTATTTTGGTGTCCAAAACGTTCCCTAGTAATATGCTAAGTGTTCAACGTGATAGACTTAAGTTTTTAGCTAGACAATATGTTTGGGATGATCCCTTACTTGTGGAAATATTGCTCTGATAAATTGATAAGGAGATGTGTGCCTAATAATGGAACAATAGCTATACTTTAGTTTTGTCATTCTAAACAATGTGGTGGCCACTTTGGCTCGGATAGAACTGCTAGGAAGGTGTTGGAATGTGGTTTTTATTGGCCTACTATATTTAAAGATGCATATAATTTTTTGTATGACATGTGATAGGTGCCAAAGAACTGGTAATTTAGGACCTAGAGATCAAATGCCTTTAACTCCTGTTATAATAGTCGAAATTTTTGATGTTTGGGGTATAGATTTCATGGGTCCTTTTCCTTCATCTAATGGGTTCCTTTATATTCTCTTGGCTGTTGATTATGTTTCTAAGTGGGTGGAAGCGAAAGCCACCAGGACTAATGATTCTAAGGTTGTTGCAGAGTTTATAAAGTCTAATATTTTTAGTAGGTTTGGCATGCCTAGAGCACTCATTAGTGATGGAGGTTTCTCACTTTTGCAACAAGACCATTGAAGCTTTGCTTAGGAAGTATCATGTGACCCATAAGGTTTCAATGCCTTTCATCCTCAAACAAGTGGACAAGCAGAAGTTTCAAATAGGGAGATCAAGAGGATACTTGAGAAAACCGTGGGTCCTTCAAGGAAGGATTGGAGCCAACGTTTGGAGGATGCTCTTTGGGCATATAGGACGGCTTTCAAGACACCAATTGGGATGTCACCATTTCGTTTGGTGTATGGGAAACCGTGTCACTTACCTGTGGAGTTGGAGCATCGAGCTTGGTGGGCAATCAAGACGTTCAATATGGAATTGGATGAAGCTGGACTTCATAGGAAATTGCAACTCAATGAGCTTGAGGAAATTCGGAATGATGCCTATGATAGTGCACGGATTTACAAGGAAAAGACAAAGGCTTTTCATGATAAGATGATTCGTGGAAAGACCTTTGTAATTGGTCAAAAAGTTCTTTTATTTCATTCTAGATTGAGACTTTTTCCTGGTAAGTTACGTTCTAGATGGGTTGGTCCTTTTATTGTTACTAATGTCTTTCCTCATGGTGCTATACAGATAAAGAGTCAACACTGGAGCGGAATTCAAGGTGAATGGACATCGTCTTAAGCCTTACTACGAGGCGTTTGTGGACATAATGTGGAGGATGTACCCCTCCAAGAGGCGCCACAACCAGAAGAGTAAATGAAGGTGCAAGTCTAGGCTGAAAGACTTTAAACATTAAGCGCTGCATGGGAGGCAACCCATTTCGTCCGTAGCTGTGGAGGAGTCATCAACGCAGATTTGCTTTCTTGAACTCTTCCCTTCTCCTTTATTTTCGTCACTTTGTCTTTGTTTTAGGATTTCTTGCGTTAACTCTTATGCCATGCTTGATTGATGTTTTGTATGCTTTATACTTGTTTATACATTGAGGACAATGCATGAATTAAGTGTGGGGGAAGGGTATAACGTTTCACTTTGTTTTTAGGAGCTAGTTTTGTGGTTATAAAAAGAAAACAAAATAAAAAATCAGAAAAGAAAAACAATTTTGCGTTAACTTTGTTTTAGGTTTTGTGTTATATGTTTTGGTTTTTATACTTGTGTGTTTTGTTTGTTTGGTTATTGTTGGAGTCAAATTGAATTTTGGGTAAATATCTTCTTCATCGTAGGCGCATCCAATGGGATGTGATGTCTAAAGGTTTAGTTTGGATATGAGAAGTGCTGACAAAGGGTCTCGTCCCCTGTCAATCAAGTGAGCTGAGCTCCGCCAAAATCGTTCCTCTCTTCACCTGGTCATGTTCCAAAGGAGTTACCGAAAGGAGAAGGGAAATAACCCTAAGTCCAAAACGTTTTGTCATGTTTGTTGCGTCATTTATATGTTGTTTTTGTTTTGTTTTGTGATCGAGTCTTAGGATGCCCTTTTAACTGTCTAGGATGAGCTTATATCTCTGAAATTAATGCTAAAAGAGGATCACAAGATTGAGATAATGTTTGATGATATTCTTTGGTTAATTATGATTTATGAAAAGCATATGAATGTGTAGTAGATATGGTGCATGCGTAACTTTGGTACAGAATATGAACATGTGGAAGATAAGTTGTGATTCATAATAACCCTTGTGAGAATTTGAGCCATGTGCCCTTTCTTTGTGAGTGATTAATGAAAAAATGAATTATACTCTTATTTTCTTGGCATGATTTGTTGATCTCATTATTCTTTCATCTTGATTGATTACTTGCCATAGATTAAGTTTGATGGACTAGAGAATGCTAGAATTCACTGTTATGCTTGTTGAGACGTTTATGATCAATATATGGCCCTGATTCTGGAAAGGATAAAGGTACTTACTTAGGATTTACCACCATAGCCAAATATAGCCTGTGTCCCATTTGTGCCCGTCGTGGGACTCCCTAGTTTAACCATTTTGAGCCTACATTGAGCCTTTTCTTTCATCACCCTCAAAATTCTTAACCCTTAACCCTAGTATAGTTATATCCTTACCCTTTGTTCTAAAGACTTAGTGGAGCATATTTTATGAGACTTTGCTTGGAGTTTTGGCGTCAAGGAAGACTTTTGAAGACATGAAGAAGTTCAAGTGTGGGGGTAGACTTGTCCATATGTAATCTTTGTATGTAATTACCGAAAAGAAAAAAAGAAAAAATGAAATCGTAAAAAAAAAAAAGAGAAAAAGAATATTACGGCAATTAAAGAAAAAAAAATGTGTATTATTGTTTAAGTTCTATGGATTTTAGTCCCCTATACTTAGTGGATTTGGAGTTTGCTTTGAAGTGAAGGCCCATTGTTGAAAAATTTGGTCTTTGTCCAATTCACAATTGTTCAAAAGAAGGTTAGAATGAAGTTTGGGCCCAACATGATGGCACTTGGCCCTTTTATAAGCTTGGAGGATACTTGACGTTTGCTATGCTTGGTGGATTCGAAAATTTGGTCTCTCTACATCAGCAAGTGCTCTGCTAGGTTTTTAGGACACTTTGTGATTTTCCTATCCCTTCGTTTCTTTTTACCTTAAGCCTTGGCCCCATTACAACCTTAAATTGTAAGACCTCTTTGATCCTTAAGATGGGACAGCCTTTGATCTGTGGAGATGAGTTATGACTGTTGAACTTATGGCTTGGGTTCATCTGTGCAAGTGGTTGATATCTTTCATGAGATCTTTGAAAAAATAATATATGTGCTTTCGTTTCTTATACATATGTGATTTACTTGCTATTCTTTCACATATAATTGAGTGATAAGCTTTTAAGCATGAGCCTTGAATCTGAGAGAAGAAAGAGTGATTTATCCATGTGAGGTTTGAATCATGACTTGTTTGAAATATGTTAAAGAACCCACCACCATTGTTTACCCCCAAGTCTTACATGCTTATATGTGGATTATATCTTGTAATTAACTCTTGAATATCTTGAAGATGTGATGCTTGGTTGAGTGTTAATCTTGGTGACTTGAAAGTATGAGATTTCTGAGACAATATGTTAAAGGGCGTAGAAGTCTTTTGTAATGTCAACGTTTGTGTTTTTGTTTTTGGTTTTTGTTTTACGTTTTTGAGTCTTCGTGTCGTTATGTTTTTCGTTTTCTATACTTAGTATTTTCGTTGGTTCTTGTTTTGTGTTTCTTAGTCTTTTTGGTTTGTTATGTTGATTTTGCTAAGGGACTAGCAAAAGCTAAGTGTGGGGGAATTTGATAGGAGCATAAAATGCGACGTTTATAATGATTAAACCCTATATTTCGCTAAGTTATTTCCTTTATCTTGATCAATTTAACTTAGTTAGTGTTTTACAGGTGAAAATGGAGTCTCAAGGTCCAAAAATGTCTAAGGAATGCATATGTGGCGCAGAAGTGAAGAGAAATGAAGAAATGGAAGTTCTCCCAGTTTGACTAGGAAAAGGAATCCTAGTTGGAGTAGGAATCAGAAGCTGACTTGGATTCAAACTCTTAAGTCGCGGAAATTAGAAGTCTACTTGGACAAGGAAACCCAATCCTATTCAGATAAGGAATCCTAGTGTGACAAGGAGTCCCTGTTGGATAAGGATTACTCAAGAAGGTTCCGGAAGAGTGTAGAAGCATCTCGGAAAAGGAAGCAGTATTCAACTAGGAAACCTACTTGCATATGGAGTCCTACTCGTACTAGGAGACCTGTGGAAGCTAGGAGAAGTCTATGGAACGTCCATGAAGCATCTAGAAGTCTCAAGAAGATCATATGCCGTGCACATGGAAGAGGAAGCAACAAGAAATACGAATTACAAAGCATTATGGAATTTGGACTTCTTGTTGAGTTTGGATTGGAATTGCCGTGAGATTCTTGAAGGTTCTAGGGAGTTCTTGACGTTTCTACTTCAGAATAGGCGTGGAAGACATGTGAGAGGCATGTGATGTGAAGGAAAACCGAATTGGACTCAACTTGTGCATTAAAAGTCAAATCCATTACAGATTCGGAAATCTGCCTGTGCAGATCAGTCAACTTCAACGGAGTGCAATAAATCGCTCAGAGCTCAGAAAATTATGATCTTTATATGGTTGGAAATCTACGGATGTCTAGTTTCCAGAGATTTTTACAGCTCATCAATATCTATTTTCTAGAGGAAGTTATGGTCGTTTTAGTGGACTGAGGTCAATCCTGCCGGAAATCTGTTTTGTGAGAAAGAAGTCCTAAATCAACTCGAACTAAGAGAAACCAAGTAGAAACGAATTGGGAGTGCCTTGAGACGTTCTACTATATATACCTTGTGTATTAGACGTCCAGGGGTAACAACATATTCTCCACAATTTCGTTTCTCACCGGTTTGCTCTTAAGTTTCAGGTTTTTTCATCTACAAGCTCCTAGCCGTGCCATCCTCCATCCTAGCCGTGAATTCTACCTTGTGTTGCTGCCTTGGATCTGCTTTGGACCTTGGGACGTAGTCAAGGGTTGTTCATACCATCTTCCCTATGTTTTCTTTACGGTTTAGTGTTTTTGTATTTGTATTTTCTGTTTTGATTTCCCTATGTGTAAAACCGAAGCTATGAGATAACTTTCTGATTTTTGGGATGCAATTTAGATGTTCTTTTCAATGATTGATTGGTTTATGTGTGTTTGATCTTTATTTGTTGCCGAAATATGGAATGATAATCTGGTTTTGTTTTATGGAAAACTTTTATGTGTTCTTGTTCTTTGGTGCGCAACATAGAATGATTGCATGTAATTGGAGCTAGTAATTAGGTGAACGCTTGTTGATCCTAGTTCAATATGGTAGTAAAGGCTTTGTACAAAGGTCGAGATCAGATTATGCATGTAATGAAAAGACTTGTTTTGAGTACTTGAATTTGCATGTTTATTGACTAAACTTTCACTTGCTCTTAATGATTTGAATGCATGAGATTATGAGTCGCTTCGATTGTGTGATACCTGCATTTGAAGTATATTGTTTAGGCGCTTGTTCTACTCAATTGTGTAAAGGGAAGTCATATAAGGGACATTGGGCGCTTGTAACTTTGTTTCTTGGTTGATATCGTTCCATGGTAACTTAAAGATTAAAGATTGCATGAATGGATTGTTCTTGATTAGTTCTTGAAAAATTGTTCTTCAAAAATTCTTCTTTTCCCACCTATGTAAATAAACGATTTTAATCTTTATTGTTTTCTGAAAATTTATGTTTTCAATCTTCAAAAACCCCCATCTTTATGTTTTCTTGTTTGTGTAAATAAATAAAATTAACTTAGATTTTTAGGTAGCATGTTAACCTAGTTAAATAAAAAGAAAAATAAAAAAATAAATGTTTTTAATTCGTGAATAGTGTCTCCGTGAATAGTAAATATGTGTTTGTTTTAGTTTTAGTGTTTTTTAGGAGTTTGTTATGTGTTTGTTATGTGTTCCTATTTTTTAGGGATTGTCTCCTAAATTTTAGGGAAAGTAGTTAGAGTTAGTTTTGACTTAGGAGTCCTAATTTGACTTTGCTTCTAATTTGTTTCCTAGTTGTATTTGACTTCCTAATCCTTATAGAAGTAGTATTCCTTATTGTATATGGATTCCTAATATAATTATGACTTGTAAATTGTGTATAAATAGGAGTAGGATTTCCAAAACCTTTTCTAACTCAAATTCTTTCTTTCTTTCGAATTCTATGCATATATATATACTTGCATATTTTGTTGTTCTCTCATTCTTTGCTCTCTAATTCGTGTGAATGTATGGTTGCTCTCTAACTCTTTGTTGGTTTCTTTTGTTGTTCGAAAATTATGCATGCTTGTAACTTGTAAATTATAATTTTCGTGTGATGTATATTCTATGTTTCTTTGATTTATTTCTCACATGTTAGCACCCTCAATCCCCGGTTTTGAACGATCCCTGCTTATTCTATACTAACAACTACATTTTTCAGGGTTTAAATTGGCGAATGCTTTTGCACGTATCAGTAATTTTCAGATTTGTTTCTTTATGTTCTTGATCTGTTTATGATATCTTTATAATCTGATTTTGTGTCATCCTTTATATCTTTAAGCATATGATTTTGGTTGAATAATTATGTTAATCTGCAGGTTAATAAAGCCAAATTTGTGTTCTAATTCACCCAATCGTTTTGGGGCATAAATTGAAGTGGTAAAGGCTATGTACAATGGTCGAAATTATATGCTACATGTTTGTGCGTTTGTAACTTCTTATGGATGCATACATGTTTGGATTTAGAATTCTAATTGCACTTAATGATTCATATTTAATGTTGACGGATGCTCTTCAGTATTAACGTGATGTTTTATATGAAATATTTTAAGTTATGGACTTTTCCTAACTTAGGAGATTAAAGAAGAATTAAAGTGGTACTCGATCTCTTCAGACTTGTACTTCGAATTCATTTATGATATTTAGTGTTGGCACGATTTTAGGTTGTTTAGATTGAAATAATTCATTGCATGTTGATATGGTTTGGAAATTCTGATTTAAGTGTGAAGAAGTCGATCACATGTATATATTTATCTTTTTGTTTTATTTCATAGGAACTTAGAAACCAAAAGTTGAATCCCCCATTTTTATGGTTGTTTCTTGTGTAAATTTGTAGATAAATACTTGTTAATACTTGTTTTATTAATTACTAAATTAAATTGACCTTTTTGTTTAGGTGTACCCTACAATCCCAGGACTGAACGATCTCCGCTTATCCTACACTAACAACCACATTTTGCAGGGTTAAATTGTGAGGCTATTTCAGCAGCATCACTTGTGTATCATATTTAATTGTTAGAGTTTCAATTATTATGATTTTGTCACGGGGTGACTTGTGTTGATTTGAGAATGTGTTTTAAAAATGAGTTTAGGCGATTCTTTCTTTTAAATGTCCGGGGAGGACTTGTGTATCATATTTAATTGTCAGAATTTCAGTTATTATGATTTTGTCATAGGGTGACTTGTGTTGATTTGAGAATGTGTTTTAAAAGGTAGTTTTTGGGATTCTTTCTTTTAAATGTTCAGGGAGGACTTGTGTATCATATTTAATTGTCAGAATTTCAATTATTATGATTTTGTCACGGGGTGACTTGTGTTGATTTGAGAATGTGTTTTAAAAGAGAGTTTCAGGGATTCTTTGTTTTAAATATCCGGGGAGGACTTGTGTATCATATTTAAATTGTCAGAGTTCAATTTATATGATTTTGTCACGGTGTGACTTTTGTTGTGATTTTGGGGAAATGCATATTGAATTGTCAGAGTTTCAATTAATATGATTTGTGTCACGGGGTGACTTGTGTTGTTTTCTTTTGGGAAAAGAATGTGTTGTTTTAGGAAAACAGAGTGTGCGTGTGTGTTTGAGTTACTCATACGAGCTTTCATAAGCTTACCGGGTTTGTTGTATAGCAATCTGGTGCACTATTCAATGATGTAGGGCTTAAACCTGCAGGTCAGGATAATCGTGGCTGAAACTAAGATCATCACTTGCTTACAGCTATACGGTAGGAAGCCAATTGTGTGACTTTACCGTTATTAATACTTCCGCTTGTAGCGAGTTCTGAGGAGCATTTACGTTTTATTTTGTTGTTGACAATTTAATTCGTAAGCTTGTGTAATATATAACTCTGTGGAGCGAGTGTATATTAACTTTGAGGGTTCAAGGCATCAATAGGTACTTGGTTTAAAGGGAAAAAGTCTCCAGGTATTTTGTATTGATGACTGAACGATCACGCATGTATAATTATGGGATTATATATCGATTTTTATTTGTGTTAAAAATCAGGGGCGTGACAATTTGTAATTTCGTGTAACATGTATATTTAAACATTATGCTTGTATTTTCCATTAATTTTACTTTACTAACTTATTCTCCAAATTCCAGGATAATCAAATGGCTGAAGGAACTTAGTCTATCAAAGACCTTGCGTCCTCAAATGTACCTAGTAGGCTCGCCAATGCAATTGTGTGCCCTGCAGCTACAAATGGGAAGTCTGCCAACTTTGAAATAAAATCTAGATTGCTTAAGAGACTTCCTTAACACGTCCTTAGTCACGTCCTAAAGATCCAAAGCAGCTCTAAGGTGGTGCACAAGTGATGATCACGGCAAAGAATAGGGATGGTCACCGCAAAGCTTCTTGAAGATTGTGAAAAACCTGAAACTAGAGAGAACACAAGTGAGAATACAAAATTGTGGAGAAAGTGGTGAACCTTGCAATGTCAAATATGCTATGTATTTATATTGAGATGTCATAAGCTCTCCAATTTCAACTCTACTTGCTTCTCTCTCAGTTTGTATAGATCCAGGCTTTCCTTTAAATTTTCTGATTGGTTAACACATCTTATGACCAATAAATTAATTCCACATCATCAAGATTACATCATTAAGTCCAATCCGTGTCCTTCTTGCCTTTATTGAAGTCTTGACGTCAAAGAATATACTAAAACCTTCATGAATGTCACGGCAAAAGCAAGTCCAAATCAAATCTGAAATCCATTCTTCATCTTGATTCCAAAATCCGAATCCAATGTGTATTCCATGTAGTGTGCACGGCATGTGACCTTCTAGACTCTTCCTTTGCACTGCTAAAACATTTTCATATTGAATTCAGAATCCTTGTTGCACAATTATTCCATTTTCCAAATTGATTATGTAGTGCAGGACTTCTAGATGCTTCATGAATCTTCCAAGACGTCTCATAGCTACCACAGGTCTCCTAATATAATTAGAACTCCATATGAAATCAGGTTTCCTAGTCAAATACAAACTTCTTTCCCAAGATGCTTCTACACTTTTCTGGAACCTTCTTGAGTAATCGTTATCCAACATGGACTCCTTGTCGCACCAGGTGTTAGGTCCATAATTACCTAGTAATTATTCCCCTAATCTTGCACTTTTGCTTAACTGTTGTATTTATTTATATATATGTTTATTATGTTTTCCTTATCATGGTATGAAATAATGGAAAAGCTTGGAAATGCCCTAAAAACTCAACTTTAGCACATTTTTCTACCCCGGCTAGAAGAAACTGAGCTAGGCAAGGAAGAAGGAGAGACAGACGGACCAAATGAACACCAAATGAGTTGAAACTTTCCAGATATAGACATCCTAAGGATAATTTCTTATGAAGAGTATAAGAGCTAGTTTGGAGTGAAAGACCTTCAAAAAATCGATACAATTTTCTGCACTACAAGATGAAAACTGCAAAACTGGAACTGTACTGATTCCGGCAGCATTTTAGGGCAAACCACGAAGAATTAAGCTCTGAAATTTTACCAGGATGATCTACACTCATGGAGGAATATTTTGTTTGAAGACGTCAACGGCCAATTCCGAACTCTCGGTAGAGATTCAATTGAAGGAAGAAATGAGAAGAAAGTTCGCAAAAGAACAAAAAATAGGTCAACGGTGGTCAACACTGGATTTCGGACATATCTGGTCTAGTTGGCAGGCCGAGAACATTTGTGGAGGATAAGGAAAAGCTGACTAGGGTTAGAGACTTTAGGTGAGAAGACTTCAGGTATAGGTTATTTTGAAAGTTCGCAAAAGAACAAAAAATAGGTCAACGGTGGTCAACACTGGATTTCGGACATATCTGGTCTAGTTGGCAGGCCGAGAACATTTGTGGAGGATAAGGAAAAGCTGACTAGGGTTAGAGACTTTAGGTGAGAAGACTTCAGGTATAGGTTATTTTGAAATTCAAAATTTGAAAGATGACAAGTGGTCCCATTCTTCCACCTTACACATTTGTCTTCCATTTATTATCTTGTTCCCCTACATAATGACCCTTCTACCCTTACTTTTTCTCCCCCACCAAAATATCTATGGGCTTTCTAGGTCATTTCTATGTGGAGTCAAAAACTAGATCCACATATTGTGCTTACACATTTGTCAATCACATCTAGCCCTTCATTCCTTTTGATCTCCACCCTTGATTTGGATTACCTTGGCCTTTAAATACCCTTCCTCTCTCCCCAAAACCATGCATCTCCTTGGCCCCCTCATTTTGGAGCATCAAATCTCTCTTTTATCTTGTTTTAGGTTAGTTTTTCATACCTTGTACATAGTTCTTTGAGTTTGTGTGAGAAATAAGTATGTAGGCACTTGGGTTTCACAAAAACCGAAGTTACTACACACTATAAATCAATTACAACACTTGCTTTCACATATACAAGCCCTTGTTCTTCCTTGTTCTTAAGCTTTGTGGATGTATGGTGTTTTGGTTGTAAGAATTGAAAATCCCATACCTTGAAGCAATTCTCTCATCATTTGACATCTTTGAGAGCTAGTGGGAGGTTGGGTAGTTCTTCTCTTTTCTCTTCCTTCTCTCTTTAATTTGATGTTCATGGCTTGTATTTGTAATAACATGTGTTGTGAGTAATTGAATTTGAGGCTAGGGCTAAACTTATGTGCAAATAATGTAAATTTCCATGTGGTTTGTTGTTTATGCATGTTTTGAATCTTTTGGCTACTATACTTTCATGTATCCTAAGTGTGTTTATAGATTTATCACCTAGAAGCATTCTTTAGGAAATTAATGAATCGGAAAAATGAACTTGATAAACTTTTGATTCCGTAGGCATCTGTAGCTAAATAGGTGGTGGCTTAGCTTATTCCTACAGGAAGAACTAAGTTGCTTAAATTTCTTGCTCTAAATTTAATGCATGATGTTGTGAGTTTAGGTTCCAGAAGAATTTAGGCTCATGGCACCATAGGCCATTTAGGATCCGGAAGATTTGAATTGTATAAAGGTTGTGTAATTTAGCTTTGCTTCGGAAGAGATTGTTAAATTACATGACTAGTTGGTTTCTTGGTAGCTTCCTAGTCGTATTGGGAGAACTTCCATTTCTTTATTTTTCTTCATTTCTGCGTCCCTTGTAGCATTTCTGGTCTTTGAGACTCCATTTTAAGATGATCAAGTTAAAGGAAATAACTTAGCAAAATATAGGGAGTTAGACATTAGAATTTATGCTCCTATCAAATACCCCCACACTTAGATTTTGCTAATCCCTTAGTAAAATTAGCTTAACAAAATAAAAACTAAAAGACTAAAAAAAGGACTAAGTATGACAAACGAAAACACAAAGACTCAAAAACACAAAAACGAAACAACAAAGACAAGAACATTGACAGCAAAAATACTATTATGCCCTTTAACATTTTGTCTCATAAATCTCATACTTTCAAGGTACAAAGATTAACACTTAACCAAGAATCACATCATTAAGATATTGGAGAGTTAATAACAAAATATAATCCACATATAAGCATGTAAGACTTGGGGGTAACAATGGTGATGGTTGGAGCTTAACGTGTACTAAACAACTCATGATTCAAACCTCATATGGATATAACACTCTTTTCTTCTCCCAGATTCAAGGCTTATGCTTAAAAGCTTTTATTCACTCAAATATATGTGAAAGATAAATAAGTAGATATCACATATATAAGAAACGAAAGAACATATATATATATATATATATATATTTTTTTTTTCAGAAGATCTCATGAAAGATATCAATTACTCACACAAATGAACCTAAATTATAACTCATCTCCACTGATCAAAGGGTACACCCTATCTTAATGATCAAAAAGGTCTTTTAAAAGGGTTGTAATGGGGCCAAGGCCTAAGGTTTAAAGAAACGAAAGGTAAGGAAAAATCACAAAGTATCCTAAAAACCTAGTAGAGCACTTGTAGATGTAGAGAGACAAATTTTTGAATCCTCCATGCATGGTTGTCACCAAGTATCCTCCAAGGGCTTTATAAAGGGCCAAATGTCATCATGTTGGGCCCAAGCTTCATTCTAACCTTCTCTCGAACAAGTGTGAATTGGACAAAGACCAAATTTCTTCAACAATGGGCCTTCACTTCACAGCAAACTCTAAATCCACAAAGTATAAGGGACTAAAATCCATAAACAATAATACATTCTTTTTCCTTTAGTTTGCCGTACACATATATTTTTTTTTCAAGGCTATGCATATACAACTTTCATATGGACAAGTCCACCCCCACACTTGAACTTCTTCATATCTTCAAAAATCTTCCTTGATGCCAAAACTCCAAACAAAGTCTCAAACTATGCTCCACTAAGTCTTTAGAACAAAAGGTAAGGATGTAACTATACTAGGGTTAAAGGTTAAGGAATTTTGAGAGTGATGAAAGAAAAGGTTTAAAACGTATGCTCAAAGTGGTTAAACTAAGGGAGTGCACAACATGTGTACACAAATGGCGACACAGGCTTTATTTGGCTATGGTGGTAAAATCCTAAGTGCGTTTTAATACTTTCGAAACCGGGGACATGTATTGATAAAAGTTTTGGCAAGCATAAAAGTAAATTCTAGCATTCTCTAGTTCATTAAAGAGTTATGGCAAGTAATCAATCAATACGAATGAATAATGAGATCAATAAAATCATCACCAAGAAAATAACAGTATAATTCATTTTTTTCTTTAACCACTCAACAAAGAAAGGGCACATGACTCAAATTCTCACTTAGGGTTTATTCTGAATCATAACTTATCTTCCACATGTTCATATTATGTACCAACGTTACGCATGCACCATATCTTCTACACATTCATATGCTTTTCATAAATCATAATTAACCAAAGAATATTATCAAACATTATCCCAATCTTATGATCCTCTTTTAGCCTTAATTTCAGAGATATAAGCTCATCCTAGACAGTTAAAAAGGCATCCTATGACTCGATCACAAAACAAAAACAAGAACAAACCAACAAATGACGTAAGAGGGTTTTAGACTTAGGGATATTTTTCTTCTTCTTCTGGTAAGTTCTTTGAGACATGACTAGGTGAAGAGGGGAACGATTTTGGTGGAGCTCAGCTCACTTGATTAGTTGGGGACAAGACCCCTTGCTAGCATTTCTCGTATCCAAACTACACCTTAAACATCACATCCTGCTCAGATGAGCCTAGTTTGAAGAAGAAATTTACCCAAAATTCATTTTGACTTTAATATAAACAAAAAAAGAACGAAAACACAAAACCTACAACAAAGTTAACGCAAATTTTTTTATTTTCTAAATTTTCTGATTTTTTATTTTGTTTTTCATTTTATAACCACAAAACTAACTCTTAAAAACAAAGTGAAACGTTAAACCCTTCCCCCACACTCCCTTATTTTACTTCCTTTTTAATCAATTGAATTAGCAAAGCACCAAAACAATCTATTTCGAAATCATGCATCACAAAATCAAAGCAACATGCAAAAATCAAATTTTGAATCATTAAGTTCATGTAAAAGTTGATAATCATGCAAATCCAAGAACTCAAAGCAAGTCAATTCAATGCACAAACAATCCGATTTCGACCTTGTTGTAAGCCTTTACTACTTATTCGAAATCATAAACCTCATTTCTAGCATCCAATTGCGTGCAATTTACTCTTATGTTTCGAACCAAAGAACAAACACATGCAAAAGATTTTAATCAAACAATATCATATTATCATTCCATGAAAACGCAACACATAAAGATCAAGAACACATCATAGAAATATCACATGGAAAAGAGCATCAAAATTGTTCACAAAAATTAGATTATGGATTCATAGCTTTCGGTTTACACATAGAAAATCCAAAGCAGAAATTCTATCTACAATTACACATAACCGTGAAGAAGATGAATGGAAAAGCATATGAACAACCCTTGATCACGTCCCAAGGATCCCAAGCAACTCCAAGGTGGCGCAACATCAATTATGCTATGCATTTATATTGTAACGTCCAAAGCTCTCCAATTTTGATTCTACTTGCTTCTCTCTCAGTTCGTGTTGATTCAGGCTTTCCTTTAAATTTTCTAATTGGTTGACACATCCTTGGACCTATAAAATAATTCCACATCATTAAAGTTGCATCATAAGTCCAATTAGTATCCTATATTGTTTCTTTGAAGTGTTGGACATCACATGCCACTCTAGAACCTTCCAAATATCACGGAAAAACAAAGCAGATTCACGGACAGATTGACCTTCGTGTACTAAATCAGCCATAACTTATTTTAGAAAATTGCTATTGATGAACCATAAAAATTTCTAGAAACTAGACATTTGTACATTTCTAACATATAAGGATCATCATCTAGTTCACTCTGAGTGGCTCTTATGACCCTGTCTAAGTGGACTGATATGCACAGACAGATTTCCTAATTTGAAACGGATTTGACTTTGATTCATATCTTGTATCCAATTAGGATTTCTTGTCTAATCTTAGTGTTTCTACTTGAAACCGACCAGGGAATAGGTCTCAGCTTAATCCAACCACAAGACTCAGTACTCCCAAAACAAGTGGATGGTCACTGTTTATCCTGCAAGAACCAACAGGAGTCAGTGGGCAGACTGGGTGGACCGGCCTATAACCCTCCGATGCCTAAGTCAGTATCTAGTAAGATGTTGACAATTAGGGGAGCGAGATAGTGGTGACTTACTTAATTGGAGTCCTGTACATTTTCGGTGTGGGAGAACGTGTGCTTCCAAAAGTGGCAAACGAGCTTTGCTCGTTTTGGGAAATGGGGACAAGAGTGTAGGAGTAGGCCTATGCCCTGTGTGTTTGGCCTTTGGCGGCATGCCGAGGGGGCTCAGCATCCCATTTTGGGTGTTTGGCTCCTATTTTGAGGGTTAGTGAGCCTTATCACCTGGTATTTACATATAGGAGTAAGGTGGTACGAACAAGTCCCCCCAAGTCCCTAGTCAAGAGTTCTCTTAGGTAGGGAGTTTGTTTCTCTTAGGTGGGTGAGCACGCTATTTTCCGCAAATGGGGTGCCTATGCCCCTAGTCCCTCCAAGTCACTAGCCGAGGAAAATCTTGACTACGGTGCCAAGGTGGCCTCGCTAGGGGCCTGGCTCGGTGTCTAGAAAAGTGTCATTTTTTGGTGTTGCCTTGTTTTGTCAAGTGTCTCTGCTATAATGGGAGTTCGTGGCTATGGATTTGGTTCATCGTGAATAGTACTGGCTATAATGGCGCTTTGTATGAGATCGAGGCGATGACATTTGGTTGTCCTTGTGTCAGTTGTGGGAGGACACGTGGCAAGATCTTGCATCGCATCCCTCTAATCGAGCGGGTGAGAGTGAAGAGTTTCAGCTACATGGCTTCTTCTTTACATTCTTAGGGGGGGGGGGGTTTGAGAATAGGAGTTTTGTGTTCGCGAAGTTTGCCCGAAAGCGCCTATCGTCGTCTATGTCAACTAGGGTTCAGAGTTCGCGAGTGTTGTGCGGTTGCGGTTGGTTCCTTCCTTTACTCAAACATGTATAGTTTTACTTATTTCTGGTCTTTTGTTGGTTGGATTGCTATATTTTTTCCAGTTTTTCTTCTTTTTGTTTTTGTGGGTTTTGTTCGGTCGGTGTTGTCTTGGCTTGTGGGTGGTAAGGCTTGGTGGTATGGTGGCGGTAGTTGTCGTCGGAGAACATATTAGGCTTTGTGCCTTCACTGGGTGGTTTTTCCTTGGTCTAGTTTGAAAGTTGTCCTAGTTTTGGTGTATGGGGTTGGAGGGAAAGTGGTGTTGATGCCCTAACTAATGTTTGTGGACTTTTGCCAATATTATGGCATGTATGAAACATGTGAGGCTGGAGGCTGAATCTGATGTGGGGCCCTCAGGTACGGACCAAGGCAGGGTCTGCCCTCGGGGCCATGAAGCCGAGGAGGAAGTTAGGCAGGAAGTTTACCGAGGACTCCGAGAGTCCTCGAGGGCCGAGAACTCCATCTCGCCAGATTACCTGGGTGAAGAAGAGTTGGTACTGGTGACTGGTCAGCGAGGTAGGATTGTGCTGGGTTCTGGGGATGATGTTGTCGGCATAGATTAACCGGGCATGAGTATGACCTAAAAGGAGATTGATGAGTTGAGATGTAATTGGCATATTCCCAATACTGTTTACTTGTGACCCATTGAGGATACCGAGTGGGCTAGTCATCCTCCTCGCTTTTGGACTTTGTTTTACCCATATCAGTTTAGTTTCGGTTTGTGTTTTCTTCTCTCTCGGCGGCTGGAATATCTTTTGTACTCGCTGAACATAGCCATTGGCCAACTGACTCCCAATGCCCTCAAAATCTTGACCGGGGTAATACTTCTTTGGAAGATGTGTGGGCCAAAATGTCTGACCTATAACGAGTTCAACGCCATGTATAAGCTTTCCTACTTAGCGAAGTATGGTGGGTGTGTTACACTGAGGCCTTGGAAGTATGGGTCTATTATTGAGGATCTCGTCACCAATATCAGCCCCTCGTGGATTAAAAAGCCTTACTTCGTTGGCGGTTTTTAGCAGCTGCCTAACTAGGGAGTCGAGGAGCTCGCATGCTTTCAACCCATTAATGAGTATTGTAATTGGAGTACTTGCTTTGGAGATTTTGCATTGTCGAGTGTACTAATTCTTTCTTTAATATATAGGGGAGGAGCCTTATGCCCTTAATGATCTTGAGAGGAAGTGAATTCTTAGGGTGAAGTGTAAATTTTCTGCCCGTACGAGGGGGTTCTATAGGTCGATTACTCATGTATGCCATATGGCTGTTGGCGAGGGATCCTGGTGAGGATTGGCTGTCTTTTTACTGGCTTGTGTTGTTGTGATTAGCTAACGTATCTCTTCCTTGTAGATAACATGGCTGGCGAGGGTAGCAGTACGAGTGCGGAGCCATATGCCAAAGTCCCCACTGAGGTTATACTGGCTGAGTTAGAGCGGGAGGCAGAAGCGGCTTACCCTGCCAATGTTGATCTAGAGACTTAACAGGCTGTTGATAGGGATTTCCTAGTGGATTTTTCCATGGAAATGCCGCTTTATACTGGGGTTCCTGAAGGGGCCGCCAATCTGCTCTGACTCAACGCTGCTGAAGGAGAAGAGGGAGCCCATATGGTCATGGATAACGAGGATGAGGAAGTCCCCCTAGCATCAGTTCCCGAGCATCGGTTCCCGAGCATCAACCGATCATTGAAGAGTGAGGTCGTTCCTGGAGTAGAAGTGCAGGTTGTGGACCTGGAGGGGTCGAGTGTAGGAGATGTTGGGGAGGCTGCGACTCATGATGGTGTGCTGGATGAAGTGCCTCACCAGAATAAATCGTCGTCTAACAGTTCAGGCGAGGTCGAGGTGGGTAGTCAGCCGGTGTCTATTGTGGGCAATGTTGGAGCTGCTGAGTCAGGCCGTGTAGTGCCTCGGGATGGCCGAGTTGTCGTCTTTGAATGTGTGGGCTACTCGTGCACGGAATGTCGAGCCAGTGCGAAGTAAATCCACATCCCAAGAAGAAAACTCGGCAGGGTGGTGACAATGGTAAGAAGTCTATATCCCACTCCAGTGGGTCTCGGCACTCCTAGGCCAAGGTGGCCAGTAATCTGACTCGTGCTATAGGGAGATTGGGATTAGTGAGAGTTACATGCCCGCCATGGTGGTTGACCTGGGCCTCATTCCTTGTTGTGGAGGTCACATTCACCGAGGTGACCCTACTATCGATGTCGAGGTGCTCGGGAGGGTTTAATACAGGTTAGTATTTTATTGCTCACTTTGTGTTGCCGTTCCTGTTTATATTATGACCTCATCACTTTGGTATGTAGGCTGTACATCGGGTTTATGCTTCTTCAAACAGTTTGATTTATCATCATGCCTCGGAGATTGCTCGCTTGGAGGCTACCTTGGAGGCCGAGAGAGTTCGGGCTGATGGGATGCAACAAGTTTTCAATGCCAAGCCTAAGCGGTTGGGGGAACTGCAACTGGCTATTAATGAAGGTGTTGAGAGAAGGTTCCAACTCGAGAGAGATATGTTCGCGACCCTAGAGTCCAGGAGTGAACTAGAGGGCAACTTAGCTCAGGAGCAAGATTTGAGATCGGACGTAGAGGCCTCATTGGTTTTTGCCTATTTCCAAGATTACCGCACTTCGGTTGAGGAGTGATGAGCTGGAATGTGTCGTGCGACAGGTGGATGAGCTGAGACTTGAATTGGATAGTCTTGCGACTCGAAATACCGAGTATGAAGTTGTGGTAGAGTAGTGAGATGCAGATTTAGCTGTATTCACCTTTGGCGGATGAGTCGGAGGCTGAGGTGCCTCGGCTTCAGGTCTTTGAGCAGCAAGCACTTGAGAAGGGTGCCGAGGCTGATCACCTTAAGGCTAAGTTGGAAGAAAGGAAGGAGCAATTGGCTGACTCGGAGGGGAGGAGGGAGCACCTGGTGAATGAGTGCATTGAGTTGGACAAGGCGAGCACCCTGACTAGAAAAGCATTGTAGAACGCTTGGAGGGAAGGCGCAGATCAGTGGGCAAGAACATTTGAATGAGGTCCCGTCTTTACTGCCAAGATGAGGCAAGCCTTTGATCAGGGTTGTACGCATTGGACCAAGATGCCACCGCTCAGGGCTGGGTGGACAAGGAGAGGATGAACCATGGACTTATTGGCTGATCTAGCTGTTGAGAAAGAGGCGAAGGCTCTTGAAGAGGCCGCAGATCGCCGAGTCTTCCATGGTGTGGTGAATCCCCTTCCTTGTAATGGGACTGCTCAGACGAGGGTGGCTGAAAGTGAACTAAGCCAAACGATCCCGAGGGTAGCAAACCTGGTATCGAGCCATAAAAGGTTTTGCTTTGGAGCTGTTTTGATCCTTGTTTGGGATTCTTTTTATTTCTCTTGTAATGTAGATGGTTTTTTTTTTTTTTCTCTTCTTCCTTCCTTTTTTTTTTTTTTTAGATGTTTATCTGAAACGATGCCTCTTGGCTTTAACTTGGAGATTTGGAAGTTGTTGTGTTTTTCTTGTAAGTTCTGCTCCATTTAATTCATTTCCGGTGCGCTTTGAATAAATTCAAACCTTTGGAAAACGCATGCGGTTTTATGGAAATAAATTCTCTCTTTTTGAACCAACAGGTTGGTGAGATTTGCCCTGTAAATTTGGGGGGGGGGGGGGGGGGGGGGGGACTTGGATTTGGAGAAGAAGCATTCCGGAGAGATATGGTTTTGGGTTTGTTTTTTCTTCTTATATTCCTTCCGCTCCTGAAATTTTTTGGTGATGTGCGGCAATAGTGACGTGTTGAGTCTGATGACCAAATCTCAGGCACGCACATCTTCAGTATCCCACTGGAGTTGGACTCATGCTGCTTTTGGGTTGAAGTTCTTGAAGTGTGCTGCAAAAGGTGGCACTGAAGAGAGCCCAATTGCGAGCATGGATTCCCAGAGCCAGTGTGATGGCGCGCCGTGTCTGGTGGTTACAGGGGAGGCGATGGCGCACGTTTTCTTCCTTGTTGGTGTTGTGCGTATCTTTGCCCTCCGTGGTTGCGTTAAGGCAGAGTGGTACCAGCCTTCCTGCTCCTCGGTGCCCCACCGGCAATGGTGTGGTCGAATCTTCTCCATGTTTGGTTGGCGATGACTGTCAACTTTCTTTAGTGTTCGTCTTTATGTAATAGGAGAGTTATAAAATCGCTTGGCAGTTTGAACGTTGTATTCACGATTTTGTGATAGGAGATTTATCTTTGATATGGAATGGTGTACTGCGATTCATAAAGATAATGAAATCAGAAATATGACTTTTATAAATTTCTGGTTATTTGTACGTCTACGTTTAGCCTGTGAATTTTTAAGCGCTGTGAGTGATCGCTCAGTGTTGAGCTTTGTTAAGACGCCGAGTTGGTATAGGTTAGCTATGTTAGCTGGGTCGTCTAGAGTCCACTTCAGTCAAATGATAGCTGTAGATAAACTAATTTTTATTGCTAATCACGGTGTGGCTCACTTGCTAGTTTGGCTTGATCAAGGCCGTTTTAGCATTGTTCGCATGTGTGTATGCGTCAGGTTACTGGGATGGTTTGTGCCATGTCAGTTTTAGCGAATTTGATTATCATGGAGCCGAGGAAGGTTGTTGGTCAAGTGGCTTTAATGGCAATTGGTGTCTTTTGGTGAGGTTGTAGTATTGATAACCACTAAAGTTATGTGTGTCTATTAGGAATATTAAAAGTACTGAATGAAAATTCATTAGTAGCTGTCGATGGTAGGGAAATTACAAAGTAAAAAAAAATGTAGGTGTGTGTGCCTCGGTTGGCGGTCAGCGGGGAGTCACGAGGTTGCGCTGGTGGTCTTGGGTGTTTACTTAGAGAAATATCAGAGGAGCTGTGCATTCTATGGGTGACCGAGCCTGGCGCCATCAGCTCCGAGGAGATAGAATGTGGCCGGGCCAGTGGCTTCCACAATCTCGTATGGGCCTGCCCATATGGGCTTTAATCCTATTGGTAGTGGCATGACCTCTTTGGTGATCCAGTCGCTGACTTTCAGGGGTCATGGGATAACCCGTGTGTTAGTGCCGAGCTATATGCATTTTGATATTGATGTTTCAGAGGTGGCATGGGCGCGCTCTCGGCGTTCCTCCAGGAGGTCACTGTTCAATTTTAAGCCTTCATCATTTGTGCTCAGGTTGAAACACGCACCTTGGCCACTAGGTATCTCCTTTTCCACTAGGATCATCGCTTCGGTGCCGAAGGCCATGTAGTACTGTGATTCGCCTTTGGCCTCCGAGGGCGTCGCCCTGATAGCCCAGAGCACCTCTGGCAACTTGGAGGCCCACAGACCCTTGGCGTCGTCAAGCCTTTTCTTCAAGTTCAGTTTTATGATCTTATTAACTACCTTAACTTAACCTTTGGTCTGTGGGTGGGCCGGTGCTGCGTAGAGTATTCTGGTGCCATATTGGCCAACAAATGTTCTGAGCTGGTCGTTATCAAATTGGGCTCCGTTATCCGTGACTATGGTTTCTGGGATGCCAAAGCAGGTGAAAATGTTTTTCCATAGGAAACTGATGACCTTATTGGCCACCATGATTGTTGCTAGTGCCTCCGTCTCGACTCACTTGGAATTATAGTCCATTGCCACAATGGCGAATTTCAATTGGCCTAGCGCCATAGGGAATTTATCGATGAAGTCGAGACCCCTTTGGCAATAGACAAATGGAGCTATGATTACGAATGACCTGCACAAAGTTAGTACTCAATTTAAAACTCTATCAATGTAGTAAGAGTAAGTAGAGTATAGTTCTCAACAGGGGATTAGGAACATATTAATTCCTGAAAAATAAAACATTAGAAAAACAAAACTATATATTATACACATAATTACATTATTTACGAAAAATACAAGTAAAGGGAATTTAGGATTTTTGTTTTAATTGAATAACTAAGTAATTATATACATGTGTGACATCAAAACACATAATCAAGTAGAATTAAATGAATGGAATGATTTTTAACTGTAATTAACTACTATTAATAGGAGCATTTTAATGCGATATTTTAATAATTATTTCCTCATATTTTTCTTAGTTATTTCCTTAAATAAATAAATTTTAATATAATTTTTATTTTCTAGGTACCTTGGAATAAATGGAGCTGAAATGAAGAAATCGAGTTTTCCTGGTCCGACTAGGAATCCCAGTCAATGCAGGAATCCTGATGAGGCTAAACCTGAAGGCATTAGGAGACCACATGATGACATGGGAGATTAAATCTGATTTTTGCATGAAAATCATGGAGTTAATGTCAAAAATCAAGAGGGGATCAAGGATAATGATGCCATGGAGAGATTTAAGGGAGAAAAGGTTCAAAACAAGCCCAGATTCATTCCTATTTTCACTCAAGAGTATTTTGGCCGAAAATTAAGAGAAAAATCAGATTAAATCTTGGGAAAATCAGCAATAATATATTTGGAAAGATTATGGATTTATTTTGGAGCTTTTTGATTGGTTGAGTGACATGGCAGAGCTGACATGGCATTCTGTGATTGGTCGAAGCTGTGTGGCATGATTGGATAGTTATTTGAGGAGATAAATCAGAAAATAATCATGCAATTAATTCAAAAATAATCTCCCTAAATCAAGGTGTTAAATTGGAAGTTTCTTATTGGTTGGATGACATAGCAGAGCTGACGTGGCGTTATCTGATTGGCTAATGTTGTGTGGATCAATCTTGAAGACTTGGAGACTAAGTTGCCATCCTCCTATAAATAGGAGCATTCTCTACACAATTCGACACACTATCACACAACAACACCATCACACCACACCACACCACAACACACCTCTTCTTCAGAAAATTCCATAACGTCAAGCCTTCTCTCCATCCTCTAAAGCAAGCCACGGAGTTCAAGCAAGGCCGAAGGGAGAAGAAGGAGCCGTGACCTATTCCTCCACCATCCACCATTGAAGACTTGCTTTCAAGCTTCAAGGATCGCAACGTCAATCACCCATCATCATCTTCCATCCACGATGTAATTCGACCTCTACTTTGTAACCTTTGCTTTGAATTTCGTTGGTTTTGTTTTAGTTGACATTCATGATTGAACAAAATTATTATTTCTGGAATTTTTATGATTAAATGAGAATTTCGACTCTTATATTGTAATTCGAGAGTTGCTTATGTGAGTTTGTTTAATTAAATTTGCTTTATAGATATCTTTTGTATTTTAATCTTATGTGGTTCGAAACACTTAGGGTTTTGATATGAATGGTGCTAGATTTAAGAACATGAAATCAACTTTTTGTTTTGTGTAACTTGAATCGAAGTAGTAAAGGTTTTCGACAAAAACCGAATTTAATTAAAGAGGATTGCAATTAGGTGGACATTTTCATACTAAGTTGCACACTTGAGTTGATAACCTTTCCATGTGTTTAATGCGTTAAACATGTCATGATTGACTAGCTTTCTAGGGCTTGATTACATGTTTGATAGGATTAATGTTTGTGCTTTCACTTAGGTTAATTAGCATTGAAAAGTAAAAAATGGGAAATTATTTGCTTTCGAATATTTCACATGATCAACTCCTTTCTCATGACTTAGATGAACAATATTAGGGTTTAATCGAATTTGATCATAGTTTCGGTTTTGATCTTTGTTCTCTCATTCCACCCGTGTATATATGTTTTTACGTTTTCTTTATTTTATTTATTTAATTTTTAATTTTTAATTCTAAAACCCCTTATTTGTATTTACTTGTATATATTTTTATTCTTTGTTTTATTTTTGTAAATAATACTTTTATTTTAATTCTTTAGTTGTTTTTGCAATTACAGGTGTACCCTCAATCCCCGGTTAGAACGATCCCTACTTATTTTATACTAACGATGACATTTCAGGGTTAAATTATGCGCTTGTTTTTAGCGTATCATAACACATTGACAAGGTTTAAACATCAAATGACGAATCAAAATATGTCATAGCATAGAATCAATCAAGAACAAAGATGAATGCATACGAAGTTCTTTTTAATTTCTTTAATTAAATTAACTAGATGGACACACTATAGTTAATATTTGTATCGGATGAGGACACAGAAGAGGAGGGAGAAGAAGAGGATGTTGAGTTTGAGTCCGATACCGAAAGAGTCTTGGATGGATATGGTGAAGAAGAGTAATGGATAATGAAATTGTTTTATTACTTTAGTCTTTATGTATGCAGTATGCTTATTTAGGAATTAGGACTCTCTTAAAATTTGAATATTCTAGGTGCAATTTGATTATTCTTTGAGTCTTTATAAGTTTATATATTTTTAATTATATAAATAAAAGTTATAAAAATTAAAAAATACAAAACCGCCTGGGCGCTCCTCCCCAGCCCACCGCCCGACTAGTGCCTAGCGATTTTTCGAACCTTGCATACATGGATGGAAAAGTCATTTCAATTTCATGGCCCTAGGTTGCCAGAGGAGATGGTGACAACGCCGGAAAGTTGGCGGTGAGAAAGAAGAAAATATGGAAAGTCAGCTTGGCATTTATAAAATACGATTTCAGCATAATTACAAAATTGCTACTGACTTTAAACCCTTATAACTTCTTCGTTACAACTTCGATTTTAGCGTGCTTTATGTTTATGAACTCGATTTAACATGCTCTACAATTTTCATGAAGAAAGTTTTCTCAAAAAGTGAACGAAATAAAAAGTCAATTTTTAGTGTCCCTAAAAGTTCAAAATAAAGGTAAAAAGTACAAATAGTTGTTGTTACCATCTAAATGACTAGTAAATATATAAATTTAAGTATGGGGCATAACATTAAACGAGTAACCTGTTTAATATATCGATTGAGTTTGAGTTTAAATTTAAGACATGATTATTAAATGTATTAGATTTAGGTTTGTCTCTTGTACCACAATAAATATAAAAATCTTTTGACCCGATCCAAACCGTACATGACATAAATCCAGTTGTAGTCCTAATTAAGACGGTAAGGAACCCAGAATTCGATTACAGGCAACACTTTTCACTTTGCACCTCAACCCTTCCCCATGTGCCTAATAGTTTTTTTTTTTTTTTTGTCAACTTAAGTTCATTCATGCCAAACGAAGGATACAACAGGGTAGGCCTCATCATTTGGCCCGTAGATCAAGTAGGCTGATGGAGGCCTGCAGGGAAAAAGCCTGCCATGTGGCGACCCAGAGACCGGATTACCACAGGGCCGCCTCCCCAAGGAACCCTACGCCCGCGACACTTAGGGAGCAAGTGTTTGGGCCTAGAATTCCTCAAAGAGACAAGGCCTTTGGGTTGGAAAACAAGAAATCTATAAGCCCGAAATTCTTGGGCTTGTATAGTGGGCTTGGCTCATAATCACAAGATTACGAACTAGGCGAGGAAGAGGAAAGAAAGGTGGTGTTGTGTTGAGTTTTAGAACCTACGACATTTTTTTAGTTCTTAGCCCAAGTTTGCATTAGGTTCATTGAATGGTAATTTATGTGAGTCTTCTAGATCTAGCCCACTAGGACCTAAACTCAAATAGAGGTTCTAACTCTAGGGTTCCACTTTGGTGGTAAGCAATCACACACATCATCAACCATACATAACGTTACAAAAATTTAACGAAATCAAACAAACCAAATAAAAATAAACTTTAAACAAAACAAATTTTGGCCTCCAAGGATTATCCTCCGTACCCAAGCTTCGACAACAACAGCTTGCAAAACAAACTAAAGTAGGGGTTAGGCTCCTACATCCAGTCATTGCCCATGCCCGCCCCCATATCTAAGTTTAAAAATATGAGTTATCGTTTTGAGAAAAAGTAATAGATAAAAATCGGCTTACGATTCCATGTGATCGTCACCACGCAATTACAATCCCAAGGCAATTGATATTCTTCCACAACTTTCATCATAACCGTCCATCTAGCCAATCACTTTCCGGAATTCAATAATCACAAGGCTAGAGACAAAGGGGATAATTCAACAACAAGGGCATGGTGCACACTGCCCACCACCGGTGGCTCAAGGAGGAACAGACCTCTCCTTACATCTCCATCAATTGCCAACACATCAATCCAATCCACGCAAACCATTTCAATTGTAAAACAGATAATTTTCAAAACCATGCAAGAGGCCTCATATAAAACATATATATGCAAGAAAAATATAGATAGAGTTATAGGCATCCCCTACCTGGAACTCGAGCTTTCTCTTGCAGCACTTGGCCTCAATGAAACCTTGTAGCAACCACCACTTCACAAGATCCTACCAAAATATCAAGCCTAGACCAAATAAGTGACATTAATCACGATAAACTAGGCTAGCTATTCACTCTCAATACTCTCCGAAGAAAACCTTTCCTTTGACCTAATTATTAACTAATAACCAGACCATTAGGACTCTAAGGGAGAGTTGGTTTTTCAGGAAAAAGTGGCAAAAACACCTTTCGAAGACAAGTTGCCAAAAGTTGGAAACAGAGTTTAAGTAGGAACTGTTGAGGGCCAAGGAAGAGTGTCCAAAATACTTGAGATAATTCTTGGAAAATTTTGGAAAGAAGATGGTTCAACAACCTACTCAGTAAGAATGAAATGGTTATAGAATTCTAAGTGAAGCCATGTGAAGAGTGAAGGTTTTAAAGGCTAAAGTAAAATAATGTGCAGATTTTCTCCAGAAATATCAACTTCTGTCCATCTATTTCAAAATTGCATAACTAATTCTACAAAAATGGTTTTGGAGTGATTCAAATCCTGGAATGTTCATCTATGTGTCTACTATCTTTCTCCAGAAGTAACTGATCCCAAATTCTCAATGCTTCAGCTCTATTTTTGAAAGGAATGTAACTGGGTCAGATTATACTGGAAACTGAAAACTGCAGAAATTGGTTCTTTTGTGTAAAGCTCTTCTGTTACCCAAAATGGCTGGTTAAGTAGACTCTAAGACACCTACAGAAAGTATCTAAAGCTTCTAAAGGCTTAAAATCTCAGTCATCCTTTAACACTAAATAGAGGAGGTCTTGTAGCTCAATAACATGATGTTTTGAAGACATGGTGTTTAGTCAACCATAAAACAAATAAGCTCTCGGAATCAAGCACGATTTTAATGTTTGAGATAACCATGGTCTAGCACAAATCCAACAGATCAGAAAGAATGAAAGGTTCTAAGCTAAAGCAACAAGGTTTCAACAACAACAGTACTGACAAGTTGAAATCTGCAAGAGTTTGTTACAACAACCCAAAAATATACAGAGTGTTATGGCAAGGATGATACTCACTAAAGACTAACCAAAAAGGTGAGTTTCTCTTGAGACTTTCAACAAGAAAGAGAGCTGAGGGAGCTGATTGGATTGAGCCCAGTTGCAGGTCAAGAAATTCTCTCAATCTCAAACATGCAGAGTAATACAGAAACTTCTCAATATGTGGAAGAGTTGTTTTGAATTTATTGAACCTAAAATTGAGGAAAGAAATAGGAACTTGATTGTTCAAGAATCTTACCAACTGTTGGTATCAGCCTCAAGTAAGATGTGAGGGATTCAGGTAGAGCAAGAGAGGGAATTCAAGAAGAAATCAAGAACAGGCTCTTTCCCGAACAGCTTCCACTTCGAGGGGTGTACAGGTTTCAGAAAGACTCCGATGGAGCTGAAATTTGGAGGCTAGAGGAGACACAAGCGAACAACTTTGATGAAGAAAGTTTTTTGATCGGAGGTCCCTAACTAGGAGTATTGAGGCATGCAAACACACTGATATGCCCAGCAAAGAAAGAAATGGTGAGAAGAGGGGGGTGAACGACGACCGCTGGTTTGGGACTCTCCCTTTTGAAGGTCTGGAGTGATGTTCTTGGAGGAGTTGCCATATGCATGGTGATAACGTACGTGGAAGGGAAGAGCTGAACGAGGTTACTTTTCTCTCTACCCAACTCTGACATGAACAAGGAAAGAGGAAAAAACTTGGGCTTTGTATCAGTACAAGCAAGCTCAACGTATAGGTGGAAAAGGGGTCTGGATCAGCCAAGGCATGGGATGGAAAAATAGGTTTTAAATCTAAAATAATAGGGAGACAAAAGTAGGATTGATAAATACAAGAAAATTCAAAATTAAAATGTTGGCAAGACCAAATAAAGATTGGGCCTCACCAAATTTGTATTTAGATAGAAAAAAAAATGACAAAGTAAGTTTTGTCGGAATTTTGTTCGAGTTTGAAAAACGTTAGGAGTAAATAAATTGTACATTTGAAAGTTGGTGAGATGGTTGATGAGTAAGCTTCGGGTAAGGCGGGTAGGAATTCAACCAACGGTTAAGGAATAAGATAAAACGATAAATCGTAAACGCACGCACAAGTATATTTCAAAATTATGCATTATGAGCTACAAGAACCTTACTGGATAAAGGGAGATGTTCGGATCAAAGGTCAATTAACTTATTGGGCTAGGTTCGCTAGCATACCCGTCAGTTGGGTGTCCAAAGTAAATTTTGGACTCTAACCTTATGCTATTCTTGGGCCCAAGGCCGAAGCCCAAACTGTTTCCAAAAGTCTTTGGCTAAACAAAGGTCACGAAAAATTATTTCGTCAAAAAGTGATGTTAGGAATTTCACGGGGTCTACACGCCAAGCCCTGCCCGTAAAAGCCTGTAAACTAATATATATATATATACACACACACACACACGCACACACAACCCAAATAGTGCTAATTTACAACTCAAAATAAGCTTCAAGCATCTTGAATTATTTGAAGAGGCATCTACTATACTTCCCAGCAGTAGAAAATAGAACATCAAGTCTTGTGCCTCCATATATCTCATAGTCCAACATGAATGCCCAAATAAGAAAACTCCAATTCATGAGTTTTTTTTATTGTAGTCCTAGAGCTGCAGACTTTTGAGACCCACCAAGGCAGTGTATGCATACAAAAACAACAATAGGAATCTCATATAATCATGCAGACCATATATAGTGAGGCAACGACAAGCCAAGTTCTTTTGCATATTGGAAATGGAAATGATTCTGTTGTTTATATAGAATATAGCTTCCATACATGTTTAATTCATATAAAGTCCTATCAGGAAGAAAATATGTATGTGGCTGCACAGTAATTTTTGAGAATGGCTAAAGTATGTCTTTCTTCAACTCACGATTCTTATAATGGTGAATTTTGTACTAGTATCTTTAAAGATTTATTTGCAAATAAAGTTCGGCCCGCCCCGCCCCGACCCGACCTGACCCGAAAAAGGCCTCAAACCCTGCTTTATATGACATGTTTAGATCTTGCGATTTATAATAAAACTCAATCCGGCCCGTCCCGTTTTTACTTAAAAATATAGTAAGGCCCGACTCGACCAGGCCTACTGACGAGGCCTACAAGAGGGAAAGCAATAGAAGACAAAACTACGTAGGAAAATAAAAACTGTACCTCAACCTAATAGTTCATTCATCTGCCTTATAGTTTGAGCGAGAGGCGAAGCAAAGGCAAACGAAGAATGTTTAAGCCTAAATCCCTTAATGGGTTGAGATCTCTATGGCACCTCAACCATTCCTCATCCGCCAGCTCTTGGTTTTCCCAGTTCTCTCCGTCGTCGTCTTCGTTTGCTCGATCGGACAGTTTCCAGACCGTTCGAAATTACGCCAGCAGTGTCGATGACAGGTAAATCTCAATTTTTTTCCAGTTATTTTAATCATCTCGTGTTGGGATTCAAATCTTGCGGTGCATGTTCACAAATCCATTTGCCCATTAAAAGATTTGGATTTGGATTCCAAATGCTCATTGTATGTGGATTTGCTCGTGTTCGACACCGAAAATTATGTGGGTTTTGTTACTTTTTACTATTTATGTTGATCTCTTTTTAATTGGAAGAATACTTTTCTACTCGAGTTGTGCAAGCACAGAGTTTTGACATCAATGGCTTATCCGTGCTTTACGCCAAAGTAAGAAGAAATTGATGTGCCTCCATTGTGGCTCAGCATCTTTTGCATAGATGTTGCATGAAGCTCTAAGCTCTTAGTCCACGCTTTTCCCTTTGTAATTTTTTCATAGCAATTGTTGCCTCATTAATACAACTGATGTTTTCACAAAAAAATAGATATTAGACATTACTTTAGTTACACCCCTAGCATTGCAGTAACGTACTCCCTACAGAATGGTTCTCTTGCTTTAGGCTATACAACATCACCCCGTTCAAGGAGGTATTGTACAATTTTTCTTCTCATGCTTTTTTTCTGGTGGTTTGGAGAAGGCTGCAATCAAATAGGTTTTTCCTAATCTTCCCTCCCCGAAATGAAGAATGTGAAATTTTTTACCTTTGCTTAGGGATCACCCAGTGAGCATTATTTTCGGTCTTTTTACAAGTATTTGATTGATAGTTATTCTTGTATGAATTAAATCGAGTGATTTACTTATTCGGTTGACTGTTGCCATGATCAATACTCGTATGATACTGGTTCTAATTATAGTGTTTATGTGTAGAAATCATATCACTCCAGGGACTCGTCGAGTTCTGGTGCCTCCCAGGCAGGCTGTTGTCATTAAGCGGTGGTTTGGAATGTACTCCAAGACCCTATTATCTGGAGAATATTTCTTAATTCCGTATTTTGATAAAATTGCTTCTCTGCATTGCTTGAAACCCAAGACCATAAATCTTCTGGCCCAGAAAGCTATCACCAAAAACAATGTGGACCTTACTGTTACTAGCCAGTTAACTCTCAAGGTATCCCATTCTTGAATTGGATGTGTCCTTCAGTACATTTTTCAATGGGTAGTAAGAACGTCTTTTCTCCTCTTATTTTTGTCTGCTGCAGATTTTGGACCCTATGTTAGCTACTTATGCAGTCG
Source organism: Rosa lucieae (assembly GCA_024704745.1). NCBI lineage: Eukaryota > Viridiplantae > Streptophyta > Magnoliopsida > Rosales > Rosaceae > Rosa > Rosa lucieae. The sequence goes on from CM045492.1 coordinate 19,924,174, forward strand.
ACAATCCCATTGATAAGGCTATTGGTCTTGCTCAGAGTACCCAGTCTGATGCAATTGGTGAACTCACTGTTGAACAGATAATGGAGGATCAGCAAAGCCTCAATCAACACATATTGGTAGGTTTATCAGCATGCTAACACAACTCCAGGCACATGAAAAATTTAGGGTAAAGCCTTGTTGGGTCAGGTTTATAATGGAGGAAAGCTAATGGGTCGTAGTCATTTGGGAAATATGAATCACAGGATAACACGTTATCTTTTGGATAACTATTTTATTTGATTTTTGAGCTATATATTTTCTTCAAGATGTTGCTTTTTTCTGTATTGTGTCAGGTTTATCATTTCATATATGTATATTTTGGTTGTTTGGCTGACCAAAACAAGAGATATGGGTAGATGGCTTAAAACACAATTGGACATGAAATTTAAGTCTTGGTTTGGTTCTTTATATACAGGATAGGTTAGTGGTCGACATGTACACTGTAAAACATAATCCATTGCTTGGGCAGTCTAAAAGTTTGGCTTCACTTTGTATAATTTTATTTTCTTTGAGTTTATCTTATTGAGTTTCTTGAGTGGCATCATTTTGCAGTCATTTCTCAATGACAGGATCTGTAGATGGGGCTTGTCTTGTGAGGCGTTTGAGATAAGTATGACTATTTGCAAGTGTTTAATTTTATGTTTGAGAAAAATCTTTTTGCAAATGCTTGACTTATCTTGCAGATGACATATCAGTTCCACATGAGGTGAAGAAAGCTATTGAGGACTTTAAGGCAGCCAAAGCAAAGAGAGCTGCCATACTGGAGTCAGGTACGGAACTCTTTAACTCCAAGTATTTTAGTCCCAGTAATGTGCACTTTCTGGATTAATTTAACGTGTATGTTCCTAGAATTAGATAACTTTATCATCTAACATTGCTCTTGTTGATTTCTGCACTTTACGAAAGTTGCTGACTTCTTCTCCAAGGCTACTAAGGAAGCTGGTGGGAGAAGAGGTAAGATTTTGTTCCCTCTACTGTGCTTGTACTATTTTCAATAAAAGGTCAGGAGTCCAAAATGGTAGTGCTAGAGCGTTCTTTTTGGTTTCGTGTACATAAACGATATTGACGCATGGATTACTCAAGTACGAATCATATTAACATGGGGTGTATTCATTTAAGAGTACAAGATTTTCTTTTTTTCATATTGAAAGTCCATAGGTATTTAATAAAGATTTAAAAAAGTCTTGTTGTATTCAATTAAGATTTAAAATTATCCATTCAGATATGGCGGTATTCAAAAGTAACGGATTTTTAAGAATTTCATTAGATGCTAGATTGTAGAAGATTTTTTAATGCTTTTATACATATCAAAACTCAAAAACAATCTAGCCACTTCCCAAGAGATTTTGAAGGACTCTCTCGGGCAAAAAATGAAGAAGCTCACTGCTATGACTACTATCCTCAATAGATGACGCTCATCCATTTCGCTCTAGGCCCATTTTCCCATTCTATCTTGCATTTGCTCCCATCCAATAACTAATTATTGGATTAGGTAATTAAAACAATCCCTCCCTTGCCTCAATCAGAGTCCATATGAAATAAAATAAAAATCTGTGGATCAAGTAAATCTATGGATTATAAAAACTAAAAACACGATCTTTTAAAATCTGAATTGAATACACTCCCTTGTAGTGTTCATTCATTAATAGACCAGCCCTTTATAAATTCACCAGCTGACCAACTGCTACGCCCATATTCCTGATCTTTCTTTCTCATACTGTTTCTCTTGCTTTCATTTTTCATGTGTTGCTACAATTGTTTGGAATCTAAGTGCTGTGAAATTGCTCGTCAGGTTCTGCATCAAGCTAAACGAAGAACTTGCAGATGTGAGGTATGTATGATATTCTTTCAATCATTGAGGTAGTCTTGCTTGGCTTTTACTTAATTTGCAATTAGAGATTATTGTTCCTATAGGTTATGCTTCAGGCTTCAGGACTCCTGCATGGCCTTATTTAAGCCAAAATATTTTCTTAATTTGAAGCTATTTTCAGGTAGAGAGCTAGTTAATGTTTATTTGCCGGATCAGATGACCCAAGTTCTTTGAAGAATCAGCACCATTATCAATCTCACATGTTTAGAGGCCAATACGATAAATTTGCTTCATTAGTTCATCTGTGTTGGCATGTAATCTTGTTACCTTTAGTGACCCTCATGTATGTGTGAAATACTTTTGGGATTTTTCTTGTATTAATTTTTTTTTCATTACAAAGAAAGGGGAGTGTGTACTAAACATTCTCTATCTTGTAATTATATAATGCAAGTTAAATATACTCGGTTATTCTCTATATTCCATCAAATGATCAAGGGCAAATCCTGCAATGTAAAGTTCCTCTTAGGCATTGGTTTCTTTTTTCTCTAGCGTCGCCAGCTTTTGGAGTGCGTTTGGATGAGGGAAAAAATGATGGAGTTTAATTTCTCACTTTCATTTCATAATTCCTATAAGCTAATTCCCTCATTTGGCATTATTAGATTGGAAATTTCAAATTTATCTGTGGAAAAAAAAAGAAAATGAATTCATTATTTAAATTCTTCACTTCAATTATTTATTATTTAAATCCCCACTGCAAAGGAATTCATTTACGAATTCTTTTGTAGTATTCAAGTTTCATTTTCAAAACAAGACATTTTTCTATTTTATTTATTTTATTTGTTTTAAACTTTCTTAATTTATTACAAATTTCAAATCCTAAATAGATACAAACAAATAATAGAAATTACAATGAATGGAATTTTAGATTGATGAAATAAAGATTCCATCAGTTATAACTTCCTACGGATTTCATAATTTTCTCATCCAAAAAATTTGCAAAGGCAAAAATATAATTTAGGGGGGTGTATTGTATATGGAATTAGTGGAACTTTTAAAGAAATCTATGGAATTTAAAAGTCTGAGTGTATTCAATATAGACTTTTAACAGTCCATGAAAGTCTTGAGGTATTCAATTAGGATTTTGAAAGACTTCATGAATTCCACCAAAATCTAGGGGTATTCAATTAGGACTTTTAAAAATGAATAAAAGTACAGAGGTATTCAAAATATCATTCATACTTATGGAATTAGAAAATCATGGATAATCATGGACTTTGTAGTGTTAACTATACATACCAAACTCCAATAATTTTCTAGCCTCCAGACCAAAGATTTCAAAAAGTCTATCAAAGTTTCCTCTTCAAAAAAAAAAAAGGTCTATCAAAGTTTTTCTCTCTACGCACGAAAAAGTTTGTCCTTCATCATCCCTCTTTCTTAATTTTTTGTCTTTTCTCTAATCTTTTATGATATCAACTTTTTTTGATACCCAACATGTTCATTGTATAGTTGTTGAATGTGATTTTTGTTTTTTGTTTTTTTTTTCAATTGTGATACTTCGAACCCTAATAGCAATAAAAATGATTTATGAAACCCTAAAACTCAAATATTTTGTTCTAACCTTAAGACCTTGAACCATACTAAATTTTATCTTATTAATTAATTATTCTCATTAATTTGAATTTATATTATGGTTCAAAAAAAAGTTGAACAATTGAATTTCAATTGATTGATTATAGATCAAGACATTGACCAATATTGCTACAATATATGTTAATCGGCGAAAACAAAATTGATGAGAATAACTAACCATAAATATCAAGTGATCTATATTGTATAATTATGTTGTTGGGAGATTAGGAATGAGAACAAACTCGCTAGACAGACTAACAATCATTTATTTGAGTCAATTTCTATTAGAAGATACTGGAGCATTGAAGAGACAACAAGTTATTATTTTGTTTTGTGTTTGGACTACATTTGTTTTTTTTGTTTTTTTTTTATATATTTTGTACATCCTAGGAAATCTGTAGAAGTCATTCATAATAAAGTATATAGATTTTCAAGAATCAATAAAAGTCTGTTGCTAAAATCAATGGTTTTAAGAAATCCATAACAGTCTATCAACTTTTTAAAGAGTCTGTGGAATTTTCAAAAAGTCTGTCATTTAAAAAAAGTCTGCACAAATTCAAATACAATACACCCCCCTTAGTCACTGAATTTCTCCTTGGGGCACTCTAGACGCCCCAAAACTCTTCTCCTCCACCCAAACGAAAATTGGAATATAGGATTATACAGAAATTAATACTGTTTGTTTAAAAGGTCATATAGAATCTATTTCAACCATAATATTGTTTAAAAGGCACATGACCAGCCAGGGTGAGTGAGATAAAAGTTGTATGGTAAAACAGCCAGATGTGCACAACATTCCAACACGTGAAGTCGGCTCTAGATTTCACCATAATGTGCAAGACCAAGAAAACTGTTCTTAAAATATCTCTCAGAAATAAATTACTCCAGCAATATATCCACGACCGAAGTCCGGTTTGGTGCATGGAATTGAGAAGCACGGAGCAAACAGGTGTCTGGAATAGCTTTACCCTGCACACATTGCATAAAATTAAGACAACGAGACTAATTTAATCTGACCATTTTCAATAATGAGAAACAAGGATAGAGATAAAAAACTTGTTGAAAGAACAAAGTGGAGGAAATATTTATTGATGACAAAGTAGTTAATTAACAGAAGAAAGAAAAGAAAAAATAAAAGGATGATTTGTATGAATAAGTATTTTGTTGATAATGAAGGAGAACGGGTCAGTACACAATTCACTCAGCATGGTTTCGGAGCAAATGAGGTCATGCAGTTAAACATCTTCCTTCTTTACATTGAAATCCCACAAAACCACTTCACAGAGACAAGAGACTAATAAATAGCTAGAAAGGTCATGTGAGGGAATCGTCTACACACCAGACCACATGGGTGCAACCTATCGGCCTAACCATTCCTACTAACCCATTGTCAGTAAACATCGTCTACATTATCTACTCCTGCCCATTAAATATTGAGGCCCTACGCACTAGCTGTTGTTATCAACAAAATTTCCACATTACATTGCAACGAATTCTACTGAAATCACTACAGGCACAATATAGGGAATAGAAGCACCTCACCTCTAACCCATAAGCTCTTGTCAGGGCATTAGACGAAATGCTAAGAACCTCTGTGGTGTGCAATCAATGAGAAAAATGTGATGAGAAAGCAATCAACAATAATGCACAACACTGTGACCAAACTGCTTGTTGTTTTACATTACCTGCCAATCCCCTCTTTTGTTTCTCTGCCTTCCGGTCCTCAAGAGCTTTTTTAAATTCAGGTGAAACAGCTATGTCATCTAAGCAAGTATATATGAGCATTTACTAAAGGATCAATAGTTCTGGAGCTTAGAATAAAACAATAGTTAAAAAACACTTACTTATGTCAAAGCTCCGACAGGCAATTCCCCATCTCCCTGCCCCGTCGATGAGTGCAAACTGCAAGATGATGCCAATCAGATAATCTTGATATGTTTTACTTACAATATGGTCTGACGCCAAATTTTTATACAAGAATAGTTGTCAACAGCAAAGGAAAAAAAAAAAAGTAATGGAACCTACCATTAGACAATGACGAAAGGAAGCATGATTCCGTACTATGTGCTCGAAAGTGAGTTGCCCAATTACAGAACGTAGGGTACGCTGGGCAAGAGCAATAGTCTCGACCACGGGATTGTCAACCTCATAAGAGGCCAGCACAGGGTCCGAAATCTGTAGGAGGGCTTGTGAGTACTCAGCATACCATAATGATATAAAAACCGAATTCAGAGAGGTGATCGTACCCTCATTGTAAATTCCGCAGAAACCGAAAGGGGAATAGAATTGCTGGTCGTAGCGTTCTGCGCAGGAATATGAATAGTCTTTTCTCTCAAGGAAACCACGTTTACGACTTTATCAACAAATGGAATTAAGCGACGTATTCCAGGCCACTTCACCTTGGGGTACTTTCCAAATCGCTCGATCACAACCGCCTGGGTATTAGGCACCAGAAACCCACCACTCCAATGAATCGGGGGAGGACTAGTCTCATGAGAAAAACAAAAGCCTAAGTAAATCACTCGAACCCAGTAATGGTAAAAGGACAGCTGGTAATGATTTTACCTGAGGTTGATGACATCATCGCCGTGGTTGTGTGAGGGGACAAAACGACTGCGAGAGAGGACTCTGGAGTGCAGCGGCCTCAGAGATCTCAACGCAAGCTTAGGCAAACTCATTCTTCCGTGGTGCAGGATCGGCTCGATCTGGTGTCGATGGTGCAGGATGCCACTGTTTTCCGTAGATTCCCGTACTAGATTCTCCCGTGCAGGCCATAGGGCTTATCAAAAAAACTCGCGAATCAAGTGGGCCGATGGAGGCCCACCGGCCCATGGGTTCAAAGTCTGGCTCGATCCGTTAAAAAGTCTGCCTCGGTGAATAGAAGACCGGACTTGAGTTAGGGGTTTAAAATCCGGTCCGATCCGTAGGCCGGCCTGCCCAAAGCCCTTAAAAGCTCGTTAGGCCCGGCCCGTAAAAACCCGTAAACCATTATATATATATGTGTGTGTGTGTGTGTTTTTATACATATCTATATCCTTATATACACACAGTCGCACACATATTGATCAAGCTCTTGGCCTTTTCACAATTGGGATTGAAGATATAGAACACATGGTCTTCCCCTTCTGTTTCAATAAACTCTGTGTTTCTTGCCCAGTTGCTTTTCACTGATTCATCATAATTATAAAGCCTTCCTCTGTCCCTCATTATTTGTGTGTGTGTGTTTGTGTATAAACACCCAGAGAGAGAAAGATATCGATATATCTATATATATACGGGAAAGTTCTGAAGAGGATGTCCGCAACCCATAAAAAGTGCAGACGTCCCTCCTCCGGCTTCGGGAAGGCGGCGGTCGCTGCGCTGTGGGTGCCGGACGCACCCTCTGGACATCTCAGATAGCCTTGATCAAGCTGCGAAGGCGAAGGAGATCGGAAACTCAGCGGTGTGCAGCGAGCTCTCCGGAAACCATGGAAGCCCAGAAACCTGCAATCCCGACCTCCTCCGAACTCGATTTCTGCCCAGAAGAGGTCCTGAAAGCTTCTGCTGCGTCGACGTCCGCACTTTTTCTGGGTTGCGTACGTCCCCTTTAGATCCTTCCCGTATATAGATATGTATGTGTTTGTATATATATATATATATATATATATATATGTAAAAGTAAAATGGGAAATGGAAATTGTCTACTCATTTCATTCATAACCTTTATATAGGGATAAGATTACAACGGAAATATCAATTACATTTATGATACTAAATGCTGATTGAGCTGTGATTTGTAATTGCTTGATTCTCTCTTCGTCTGTTTCTTTGACGAAGGCACACCATGTGCTTTTCCTTTAACACTCGCCCTTGTGCCAAGTCAAAGACGAAATGGTGCATGAGTTGTTGCCTCACTAAAAACCTTTCCAAGTAACAATAAAAACCCTGTGGGACAAAAATAAAACTTGGTCGAAGGAAAAGAGCACAACGCACCTTCTACATTTGAGAATGACATGTGTGTGTTAGACTCCCCCTGACGTCTACACCTCCCCCTGATACTTACATTAATCTAGGGAGCTTGGAAAGTCTTCGCATTCCTATGCTTTTCACATGTTTCTCAAATGTGTCCTTAGGCAATGATTTGGTGAACAAATCTACCACATTCTCCTCAGACCTTACTTGATTCATTTGAATCTTGAGGAGAGTCTGTTGTTGCTTGTAGGACAACTTTGGCGATATGTGTTTTGTGTTATCACCCTTGATATAACCTAGCTTCATCTGTTCGATGTAAGCTGCATTGTGTTCGTAAATGCAAGTAGGCTCTTCAGTGGTAGAACTCAAACCACTAGTCCCTCGAATATGTGCAATGATAGTTCTTAACCATACACACTCAAGAACCGCTTCATGTAGAACAATGATCTCTGAGTGGTTAGAGGGGGTAGCCACAAAGGTTTGCTTGGTTGATCTCCAAAATATCGCTGTGTTCCCATTGGTAAATACATAACCAGTTTGGGAACGATATGTGGGTCAGATACGTATCCAGCATCAGCAAAACCGACCAAAACGTCATTTGGCGTTTTAGTGTAGTGAGTGGCGTTTTCGCCATCAACATTTCCTTTAGGGATTGCAGTTCCATCTGCGGTCCTTCTTGTCTCTCTGCAGGGAAAGAACAGTCCTAAGCCAATGGTTCCTTTTAGGTATCGAAAATGTTCTTGATACCATTCCAGTGACGCTGCATTGGTGCTGAGCTAAATCTAGCTAACAAGTTCATTGAGAATGCAATGTCTGGTCGAGTAAATTGGACTAAGTACAATAATGCGCCTATTGCACTTAGATAGGGAATTTCAGCTCCCAATACTTGTTCGTCATCTTCCTTTGGACGAAATGGATCTTTCCTTGCATCCAAACTTCGACCGATCATGGGAGTGCTAGCAGGATGTGCTTTGTCCATGTTATATCGCCTGACTTTTGGACATATGCAGACTGGTGGATTAACATTCCACAAACTCGGTGTTCTAGTTCACGACCTAGATAGAATCGAGTTTTCCCAAGATCCTTCATCTCAATTTCGGATTTCAAGTAGCTCTCGGTTTCTCTTATTTCATCAAGAGTACCAGTTATGACATATACTACTACAATTTGCAAATCCGGAACTTGTTTTCTTTATGAATACGCAAGGGCATAATTCATCGTTCTTATATCCCTTTCCAATCAAGTAGTCACTTAGACGGGTATACCACATCGATCTGGATTGTTTCAATCCGTAAAGTGAGCGTTTCAACCTAGTTGCAAACGCACTCCGTGGTTTAGAGTCACTTGGCTTGGGTAATGTAAGGCCATCAAGCACTTTCTTATTTATCTCTAAATCTAGATCCCCATAGAGATATGCAGTAACCACATCTATGAGCTGCATTTCCAGTCATTTGGAAACTACTGAGCTAACTAAGTAGCGGAACGTTATAACGTCTATTTTGGGAGAGAATGTCTCCTCGTAGTCAATTCCAGGGCGTTGTGAGAAACCTTGCGCCACAAGGCGAGCCTTGTACCTTAGGACTTCATTCTTCTCATTACGCTTTCTGACAAAGACTCATTTATGTCCTACAGGCTTTACACTTGGTGGGATTAGCACTACCAGACCAAATACCTGTCTCTTTGTCAGAGAATCTAATTCTACCTGGATTGATTCATTCCATTTAGGCCAATCTGCTCTTTGTTGACATTTTTCAACAGAGCGTGGTTCGATATCATCGTGCTCTATGATTCCTTGAGCAACAGTATATATCATCAATGTGTATGGAAGATCTTTCTATCAACTCATACGTACTCTCGTAATCCTTTGAGATTTCTTTGTTCTCTGGAATCATTTCAAACATCGGAGCGTCCTCCAGTATTGATTCATGGACATAACTATAATCAGAGACAATCTCATGAGAGGGATTCTATACATTGATGATTGGTTTGTGCCTTACTCACCCTCTTCTTCCTTGGGTGAGTGTCAATCGAACCAAGTGACCTCCCCCTCTTCCTTGGGGAGCCACGGCCTCAACCACACCTCCACTAAGTGCGGTTGCAGTGCCTCTATCTGCGGCACCGTGCCCCTTGTTGGGGACTTCTAACCTTGCAGGAACATTTGCAGCTGGTATATGTGATCTCGTCACTTTTACGATATCAGTAAACGCATCAGGCATCGAATCTGCTACGTTCTGAAGATCGATTATTCTTTTCACTTCACTTTCACTTATGAAGTGCGGGGATCAAGATGAGACAGAGTGGGGACAAACCACGACAATTCTTGTCGTTCCCTTGGAAAATCCTTTTTCCTATCTCCCCCTAACGACGGGAAGACTGTCTCATCAAAGTGACAATCCGCAAATCTAGCGGTAGAGAAATCGCCTGTCAAGGGTTCCAAATAGTGGATAATTGTTGGGGATTCGTATCCAACATAAATACTTAATCGTCTCTGAGGACCCATTTTGGTGCCCTGTGGGGGCGCAATAGGCACATATACTGCTCAACCAGATATACGTAAGTGTGAAGTGTCAGGCTCATATCCAGTTACCAACTGGTACTCAGAAAATGGTTGGCTAGCTGTGGGTCTTTAAACGAATAAGTAAAGTTGCGTGCAATATTGCATAACCCCATGCAGATATAGGCAGGTTGGTGCGCATAACCGATGCCCTAGCCACCATCTGTAGCCTTTTGATGGTGGCTTTTACGAGACCATTTTGTGTATGCACATGGGGTACAGGATGCTCTACATCGATCCAAATAGATATGCAATAATCATCAAATGCTTTTGATGTAAACTCTCCAGCATTATCAAGCCTTATAGACTTGATGGGGTGATCAGGGTGGTGAGCCCTTAAACAAGTAATCTATGCTAGGAGTATTGCAGCATTTCTTGTGGACAATAAAACGACATGTGACCATATTGTCGAAGCATCCACCAGAACCATAAAGTACTTGAATAGTCCGCATTCTGGATGGATAGGTCCACAGACATTTCTTTGTATCCTTTGTAAGAATGGAATGTTTTGTTTTCTATCTTTAGCATAGGAAGGTCTCGATCCTATTTTTGCTAAAGAGCAGGCTTTGCAAAACGAGTGATGTGCCTTTGAAATAGTCAATGAGGCATAATGGGAGGGAGGTAGTGCTTCTGGTACTTCAGAAGGCAATGACTGCATTTGAGCAATACTAGAACCGACACCTTGCAGTGTGGCGGATTTTTCTCCCATTTTTCACTCGAAAGAAGGGATGTCCGTGTGAGTCTTTGAAAAATACGGATCATCGTGTCACGACCTCGGTGCCATAGGCGGTCATGCAAAAGCCTGTATGAGTCAGTGTCCCACATTTCATTGTTGGTGACAATATAAGATTCAATGATCCGAATCGTAGTGAGGTACAGTCCACTAGATTGACTCATAAGTTTCTCTGAGATGTGTTTCCTTCCACAGTCATTAGATGTAATATCAAGGTATTCAGTTCCATTCTCACGGTGTGTTTTTACTGGATAATCGTTGGCACAAATAGCTTTGAAACATTAACAAGGTTCGATTAGCTCTTGGTGCATATAGAGCGTCTGTGACTTGAAATGTTGCGCCATTAGGGAACAAAAATTTTGCAGTTCCTCGCCATTTTATTAGTTTTGATAATCCAATCATCGTAGTCACAGATGAATTATAGGCTAAAGTGTGGGTAGTCTCACTATCATCTAAGCACTCAAGTTCTCCTCCATTCATTCCTACAAATAAATGGGAGGTATTTAGAAAATATAACTCATATTCTTTAGAGTATTTCTATTTGCGTAGAATGATATTCTTTTCATTCTAATAATTTTTCTCTAGATGTATTGCTTTACATCTTTATAGTGCTATGTCGAACCATGTAAATATGTGTAGTAAATAAATTTGAATAAATTCAGTGGTTCAGAATAAAATTCAAAATTTATTAATAAGCCAACGATAATCAAATCAAGGTCTTGTTCAGAAATCTTATTCATCAATCCATGATTGAAAATAAACTTTAAGACCAAACAATAGTCTAATTAAAAATGAGGCATTATGCCTTCACAACTATCTTTTGAAAATAAAATGAATAAAGCAGATCAGTCAAGATTGAGAGCATCCATTGACTTAGCAAGTTCCTCTTTGCCATTGGAGTCTGCAACTGTAAGGTTGACGACTAGGTCATGACCTCCTTCTTCCATATAGTGAGCCACTTGTTCTTTAGACTCTCTATATCTCTTGTAATTGGCTGCTACTCTGTTGTTTGCTTGGCAGTTCTTGTACCAATGCCCAATGAATCCGCACCTATAGCATGGTTCATTGTCAACTCTTTCCTTTGGCATCTTGTTTCCATGATCCCCATGTCCCTTTCCACGTGGGTAGGGATCAGCACGTCTAAACCCCCTTGCATTGGAGTTATTTCCACCTTTCATTTTTCCATAATTAGCCTCGGGAATTTTCTTTGTCCCAGTGGGCCTGGCATTGTTATTCAAGAGAATCTTATTTTGTCTCTCAGCCACTTGCAGTAGGCTTATCAACTTGTTGAAGGTTGTGATTCTTTTGTTGTCATAATCCAACTGATACTGGTTCGCTAGTATAAAAGCTGAATTAGGAAAGGTGGTAAGAGTCTTGTAGATCATATCATCTTCTGTGATTTCCCTTCCACAGAAATTGAGACGTGCCTTTAAGCGCAATATGTCCTTGTTGAAGTCATTGACATTTTTATAGTCAAGCAAGCGGATTCCATTCCACTGAACAGCTAGTCCTGGGAGCAAAGTATCGTGAATGTTCCCAAAACGTCCTTTAAGGGCATCCCATAGTGCTTTGGGTGTCTTCAACTGAAGGTACTCCCAGCGTAGGCTAGGATCAATATGTCGCCTCAGAAAAATTAAGGCATCTGCTTTCACCTTATTAGATAGTTCATCATCTTTGGGATCAGTAATGGTGGCAGTGTAGTCTTTTGCCACAAAGGCAGTTTCCATATCGGAAACCCAACGATGGTACTCAAGTCCTTCTGAGTCCAAGATGTCAAACTCAGGTCGAGTTGGATCAGCCATCTACATAAAACAAGAGAGAAGATATAAATTACGCAGTCATAAAGACATCCACGTAAATTATTTTCCAAACATATGAATTAGATTTCAAGAACAAGATTCATAATGGTCACACATTTTTTTTTTTTCGATGCTATGTGAAAATACTTTATCACGGTAATGTTGTGTGTATAATGCACATGAAAGTTCATTATCATGGCCAAACGGTATTGATATGTTGTATTTAAAATAATAATAATAATAATAATAATAAATAATAAAAACATAGCATATAATAAATTACATGGCATGCTCAAATGTCACAAATATATACCAAAATATATGCCACATATAATAATAGCGATAATATATCATGCGTAAAATAAAATATAAATAATAGCATAATATAAAGGCATGCTTAGGAATAATTATATAAGAGTAAATAAAATTCACAAAATATGCTCACAATTGCATAATAAAAACATAAGCAATAAAATATAAAACATGTTTCAACATAATTATAAATCATGCTTAAATATAATGATATAAAACATAAATAATAAGGCATGCTTAAACCAATCAAAATTATCTAATTAAACATGCTTAATAACAAAATAAAATAAAGGCATAAACAATATGGTATAGAGCATGCTTAGTTAAAAACAAAATAAAATAAAGAAAACATACTTGATTTCGAGAAAATAAAACGATCCTAGCACACGCGCGTGTTGATGCAGGCGTGCGTAGCGATGTTTTTGGACTTGAGAAAACTGGACTGCTTCGTCTTTCTTTTCAGCAATGAGCTTTCTTCTTTTTTTTCTCTTTTTTCTTTTTCTGTTTTTCTTCTCTGGGCCTTTTTTTCACTTTTTTTTTCGTTGCCCCTTTTTTTTTCTTTGGCCACAGGCCTTTTTTTTTTTTTTGGATGGGCCGGGTATTCTTTGGGCCGGGTCTTTACTTTGGCCCGGTCACCCTTTTTTTTTCTTTTTCTTTTTTTTTCGACGTCTTCTTCCTCTCGTCTTCTTCGCGTCTTTGTCTGCTTGGGTGTGGAGGCAGCGCCGGCGAGCAGGGTGAGGAGGCTAGTCGGCGGCGCGAAAGAGCGAGAGGGCTGCAGGTGGGAGGCCGGAGTCGTGCGCTGCAGGTGGGAGACCGGAGTCTTGCGCTCAAGTCTGGAGGCGGAGGCAGGGGTTGGAAAGTCCGGCAAACTCTGCCGGAGGGTCTCAAGGTCTGGGTGGAGCTCCTGCAGCCTGCTTCTGCTTCTGATCTGGAGGTCACAAGTGTGGACGACGCAGCAGCAAGAGACCAGTGATCGGTGGTTGCATGGATCGGTGCTGCTGGTCGGTTTGGATCGGTGCAGGGATGGGTTTGGTTGAGGCCGGCTGAAATGGTTGGTCAGCCGGTGTTGCAGGCTCAGGGGGCGGTCTGGGAGAGCAGGAGGTGGCGATGCAGGCTGTGGCTAGGCATGGCTTGAGGTCTGGTGCGCCGCCGGGGAGAGAAGAAGAAGATTTCTGATGCACGGCCGGGGAGGGAAGAAGAAGGATTTTTTTTTTTTTTTTTATTGTTGCTGGCGGCAGAAAAAGAAGAAAAATATTTTTTTTCTTCTAGGGTTTGTTTCTTTTCGTCAGAAAGAAAACTAGAAAATTAAGATTTTTTCTGTTGGCTATTTGCTCTGAGCGTGCTGATAACGTGTAAAAGTAAAATGGGAAATGGAAATTGTCTACTCATTTCATTCATAACCCCTTTATATAGGGATAAGATTACAACGGAAATATCAATTACATTTATGATACTAAATGCTGATTGAGCTGTGATTTGTAATTGCTTGATTCTCTCTTCGTTAGTTTCTTTGACGAAGGCACACAATGTGCTTTTCCTTTAACAATATAGACATATGGTGTAAGAGTACTTATGGAAATATTATTACATTTATTCAAAAAGAAGGATTAAAAATGTGCATAGATATGAAACTAAATTCTCAAATCAAATCAGATAAGAAAACAGCCAAATATGAATTAGGAAACTTTTGTGAACAATATGGCCTACCTTCTCTACCCCCTTCACGAAGACATAAAAAGAAAAATGAATTCGATTATCATCATAAAAGAAAAAAATTTACCCGTAATAGATTCTACTCAAGAAACAAAAATGATTTTGAACCAAACAAATTTTACTCTAAAAACAAATTTAGAAAATCATGGCCCAGAAAAACAAATCCCCATTCAACAAGAAAGTCTTTTGACAAAAGTAAAACCAAATGTTTTAAATGTAACAAAACCGGCCACTTCGCCAACAACTGCCCAGTAAAAAATACTATTAAACAATTAAAAATCAGTAAAGAAGAACAAGAAAATCTTATTCGACTTTTAGAATTAAGAAACACTGACTCCGAAAAAGATCATAGTGAAAATGATTTTATGCCCCTAGAAACTTCCACCTCCACTGATTCTGATGAACACTCTTCACCTGATATCACTTTCGGGTGCAAAGATACTTGTCGCAAAACAATAAATGTTCTTTCTAAACAAGAAGAACATGAAGAATTATTAATTGATCTAATAGGCAAAATCGATAATCCAGAATGAAAATCAGAATACCTCAAGAAGCTAAAGAAATTAATCACACAAGAAAATGTTATTAATATCCCTCAAGAAAAAATTTGTCTTACTTCAACCTTTGACAAATTAAAAAATAGTAAAAAAGAAATAACAATCCAAGATTTACAGCAAGAAATAAAGACAATTAAAAACCAAATACAACTATTGCAAAAAACAAATTTAGAAATTAGTCATGATAATAAAGACATTAAACATGAATTAATTAAAATAGAACAGCAATTCCTTAAAATACAACCTTCTCATGACAATCTTGTTAACCTAGAACCACCTAAAGACCATGATGTAGAAACATCAGAACAGAATACTATTAGTGTTATTCGGCAAATCCAACTTAAAAAATGGTATACCACTGATAGGAGCATTTTAATGCGACGTTTTACTTGCTTTTCCCTGCATTTCTTGCGTTATTTCCTTATTAAAACCCTGTTTAGGAAAGTTTCCATTCTTTGATTGGGAAAGTTCCTATTTGTAGAAAGTTTCTATTTTTGTAGTTTCTATTTTTCATTTTTGGAAAGTTTCCATTTTCAGTTTAGGAAAGTTGCCATTTTTCATTTCAGGAAAGTTTCTATTTTTCTTATTAGTTTCTATTTTCAGGACCTCTGAGCTAAAAAGTGGAAATGAACTCATAAATGGAAAGAGGAGCTTGCGAACACCAAGGGGAGCAAAGATGAAGAACAATGAGCCACAGAAATGAGCAGAAATGAAGAAAAGAAGTTTTCCTGCTTCAACCAGGAAACCCTGCGAAAAGGAGGAAAGCTCACCAATGAAGTTTCCAACGTTGTTATGAAAAAGAAATGGAAAAATGAAGTGTCATGACGTTGGAAGGTGACAAGGCTTGAATGAGAAGCAACAAGGCCCAAGAACTCTCAAGAATGAAGTGGATTTTCGGCAATTGGATTAAACGCCCACAAAAGCCCATGCAACTAGGGTTTTTGACGCATGACTAAACCCTAGGGAGAGTTGCCGTCCAAAATGAAGAGAGAAACAAGGAAGTGGCGTTAAAAAATCAGAAATATATGTGGAGATTTTCTAGGGCTATTTTTATGGAAATACATCAAAGGATAAACCCTAGAGACTCCTAGCCGTCCAAGCCAAGAGAAAAAGGAGGGATTGCCGTGCAAACCCTAGAGAATTCGGCAAAGAAATATTCAAGAGAGAAACTAGGGTTTGCCGTGAGAAAAATCAGAAAATAAAAAGAGATTTCGATGGAGATTTCTTAGGGAGCTTTTAAAGGAAAGAGAATATGTGTTGAACACAAAAAGCTCTAAAAGGAGTCTAGATTCGTCCCCCTATATTCTCTAAATATATTGTTGCCGAAATTGGTGAAGAAAATCAGAAATTATCTCTATATATTTTGGCAAGATTATTTAGGGAATTAATATTGGAATTTTGTGATTGGTTGGACCACCTCATAGGGCTTATGTGGCAAGCAAGCATTGGAGGAAATTATGTGGAGTTATCAAGCACATGCCGTGAGAATTCTTAGGGTTTTACACGGCTTGGAGACCAAGAGGCCGTCCCCTATATATTCCCCTCTTTTCTCAACGTCAAGGTCTCTCTTTTGTGTTTTACACTTTAGAAAAAAAAAAAATCAGAAAACTCTCTCTAGCATAGCCGTGAGTTCCTCCACCCTCTAGAGCAAGCCACGAGTTCAAGCAAGGCCAAGGAAGAAGAAGAGAAGCCGTGAGCATTCATCCATCACCATCCTTGAAGATTGCTTTCGAAATTCAAGAGACCACATCATCAATTCGTTCATCTCATCTTCATCCACGGTGTAATCCGATTCTTCTTTGTAACCTTTGCTTTGATTTCGTTGGTTTTGTTCTAGTTGACATATATGTATGAACAAATATTAATTTCTGGAATTTTTTATGATTAATTGAGAATTTTCAGATTCATATTATTGTTCTTCGAGAGTTGCTTATGTGGGTTTGTTTAATTAAATTTGCGTTTTAGATATCCTTTGTGTATTAATCTTATTTGGGTCGACACTTATAGGGTTTATGCATAATTGTTGCTAGGTTTAAGAACATGAAATCGACTTTTCGTTTTGTGTAAACTTGAATCAAAGTAGTAAAGGTTTTGTGCAAAGATCAAATTTAATTAACGAGGATTGCAATTAGGTGGACTTTTTCATACTAAGTTGCACACTTGAGTTGATAGCCTTTCTAGGTGTTTATTGCGTTGAACATGTTATGATTGACTAGCTTTCTAGGGCTTGAATGCATGTTTGATAGGATTAGTCTTTGTGCTTTCACTTAGATTAATTAGCATTGAAAAGTAAAATATGGGAAATCATTTGCTTTTGAATGTTTCACATGATCAACTCCTCTCTCATGACTTAGATGAACAATATTAGGGTTTGAGTCAATTTTAATCATATGTTTCGGTTTTGATCTTTGTTCTCTCATTCCATTCGTATGTTTATGTTTTTGCATTTTAATTGTTTTGTTTACTTAGTTTTATTTTTGAAAAACCAAAAACAAAATCCCCCCTTTTCGTGTAAAATGTTTATAGTTGTGAATATCTTTGTGAATATTATACTTTGTTTTAATTTTAATTGTTTGTTTGTCCTACATTGACAGGTGTACCCTCAATCCCCGGAATAGAACGATCCCTATTTACTATATACTACTAATGACATTTCAGGGTTAAATTGTGCGCTTGCTAAAAGCGACATCAATTTTTGGCGCCGTTGCCGGGGATTGAAAAATCATTTGTCATATTGTGAATATTTGTTTGTTTATATGTTGTGTTCGAAAAAAAAAAAGAAAAAAAGAAAAACAAAATTTTACTTGTTAATTGTTTGTAATTCTCGCAATTGTTAGTTAATTAGTGAATTAATTAATTAATTACTTAGGTTGTTATTTATATTATTGAATACGAATTTTAATTGTGAGTTGTAAATTAAAGAAGGAATAGGTGAAGTCGTGTTTATTAATATTGGCCTAAACCCCTTATTGGTACCTAGTCCAGGTCCCTTATGGTTGAGGGCGGCCTTTATTAACATTCATTGAACTGTCTTCACACTTAGGACCTTTTTCATCCAAGTAAGTATAGCCTATGTGGGATGGTGTCTAGGAAGGGGACAACGCTCATGACTGGTTCTTGAATTCAGAAGTGCTTACAAATGGGCCTAAACCACATTGTGGGAGTAGCCATGCCAAAATGGATTCTACCTCTCGTGGTCGCCCTCCCCTACCTGGCCATTTCAGTAAGGTTGCCCAAAGGATGTAGGAGGGACTTGGTGTCTAGACGACTATACTTGGGCCGCACGTCCTCTTGATTTACCGCTTGAAATTTAATTTGAAATCAATGGTATTTATAACAAACGAAAATGTTGTGATTCACTAAGGTATATTGGATTAAACATAGTCTTGAAAAGGGTAGCTGTTTCAGTGCCATTGCACATCGAGACTCCCTGTTCCCGTACCTAAGTGTTGAAAATAATTGTAAAGAAAAGGAAAGGATGTAAATAATTGTACTTAATTTCGTAAAAAAAAAAAAAAAAAATGTGTACAAAGTGTGACGTTTTGTTTGTTCTTGTGTGAAAGTTTTGTGTAAAATGTGTCTAATCTTGTTAAACAAAAGAAATGTAAAGTGTTAATTGTGAATATCGTTAAATTTTTTATTGTTATAAGTGTGTAAAATCGTATGAGTAGATAAGGGCCCTTTTGTTAATATTGGCCTTAACCCTTCATTAGTGCCTTTCTGAGGTCTTATGAGGTTGAGGGCGGCTTTTATTAGCATTTGGAGAACTGTCTAACACATGAGTATTTTCCAAGCTGAGTAAGGGGCATATAGGTGGTGTCTTAGGTTGAGACCCTGGGTGATGGGTTCAAATTGGATCTCAGAGATACTATAGACTGTGCCTAAACCACAATGTGGGAGTAGCCGATAGGGGCCTAAACCTCAATGAGGGAGTAGCCTCCGTAGTGTCACCAAAATGAGTCCTCCCTCTCACTTACCTCTTAATCTGGCCATCTAGCCTTCTGAAACAAAGGGAAGCGACTTATGTTTAGGCGACTATCCCTAGATCGTATCTCACCAATAGTAGTGGTTTCTATTGGGCTCGACTTACAACTTGTAATCAATTAAGATATTAACTATATTTGTAAAGATAATAATACACTTGGACATAACCTCCACATGTAAATTGTGTCGTTTTGTACATTTTATACTTGTATAAATTTCTTACATGGTGTATTTGTGACGATTGTGGATATTTTGTAATTTATACTTCTCTTTATACTTATAAAATGGGGGTGAATAGTAACTTGTGAATAGTGACTCTCGTGAATAGTGAAGTCGATGTATAAATCACTAATTTGTAATTAACTCACTTTATACTTTACTAACTTCTTTTAATTTTAATGATATTCAGGATTTCTATGAATGACCGAGCCTTTTAGACCCTCTACACTAAAGGAAATTGAAGCAAGGCTCGCTCGTTTGAAGAATCCTTCACTCCTTGAGTACACAAGCCCCTCCCCTTCCACATACAAAGAGTACACATTTAACGAGCAAGGGAAGAGGATCTACTCTTCTGAGGAGTCTACATCACCTACACCGTCTCCATCTCCTCCTTCACGTTCACCTTCACCTGTGGTTTCGTCCAACTCTACACCACCATCTTCACCACCACCTGAAGAAGTCAAGGAAGAGAGAATGGCATCTATTAGGGAACTTTCCACCGCAACTGTCGAAGGAGGACCTCCTACAGGCATAGTATACCCTGCCCCTGCAGCTGGAAGACAAGCAGAGTTTGAGCTAAAGAGTGGACTGTTGCACAAGCTCCCTATTTTCCATGGCCTTAATATGGAGGATGCTAACAAGCATATTCGAGAATTTCAATCTGTTTGTGCAAACATGCAACCACAAGGGGCAGATGAGAACCTTCTTAAGATGAGAGCATTTCCATTCTCTCTAGCTGATAGAGCCAAGGATTGGCTATATGAACTCCCTGCATGACGTATCACATCATGGGAAACAATGAGAAAGGCCTTATTGGAAAAATACTTCCCAGCTTCTAAGGTCATCACACTTAGAAAAAAGCTCAGTGGAATAGAGCAAGCCCACGATGAATCCTATGCTGCCTACTATGAGAGGTTCAACTCCTTACTTGCACAATGTCCTCAACATCAGATGAAGGATGAGACCCTACTTACATGTTTCTACGAAGGACTCTTACCCTTGGAAAGGCAAATGCTTGACGCTGCAGCTGGAGGAGCTTTTGTGGATAAGTCACCTGCGGTTGGGAAGGAACTTATAGCTAATCGTGCCTTAAACTCCCAACAGTATGAGGGTGTGAGACAAACCACTCGTAGGGTAAATGAGGTGAGCACTAGTCCTGCCATTGCGGATCAATTGAGCAAACTCACCCTTCTTGTGAACAAGGTGGCGACTACTCAAGGACATGGAGGACCCTCTGCTTGTGGGGTATGCTTTACCCAAGGACATCCTACTGATCAATGTCCTCAACTAAGTGAGAATGGTGGTTGGGAGTCTGTGAATTCCATAGGAGGCTATCAAGGGAACCAAGGGGGTCCCCCACGTCCAAGGTATGATCCATATTCGAATACCTATAACCCTGGATGGAGGGACCACCCCAACTTCAAGTGGACCAACAATGAAAATGTTCAGAACCCTCTTGGTGGCAGTTTCCAACGTCCTCAAGGACCTCCTTATCAAAGACCTTACATGCCTCCTCCACACAACGTAGTGAATTCCAATTCTCACTATGATAAGACGATAGAGGCATTGACTAATTCCACTCAGGCATTGACTAGTGCCACACAGACTTTGCTTCAAGGACAACAGAACCATACCAAGGACATTGCTGAGCTCAAGAAGCAGATGGGACAAGTGGTGGACTTCATGACCAAGTTTCATGAAACTGGTAGGCTTCCAAGCAATACAGTTCCAAACCCAAAGGGAGGCTTTGAAGGTTCCACCAACTGAGGACAAGAGGAAACCACGTCTAGGCTGAGAAGACGTTAAAACCAAGCGCTACTTGGGAGGCAACCCATGCAAATCAGATTTGCTTTCTTTATCCTTATCTTTTATTTTTTGTTTTTTTTTGTTTTAGTAGTTATTTTCGTAAATTTCATCCCTATATGCTTAAGTGTTTCATTGCATGCTTATTCTTGATTACATTGAGGACAATGCAATATTTAAGTGTGGGGGAAGGGATTTATACTTTTGTTTTGAGTCATATATATTGAAAAATACAAAAAAATCGAAAAATGTCAAAAAATTTAAAAATTTTTCGTTGCTTTTGTTTTTGTTTTTGAGTCTTAGGATGCCCTTTCAACTGTCTAGGATGATTCTATATCTCTGAAATCATGATTAAAAGAGGATCATAAGATTGAGATGATTTTTAAAATGGTATTCTTTGGTTAATTAAGATATATGAAAAATGTATGCATGTGTAGTGGATATGGATTTCGTGACCTTGGTACAGAATATGAGCATGTTAAGATGAGTTTTGATTCATAAAAGCCCATGTGAGATAATTGAGCCCATGTCCCTTTTTCTTGGAGTGAAATGAAAAATATACTCTTATTTTCTTGGCGATGTTTTGATGATCTCATTATTCTTTCATCTTGATTGACTACTTGCCATAGATTAAGTTTGATGGACTAGAGAATGCTAGAATTCACTCTTGTGCTTGTTGAGACGTTTTATCAATACATGGCCCTGATTCTGGAAGGGATAGAGGCACCCTAGGGATTACCACCATTGCCAAATAAACCTGTGTCCCTATTTGTGCCCGTCGTGGGACTCCCCTAGATAAACCCCTTTGAGCCTACATTAAGCCTTTTCATTCATCACCCTTAAAACCCTTAACCATGAAGCTTAGTATAGTTACAACCCTACCCTTTGTTCTAAGAACTTAGTGGAGCTATCTTTTGAGACATACTACACGGGTTTGGTGCTAAGGATGAAGATTGAGAAGAGGTGAAAGTTCAAGTGTGGGGGTAGACTTGTCCATAGAAAAAAAAATATATGTGGAAGCCGTGAAAAATGAAAGAAAAGAAAATGTGTACGGCTAAAAAAGAAAAAAATGAAATGTCAATGGATTTTAGTCCCCCATACTTAGTGATTTTGGAGTTTATTTTTAACTGAAGGCCCACTACAGAAAAATTTGGCCTTTATCCGTTCCACTATAGTTTAAAGGAAGTTTACAATGAAGATTGGGCCCAACATGAAGACATTAGGCCCCTTTTATGTTACCTCTAGGGAAAGTGACGTTTTTGCAATGCCTTGGTGGATTTCTTGAAGTCTCTCTACACCAACATGAGCTCTACTAGGTTTTTAGGACACTTTGTTAAATTCCTTACCCTTCGTTTCTTTAAACCTTGAGCCATGGCCCCATTACAACCATTGATAAGACCGTCTTACAAATTCCATTCAAATCGACGGAAATTTCGGGCACAGTTGGAAGTTTGAATTTGTATTTCATTATTTTGGTTAGTGGGTAGTTGGGTACTGACTACTGAATCTGCTGATCTATTTTGGATACATGAATTGGTGTTGATTGTTGAAACATTGATTATTGGTGTTGGTGTTGATGTTGATTATTCTTCAGTTCTTCGCATTGTTCTTCTGTTTGAAGAGAAGAATTAACTGTTGATTGTTAATTAATTAATTACTAATTATGCTTTTACTTCTAAGTTTACTGTGAATGTGTGATTGTGTGATTTAGTCTTGATTGAGTGAAATTCCTTCAATTATTCATGTTACTGCATTGAGTGCATTCTGTTAATGAATAATGACTAAATTAACAGGTGCAGCAGAAAGTCTTATATATATGTTTCTTCTTTGAACTAGCTTTCAATCTTCAGACATAATTATACACTCTCTTCCTTGAGAAGAATCAGTGTTGGGGATCAATCCCTGGTGAGACTGATGTTTATCTAGCCAAAATAAATAAATAAATAAATGTTATGATGTATGTCTTTGGTGTATAATAGGTTGTTGTAGATGAAAATTTTGGGAGTATAGTGAACGTTATTAGTGCTTGCAATTGATTTTTTCAGACCATTCTCTATGTTTACATGGGTGAATGGTGATACATTTTAATTGTTAATGACTTAATGGTAGTCTGCTAACAGGGGCGGATCTATTCACAGGGCTGGTTGGGCTGTAGCCCAACCGTGGATTTTATTTTAAAATCTTTACTAGACGCCAGAGGATCATTACCCTTTGGTTTTGCGTTGTTGATTGATCATTACTCATAGTTATTACTTCCAGTTTATGTAGTTTAGATGGTTGGATTATGGTTAATTGGATGATGTTTGTATTTGTGCTTTTATTTATTTTATGTTAAGAGATAACAAGGGATTTGGTTTTGTTGTTGATGGCGGGTTTCAGGAAAGGAAGAAAAATAAAAGAGGAGAGAGGGGTAGAACGAAGAAGAGAGGGAAGTAATAGAGAGTTGTTGAGAAGAAACAGAGAGAGGAGAAGGAGGGAGGGAGGGACAAAGTTTGGCATTTGAGGGCTTGCACGTCTGCTAATGCATTCTGTTAATCATTCTAGTTCTGTTAATAGCTTATGCATTCTGTTAATCATTTTGTTTATGGGAATTATGGCTTAATGCTTCATAGCTAAATAGATGCATTCTGCATTCTGTTTAGATTCAGAAGCATTCTGTTCAATTTAGAAGCATTCTGTTCAGATGCAAATGCAATCTATTACTAATGCATCTGTTTTCAATTTTCACTATGCATTCTGCCACTATGAGTTTCTGCCACTATTGTTAAATGTTAATGATCAAGAGGCCACTATTGTTAAATGTTAATGCATCTTATTGTTTGGCTTCGCAGGTTATTTGCGTGCCACTTGGAGGCTAATCTGCTTTGTCCTCTATTCTCTATCATCTATCTTCCACTCGTCATAGAAAATTCAAGGTAAGCCTCAACTTTTTTGTGTCTTGGATGAGATTGTTGGGTATAAATGCAGAAGCTATCTGCTTTATCTTTTTTGTTTGCCGCTTTTATATATATTTTTGTTTAATGTATTTTTGAACAAAGCTTATCTGTTTATTGCAACTGGAGTATATGTTCTTTGCTTAATTAATTACCTTCTTTTAGGGACTGAAATAGTTGATAGTAATTTTATACTTTTGATGTTGGGAATTTATTGTTTTTGTGTTGTATTTTGATGGCAGCTCAGTTGTAGGCAATGTTTATTCACTTTGTTAATTGTTTGAAGTCCTTTGTTTGGTTATTAGTCATGGTTATAATTTAATAAACTGTATTTTTCTTGGCTATTTGACGTAGATGTTCAATCTGATTGCTTAAGGAGAAATATGGACAAATCATGGAGATAGGCATTCTCTAGCATATTATGATGCAATAGATCAATTTTTGACTTTTGCATACATCAATAGGGATTTGGGTGCAAGGATTTATTGTCCTTGTAGAAAGTAACTGAATCTGTGGCAAATTCCTCTGAAACCACTGATGATATAATACAGAAAGTAACTGAATCTGTGGCAAAAAAGTTTCATGATCAACTTAATATGCTACAAGCTCGAATTGATTTTTTGGAGAACAAAGAGAAGAGAGGCACAGATCAAAATGGACAGGTTTGTTATCACAAGAATAATTGTTTGAATATTTAGCTCTTATTTGATGTGCACAATTTATTAGATGGTATTGATGAGATAATATAGCAAGACAAGAAATATGAAGTAATGCGGAGTCATTGCGAATCTGCGTGTTTGGTTATTGGAATTGGGTTATGGTGTGACATTGAAAAAGGGTGATATGCAAAGCCATACATGATATATTTAATTTTTTTTTTTGATGTCTTAGGTTCCGGATGCAACTAGTGACCATGAAATTCGGAGAGAGTCTGTAGGAGAAGAAAGGAATCCAGATTCAAGCAGTGATAGAGCAATGGGCTGAGTTTCAATATGTTATTGCATATTTTTGTTAAGTGTTACTCTTAGTTGTCTTCATTAGGAACTTGATTTTGGGCATATATAACTTAATTTGTACTTCTTCTAATTACCTATACTGACACTACAACAATTTAATTACATTGCAATGAAATAGATGAGCTAATGAACAATATATGTGTTGTGTATTCATGATATTTTTATCCCATTTTCGGATATTGCAAAAATACAGGTTTTGTTAAAAAAAAAATATTGGTTGGCTACTAACATCAGTGAATTGCCGTAGCCAAGAATATATTTCTATATAACACCACACCGAAGCTACGGCAACGAGACCGTAGAAAAATTTCCTATTGAAAAATTGGCGGGAAGCAAATTAGTTTGGCAGCCAAAAAAAAATTGGCGGGAAAAAAATTTAGTAGGAAACAAATTTTGGCGGGAAGTAATATAATTATCTTAATATTAATTATGCTGCGACGGCAATTTGCCGTAGTATATTTTGTAATGGCGACGGCATTAGGGGTAGCATAAAACCGTCGCAGAGTAAGTGTCGCAAAAATTTTGCCGTCGCAAAAGTGGTCTGCTACGGCAAAATGCCGTGGCAAAAGATATTGGCGACGCCACCAACGGCGTAGGAAGCTTTGCCGTCGCAAATGCTTTTTTGCTACGGCAAAATAGCTTTTCGCTACGGCAAGGCGCCGTGGCTATTGTAATTTTTTTTTGTAGTGCTTCTTATCCAATCCTGAAATACATACACTAAAAGCTTTCCAAGAAAATTCTATTTCAAAAACACTAAATTGTATTCAGGCAAAATATAAGCAGATCATCTTTCTCAAAGAAGAAATCAATTTCAAAAGAATAGAAACTCAACTGCAAGCACCTTTCCTTCAACAAAATATCAAAACATTCGAAGAAAAAATCATTAACGAATTATGTTCGTATATTCCCACTGCCTTTTAGCATAGAAAAAAACATATTGTCACTCTCCCTTATGTTAAGGGATTCAATGAGAAAAATATTCCTATCAAAGCCCGTCCAATTCAGATGAATCAAGAAGTCATGGAATTTTGCAAAACAGAAATTAAAGATTTACTTCATAAAAACATCATCCGACAAAGTAAATCCCCTGCCTTCTATGTGTAGAAAAATGCTGAATTAGAAAGAGGAACTCCATGTTTAGTTATCAATTATAAACCTCTCAATACAGTTCTCGAATGGATTCGATATCCTATTCCCAATAAAAGAGATCTCATTAACAGATTAAATAATGCTGTCATTTTCTCCAAATTTGATATGAAATCTGGTTTCTGGCAAATCCAAATTAGTGAAGAAGACAAATACAAAACTGCTTTTGTCACCCCTTTCGGTCATTATGAATGGAATGTCATGCCATTCGGTCTTTAAAATGCCCCCAGTGAATTCCAAAATATTATGAATGACATATTCAATCCATATAGTCATTTTTCCATAGTCTACATTAATGATGTCCTTATTTCTCACAATCACTCGATCAACATTGGAAACATTTGTACCAATTCTTCACCATTATCAAAAACAATGGTCTAGTAGTCTCTGCCTCAAAAATTAAACTCTTTCAAACCAATATTAGATTTTTAGGATTCAATATCCATCATCTCCAAATTAGTCAAATAGATCGAGTCATCCAGTTTGCTGACAAATTTCCTGATGTCATCCTAGACAAAAATCAATTACAAAGATTCTTAGGATCAGTAAATTATGTGGCAGATTTTTACCAAAACCTCAGAAAAAAAATGCAAACCTTTATTTGCTAGGTTACAAACCAACCCTCCACCTTGGTCATCAGTTCATACTTCTCTAGTCAAAGAAATTAAAAGTTATGTAAAAACTCTTCCATGCCTTGGCATTCCCCTCGCCAATTCCTTTAAAATTGTAGAAACCGATGCTTCAGAAGTAGGATATGGCGGTGTTTTAGAACAACAACTCTCTCCTACTCATCTTGAGCAAATAGTTAGATACTACTTAGGCGTCTGGAACCAATCACAAAGCAATTACAGTACTATTAAAAAAGAAATTTTATCTATTGTTTTATGTATTTGTAAATTTCAAGATGATTTATTAAATCAAAAAATTTTAGTTAGGGTTGATTGCAAAAGTGCAAAAGATGTTTTAGAAAAAGATGTTCAAAATATTGCTAGTAAACAAATCTTTGCCAGATGGCAAGTAATTTTAAGTATTTTTGATTTTGAAATTGCATTCATTAAACGTAGTGACAACCACATCCCGGATTTTCTAACCCGAGAATTTCTATAGGGTTCCAAACATGAAGACCCGATCATCAACCGGGAGAAATCCCTCAAATCCAGTAAATGAAGACCCTTTTGATATTTGCCCAACTGCTCCCAAAAACACAGTCAAACCAGAATCATCAACATCAGTCAAACAAGAGTCATCTTCTAGTTTAGTCCTATGTGTTGGACATCCACCCCTACCATTACCACCCAATAATAGATTTAACACCATTGGTAGCACCCTTGGTACTAATTGTCCCAATTACCAATTAGCCATAGTCAACCAATATGACCCATTCAAATCTAATTCCCAAACAAATTACGAAAAAACCTCTCCTTATTTTCAGCGAACTATTCACCATCTTTTTTATGTTGAACTCACCATGAGTCATCTAAAAAATCCAATGTCTTTAGTCAAAGCTTATTACCCTCCTAACTTTTTACTGTTCATTCACGAGGCAAAAACATAGCTAATCGTGCTGCTTCCTGTTTTTGGCCTTTATCGAGTAAAAGCAGATTCCCTGCCCATAATTTCCGGGCTTCAAGATCTATATAAGGGGCATCCCTCCTTCAGTAAAATCAAGTTCATTTGGAAGAGTTCCATTTTTCATTTTCCCTTCTAGTTTTTGATTTAGGAGCTCATGTGTTGAGCATCCCTGTTCTTCCTTCACTGTAAACAATATCAAAACCTTCATGCATACTTGGTTTTGAATAAGTAAGTTTTTATGTTTTATAATTCAGTTTTGTAACTTAATTTTTAGTTAAAAGTCAATTTTATTATCAGTTAATACAGTATATATATATATATACACACACACATGCATAGACACACACACACACACACACACACACATGCGTGTGTGTTTCTATATATGTGTGTGTCAAAGTTCTCATACTTCTATATATACTAGACATTGTGCCTACGCCTTGCTGCGGGACAATATTATTTAAGGACTAAATTCAAAAGCAGGAAAAATATAGTTGCCATGATCATGTTTCAGAACAAAAGATGAAGTAGATCATGTTCTAGTAACATCACCACCAGTACAGATGTTGTGGTACTTGTTCTGTTGTTCAAGCATTAACCTCGGCATTTCTGATGCCCATATGTGTAGGTTTCCGTGCATTTCCAAAGAAAAGAAGATTAACAGCTACTGTGATGGTGTCTCACCTAATGAAGAATCTTTTCTGTTCCTGAACTGATACGAATAGGGGAATATGGCCTAAACAATTAAAAGGACAAGATGAACAATTAAATCAGTTGTAGGAGAACCAGTCCCAGTCACTACTAGAATTGGGCCATAGAGCACCGATCTGGGCCACTATTTAACGTTGGTCTCCATTGTAGTTAATATGGCACCGTTGCCTTAGATTGGGAGTCTTCATGACCCAGTCACTGAACAATGGTGCTCCATAAATTTATTCTAATATAGAATTGGGCCTTATCACTAGTTGAGTTTTTCAAAACCCAAAAAACGGTGTGATTGGAGACTTTCAATATATCGAGCCAAAGGGAAAGTAGGTTTGCTGTTCTTTTCATTTTCATATAGATCTCTCTCTCTCTCTCTCTCTCTCTCTCTCTCTCTCTCGTGTAGATTTGCCGTTGTTTTCAACGATCCGTGCTTAATTGGCTCGTAGATGGTTCATTTTTCGTGTAGATCTGCCGTTGTTTACAAAGATCCGTGCTTAATTGGCTCGTAGATGGTTCGATATTGGTTCGTTTCCAATTTGGTGCTCGTAGATCTTCCGGTTTTGGTCTATTTCTTCACTCACTGTGCGGCATGTTTCATCTTCAAACCTCCATCTCCCCTCCGCTTTCTTCACACCCTTTTCCGATCAGGTATATATGTGCTTAATATGATTTGTTGCAAGTTTTCTTCTTTAATTTTTTGAGTGGCTTTCACCTAGCATTAATTGGTTTTTATGTATCTTTCTTCTCTCTGCATCTGCCATAGCCTGTTTAGGATGATTTGCTTTCCGTGCCTACAAACCATTACGCCTCGGAGGCTACGGTCTATTATACTCCTCAAACTCCAAACATAACCTTTAATGGATTCCATTACAGGTGCAAAATGGGCTGACTGCAATCAGTTTTTATGGAATTTATTTTCTTGGTCACTAGCAGGTGCGACACTGCTGCAACAGTGGAGCTTTCTCAAGCAGAACATGAGGAGCGGAAAGCAAGGGCCTTAGCTGCAGCTGCCACGGAGTTGGAAAGACTTCTCAGAAAGGAAGATTTTGGTAGAATGAAGGTTGTTGCTTGCATTAGCTGATTTTTGTGCAATACTTTCGGTTTCTTGATAACGGTATTTATGAAATGTTCGTTGTTTCCAAAATATCCTAAATTGTATCCATTGCCTCCTAAACTTACTGTGTATGAATTGGCTTTCTGATTATGTTAGATTGTACTTGACCTCCAGTTGTTTCCTAACTCTTAGGTGATCGGGCAATTTAATGTTGGCTTCATTGTTGGGAAATTAGATCAAGATTTATTTATAGTAGATCAGGTATGTTTCTAGCAATGCATCTCAAGTTCTCGTTAAGTTTTCTACTAGTTGATGTTAATTCTTCCTTCTTAATTTATCCTCTTTATTACCACGGTGAACATTTGTGTTTGGAACTGATCGCCAATTTGATTGGAGATTTTTTGCTTAACATTTCTTTTCCTCCTCTAAGAAAGACTAACACTGTTTTACTTCCTGTTCGTTGATGAAATCAATGGAACTAATCCCTTCATAAATGATTTTACTTGTAGCTGAGCATTATGGGACAAGAGATCAGTCAAGAAGTCAATGGTGATGCACAGATTGTGAGGTATGATTTCTGACAATTCAAAAGGTTCTTTACGTTTTTCAGAATTTTAGTTTGAGTCACTTTGTCTTTCTCTTTAATTTTTAACAGGACTAAGGAGTTATGTGTTCAAAATTATGGGAGGCTGTGACAAGAAATTGTTTCCTTCGAAGCAAGGAGTGTTAACCCCAGGGTGTGTTCGCCTTTTGCTCCACAGGGGTATGTTACAATCTAAAAGTTTTTGTGGGGGAAGGAGAGAGAGAGAGAGGAAAAGGCAATTGATTTTAGGATGTTGGTTTTCTGTTTTAGTATCAACTGCTTTGATTTTTCTTGACCATTGTTTGATTTTGCCATTGATTTGTGCATATTATCTTAGGAGCCTCATGCTTCCAAGGACATGGAAGGAGGAATAGTGACTGAAGAAGGAAGTCTGTTCATGGATGCATTATTAGTCCAGACCTTTTTGTGTTGAACTTGGTCATTGTTAAGAAAGGTGACTATGACCTTCCTGGACTGCTGATGTTGAAAAGGCAACAGTGAGAGGTCCAAAGAGGGCTTCCAAGATCCGCAAGCTATTTAACCTCACCAAGGATGATGATGTTAGGAAGTATGTCAACACTTAACGCGGAAAATTCACATCCAAAACTGGTGGGTTTTGATTTGTTAATTCACTGTGAAATAAAGTATTAGGGTGTTAGTTTTGATCTAGGTGCTAGTTTTGATCTACTATTTGAGCATTGAACTTTACTTATTGTTGAGTTTTGCTTTTGTAGGTTTGCTTATATGTAGAGTGAGTTGCAGACTTAGATGGTGTATTGAGTTACCTTAGGCCTGCAAACCAGTGTGGTAACTTTACTGACCATAGACTCATTTTGTAGGTTGGTTAATGATAGCTAAACTAGGAGAACTGACTAGTATACTTTTATCATGCTTATATTGTGTACATATTTTGACTTGTCAAGTGGAAATCACAGCAGCAACCATGAAGCAGTGTTATGTTAAGCCATGTGTAGGGGTGATGTGATACTGATCTAATTTATATGTAGATATATGGGTTGTCGCCACCATGTCTCTAAATGCAGGTAGTTAACTTTATTCTCTTATATTTTTGAAGTAACATTTTTTCTTTTGCTTTTCACTTTTATCATATGGGTTAGAAATCACAATATATATGAATGAACTTAAAAAAGCATCATGTTATGATTTACTGTATTTAATTAGATCAGATTGCATTGCCAAATGAAAAGCATCGAGATTCTGATATTTCTAGTTTTTGTATTGGAAAGGGATTGGAATTGATCTATATCTATGTATCATAACTATTATAATCAATCATTATGTTTGGGTGATACAGTTTCTCTTCTATGTAGAATGAGTTGTGGGTTTAGATGGAGTAATGGATATTGTATTTTTAGTTTGTTAGCAAATTGTTGTGATGTCAACACTGTTAGTAACTTCATATTTAAAACTACTGAGTACACATGGTGGAGATGGCCTATGTATTAATTGTACCTTTTGTTTTTTTGGCAGATATTGGAAATCAGAACTGCATACGTTGTGTTATGCAGCAATTGTGCAAAGGTTGCTACATAAAATAAATTTTTTTTCCCTCTCTTTTTCCCTTTCCTATAGAACTCTATTGATGTTTGCAAGTTATATTCTGTAACAATGAAATTGGCACTCTGACTATGTAAACCAGTTTTGCAATGAATGTATGCATGTTGAAATCATTTAGTTTGTTCATAATATTACTATTGGTTATTCCAGCCGCTTTCTATTAATTGTAATGCCACATGGCATGTTGGTGGATGAAGAAGGGTGCCAAATTTGGCATTAATTTTTTTAATTAAAAAAATTAAAATATCTAGTTTTGCCACTGTAAGATGGGTGCCAAATATGATTTGACATCTGACAGGAGTTATTGGTGATGATGGCACCATTAAGAAATTGGTGCTCTATGTCACATTAGAAACGGGAGCAAAGGGGACTGACACAATAAGGGTTGCTGCATAGTGGCTAATGTGATGAAGGGTGTCAATTGTTGTCAACTCACACCAATACTAGATGGTGTCCTATAGCCAGATTTCTAGTAGTGAGTCCCGATACAAAAAATTAAGAAGAAATAGTAAATTAACTAACCAGATTGAGCAAAGCCTTATATGGAGAACCATCCAATAATAGTGTGTTGGATTCGTTGTACTCTCCTCTCGCCCAGGGAAGATCAGGCTCAAGCTTCTCCCATAATTTTCTAAGCTCTTTCAAAACGAGGGGCTTATCTTGAACCTGGTAGAAGTGCAGTGCGATTGGAGCATGTCCACAGAGGCTTGGGAAGTGGCAAAGTGGTCCCTGGAAATAGTGCTAGTGTTGGTAGAGGAAGAGGGTGGTGGTTGGGGTAGCGGTGGGATCAGATTGCTCCACCGGTCGTGGTCGGGGAGGGCTGCTGATTTTACGTGCCACGCATCGGTTGCTCTGATTCAGCTCTACAATAATAATTAAAGCAAAAGGAAAGCAAGGAAATTTAAACTGAATTATTATTAGATGGCACAAAATGAGCAGTAACATACATATAGGAACGTCCCTCACAACAAGGTAGAGACTTCTATCTACTCAGAAGTTGTCTACATGTACTTAAATTAATGGGGCCAGGCATGGGCCTGATCCCAACACACACTGTAGGTGCATGGAATACACCACCTACAATCTATACTGTACAGTAGGGGGACATTGCTTCTTTTGATATTCTTTAGGACAATTCGCACCCAGCCCTCCAACCTTATCAAAACACAAGCCGATCTGCCGCACAAATTTGTCCCGACACTGAAACCATGGCATAGAACCGAACTTGTTCAGGATCCCGCCTCTCAACTCAGCGAGCTGGACATCTGTATCTGTGAAGCGACCATCACGCCGAAACCAATCCTCTATTGGGTTGGCTATCCACAAGTCATTTGCCTTCTGGAAGTACTCGACAGGTGTACGAAATTTTTTAACGGTGCATGTTCCATGCTTGTCGTATTCATCTTTCCAAAAATCCCAATTCGGATTGCTACGCATATAACTTTTCCAAGATTTTGCGAGTTTATATAGTAAGTTAGTAGGTAACTGTTAAGAAAAAAAATTTTGGTTAGAAATGCATAATGAAAAAAGAAAAAGAAATAGAAAAGCAAAATGAAAAGAAAAAAATAATAATAATACATTACCTGTGATGCCTGAAAGCTAGTAGGAACCTGGGCACACTCTATGATAGATTGATAGGTCTATACTGGAAATCAGAATTAATATTGTTTGGATCTAATTGTGTAGCGTTGAAGGGCCAAAGCCCGTGAAGAGTGAAACGAGATTCTTTTGCAATCGTATTAATCATCCGTGGGACCTGATACACTAGGATTAGAATTTGATAATATGGTTCGTCCAACCCACTAATGAGGAGAGGAGAAGCTAACAGGACATAGAAAAAGATTCCAAGAGTTTCCATGTGTAACACACGAAATGATATGAAAGAAGAAAATGAAAGATCTTGCTCAATGAATAGGGCCTATTCAGAGATTTATATTGCTTGATAAAAGCATAAAATAAAATGCAAGACTTACCAAACCAAGCTAAGAAAATTAAGCATGACTTACCAAGCTAAACACATTTGAGCACTTCAAAATAATTAAAATATTTCCATGCTGGACCATTCTAGAATGTGCACACTACAACTACAAAATCATTGTAGGATTAAGTTTTACGGAGGCCTAATTCGTGACAAAACTATGTTTTGGATTCAGAGTTGAAGAAAACTTATAATTAGTGGACTAGTTTCAGTATAAAGACTTCTCCCATGACTACTATCACCACATATGGTAATGAAAGAAAACACACTTATTCGAGTTAGCCATGTTACAGAACTCAATTTACAGCATTCTCCAACTAATAATTCAACACATGATTTGTAGGATACATTCCACAACATAAGGAGTTAAGGACCATGCACTTGAATTCACTCATGTCAGACACTTCTTTGGATACTCATTCTATCTTCTCAGAAGTTGTCTACATGTACTAAAATTAATTGGGCCAGGCATGGGCCTGATCCCAACACACACTGTAGGTGCATGGAATACACCACCTACAATCTATACTGTACAGTAGGGGGACATGGCTTCTTTTGATATTCTTTAGGACAATTCACACCCTGCCCTCACTACTAGAGAAAACCCATTTGGAGACAAATCTTATTGGGATGGATCAATTTTTCGTCCCCCAAACACATGATTAGAGACAAAAAAAATTATTTTGTCCCTAAAAGTTTTGTTTTTCAAAACTCTCCCTTCAACGCTATTTAGAGACAAATAAGCTTCAATTAGAGACAAAAAATATTTGTCCCAAAATTTAATTGGGGATGAAATTTTAATTTTGTCTCCTATGCGTTTTAGATTTTACAAATAATTGGTAAAATTTAAGTGTTGCACCAAATTTCAAATTTTGGATGAAAAGAATTAGGAGATAAAAATTTCCTTCCTTATTTCATTAGCAGATTTTTTAAATTATTTTTTATTTAATCTTCTAACTTTTCATCTAGACTGGTTACTTCTCATGATCGGCGCCTCTCAGCTCAGCGAGCTGGATATTTGTATGTTTTTATCATCTCTGATTATAGTTCAGTAAATTGAGTACGACTTTAATTTTATATTTCTTTCAAAGATATTGACATTTTTACTTGTAATGCTTTTATCTTTTGGGATGACTTACTACTGTTAATCCTATGTTGGCTTTTATCTTTTGTGATGACTTACTACTACTAATCCTATATTGATATAATTTATAGTAGCAGCCAGTTGAATCCAAGACGAGCCAACGGCAGATAACTCCGAAGATCTAATGTAAAACTATTAGTTCAATTTAGAAATGTAATATATTTTGCTAAAACTAAATATTTTTGTAACGAACCTGTAAAAAATAATGTTGGTTAGAACATCAATTTTTTGAAAAATTTAAAATGTAAATAGTTAAGCCTACTTAGTATAGCAATTTTTACTTAGAATCTCAATTATTGAAATTTGTAAATATACGAATCTTTCAATAAACACTGAGCATGTAAATATACGAATGTTTCATAAACACTGTGCATTAAAAACTTAGCAAATAAACAAACCCGCGGCATCGCAGGTATAGCCAATTGAACTAATTCAAGTCTACTCTACACTAACGGGGGTATAGCCAATTGAACTAATTTAAGAGTCCTAGGAACCGGGGTAGGCCACCATGGGAGAGAAAACGGGTAGCAGCAATGTACCCTCGTCAGTCCCTTTACTGGACACTCTAAAATTTTCTCTAACATTCCTCCACGAAGCTTGCATGTGATAATTTTATGGTAATGAGTCAAATACACGACATCCTCATTGTTTGGGTGGAAAGCTAGCATCCTAAATGTGTACGGTGCGCTGACATCTATATTTTTACAAGCGAGAGGAACACTATCAGCTAACCATTTGAGTTTGCCTTCGCTGCCCTTCACAACTTGTTTCAACTCCCTATTTCTAAATGGCTGCAGAAACTCGTCGTGATCTTGAGGGAGAAATTCTTCTTCCCTGCTCAACCGCAGACGCCCTCCGCTTACTCCTAGCGAGCCTGATGCTAGACTATTAAAACCCTCAGGCAGTTCACTGAAACGGTACTTAGCAATACTAGTATTGAATTTGGGCATATCCAACTCAAGTATAAGGCCATTACTGCTCCACCAGTACAACATTCCATTGTAAGCTACGTAATCTGTTGCAGTAACCCGACTGTAATCATCAAAAATCGCAAATGAATAAAATTGCTGAGGGCATACTACATCAATCTCTCTCCATTGACGGGTCTCAGAAAAGAAGATCTCGAAATGAAAGTTTGGATCTGATGAATTGGGAACTAGTCGCACAACCTTCCACTTATACTCAGCATTAAAGATGAAAGAATTTGTTCTGGTACTAGTACTAGTCCCTTGTTCTTCATCTCCATTATGATCATCATCTGAGTACTTCTAATATGGATCACAGACAAAGGCCACAAGCACCCCGCGGTGGTAGACCCGAGGGGTGGGAGGAAGAGGAACCCATTGTCTAGTGTATGGATTGCAGAGGTAGTAATGACGTTGATAATTCTTGGTTGCGCAGCATAAAACCAAGTCATTATACGTCCCTACCACAATTGGTGATACAATGGAACCTGGTTTGCAGCAGTACCTCAAATAGGGCAATTGTTCAGCTAGTTCTTCTATTTCTTTGGCTTGGTTATAACATGGGAGGAAATTAAGAGTGAAATTGCTTGCTGCTGTTCTGAAAACCGGATGATCCGACGTTATGATGAGAGATACTGGTTTGATTATATTGAATAGAACTAGAGTTGTTAGAATAGGCTTTTGCATTTGACGTTGGAGGCATAGATAGCAGCCAACAAAGCAAGGAGCAGATATGAGATTGCACTAAGGCTTGGACACAAGCTTGCATTGGAATATGAGTTTATTGCAGGGAAGCCGACACAAAATTTCAACCAATAAAACCTCGGGGAGATCAGCAATCTTAGTTCTGAATGACTATGACTCTAATGATCGACCTTCTTCTTCTCCTGGTGATGATTTCAATCTTTGTAACATATTTTTACCGATCATCATCAAGAGGTTGAATGTTGTATCGTATATGCCACTTTATTCAATTGGCAGGCTGTGATACCATGGAGTATTATTAATACAAAGACTAAAGGTATATATATAATACAATTACAATGCTGTGTATACAAGTCCTAGTGAAATAAGAACTCTAAGATTACAAACATTTATCAACAACTAAGAGATAATTATGCCAGCTAGCTTAGACTTATCAACACTGTGGTGCATTGTCATATCCACAACAGAAGATAAGGACAAGTTAGCTAACACTGGCCGATCCCAGGGTCTTGGCCCGTCTGTAAATAACTATATATACAGTCCATTCATTTGTTTCCCAGTGAGATACTTGGCCAAGGTTATCTTATCTTATGAATATTAAAGACTAGTACTCCATTTATTTGTCATAATTGAAGTCGTCTAATTTCTCTACTCTAAACCCTGAAATCCTTTCATGTTGCAAACTTATTTTGATTTTCCTTGATTCCCAAGCATCTATTAATATCACAAACTTTTAAAATAATAATTCAATTTCTTCGGGATGATTATCGTCAAGGGTCAATTTTATTATTATTTTCAAAAAATGGTTACCAAGTGATTAATAATTCAAGAATGTAGGTAATTATAAAACATGACCCACCCTCGCAGGCTACGTTAGAATTGAGCCATGCAACGCTATCCTAAAGCAACCTAAATGTAGCTACCCTAGGCTGAAGCTATATATCATTTATATCCCAAGCTATATATAGGAACCGTGTAAGGCTATCCAAAAATAACCTAAATGTAGCTGCCCTAGGATGAAGCTATATAGCTATATATCGTTATACAAGGCCTTTCTCGTGAGGGATTCATTTAATTTTTTTTTTGCTATTTTAAGTGATCACTTATTAGACTCACTTTTCAATCACTTATCCACATCTTGACCGTTCAGGTTTTAGGTCTATTTGAGTAGATCACCTCTGCAAATTTTCAGCCAAATTGATAATGGTTAAGGCATTAATAACTACGATTTACAATTATAAACATAAACGGTTCAGATTTAACAGATTCGATTCGTCCATTTATTTAATATATTTCGATACCTTAACGATTATCAATTTGGTTGAAAATTTGTAGAAGTGACCTATAACTACGGTCGATATGTCAAAATGTGATCGAAAAGTGAATTTCACAAGAGATCCCTTAAAATGACCCCAAAATATATATATATATATATATATTATGGAAAAAAAAAACAGAAGACGATAATCTTCATAAAATTATGTTTAGTATCAATGTGTTCACGTTGAAAATTTGTATGTACCAGTACCGCCACATTTTAGGTTCCAATGTAAATTGTTCCAATGTAAACCGATTGAGTCTCCCTGCCGTATACCTCTGGATGGAACTAGATTACCCCTCGGTTCACCATTCACAATAAAAGAGTAGGTAATAGTACGTAAACAACACATGATCCAATGTACCCATGTAGGGCTAAACTTGAATTTTAGCATCACCATCTATAGAAAGCTCCATTCAACCTTATCGTATGCCTTGCTCATGTTAAGTTTCAATGCTCCAAACCCCTTATTACCCCGTCTTTTTCTCTTCAAAAATTGGGAAATTTCAAAAGCAATTAGCGAGTTATCAGAAATTAACCTACCCAGTACGAAGGCACTCTGATATGGGGAGATGATGTTCTTGAGCAAAGGCTTCAATCGGTTTACAAGAACCTTAGATCCAATCTTGTATAGAACGTTACACAAACTGATCGGACGCAACTGATTCATGTATTCCAGATTCTTTACCTTGGGAATGAGAGTAACGTTTGTGTGATTCAATTGCCTAGTCAGATCTTCTGAGCCAATAAAACTTCTCACTACCTACAAAACATCGTTACCCACCAGGAAGTTCTGATAGAAACATATGGAGAAGCCATCCGGACCGGGTGCTTTGGAGGGGTGCATTTGTTTCAATGCGTGATGAACCTCATCCAAAGAAATATTTTTCTTTAACTCCCCATTCATCTCTTCTGTGATCACTCTAGGGATATCCTCGGATACATGCTCGAAAGTAGATGGCGAAGAAGTAGAAAACAATTTTTCAAAATAAGAGAGCACCACCTTTTCTAGGTCTTCATCCTCTATATGCCATACATGTTCATCATCGAACAGTCCTTTAATTAGGTTTTTTTGCTTTCGATTACTTGTCCTCTGATGAAAAAACCTAGTATATATTCATGTCACCATCAGTCAACCAAAACACTTTTGCCTGCTGCTTCCAGAAGACCTGTTCTTGTTGGAGAAGCTCATTAAGTTGTGACTCCAAACCAACTCTTAGATCAATCACGGGCGCAGACAATGAAGTATCAAAATACTCAGCAAGGTTAGCACGGGTTTCTTCGATTTTCTTCTTCAAACCCCCAAAACGCTCTTCACTCCAAGCAAGAAGTGCAATACGTGTTTGATGGATTTTGTTACAAACCCTAGAAAACGGTTCAGTACCCCCCGCTCCTTGCCATCTCCACAATCAGGGACTCAGTTGCGTGATGAACTTCAGCGGCACCATCTTCCCATGTCCATGGTGAGTATCTAATATCTAACTGAGAAAATTTGACGTCTAATTGCTGTTCAGTTTCCCATATTTATTTTGTCGTTATCTTTAGTACTTTAAATATTGTTAATGATTGATTATGTCTTCCGGAAGTTATATGATGCTAGTTGCTCATTGGTATCAATTCAATTTGCAATGCGGATGAAGGATATTGCTATCTAGCTATGTATTTCCAAAAAAAAAAAATATAAAAAAAATAAAACAAAGGTCTTCTCCAACTCTCCCACTCTTCTTGGCCGGCAAGCGCAAGGCTAGAGAGGATTGAATCTAAGAATCGCTCGTCAGAGGGACTTACTTCTGTAGAAACAAAGCCCTTGAGCCACAACCGAAAGAGAAATAGTCCAAAGGCTAAGAGTTCCTCTAGGGAGGTATCTCTATTTGGAGGTGAGAATGCTTTTTGTTCAATTATGGGGACACGATGAGGTTATTTGCTAACTCATAAGTGATTAATTGAACTTGGTATACATTGAAATGGTGAAGTTAAATCTTCTTCCAAAAATCAATTGTTCTCTATTTTCTTGTCAGACAATACTTCCTTGTCTATGTTTTTTAGGGGGTCGTCTTGGGTACCTTGATGAGTTGATGTATGTCATACCCTTATTTTTTATTTTACTTTTAGTAAATTAATATAGTGGAAACCTACAGAACTGGTCAACAGGTTACTTAATTAAATATCGACATGTGTTATTTTTAAAAATAAAATTTACCATATTAACAACACACTCTTTCTTGATATGTAACATTATTAAAAATCATGTAACAAGTATTGTCAAAATAATAAATTACACATAGTTGAACTACAATTACGACTTATGACAACAGTTGTTGTGGTTCTTGAAATTGAGTGGTCAAAGATGTAAATATCATATTTGGACAACTTTTATCAAATTTAAAACATTGATTATCAAGTGGAGAAGCTCCTTACAATACTGAATTGTTACATATATATCTTTTGGTCCAATTTTAATTTTATCATGTTCACAACACAAATGTTGTCGGAATTGTAAAATGGTTGGTAATCTTTTAAATGGTATAGTTTTTGAAGTAATTACTACAATCAGAACAAAAGTTACCGCTTTTACACCAATAGTTGCAAGTTATGGTAAAATATGTAGTCATTGAGTATATTCCATTAATGATAAAAATATAACGATTTACCACTTTGACAACAAATTTGTTGTTGCACTTGTTAAATTGTCCATAAATTAGTACATTAGTTTAGGTTGAGTAATTACTATAAATAGGACAAAAGTTCCGCTTTTACATCAATTGTTGTGATTGTGGTAAAATATGTAGCCATTGTAGTAATCATTTCATTAATGATAAAAACATAAAAATTTACCACTCTGACAACAAATTTGTTGTCATACTTGTTAAATTGTCCATAAATTAGTACATTAGTTTAGGTGAAGTAATTACTATAATTAGAACAAAACTTTCGTTTTTTCGTCAATTGTTGGAATTTGTGGTAAATTACATCGATTAAGAGTAATTACTAATTCGACGATGGACATTACACAATATATTACTTTCATTACGTAAGGGAGAACTTTATTACACAAATGAGGACGGGTAAAGCTATGGACATTAACATTTCTCATACATGTTCTATTTTATATAATATTTACCACTCTGAGGACTCATGTAACCACTTTGAGAACACATGTAGTCATTAGGAAAAAAATCCTCATTAAAGTAAATAAGGTCTTCGTTAGAGTAAAGTAGGTTCTCATTTGAGTAATTAAGTCTTAAAAGTGGTAATTGTAATAGGTTCTCATTAGAGTAAAGTAGATTCTCATTTGAGTAAATAAGTCATAAAGTAGGTTTTCATTTGACTACATTTAAAACAAATATTATTTATTTTTACACTAATTGTTGTGGTTGTCATAAAATGCATGTAAAAAGAATTATATTTGGTTAAGGAAACTACTAATGATATAATTAATTGGTAATAAAGATTACTTAACTAATACTAATTTTGCAAACTTAGGTTAGAAGGTTTTGTTTTTAATAAGGAAAAAACATAATTTTCAATTGTGTAATTGTCCATTAATAACAAGCATTAATCAAACATTAATTCACTAATAATAAAATTAATTAGTAATATAGACTATTTAACTAATAGTAATTTGGTGAACTTAGGATAGAATTAAGGTACTTTTAATTTTTTTTGAAAAATGAAAAATCATAATTGTGAATTGTCAACTGATAATCAAATATTAATTGACTTTATTGTTTTCACTATCTTTAATGTTTTCAATTCAATTAGTAGTTAACAAGGGTCTATGCTAACAAAAGAGATCTTCTGCTGTAATTTTTTCCGGCTCTCTCTCCTCTCGAAAACCCTAAGGCCTACGCAGTTCAATTTCTTGATTTCGTCCGGCGGCGCCCGGCTGTTGGGATAGCCTCTGGCCTCCCGCCGTCATGGGGTTGCTGCCGGACGGGAGAACTACTGCCCATGGTGACTTCGTCGGAGGAGGAATGAGCTCTGGGTTTTTCAGTTTGGTTTGGTTGGGATGGTTTGATGGTGGTGGTCAGACTGTACGGGCTGGTATTACGATCCCTACTGATGGGTTTCCTGGATCGCCGACGTCAGGGATCTCGATCGATGGCTGTGGGGTTTTGGGCAGCTTGGATCGGGGATTTGTTTGGTCCGTAGTGATGCAAGTCGTGGCGGAGGAGCTTGAGCGACATGGTGCTGTAGGTTGTGGCAGCAACATGGATCAGGAGGTCGTGGCTGCGATGTGGATCAGGCGACGGGGGTCAGACGGATCTTGCCGGACGGTGCAGTACGGCGGGGATGGGTGGAGCAGGGTGACTGGCCCGAACCGGTTGATGGGCGGGGGCGAATTTCCTTGAAGACGACCATGTTGGGCTGCAAATTGATGGGCTAGGTTTTTGCCCTAGTTCAATGTTTAGTTGGCCTAGGGTTTGGGGCCTAGGCCCAATCCTATGTTTTTTAGTTTTATCTAAATTACAATAATTCTTTGTATTAGGAAACGACGCACTGATGTGCACTCTATGTCTCTTTAGCGTCTCTGGAGTAGTACCAAAGGAGGATATCCGCTATCTCTACGATCTGAAATGTATAATGAGTGGGTCTATTTCTACGTACCATTGTGGGTACTACTACTACCTTCTTGTCTGTCTATGTCCTTAAATGACAGCAGAAGGGTATGTAATGGCCTATTCTGGCTTGTGATGAATATACTATTTTGCCCTGTGGGCTTGATTCAAAAAAAAAAAAAAATTCAATTAGTAGTTTGTGTTAACATTTTTGCTTATTGGAAATGAGCAGCATAATTAGAAAGGCTAAGGGCTAAACAAGTTACCATTTTGTTAAATATTTTGAACCATTGGATATATTACTAATCCAATGGTCCAAAATATTTAACAAAATGAGGGTATGACAAACACCAATGTACCCAAGAATTCTCCATTTTTTAGTTTTGAAAGTTTAGCTGGATATTTTTCTTCATAAAATATCATGGAAAGCCATCTTAATTCTCATTTCTTGAGTTAGGGCTCTGTGATAGCCACATCTATATATTTGTTTATTCAAATTTCATTTATATATCTTTGCCGCATATTAGGTGAAATATTTATTGGGATGTTGGAAATGAATAGAAATTTATTTTTAAAACATGTGAATACTAGTTGCTATTGAAATATATATGTAACCATTGTAAAAGTCTGATTTCTATACTATAGAACGGTGGTTTGAATCCGGCCTTAAATATATGGTGTGTTATCCATTGATTTGTTTTCTTCATCTGTCCCATGCAGCGGAAACTGATCCAATTGTAAAATTTGTAGACCCTATAAAAGTTTATTCTGAAAGGAACTAATAAGAGAAGTGAAGAAAATAGCTTCTACCCTTGTACCAGATAAAGACTGGTCAATTCAGATTGCTGCAATGCAGAGAATAGAAGGGCTTGTATATGGAGGTACGTATCTTTGCCCTACTCTCTCCTATTAATTTCTTCATCAGAATATTTGCAGAGGCATAGAGTCTATGTTTCGTAATTCATACTTCAGGGAGTTGCTGTGGTTCTCTTTAGGCATTGTCTTCATGCATTTTACTTATAACTTTAAATTTTTATTTAATGTGTATTCGGTTAAACATGTCACCTCTCGTGGGAATGCTAAATAAATTTTGTTTTGTTGTGTCCCAAAGTTGATGTCTGATTAAAGTATTGTTGTCCCCTTACTTTCTTGTCTTCTCCCAACACTGTCGTCTTTGGATGTTCGAAGTAATAAATAATGAAATGGCATGTTGGAAAATAGATTATTGGCTACTAAACATTGGATATGATAAATACATGTAGTAGTTCTGGTGTAGAGTTTGCTAATAATCAGTTCCTATCAGGTGCTGCTGATTATCAATCATTTCGGGGACTGCATGAAGCTACTTGTGAATCCTCTGAACACACAGCTGTCTGATCGAAGGTCTAGCATAGTGAAGTAGGTATTATATTAATCACCTCTTCTAGGCTATTGGTTCAAAATCACTTTAGCAATATCTGGCTTTCTTTTGTTAGCAGTTTACTGGTGTTAGCTCTTGCAATTTTTTCCAGTTGTCAGTAGGACTGTTGGGATAG
Organism: Rosa lucieae; assembly: GCA_024704745.1. Classification (NCBI taxonomy): domain Eukaryota; kingdom Viridiplantae; phylum Streptophyta; class Magnoliopsida; order Rosales; family Rosaceae; genus Rosa; species Rosa lucieae. Next base: position 19,968,068 of record CM045492.1, read on the forward strand.
GACGTTTAGATCTTTTGATATATAAACAGTGGTTCAACTGTCAATTTGTTCTTTGATATTTTATGTTTATTCCTATAGCATAAAGGGGTTCTTATGATTAGCTTTATTTGTTTCTAGGCTTGCCATCTGTTATGCTTTTGTAAGTATTTGGGTCAATACCATTCAACACACACTTTCCTATTACCTCTAGGAGATTAGAGATTACTAGGAGGATACTTCTCCTGCATTCTAGGTAAATCAAGGGAACAAGAAGAAGATTGCAGAATCAGATATTGCAGCGAAAATCAAGCAAGATCGCCTCTCTGATCTTGCATTTAAGGTAGGACTCATGCATATCATTTTACATGATTTGCATATCGGATAAATGATCTGATATGCTTATCTTCTTTAAAGTGTTTTTATCTTGCGAGATTGGGTATGCACAAAAATAAGGAAATTTATTTACTATTTTTGAAACCTTTACATATATATCTTATTCATTGATGCAATAAGAGATTTGATTGAGGAAGAGTCTTGCTCCTCTATAAAAGGTTTTGAAACAGTTTTCTGAAGTAAGTTTTTGGCCTTAAAAAACAATTGTTTTCTTTGTGTGTTGCTTAGTGTTCACCGACTGTTTCATGCCAAAACTCCAATTGTCATATATATATATATATAGTTTGTTTTCTCACTACATACATATCATGAGTCATATTTGAAATAAGATAATTTTTGCAATTGTAAACAAGTTAGCATTGTGTGCTAGTAAAGTGATTGTGATCAATATCACTACTTGTAATTGTATTCTCTTTACACATAGTGGATTTATCCTTCGTGTAGGCTACGCAAACAGCCTCGCAGTGAAGTTTCCTCAGTGGAGAGGTTTACACTGCGTCAGCAAAAGCTTGTGTTTGTTTTACTTGAGTTGGTTGATTATTTAGTCTTTCCATGTGTTCACATCATTGTGTTTTTGTTCCATCTGGTGTTTTAAGCTTTTTGTCCAAGGAGCCATTGGGAGATTTTATGGCATATGCAGAGATTTTCATTCCAGTAAGTTTATAATTATCTTACCAAAAATAATCCTTAAAAAAGGAAGGGGAAAAGAAAAATAAAAATCGTCAAGTGATAAAAAGCTGTAGTCTAATTTATCGTATCTAACCAGGTCCTTTTCAAGCTGGTTGTGATCACTGTACTTGTAATTGCAGAGTCTGCAGATAACTGCATAAACACGGTAATTACAATTCTATTGATCCTTTTACTTTTGAGACAGGCTACCGTACCCCCCAGTATGGGATACCTTTTTTTTTTTTTTTTTAATATACAATAATTTAATATGATGGTAACCTGATGAATTGGTCATCAGGTTACCCAATCAATTTTTGACACATGGCATTTAAGAAAAACAAAATTACTAATTTAACAACACATTTGTCATTAATTTGTAATATTGTCTATATACATGTAAATATTTTCTTAAATGGAGTAAATACCAAAATGTTTACCTCAATTACACAATTGAGAACCATATTACATGAATGAGGACATATGTTTTATTTGGTAGAAAATATGAAGATTTACCACTTGTACAACACATTTGTCGTCAATGTTGTAAAATGGTTCATAAACTGGTAGATATTGTCTTAGAAATTGTAATTACCACAAACAGGACAGTTATTACAAATTTTTAATCATTTGTCCTTATATTCGTAATAAGCGATGTCAGAGATGTAATTATTTTCTCAATGAGGAAGATTACACAAGGTACAACCCCAATTACACAATCGAGAAGTAAATTATGTGATTGAGGACACATGCTCTATTTAGTATTAATATTAAGACTTACCATTTGTAGAACACATTTGTCTTCAATTTTGTAAAATAGTTCATAAACTAGTAAATGTTGTCTTAGAACTTGTAATTACCAAAAATAGGACATTTATTACAATATTTTTGATCATTTGTCCTTACATTCGTAATAATCAATCCAAGAGATGTAACTATTTTCTCAATATGGAACATTACACAAAATACTACCCAGTTACACATTCGAGAACCATATTACGTGAATGAGGACACTTGCTCTATTTGATATGAAATATGAAGATTTACCACTTGTACAACACATTTGTCGTAATTGTTGTAAAATGGTTCATAAATTGGTAAATATTGTATTAGACCTTGTAATTACCACAAATAGGACAATTATTACAAAATGTTAATCATTTGTCCTTATATTCGTAATAATCGTTGTCAGAGATGTAATTATTTTCTCAATGAGGAAGATTACACAAGGTACAACCCTAATTATACAACTGAGAAGTAAATTATGTAATTGAGGACACATTTTGGTATTAATATTAAGAATTACCATTTGGAGAACACATTTGTCTTCAATTTTGTAAAATAGTTCATAAACTAGTAAATATTGTATTAGACCTTGTAATTACTAAAAATATGACATTTATTACAATATTTTTGAGTATTTGTCCTTACATTCATAATAATCGATCCAAGAGATGTAATGTGATGCCCCGGAAATTCGTAATTATTTTCCGAGAAATTTCTGGAATCTAATTTATGGTTGTTGGACGGTTTCGTGGCTTTTGGACGGAGCGGAAGTGTTTCGGACGAATTAATTATTGAAAAGTATGACTTTAGGGGGGGGTTCAAGGTTGACTTTTGATGCGTTGGGATTCTCCGAAAATTTCCTTCACGAAAGTTGTAGAGCGCGTCGATACGAGTTCGTGGATATGCGGAACGCGTAAATCGAAGTTCGTATGAGGAAGTTATGGCTATGGAAAGAAGTTTCCATTTTGGTATATATAGGAAAAATCAGAAAATACTTTCATTTTTCCTCATTTCCGTTTCCGGAAATAATACTCTCTCTCTCTTCTCTCTCGTCCGCTCCCTCAGTATCGAAGTTTTCCGCCTGACCCGACCCGAACCCGGCAGATCCGACCCGACTTTTCCGGCCGACTGCGGCGGTCTCCGGCCGTGAAACTTGGCCAGCAGGGTCGCCTCCTCCGTCTGGTCGTCTCTCTGGTGTTCTCTTACGGCGATTCTCCGTCTCGGTGGCAGTTCAAGGCGGTGCAGATTGAAGAAATCGGACCCGACCGGAAAACACAGTTCCGACGTCGGTGCGGCTTCGATTTTCTTGGGTTGAGTTCAGAACAAGCTCCCTGGTCGATCCTTGGTGTTTGTTTCGACCGGTTTACGTGAAAACTCGATCAACTCGGATTGGATCACTGTTCACGGCTTGTGAGGTAGTTTTCGATCCCTTAAGCTTGTTTTCTGACTTCGATCCAGTTATGAAAGTTCACAAGCATGCTTAGATGAAGCTTTTTGATGTTGGGAGTTTTGTGAAATAATGAGTTTTGGCCGGCGGCGGTACGCCTCCGCCTGTGGCGGCGTTCCGGCGGTGTTCTGGCCATGTATGAGACTGTTTCTGGTATTATATGTCTTCTACTCGTCGATACGAGCGTTTCGATATATAATATGAAAATTTTGGAGTTCGTATGGATTTGTTATGATTTTTGCCGTTTCATATCGGTTAATTTATTCGATCCGTGAGGATTCGAGCGTCCGATCGACTTGTGGATTGGTCACATTGATCGTGGGCGTATTCCGAAGACTTTGGGAGGTCTCGGATGTGGTTTTGCCTAGATTGGCGCCACTTTGGGGATTTTAGTTCAAAACAGGGGTTTCGAACTTAAATCATTTGTGAATTATTACTAAGTGGAAACCGATTGTGATTAGGTACTTGACGAAGTATTTGAACGAGTTGTTGGTGATAGTTTTGGTTCGGTTCTGTATTGAAGACGCAGCAGGAGTTCGAGGTGAGTAATCTCACGAAGTTCATATCACGAACGGGTTAACCCTATTGTTTTGAGAGTTATTTAGTTAACGTACTGCAAACTATAGTTGGTATTAGTGACATTTCTGAGTAGGTGACTATGTATGTACATATATATATTATGGGATGTATATATATACATACGTATTCATGTATTAGTTGTGGATTTGTGAAACAATATGCATGAACGATGCTTTTTATTGTTTTGGGTTGGGGCTTTTGGAAAACAATTGGTGGGAAATGGTATTTCTATTGTTTTGAAAAGTGTTTGAGGATTTGAGAGTCACAGGTTGTGATATCTCCTTTTGGGTTGATTTAATGTTTTGATCCGACGACCGGTGGTCTGTGGATTTGAGAGTCACAGGTTGTGATATCTCCTTTTTGGTTGATTTAATGTTTTGATCCGACGACCGGTGGTCTGAGGATTTGAGAGTCACAGGTTGTGATTTCTCCTTTTGATTTGATTTGACGTTTTGATCTGAGGGTCAGGTTGGCCTAAGGATCCGGGGTTGCAGGTTGCATCCTCATGGCAATATTATATCGTAAGATTGAACCTTGGCCGGGTGACAGGTTACGATTCAGTTAGAGCTCTAGTCTGTCTGCCATCGTACTTTAGGGATCTAAGTAGGTTACTTAAGATTCCTGGGTACATATTTTGTCCAGGTTGGACCGATTTGTTGTTTTGTCCAGGTTGGACCGATTTGTTGTTTTATCCAGGTTGGATCGATTTATCATATTCTACTTGTTAGGTTAACAATGGGTATGATTTATTTGTGTTGATGCTTTGTCCAGGTTGGACCTAATTGTTGTTTTGTCCAGGTTGGACCTATTTGCTGTTTTGTCCAGGTTGGACCTATTTGTTGTTTTGTCCAGGTTGGACCTATTTGCTGTTTTGTCCAGGTTGGACCTAATTGTTGTTTTGTCCAGGTTGGACCTATTTGCTGTTTTGTCCAGGTTGGACCTATTTGCTGTTTTGTCCAGGTTGGACCTAATTGTTGTTTTGTCCAGGTTGGACCTATTTGCTGTTTTGTCCAGGTTGGACCTATTTGCTGTTTTGTCCAGGTTGGACCTAATTGTTGTTTTGTCCAGGTTGGACCTATTTGCTGTTTTGTCCAGGTTGGATCGATTTATCATATTTGAATTGTTAGGTTAACGATTTATATGATTTTGTCACGGTGTGACTTCCGTTGTTTCTTTTGGGAAAAGAGTATTGTTTTTGGAAGCATGGTATGTTTTCCTTATTTGCGAGTTGAAAGGTTTTCCTCGTTTTTGGCGTGAGTTGAGCATGTGTGGTTTGAGTTACTCATACGGGCTTGCAAAAGCTTACCGGGTTTGTTGTGTGGCAACCCGGTGCACCATTCCAACGGTGTAGGGGTTAATCCTGCAGGTTAGGATAATCGTGCTGAAGCTGAGGTAGCGCCTTTGGCAGCTTTACGGTAGGAAGCCATGTCTTTATGACTTTACTATTGATAAGGACTTCCGTTGTATAGTTAACTCTGAGCAGCATTACGTTTATCTTGTTGCTGACAATTTAATTCGTAAGCTTGTGTAATATATAACTCTTTGGAGCGAGTGTATATTAACTTTGAGGGTTCAGGGCATCAATATGTGTGTAAGTTTAAGGGAAAAAGAATTCAGGTATTTTGTATTGATGACTGAACGTTCGCGCATATATAATTATGGGGTTATATATATCGATTTTCATGGGTGTAAAATCAGGGGCGTGACATGTAACTATTTTCTCAATACGGAACATTACACAAAATACTACCCAGTTACACATTCGAGAACCATATTACGTGAATGAGGACACTTGCACTATTTGGTATGAAATATGAAGATTTACCACCTATACAACACATTTGTCGTCAATTTTGTAAAATGGTTCATAAATTGGTAAATATTGTTGTAGACCTTGTAATTACTACAAACAGGACAATTATTACAAATTTTTAATCATTTATCCTTATATTTGTAATAAGCGTTATCAGAGATGTAATTATTTTCTCAATGAGGAAGATTACACAAGGTACAACCCCATTGTCTTCAATTTTGTAAAATTTATTTCAATATTTTTGATAATTTGTCCTTACATTCGTAATAATCGATGTCAGAGATGTAACTATTTTCTAAATACGGAACATTACACAAGATACAACCCAATTACAGATTCGAGAACTTTATTACATGAATGAGGACACATGCTTTATTTAATATTTCATCTTAAACCAAGGTTTGGAATTGAGGAAGAGTAGAGAATTGGTGTTGGAGGTTGATCAAAAGCCTTTGCCAGTTGAAAGGTGGGATTGTGCAGTACATAAATTGAAAGAAGAAGGATTTTGGGTGAAAGTTGTTGACGGCAACTGACCAAATTGAGGTAAGAAGCATTCTTGGTTTGGATTTAATTCTTAGTTGGGTTTAATTGAAACTAAGGTAGGGTCTGGTATCAAGGCAGACTTGAACAGGAATAGTGTAGTTAGAGGGGGGACTTGCTTCCCAGAAGTTACTTGAATATCCTGGTGAGCTAGACCTTACTTGGATATCCAGGTGTGCTAGACCTTACTTGGATATCCTGGTGAGCTAGACCTTACTTGGATGTCCTGGTGTGCTAGACCTTACTTGGATATCCAGGTGTCCTAGACCTTACTTGGATAATGGTAGAAGTAAAGTATTGTCGATACCTTAATTGAATGTTGAAGGCTTTGTATGGTTTTGAGATTCCATTGAACTGCATGTTGGTATATGTATAATTGTCCTATTCTGGAGTTAAGTTGCAGATTCGGGTGAGTTTGGCAGAAATTAAATTATAGTTAAAGGTTTGGTTTAGTGCTGTGTAAATTAGTTGTTCGCATGAAGTATTTACGTGATTTAGGATTGGTCGAAATTGGTATATAGGTGAAGGATATCTACTTGTACCTAGAAAGTTATTAACTGTAAATATCGGGACTTAGGACTCCAGTTACCCGAAGAACGGAGGTGTGGAGCTCTCGGTAGTCTGGGTACATAGATAGTGGGTGCTGATAGGAGCATTTTAATGTGATATTTTAATAGTTAATTCCTCACATTTTGCTTAGTTAATTCCTTAACTGAATCGATTTTTAATTCAATTTCTATTTTTAGGTACATTGGAGTAGATGAAGGTGAAATGTACTAAAAGATCAATTTTACACATATTCCTACTCCGAGGAGAAACCAAGCCAAGCAAAGAAGAAGGAGCGGCCGCCTGATCAAATGAACTTCAAATGAGCTGAAACCTTCCAGATCCATTCTAGACACCCAAAGGAACATTTCATATGAAGAGTGCAAGATCCAGATAGAAGTGGAAGGCCTTCAAACAATCAGCCCAATTTTATACAGAAGCAAAACCGGAAAACTGGACCTGTAAGAGGTCCAGCAGAAATTTCGGCCCAACCACATGGACTAAAGCTCTGAAAATTTGTCAGGATGATCTACACTCATAGTGGAACATTTTTTATGAAGAAGTCGAAGGCTCATTCTGAAGTCTTGTTGGAGAAATAATTGAAGGAATAAAGGGGCAGAAACTGACCTAAAACCAGCTCAATATTCACATGTTCATGTTTCCTACCCACATGAAGAAAGCTAGATGCTTTTCTCTTTTTCCTTGGATATATTTTTCTTCTACAATCTCTTTAATAGATCATCATCACTTCCATGTTGCTGCACCTTCATGCTTTGCTTTCATTTCATCATTTCTCTTTCTTTTCCATATTCTACAAATCACTTTCATACTCCACTTTCATTATTTTTCTTCCACTCATCATTTCATTCTTTTTCTTCCCTATATAAACACCTTCTCCTCTCATTCTAACACACATTTCCTTCATCCATTCCATCTTCTTTGTCTCTCCATTTCCTTTCCATTTTCCTTTCCATCCTCTAGTCATCTCCACGAGTTCAAGCAAGGCCAAAGGAAGAAGAAGAGAAGCCGTGAGCATCACCATCCATATCCATCCTTGAAGCTTGCTTTCGAGATTCAAGAGCCCACAACGTTTATCATCCATCTCATCTCCATCTCACGGTGTAATCCGATTCTCCTTTGTAACCTTTGCTTTGATTTCGTTGGTTTTGTTCTAGTTGACATATGTGTTTGAACGAATATTAATTTCTGGAATTTTATGATTAATTGAGAATTTTCAGATTCATATATTGTGATTCGAGAGTTGCTTATGTGAGTTTGTTTAATTAAATTTGCGTTATAGATAACTTTTGTATTTTAATCTTATGTGGTTGCAAACACGTAGGGTTTTGATATGAATGGTGCTAGGTTTAAGAACATGAAATCGACTTTTCGTTTTGTGTAAACTTGAATCAAAGTAGTAAAGGTTTTGTGCAAAGACCGAATTTAATTAAAGATGATTGCAATTAGGTGGACTTTTCCATACTAAGTTGTACACTTGAGTTGATAGCCTTTCTCTATGTGTAATGCGTTAAACATGACATGATTGACTAGCTTTCTAGGGTTTGATTGCATGTTTAATAGGATTAATCTAGGTGCTTTCGCTTAGGTTAATTAGCATTGAAAAGTAAAAAAATGGGAATTCATTTGCTTTCGAATGATTCACATGATCAACTCCTCTCTCATGACTTAGATGAACAATATTAGGGTTTGAATCAATTTTAATCATATGTTTCGGTTTTTGATCTTTGTTCTCTCACTCCATTTGTATTTTTATGTTTTTGCATTTTAATTATTTTGTTAACTTAGTTTTATTTTCGAAAAAACCAAAAACAAAATCCCCCCTTTTTTCGTAAATAATGTTTATACTTGTGAATATCTTTGTGAATATTATACTTTGTTTTAATTTTAAATTGTTTAATTGTTTGACAATGACAGGTGTACCCTCAATCCCCGGAATAGAACGATCCCTATTTGCCATATACTAACGATGACATTTTACAGGGTTAAATTGCGTGCTGCTAGTAGCGCGTCAGGTGCTCTCATGGGTAGGGGGTCTACTTACGAATGTAAAAATTCTGGGATGTTTGTCCTCGCATGGTGCTGCTCCCTTTAGGGAAGTTTGGTTGTACAAAGCGTTGACTGCTCTATTGGGTGTCTTATTCACGACGGATTGGTCTAATTTTTTGATACAATACCTACCACTATTTTATAAACATATCGGAATTTTTGGATTTATCAATTTCTATTTCAAAATTTTTGAATCGCACATAATCCATATATACCTAGTAATGTTGTCTAACTTGTTTATTAGAGTTGTTACCCTCCATGAGCAAAATGGGGGACGAAATAGAATTTTTAAAATTTCACCATTGGGTGGTGTCCGCATACGAATATATGGTAGTGGTAGAAATTTCAGCAATTTCTGCCTTCGGTTGGGTCTCGATCTATTGGTCAACTCGATACCCTAAATAGAACATAAATAAATATGCTCGTAACCGGTCCTTGGCAATTTAATTTTTTCGATCAATTGCATACTAGGTTATCTTCCTTGGGACTGAAACAGAATTCTCCAAATTCAAAAAATGATTTCCTCTCTCTGACTTCATTTGCTGCATCTCACACCAAACCACACCAAGTCTTATTAGCAAATCATGTTCATGTAATTATATATCAGCCTCCATTCATTTATTAAGGGTGATGACCCAAAATACTTTACAAAAGTACATCCTACAAAAAAGACGTGTATGTTAAGACGTGTGAACAAACATAAGACATATGAATTGCATATACACTAATCATAGATGGTATATATAGCCAAAGAAATTGAAAGTAAAATAAATAGAAGAATCTTTCGAGGTAGATGAATACGTACCTAGGACAACAACGAATCCATATATCATCAACGGCTTTTGCATGATAAGTGTAAACAAACTAAATGATAGACATTGTAACCACCTGGAACTCGAGCCCCTTGCACTCCACAATAGAAAGAACAAGAGCTTGTTTCCCAACAGAGTTAGAAATTTCCTTTTGAACACTAGCATCACTCACCAAGTTGACCTGCACAGCTCCAAATCCAACAAAATTAGTAGCACTACTCCCAAATAACTTTTACGATCATATCTTCATTTTCTCTAGATTGAAGCAACACTGGAGCTTCCCCATGTACAGGACTTGTTTCAGGATTCAGATTATCATTCGAACACTCTGATTGCAATTCCCATCCAATTTGAATTCCCAACCAAATTACCAAACTGTTTGCAGTTCAGTTACCATCCAAAACTGGCAAAACCGATGCCAAATTTCAAAACAGATACATGACCAATACAGATATACAAATAACGGCAAAATAGCTCAATCAAAACAACCAATAAACCAACTTATCAACAGGGCAACAGGCAACAGCTTGATCAACTAATGGAGATATTCAGAAATGCAGCAACTTGAAGCTCAATCAATTTAATGGTTTTAATCATACAATTTGGTTATACATTCATACAAATATACAATACCCAGCAACTTACCAAGCTTAATTTCACCAACTAACCAAGCTTGAAGAGTGAAACCCAGAATGTAAGTGAAAACCCAGAAATCGAACCCAGAGTGTAAACAACAGTTTCTGGCTTTCTGCTTTGCTGCTTGAGGAAAAAAGCAAGTTGGAGACTTCAAGGCTATTCAACTGAAAACCCAGAAAGTAGTGGAGATGTTCATGAGATACAGATCGATTGAAAAGTCACAAACCCAGAAATTTCGATAAACTATATGACTTACCACTGTTACTCCGTCACCGTCGGGTATAGAAAGGGTTGTCGACGCCACGACGGTCAAGGAGAGAGGTTGAAGAGGACTGGAGGAGCAGTGGAGTGGAGGGGCGCGGTGGAACAGAGGGAGACTGAGGCAGAGTAGCGCATAGAGAGAGCGAGAGTCGTGGTAGCATAGCAAAGCGGAAGAGCGCCGCGCAGGGAGGCTCGACCCTGGTGACGAACTGAGAGTGACGGCGAAACGGGATACCTTCTGAATAGGTTAGCTTGTTTCGAATATCCATGACCCTTGGATATATTACCGATCCAACGGTCACAAATATTCACAAAACGCCCGGTATGGGATACCCCCAGTACTGTAGAATTTTCCTTTACTTTTACTTTCACCTATACCTATACCCTTTTTATATATATATATATTTTTTTTTTTACAAGTTGAAAATGATTCGTTTATGAAAAAGTATCTTGCATTTCTTCCTTTCTGCTTCCCAGATGTTGCATAACTGTAAAGTTGCTTGGGTGCTCCCTCGTATTGCTGATTGTGCAAAGAATGACCGTAAATCCGTAATGCAATACTTCAAGCAAGGTATATATCTGATACTAATTTATACGTGGCCATTGTTGGACTTTGTTTTGTTTGAGTCACTAATCTCTTGTGTTGTAGGTGCTGTGACTGTGCACCGTTGATATAGAGTATTGGGCCAATGAACCTGAAATAGAGATCGGCAGATTCGTATGATCAGATCTAATAAGATGTTGTGTTGCAGATGCAATGAGCGAGGTATTCATATCAACAATTCATATCTTGCATTTTATGACTTATTTGGAATGGTTGGATGTCATGGATATCAAATGTGAACCTCCCTGTGTAATTGACCGGTCTGTTTTCAATTGCAAGAATGTGCTATAGAATGTTTTCAAAAACCTGGCCAGAGCGTTAGAGCGTTCCCGACGACTATTTTCACAATTTGATCCCGTACGTTATTCAAAGAGTCTGTGGTCTTAACCTTAAGGATAATTTGATTCTATTTTGTAGTCAACTTCTTATTATCATGTTTAAAAATATGCATCTGGGACTTCTTTCTCTTCAGGACTTCATCTGTCACAAACGAAGTCGATCACATGGTAAAGGTACTGAGCGTATTCTGGAAAGTGTGTTGCATGCAAGCAAACAGAAGGTCAGTGCAATTGAAAGCATGCTTAGAGGTTTGGAGTTGTTTGACAGACATAATTCTCCAACTCTCAGGTCTTCTAGTCTGGATATAGGTACCCAAGATCTTACTTTCTTTCACCTGATCGATATCACTTGTGAATTTCAGTAGGCTAACACATTATCGTCTATGCATCTGAATTGTCAAAATCTGGTTGATTTGTGAGCGGCCAAATTGTTCTCTTTTTGCCCCTAGTGCTGGAGTTGACCATCCATCATCACATGGTCCACCATTAGCTGCTGCTGTCCCGGTTAGAAAACTCTTTAATGACAGATCCAACCAGCTCATCAAGTAAAAAAGGTGGTAACCGACTAACCGCAATGGTGGCCTGGTTTTGTCTGATATTATACAATTTACTATATACTAAAGCTCACTTGCTGTTCATTTCCCTGTTCATTTAACAGTAACTTCTGATTGAAATTACAACTGCTGTCTGTTGAATACATTGACTATTTTTTGACAACGAAATGTTGTTTTATTTGTGTGTGTGTGTTTTTTTTGGTCGATAATTTAGAAGCATCGCGAGAGGGAGAGAGTTTGAGACTGAGAGTGCCAGAACGATCTAGAGATAGAGAGAGAAATTTGATTCATCATCGTTGCAGGCAGAAAGAAAAATTTGATCTTTTTTTCCTGCTTTTCTGGCTATGATAATCGGTGTTTTGCTGCGTCGCTTCTGGAGAAGGCATAGTGGAGAGAGACGGAGAAGTTGACCAGGCCACGCTCTTCGATCTAATCTTCGTGCATTTCTCTCAGAGGTTTTTTTTTTGGTTTTCATATCTGACCAGCACCCACCAATCACCAGACCTGAAGCCACCCGAAAACCCGATTGACCCATCAAGCCAGAGTCGGAAAACGGAAAACCCAATTAGGAAAAAAAAAAACCACGATCACGAAAAAAGTTACCTGCTTGGCCAAGAAAGAGGGAGAATTGGCTGTTTTCAATCGTATTTATATTTCTATTTAGATGTTGATTGGGGGAATTGGGATAAGTGTTGGCTGGTAGCCGACTGAGGAGGAGGAGAAAGGAAGAAGCAACGGAACAGAGGGAGAGAAGAAGAAAGGAGGAGAAGGAAATCTGAGTTTCGGTTCTGAACAGATAATTGTTCAATTTTGCAGTGGAGATATGAACGGTGAGAATGAAAGGTATAAATTAGTCTAGGTCATATGTGTTATTCAATCAAAATCACTGTGTTCCAATTTTCAGTTTGTTTCCAGTGGGTGTAATTGTCTGACCTTTAGTTTGAAGTCAAGGCAATAGTGATGCTGATAAGTTAGACATTGACAAGGATTCTTATGCCTTTAGTTTAATCGATCGTACATCTTATATCGTACAAATAAATAATTAAGTTATCTAAGTTGATCGATGTTTCTTCTCTTTTAGTTTTTCCTTTAAAACCTTTAATTCCATTCGCTTTTGGTTTGCTGTTTGCTGGTGATTTCAGGCTGTAAAAAGGTTTTTGGAGCAGGTTGAAGCTCTGGAAGGATTCGCAGAGGCAAAAATCTTTTGGTGGGATTAACTACGGTTTCCTATTTTCTTTTGAATTTTTGATACAGGTTAGCAAAGATATATACTCATTAAAACATTGCTTAATTTTTCATTTTCGTGGATCAATTCTGGTTTGCAGTTTTCAATTTGTCTTTTTATATTCTTTAATTCTTGCATGGTTCCCAAATTCAGATTATAGTTATAGCTTCAATATCTTCTTTGAATTTCTGGGCTTTTATTGCCATCTTTTTTTAATTGGTTTTCTTAGATTTAGAGTTAAATTTGGTTGCTTTAATACTCTTTTGGATTCAATTTTGTAGCAAAGTTTGATCCTTTTTCAATGTCGATTCGTTTAGTTGATATAGGTGAAAAAAATTATTTGTGTCTGGTGCTTGAATGAGTATGTAGAAAGAAAGACCGTTAGAATTAATCTGGTGGGACCAAATATGTCATGAATTGTCTCTGACTTCATGGACTGTAATTTTGCATTGGTTACCAGAAGAACTTCTTCCAGATATGTTAAGGTGGTTAATCTAAGATAGCAATTACTGTCTGCTTGACAGCGTATGAATGTTGGAGGTTTTGGAACCAACATACCAAACTGCTAAACTCCCCTAAATTCATCAGAACGTCTGAAACTTAAGGGCATAAATGTTTCTCTAATGGATTGGATTTCGTTTGATGACAACATTTAGCATGTATTTTTTTTTTTTAAATATTTTTTAATTTGCTTTTTTCCCTTCTTTATTTATTTATTTATACCTGTAATCCAAAGAAGGTAGTGGCAAATTTGGCTATAGCTGTGATCTAAATTATCAAGAAGCAACTAAAGTATATGTTTTATTCAATAGATTTAAGATAATTTTGCCTGATAATTAAAATGCGTAAAGAAATTAGATAGAAAATGGGTTTATGTGCTTTGAATTCTGTTAGGAATAGGGCCTTTACGTTAGCTTGATCCTATTGTTCCAAACCGTTGACCAGCTAACCAGACCCTTGATTCAGCTTCTGAATCATTTTCACAGGAATTGTTAAATTTATTCATGGACCATTTCCCTAAATCGTAGATCACAGGGTGAGTTAGATTTGTCTTTTGTGTAGAATCTTTTCATTTTTGCTTCTGGGGGCTGCCTATTGGAATGGTAATTTTTTTTTTTGGTTTGATTTTGACAATATGATATAATGGTTTACGTTTCATAATGAAATTGTTTCAGATGTCTTCACTGAATTTTGTACTTTGATGATATATTAAAAATGCAGCAAGGATCATAGCAGTAATCAAATTGATATTAAGCTTTCAAATGTTCCTCTTCTTTCTCTGAATAATTTTCTCTTTTCTTCTTTATTATACATTCTTTGGCACACTATTTTAACCTTGGCACTCTAATTACTTTTAAAGTACTGCAGTGAGAGAACTGTAATTCTTTTGTTTCTGTATAAAGATATATATATATATATATATATATAAACACACACACTATTACACACACACATATAGATTTATATTTGTGTGTGTTTATATATATATAGACACACACACATATACATATATATATATAAACACACACACACACAAATATATATCTGTGTGTATATATATATTTATAAACACACACAAATATATATCTGTGTGTGTATATATATTTATAAACACACACACAAATATCTACATATATATATATAAAGATATATATATATATATATATCTATAAAGATATATATATATATATATATATGTATATATATACTTTTCCACGATAATATGCATGATATAATATTTCATGAACTGATGAACTTAGAATAATGCGCAGATTAGTTCTTTGGTCTTTGAGCTCTTCAAAAGTTATTGACAAGGGCACCCTAAAGTCCTCAACCCTAACAAGCACACTTATCCACCAACCATTTACAAGTGACCGAATAGACCTCATCAGCAGCCATCACATTAAGGGGGGTGTATTCAATTCAGATTTTAAAAGATTTTGTTTGAGTTTTTATAATCCATGGATTTACTTAATCCACGGATTGTTTAAATTCTATATAGACTCTGATTGATTCTAATGGATTGATTTATTGGTATTTGTTTAGATTTTACAAGCCATTCTTCTTCTACTTTAAAAGCAAAAGCAATGGATATATATAATGCTATATCAGTGACAAAAAAGTGTGTGTGTGTGTGTGTGTGTGTGGCAATCTACCATTCTTTATGTTATGTATTATATGAATAATAAGAGAAAACTAATCAACCAAAATGTTACACAAAAAATAAAGTAGTAAACTAATGACATAATTTATTTCATATCTAATTTACAAAATAAACATGTGTGTATGTAATGACCTATTCTGACTTTAGATGAATATATGTATATATATCGGCACCCGACTTCGGGTTTGATTAAAAAAAAAAAAACATGTGTGTATGTATCATCTTAACAATACCGTTAAAAGTAAGCTTAATAGTCTTCCAGAGCTATAGTGATAAAAATAAAAAAATTATTAGATGAGAGCAGAGGTAGAGGAGGATAGTAGGAAGATAGGTCTAAGACAAAATGGATGAATGTCACCTATTGAGAGCTGTGATGCCCCAGAAATTCTTATTTATTTTCCGAGGAGTTTCCGGATTCTAAATTATGGTTGTTGGATGGTTTCGTGGCTCGTGGACGGAGCGGAAGTGTTTCGGACGAATTAATTATTTGAAAAGTATGACTTTAGGGGGGGTTCAAGGTTGACTTTTGATGCGTTGGGATTCTCCTAAAACTTCCTTCACGAAAGTTGTAGAGCGCGTCGATACGAGTTCGTGGATATGTGGAACGCGTAAATCGGAGTTCGTATGAGGAAGTTATGGCAATTGGAAGAAGTTTCTATTTTAGTATAAATAGAAGTTTCCCGAAGGAGAAATTTACTATTTTCATTTGTTTCCTTTTCCGGAAACCAATTCCTTTCTCTCTCTCTTTTCTCTCGGCTGCTACCTTCAGAGCCGAAGATATTCGGCTGACCCGACCCGGACCCGGTCGATCCGACCCGACTTTTCCGGCGAGCTCCGACCATCTCCGGCGACGAAACTTTCCAGACGGGATCGTCTCCGCCGTCTGGTGGTCCCTGTGGTGTTCTCTAGCGCCGATTCTCAGTGGTAGCGGCGGTAGAAGGCGGTGCAGGTTGGTGTTTTCGGACCCGGCCGGAAAACACAACTCCGGCGACTTCGTGGCTTCGTGATTCCTTGGTTGAGTTCAGAATAGCCTCGCCGATCGATCCTTGGTGTTTGTTTGGATCGATTCATGTGAAACTTCGATCAACTCGGATTGGATTACTGTTCACGGCTTGTGAGGTAGTTTTCAATCCCTTAGGCTTGTTTTCTGACTTCGATCCAGTTATGAAAGTTCACAAGCATGCTTAGATGAAGCTTTTTGATGTTGGGAGTTTTGTGAAATAATGAGTTTTTGGCCGGCGGCGGTGCACCACCGTCTGTGGTGGCGTTCCGGCGGTGTTCCGGCCACTTAAGGAACTGTTTTTGGTATTATATATGTTCTACTCGTTGATACGAGCGTTTCGATATATAATATGCAAATTTTGGAGTTTGTATGGAATTGTTATGATTTTTGCAGTTTCATACCGATCGATTTATTCGATCCGTGAGGATTCGAGCGTCCAATCGACTTGTGGTTTGGTCACATCGATCGTGGACGTATTTCGAAGACTTTGGGAGGTCTCGGATGTGGTTTTGCCTCGATTGGCGCCACTTTGGGGATTTTAGTTCAAAAACAGGGGTTTCGAACTTAAATCAAATGTAAATCGTTACTAAGTTGGAACCGTATGTGATTAGGTACTTGACGAAGTATTTGGACGAGTTGTTGGTGATAGTTTTGGTTCGGTTCTGTATTGAAGACGCAGCAGGAGTTCGAGGTGAGTAATCTCACGAAGTTCATTTCACGAACGGGAATACCCTTATTGTTTTGAGAGTTATTTATTAACTGCAAACTATAGATAGTATTAGTGGCACTTCTGAGTAGATGACCATGTGTGTGTATATATATATTATGGGATGTATATATATACATACATAGTCATGTATTAGTAGGCATTTCTGCGCGGATAACTACATATAGATATATGTTTACGTGAAATATATATGTTTTGGTGGTTTGTGGATTTATGAAAACAATATGCATGAAATGATGCTTTTTATTGTTTTGGGGTGTGGCTTTTGGAAAACAAATGATTTGTGGAAATGATTGATTTCGATTTGTTTTGAAAAGCGTTGAGATTTGTGTATGAAAACAATAGGCATGAATTGATGCTTTTTATTGTTTTGTGTTATGGCTTTTTCGGAAAACAATGATTATGGAAATGATGATTTCGATTGTTTTCAAAAGCGTTGCAATTTGTGTAACATTTTGGGTCCAATGTGACTCCTTTAATGTTTTTCTCCAAGGGACATTGCGGCCCGAGGATCGAAGGTCTGAGACCTTGGGCAGAATATCAGGTGACCACATCTTTGGCCGGACGAGTGGTTACGTTTTTCAGTTAGAGCTCTAATCTGTCTGCCATATAGGTAATTCATGGGGTAACGGGAATTGGTTATTGACAACTCATGACATTACGTATTTTTAGGGAACAAGGTGTGAGTTGCTTCCTTATTAATGGTTTTTAAGGGGACAAGGTGCAAGTTGTTTTCCTTATTAACGATTTGATAGAAATCAAGGTGTGAGTTGCTTTCTATGGTACGTTTATGGTACAACTGATAGAATTCAAGGTGTGAGTTGTTTTCTATGTTTTATTGATAGAAATCAAGGTGTGAGTTGCTTTCTATGGTACGTTTATGGTACAACTGATAGAATTCAAGGTGTGAGTTGTTTTCTATGTTTTATTGATAGAAATCAAGGTGTGAGTTGCTTTCTATGGTACGCTTATGGTACAACTGATAGAATTCAAGGTGTGAGTTGTTTTCTATGTTTTATTGATAGAAATCAAGGTGTGAGTTGCTTTCTATGGTACGTTTATAGTACAACTGATAGAATTCAAGGTGTGAGTTGTTTTCTATGTTTTATTGATAGAAATCAAGGTGTGAGTTGCTTTCTATGGTACGCTTTTGGTACAACTGATAGAATTCAAGGTGTGAGTTGTTTTATATGTCTCGTGTTTTAAGGAAATTAAAGTGTGAGTTATTCTCCTTTATTTCGTGTTTTAAGGAATCAAAGCGTGGGTTGTTTTCCTTATCTTTGGAGTGAGTTGTGTGTGGCTTGAGTTACTCATACGGGCTTGCAAAAGCTTACCGGGTTTGTTGTGTGGCAACCCGGTGCACCATTCCAACGGTGTAGGGGTTAATCCTGCAGGTTAGGATAATCGCGTTGAAGCTGAGGTAGCGCCTTTGCAGCTTTACGGTAGGAAGCCAATTTTGTGACTTTACCGTTATTTGGACTTCCGTTGTAGTGAGCTCTGAGGAGCATTTACGTTTTATCTTGTTGTTGAAAATTTAATTCGTAAACTTGTGTAATATATAACTCTATGGAGCGAGTGTATATTAACTTTGAGGGTTCAGGGCATCAATATGTGTGTAAGTTTAAGGAAAAAAGATGTCAGGTATTTTGTATTGATGACTGGACGTTTCACGCATATATAATTATGGGGTTATATATATCGATTTTCATGTGTGTAAAATCAGGGGCGTGAGCTGCTTCTCCTTTTTTTTATTTTTTGGTGAAGAGGTTCTTCAAAATCCATCAAAATCTCTTGGGAAGCGGTTGGATTGTTTTTTAGTTTTGATATGTATAAAAAGCACTATAAAATCCTCCTAAATCCAACATTTAATGAAATCCTTAAAATTTCGTATACTTTTGAATATCTGCAGATTTGAATGGATAATTTTAAATCTTAATTGAATACATCAAGATTTTAAAGGATTGTTTAAAATCTCAATTGAATACCCATAGATTTTTAAAATACAAAAAAATCTTGTAGACTTTTAAATGAATACACCCCCTAAGTAGTATTGGGTTTGATTGAGACAGAAAGATTGTGGCTTTTCTGGGTTAATGGATTTGGGTATGCATGATCAAATATAGAAATTTTTTTCCCTTTAAGTGGTGTTTTGGGTGCTTTACCCATTTCAGCTTTCTCAAGCAACGGATTCTATGGGCCTAGAAATTTTGGGAAAACCAAGCATTGCTGCGGGAGATTAGAAGTTTGCTGCCTAACATGGCAAAAAAAAATTTGTCCTCCAAACCACATATGACACATGCTAATTTGCCGTGCATATTAATAGAACATTGGACCTCATATTAATAGAACATAGGTTCTTATAGAAAATAAAAGCTTTCCACATTATTTGTTTGGTAAGCATATGTGATCTAGAAAAAAAAAGATACTAAAATGATGTATTAATTAAGCAATTTATTTCATTGGAAATTTATCTTACATGTGCAAAGGAAGGGAAAGGAGTTCTAAGATAGATTTCTAAGGAAGGGAAAATATTGACAGTAAAATATTTTTTTGTCAAATCTAATTCACTCGAAACATGGAATTAGTAATGAACAAAATCCTGAAACCCTGATTTTCGTTTGATTTTTCTTGGTATGACTGTTGCTCAATAAATATTGTTAAGTTTTTATGTGTCTTCCTTTTTTCTTGAATTCCATTACCTATCTTTTGCAAAACATGAGTTGTAATACATAGGACCGCTACATGTTTTCTACAACTGTATGTGCTTGATTGAGATGGCAAGGCAAGCTGGGTCAACTTGAGACCGCAAGTACGTTGTCCCAATTAAGAGGAAACTAATCGACGTGCAAAACTTTGCGATTTAATCATGTCAGAATGTGTAGTTGGTGGATTTTGTACTACTCATGGACTCCCACCTAGCTTTGAATTAAGGAAGGTCAGTCCTCTTGGGTGCTTTTGTTTTCTATATATCGAGTATCTGTAAAAAAAAAAAAAAAAAAACCACACTATGCAACTGCGGCACCACGACTCATTCAACACAGCCCGCTTAGCAAACCTGGTAAAAACAACAACTTTTGAAATATGTAAATGCACAATAATTGCATGGTAAACAAACAAACCTGCGGCATCGCGCGGGAGACATTACCTAGTAGTCTAGTACAATATATGAAAGCTGAGTTAACTGTTTACAACTATTACATGAACAGTGGAGTGACGGTTCTGCCCTCCCTTTTTCTGCTGTAGTTTTACAAGCTTCTCAAACGTTTTAAATTTCCCTACTGTTCTACAACCTTCTCATTCATTCGATTATTGCCAACGAAATAATCTTGAGAGCGAGAGAGGGACATCTCCAGGCTGCTTTTCAGTTGGACAAGCCTGCTCTTCACCAAGGTCAACATCTACTGTTAGGCGATATCAGGCTTATTCATTAAAAACTGGGTAAGATTTCATTTTCATGGAATCAGTTGATTTCGTTTACCAAATCATCTCTCTACATAGATGACTCAAACTTTGTTCCCTGTGGTAGCCTATGTACTTTTTTGAATTAGATATAGAAGAATTGAATTCTTTGACATATCTAAAAGTAGGGGTTTGGTTTCGATTTTGATTTTGATTTTGATTGAAATTGACATTTTATTGATTTCGATAGGTTTTCATATTTTTGTTTTTGCAGGCAATCGAAGAGCTGAGTTTTTGCAGGCAATGGAAGTCTCGCTTTATATATAAAAGAGATTAAAGCCAAAGCAGCCACCGATCGAGGCCTCTCCATTTTCATTGCTTCAGTCTCTCCAAACTAAAAACTCCCACTCTCAGGTAAATACCGATTTCTGATTCTCCTTTATGCTCTGTTTAGCTGCCTAGGAAGTAGGAACCGAAAGAAATATGATTTAGGTTTCACAACACTTGGTAATTCATCAAAGTTTGGTTTTTGATTTAATGTTTCAATTTCCTTGCCTCAACAACTGAAATAAATATGAGTATATTTATAGACTATAAACAACTCTCAGGTATCCCGACCTGCAAAACCCATAAGTCGAAACCTTTATATTTAAACATTGTTAGGCAGATTTCTCCAAGGGATTAGATTAGATAATCATATGTCTTCAGCTAGCTTTATAATATCTTACTCTTCAAGTTTTGTTCTTATGCCTTTGCTTTTATTGTGCATCTTCCATTGGTTTATGGTTTATATTGTTTGAGTGTTGGTGTTAAACAGAGTTCGTTCGTAATTGATGAATTTAAAGGATGAACTAATGGAAATTGATTTGCAGTTGCAAAGGCGGTACAACAAATTTCAAAGAAATGACGTTCTGCCAGAGTGGAGGAAAGTTCAGACTTCTTGGACATGAAGCAAAATGTTGGTTGCATAGCACATATCTGTTCCAATCTGGCAACTGTTGTATCTCAAGAAGAAATAAGGTAATAGTGACTTGATTATCTAACACACTTCATATTCTAACTGTTTTTGCTTTATTTTATCTGACCATATAGTGATATATAGTTACGTAAAACTAAAATTTAGTTGCTTCTAGCTATGAATATCGAAAATAACTTGGTAGTGCAGGGAACAACATATGTTCTGCAAAAGAGAGCTGAACCTAGATAAAGACAAAGTTGTCATGATACTTCTTTGTTTGAGTCTATCATACCTCTGATTATAAACTGAATTTCAAGGCCAAGTTAGTGTTTAATTGATAAAACGCCAACTGCATGAATTCCTATATTCTGCAAAGGAGCAACAAATTTTCTGAATCTGCAGGGAGCGTCCACCAACTTCATTGTTTTTGTGTAATCGTTTTAGAATATGGTTTACTGGTGAGAAAAGTTCTGTGCAAGGTTCTTCAATAAATTTGGAGAAAGGTGCTCCCAAATTCTATCATTTCTGCTAATGAAAGTATTTCCAAAACTTTGACATAGTTTTACCTCAAATCAATTACAGCTTCATTCCATCTAATAAATCCCATAGCTAGCGATAAAGCTTTGAGAATCATGCTTTTTCTCTTGCTGAGCAGTTATTTCTCGCACTTTCTAAATCCAAAGAAACATAACATTGACATGGATAGAGCATACAGTGGCTACCGTACGTAGTAATGATTATAAACTTTATGTATAAAACATTTCCAGTTGTCTTTGTTGTTGTTTTGTATATTGTATTGGTTATGGATTTCAGTGGTATAATGAAGTGATACCATTGTTGCTTTATTCCGATGTTTCAGTAATGGGTATGTGATTTTTAGAGACTTTCTCTTTCTGTTCCTTCTTAGTCAGTCAGTTCAAATTTTGCTAATCCAACTCAACGCAGACGCAGTCCGTTTCATATTTCATTTGCACACTATATATACTAGCTACCTAATCTCAGTATATATATGTTTTCTACAGATCGATCGACTTTGGTCCAATCTTGAATCTTTAATTACCAGCCGGGTTCAAATCTTCTTCATTTGCTTCTCAGATCAACACGGCTCAAACCCAGACTCCATTACAGATTTATTAGTTGAGGTAAATCCCCATTCCCTTCTTTCCAATTCTTTCTATCCTCGATCATATTTTCATTTTGTGCTCCATCATGATTATATATTGTTGGTTTCTTTAATCCACAAGATCGATCCCTTTTTTCTCTTTTCATTTTGTTTTGTGTTCATATTTTTTTCCTTTATTCGTACATCTTATAGAGTACCACTGCACTCAAAGATATTTTGCATATTCAAAATTATAGGAAGCAGAAAATTATTTAAGTGAGGAAGAGTGCATACAGGTATAATGTCCTATCTGAGTTCAAGTTTTTAATATCATTCGAGTGATTGGAGTATTAACTGATAGACAAAATAGAACAGTCAAGTTAAGAGTGAATCTCATTGCCATTATGAACAATGGTTAACTCAAACATTGCTAACATTTCAAAATTATGCTAAGTGATAGTGTTTAATTTTATATTCTTATTATCTTACACTGATATCTCAGGATTATTTTCATGCTAAATGTTCGATGAATTACAGCTTTTTAACAACATGGTGGTTTCTTTTATATGTTTTGACCTCCTATACTTCTCTAACCTGAAACTGTTGCATGTTCTATTTTCAGTGGAATTAGGCTATTTTCAGTAAAATTATTTCCAGCAGTTGAACTTCAAAGATCAAAATCACCCCACCCCTTAATCAATTATCCTCCCCTTCTTTTATGTCGATATGGTCCAGTTGTTGCAGGTATGGTTTTGATGAGTTTGGTTCCAAGTTTCATAAACTCTTTCATTGCTTTCTAACAGTCTACTATTTAAGCTTTTACAATGCTGACTCCTGGATGGCAGTCAATTTTTGTAGAGTGCTGCTTTATCATCATAATACTCTGGTTGAAGAACCTGCGTCATTATAAGTACATATAAGGGCAAATGTTGCAGACGAGTATTTGTTGGCATCTTTGAATGAGGATCCTAAACCAGGACATATAACAGCTAATCTTGCAAATGCCTATTATATGAATGGTGATCATAGAAGTTCCAGCAAGTGCTTGGAGAAGGTACTTATGGCTCATTGCTACATTCATTTCTTGCTTTTTTCACTGAGGTTGTCCATTTAGTGTCTTATTCTTCATGGAAAGTTTTATTTTTTACTACCATAATTTTTTATATTCTGGAAAACAGTGATCCATAACTTCTCTCTGTCTTAACTCAATTCATAATGGCAATATGGCATAGTCATTACTTTGCTGCTTATTGTATTAGAAGGACTGAACACTCGTGCTTTTTTTCCAATATGACTGCTGAAAAGAGAAAAAAAGAAAAAAATGAAATTGACTCCAGCTTTTTGTTTTGCTATTTCATCTTCCTCAGGCGACAAAATTAGAGCTCATCGGATGCAGAATGGTATCAGGAATTCAGGATCCCACTGAACAACTTTCCTGGCAGGAAGTCGAATGGCTTCAGTTATAAGAGACGGAGACTCTATTTCTGTTCAACTTCACATACCATGGCCAGGCTTTGCAATGGTCCACAAAGCCCAACATGAGATTTCAGCAACATTTGATGGTAATCACAAAAAAACTATTAAGATGGTAATCACAAAAGAGCTGTTAAGATGTCAATACGACAATAATAACCTTAAACTACATTCATGCTTATATGTGAATATTAAGGAATGAGATCAGGAATGAGATCGAGGATGATGCGATTAGTTAGCTGTAAAAGATATACGTAGCTGTAAAGATATGCGTAGTTAGGATTCTTGATTCCTACTATACTTATCCCTACTTTTACGTAGGAAGATCTGCATGGAGTTGTATATAAAGTTTGTAATCGTCTTTGATTAAACATATCAAGAATATATTCATCTTCAATTTCTTATATGGTATCAGAGCGGCAACGCTTCTGAGAACCTAAAAACCCTAGAAACCCTACCAAACTGACAAACACACTTTCAATCTCTACCTCATGGCAGGAGACGGAGAGAAGGTTATCGTTGAAAAACCTCTCGAACAACAGACCTCCAAGAATGCTGCTCCATGGGAGAATCCTAATCACCCACTGTTCCTTCACCATTCAGACCAGCCAGGCGCTATGCTCGTTGCGCAGGCCTTGGTGGAAGATAACTATACTACATGGGAACAATCGATGCTTATGGCACTAACCATCAAGAATAAGAAGGGCTTCGTCGATGGAACTCTGGCGAAACCAACTCACAATCCTTCCGAGCAACTCCAGTGGGAGAGATGCAATACTCTGGTGAAAACATGGCTGCTAGGGGCCATGTCGAAAGATATATCCAACAGTGTGATACACTGTAAAGATGCACGAAGCATGTGGCTGGAATTGAAGGAGAGGTTCTCTCAGGTGAACACAGTTGCATTATTTCAAATTGAAAGTGTTATTCATGGTTGTGAACAAGGAGGTACGTCTGTTACTTCCTTCTTTACCAAACTGAAGGCTTTATGGGATGAGAAGGACTCCCTCTGCTCTTTTCCTCCTTGTAGTTGTGATGCTGCTCCAGAAGTCAAATCCTTCATGGAAACTTAGAAGACAATGAAATTTTTGATGGGACTGAATGAAGGATTCGCACAGACTAGAAGTAACATCATTAGCCTTGATCCTCTACCACCACTGAACAAGGCATATGCCATGGTGCTTCGTCAAGAGAAACAAGCAGCAGCAATTGCAAGCAAGAGTGGATCAGTGACAGAGGTCTCGGCCTTCGCAGTCAAGAGGCCAGAGAAATATGAACAACGAGAAAAGCATGCTCCATCTTTTCCCCGTGATACACAATTCACAGGAGGAGAAAATAAATATTGTGAAAAGTGTAATATGACAAACCATTACACAAAGCATTGTAGAGCACATCTTAAGTGCACCTACTGTGAGGGCAATGGTCACACTTATAACTATTGCAGAAGAAGAAAGAAATTGATGGGAGAAGGGTACAACAATCCAAAGGCCAACCATGTTAGTGCCACCAGTGAAAGAAAAGAGGATGATGCGAGTTTTCCACTCTCCCAGACAGAGTGTAACCAAATGCTGGGGCTGCTAAGTCGTCTTCAAGCAGCAGGGAATAAACCAAAGAATGAGAGTCAATTGCTGGAAATGCTGAACATCAACAAACCATCCACGACCAACTTTGTGGGTAATGTACCAAACCTTGATGATACCTCAGGTAAAATTTGTGCACTTTATAAGCATAACAAGGATGTAGTCTGGATTTTGGATAGCGGGGCTAGTGACCATATTGTATGTAGTGCAGAATTTCTTTCTACATGTTATCCTGTGCACAATAGAACTGTGAGATTGCCAGATGGAAAAAGACTTTCAGTACCTTACATTGGGACAGTGACTTTTTCGTCTCATTTCATCCTCCACAATGTTCTATGTGTTCCCACATTCTACCTGAACCTCATTTCGATAAGCAAACTTGCTTTGGATTCATTTTATATCACCATCTTTCTCAAGCATATTTGTTTTATTCAGGACCTGCGTTCGGGGAAGATGATTGGGACGGGAGCTGAGAGTGAGGGTCTATACTGCCTCAACCTGCCTCAGGAAGGAACGTGCAATGCGGTGAGCAGCAAAACCGGTGATTTATGGCATCAGAGGCTCGGGCACCCGTCAAGCAAAATAACCCCATTTTTCCCTTTCTTGCACAATAAGTCGTGTGACACAAGCCATTGCTCTGTTTGTCCTTTGGCCAAACAAACTCGAAAGCCATTTCCTTTAAGTACTTCTTTGAGTAATCGTTGTTTTGAATTGATTCATGTTGACATATGGGGAGGATATCATGTTCCATCCATTTCAGGAGCACAATATTTTCTTACCATCGTAGATGATTTTTCTCGTTTCACTTGGATTTATCTCATGCACAATAAGTCTGAAGCACGAAACCTCCTCATACAGTTCATCACACTTGTTGAAAATCAGTTTGATAGTAGGATTAAAACAGTACGTAGTGACAATGGCCCTGAGTTTAAGTGTTCCCAATTCTATTCCTCGAAAGGTATCTTGCATCAAACCAGCTGCATTAATACGCCACAATAGAATGGCATCGCTGAGCGCAAGCATAGACATTTACTGAATATGGCTCGCGCGCTCTTGTTTCAATCTCACTTGACCAAACCTTTCTGGGGTGATGCCATTCTTTCCGCTGCATACTTGATCAATCGCACACCAACACCTCTTTTGCAAAACAAAACACCTTTTGAAATGCTCTTCAACAAAGCTCCAACCTACTCCCATTTACGAGTTTTTGGCTGTAAATGTTTTGTTTCCACACATCCCTTACGTCCTACAAAGTTTGACCCTCGTTCTTCTGAGTGTGTGTTCTTAGGCTATCCACATGGACAAAAGGGCTACAAAGTCTATCGTCTGCATGATGCAAAGGTCTTGGTCTCTAGAGATGTCGTATTCTTTGAAACTGAGTTTCCTTTTCACACTAGGGTTTCTTCACGTCCTTACACCACGTCATCACCAACCATGTTGTTTCCTCCTCCTACTACTATACCTTCTCATATCGAAGATGATCTCGGGCCTACCTCAAATCTTTCTGATCCTCCCATATCTTCCCCTCCATCACCAAATCACTCGGATTCTACCATATCCCCTACTTCCCCGGATGTTCCACTCTTCCCTTCTTCCACCATATCACCACCAAATCCGGATGTCCATTCTCTTGATACTAACCCTATTCAAGTCTCTACTTCCCAACCTTTGCTCCGCCGCTCTACACGTGCAACCAAGCCTCCTACCGCTTTGCAAGACTTCCATGTTGAGACGGCCTTGCCTTCACGCTCTGCGTCCCCATCTTCCACGAGCAATGCAGCGTCAGGTACGCCATATCCTATCTCTGAGGTTATTTCGTATGACAGACTCTCTCCGAAGCATAAGGTCTTTACTGTTAACATCTCTCACACACGAGAACCTCAGTTTTTCTCCCAAGCAATTCATGATCCTCAATGGCGTGCTGCCATGAATGAAGAGATTCAAGCCTTGCAGAACAACCAAACCTGGAGCATCGTACCTCTACCTCCCAACAAACGACCCATTGGATGCAAGTGGGTTTATAAGGTAAAGTATAAACCAGATGGCACAGTCGAGCGTTACAAAGCACGCTTGGTGGCCAAAGGATATAGTCAGGTTGCCGGAGTTGATTATGGTGAAACTTTCGCGCCTGTAGCTAAGCTTACCACTGTGCGTGTTTGTTGAGTCTCGCAGCTTTGAAAGGTTGGTACCTTCACCAACTTGATGTTAACAACGCCTTCTTAAATGGCGATCTCCTCGAAGACGTGTACATGAAGCTACCTCCTGGTTTTGGAGGTAAGGGGGAGACTCAGCATGTCTGCAAACTACATAAGTCGTTATATGGTCTCAAGCAAGCTTCGAGACAATGGTTTCTGAAACTTTCAAGTGCATTACAAGCCGGTGGTTTCACACAATCTTGGTCTGATTATTCTATGTTCATTCGGAAGTTTAAAGACACAATCACAGTGCTGCTTGTGTACGTAGATGATGTGATTGTTGCAGGGAACAACCTGCACGATATAGAAGCCACAAAGGAATTTTTATCAGCACGCTTTAAACTCAAGGACATGGGAGCACTGCATTATTTCCTTGGGATTGAAGTGGCACGTTCCCGGCAAGGCATAGTACTTTCACAACGCAAATATGCACTGGAGGTGCTTGAAGATGCTGGATTCTTGGGGGCCAAGCCATCCAAATACCCCATTGATCAGAACCTGGTCTTAACTAAAGGCGAAGGAGCCTTGTTACAAGATGCTTCTCAGTATAGAAGACTCGTTGGTAGGCTCATTTACTTAACGATTACAAGACCTGATTTAGTTTATGCAGTCCACATCCTAAGTCAATACATGGATAAGCCTCGGCAACCACATCTTGAAGCTGCTTATCGAGTTTTGAGATATATCAAGCACACGCCAGGGCAGGGAATTTTATTGCCTTCTCATGGACGCATAGAACTTACAGCCTATTGTGATGCTGACTGGGCGAGATGTAGAGATACTAGACGTTCTACAACTGGATACTGCTTGTTTCTAGGCAAGGCACCGATTTCTTGGAAGAGTAAGAAGCAAGGAACTGTCTCTAGATCGAGTGCAGAGGCCGAATATAGATCAATGGCTGCCACCTGTTGTGAAATCACCTGGATATTAGCATTGTTGCGTGATTTACATGTTGATCACAAGGAGGCAGTCCAGCTCTTTTGTGACAATAAGGCGGCAATCCACATTGCTTCAAACCCTGTGTTTCATGAAAGGACAAAGCACATTGACATTGATTGTCATGTTGTGCGTGAGAAAGTTCAGAAAGGGCTTGTGAAAACTATACATGTCAGGACTAATGAGCAGACAGCAGATTTATTCACCAAGCCTCTTGGTTTGAAGCAGTTCGCAGCTCTATTAGGCAAGTTGGGTGTTCTTAACATACACACCAACTTGAGGGGGAGTATTAAGGAATGAGATCAGGAATGAGATCGAGGATGATGCGATTAGTTAGCTGTAAAAGATATACGTAGCTGTAAAGATATGCGTAGTTAGGATTCTTGATTCCTACTATACTTATCCCTACTTTTACGTAGGAAGATCTGCATGGAGTTGTATATAAAGTTTGTAATCTTCTTTGATTAAACATATCAAGAATATATTCATCTTCAATTTCTTATAGTGAACCTCACATTTCAATTCAGCTATTTACATATGTATATGAACTTTTAACTGACTTTCATACTGATCTTTATTTTTGATATCCAACAGCTGCTCAAATGAGTTGCCAAACGAGCTGTTTCCCGCCGCCAAGGATGCAAGTTAATATTCAATAGTAAGTTTGGCTAACCACATTTCACAGAAACACATATCGTCTTATGCCTTTGAATCCATTTTGGAAATGCAAAGGCCAAATCTAACCATTTTTACCTAAAGTTGGTTAGGTTCTTCTAATTGCAAAATTGTAAATACACATCTGGTCAACATACCAGATTTTGAAATCTATGAAAGAACTCTTTAGCTATGCTATATAATGCATCAATGACTCAATGTAACCGATGTCTTATAATGCCTCAACAATATACCCGCAGCATGGCGCGGGCATTATTGCTAGTCATTATGCAAATTCAAGTTCCCAAAGATCCTACTAAATCATCATATCGCTGTAATTGATCAGTTGAAACACTGCCAACTGTTTCATCCGACAACATAAAGAGGGCTTCTGAGAGAATCCATGAAATGAGTTTCATTGAAGAGAATACTGACTGTAGGCTAGGCTAGGCGACAGGAAGGATATCTGTAGGCGGGGGAGAACTTGGAAAGGCCTTGGCCAGCTACCTCTTTAACACAGAAAATGCTCTGGTTAAGATTGAATTATTGATATGAGTACATGGAACAGCATGCAGTTTCACGTTTGGTGGGTGCTCCGCCTGGTTTTGTTGGTTATGAAGGTGGACAACTAACAGAAGTGGTTCGTTGAAGACCCTATTGTATAGTGCTATTCGATGAAATAGAGAAAGCACATCAGGATGTGTTCAATATGTTGTTACAATTGCTGGATGACGGAAGGATAACCGACTCGCAAGGAAGGACTGTAAGCTTCACCAATTGTGTTGTGATAATGATCTCAAATCTTGGCTCCCACTATATACTTGAAACTCTTCGTAGTACTCTAAGACAGCAAGGATGCAGTTTATGAGTTGATGAAACGACAAGTAGTTGAAATGTTGGTTCCGCCCTGAGCTTTTGAATCGAGTTGATGAGTTTATTGTGTTCCAGCCTTTGCACTCCAAAGAGATCTGTAACATTGTTGACTGTTGAGACACAGGCGATCAATCTTCTTCGAGTAATGCTTTTACTTTCAGTTGTGATCTATGTCAGTTGTCCTTTTCTTAGTGAATCATATTTGAAAAATTGAAATATTTAAAATGGTTAATTTCCTATTGCAGCTGAACCGGGTAAAAGATGGGCTGAAGCAAAAGAAAATCGAGCTTCATTATACAAAGGAAGCTGTGGAGCTTCTTGGTAAATTGGACTTTGATCTGAAACTTTGGAGCAAGCCCAGTCATCAAGAGGGTAGTACAGACATACACAAATGCATCCCTTAGTAACAGCTCCGTTGCTACATTGCGTCACTGTTGGTCATGAACTTAGTAAATTAAAGTCATCATCATTACCTTTCCGAAAATCGTATGCTTCTTGTCAAGCCAATGACAGTGGTCCAGGTTCATGAAGAACTGGCTCCCATTCGTATTAGGCTTGTTGGCATTTGCACAAGCAACTAAACCTCTACGCTTGAATCTCAGCCGCGAGTGAAACTCATAGGAGAAAAGCCCACCGTAAATAGCCGCCTAGTTATGCAATGCTTATTAGGTTCAATCTTTTGCTTGTGTGACTTGAGTTTTGGGGTCCAGGTATTTTCTTAATTACCAATCCTGATTCTAGATGCCTTTTCAGAAATGAAAAATAACCTGCCTTTTGTATTGTCTTTGCTGATGAGTTGCTACAATTATGTTTATGAGTTGAGAGTGATCCTGTTCTTCTTTTGCATGGGGACCGGTTTTTCATATATGTGTAGATGATCACACGTACTTTTAGTAACTTATAGAGAACTGTACCTGTTCTGAGTTGAATTTCCAGGTTTTCTTTTACAGGACAATAAGCAACCATTTGACCAATGAAGGATTTGAACAAGCAGGAGGTCATTGACAATATAATTCAGAAGATCCAATGAATGAGGTGATGCATGGCATGCGAGTGGAAATATCTGTTTGTTGTAAGCAAGTTAAGTAGAAACTCCACACTACTAATCCTATATATCATTTTCATTTAGCCACTTTCTAATGGCCGGTGGGGCATTGATTTTGTAATGTTGAGAGGCTCAAATCATTAGTCATTGTTAACAAGTTAGGATATCTATGATCATATACCTTTTGTTAGTGCTCCAAGGAAATGAAGTATTAGAAGTGCTTTAATAGCATGATCAAACACGCAGATAAACAGGATTTACAAGAAGTGCTTTTATAGCCATGAGCGTTGGTTTCTTTAAAGGCTCCTCAGGAACCAACACCTAGTTTGCTTAACATGCAGATGAACAGGATTTCCAGTCTTTTCATGGTTCCATCCTACATGATCCTTCCCAAAAGCAAGAAATAACAAAGGGCACAACAACCCTTTCATTATAGAAAAAGAAAAAGAAAGCTGACCAGTCTGAAGATGAACTCAGTCCTTCGCTCATCTTTCTTAAGAGGGGCCTCTGAAAATTGGGGATATGGTTATTATTAAGTGAACCCTAAAGCGCGCCCCCACCCCACACCCCCCCCCCCCCCCCCCCCCCCGGGGCTGCGAGATGTGGACATAATGCCTGTCAGCTTGATTATTCATAGTTCGCCCAGCTTCCCTACTGTCAGTACTCTCTTCAATGAAACCCATTTCGTGGATTCTCTCAGAAGCCCTCTCTATGCTGTAGGATGAAACAGTTGGCAGTGTTTCAGCTGATAAATTACTGCGATATGATGATTTAGCAGAATCTTTGGAAGCTTGAATTTGCGTAATGATATCAGACAAAACCAGGGCATCATTGCGGTTACTACCTTTGTTATTTGAGGTGGTTGAATCTGTCATTAGACAGTTTGAAAGATGATTAGAAGCTGGGACAGCAGCAGGGAATGTGGATCACAAGATGATGGAGGATCAACTCCTGTACTAGGGGCAAAAAGAGAACAATTTAGCCGCTCACAAATCAACCAAATTTTGACAATTCAGATACATAGATTATCTAATGTGTTAGCCTACTGAAATTCACAAGTGATATCAAGGCGAAAGAAAGTAAAATATTAGGTACCTAGATCCAGACCAGATGACCAAAAAGTTGAAGAATTATGTCTGTCAAACAACTCCAAACCTCTAAGCATGCTTTCAATTGCACTGACCTTCTGTTTGCTTGCATACACACTTTCCAGACTAGGCTCAGTACCTCTACCATGTAACTTCGCTTGTGACAGATGAAGTCCTGAAGAGAAAGAAGTCCTAGAGGATAAACTAGAAGTTCTATCCATTGCAACAGTAGCCGAAGTTCCATATCCAGGTAGATTAGCAGAAGCAGATGGCTGGGGAGTAAATGAGACTGGTGTACCCCTATCACGGACAGATGGAGAGGTGACATGTTTAACCGAATATGCATTAAATAAGAATTTAAAGTCATAAGTAAAATGCATCAAGACAATGCCTAAAGAGAACCAAGTAACTACATGAAGCATGAATTACAAAACATAATGTCTATGCTTCTGCAAATATTATGCTGAAGAAATTAGTAGGAGAGAGTAGGGAAAAGATACCACCATAGACAAGCCCTTCTATTCTCTGCATTGCAGCAATCCGAATCGACTAGTCTTTCTCTGGTACAAGGGTAGAAGCTCTTTTCTCCACTTCTCTTATTAGTTCCTTTTCAGAATAAACTTTTATAGGGTCTAGAAGGAAGTAATCGATCTAAATAAAGTAAAAGAAAAGCTGGTCGGCATGCAATCGTTGAGCAATATGGAAAAGTATCAAGAAGTTCTGAAATGGCAGAGATCACAGAATTGGATGAACCCAAGTCAAGCAATTGATTTGCCGGATGGTCTGAATCCAAATTCAGTTGGGTCGGGCTAGCAGCACATGCCAAGTTGATAATGGTAAATAAAGATCAACCAGTACCAACCATTGATAGCCTTCAAAAACTTGCAAACAAACAACACAAAAGATTCTAGATATGCCTTAACTAATGGGATTCAGCACCCTAATAGACGATCTCTTCTAGAAGAAGTATTCTTGGTACATCTCATTTAAGCAAAACTGAGACAACAGAAAATAATGGGTCGCATAGATACATGCTAAAGTGAAAATTTACATATGGTATGGAACTGCAAAACATCGATGAAAAAGGCCGAGTCATCTCAGGAGTACTACATCCCCTATAACTCTCCTGTAGAAGTTCCAAGAAGGATTTAATTTCGTTATGGGTTGCTGACCAAATGGATTCTGTTCCACATATTTTTGGACACTCTCAGCCATAGCTAACCATTCCAGGTAGGAACGGATATTGCCTCCAGGTACTGCGATGAACAGGAGTGTAAAAAAGACCACCATTCCAATATGTCATGTAAAACTGATATAATCATTAGACAATTTTTTTTTTAAAGTGAATAAAATCATTAGACATTATATGAACAATTATATCTTAAATTTGATTATGACGGTCCTGCTCAAAAACCATGTTATGGAGTACAGAAGATAGGAAAAGAACTAAGATAGATATTAGCACTGGCAGGCCCAGCCCCCGTGGCCAGTAGGAGCTGATGCACCCATTGAATTGTTTTTTCCCTCTTCTTTGTAGTGCATCTAAGGTGTAGCAAATTCTAATCTAATATAATGAACTAATTCACCCCCCCCCCCCCCCCCCCCCCCTGCAATTTATTTGTCAAACCAGAGTAAGATAACAGCAACAAATTCAGGCCATAAGTCTATTAAGCCACATATAACTAAAATCCTGGTCCGCAACTGGACATCAGATCAAAACCACTATAAAGAGTCAACGACACACCAGGAAATGCAAATTTCACAGTAATAACATAATAAATACATTAAATATATAATGAATCATTATATACCAGATCTCTCAGCTTACACTTCTTGACGACTTAGAAGTAAAGAAGAACCATCAGAAAATTCAGCTGAAAATTACAAATTTCAAATTTGGAACTCTAAAGCAGTAAAATAAGACACAAATTAGACAAAATGCTTAAAGGGCTTGATGGAAAGACTACACAACACAGGGACGACATTTTGACCTGCAGAATTACTTTCATGTGTATGATGCCCATATGTGTAGGTTTGCATTGGTTATTTTTCTTGCATTTCCAAAGAAAAGAAGATTAACACCTACCGTGATGGTGTCTCACTCTCACCTTGTAGGAAAACCAGTCCCATCCCCGACAGAAAAAAGCAGAAGAAGAAATAGTAACTTAACTAACCGGATTGTGCAAAGCCTTATATGGAGAATCATCCAATAATATTGTGTTGGATTCATTGTACTCCCCTCTCGCCGAAGCAAGATCAGGCTCAAGCTTCTCCCATAATTTTCTAAGCTCTTTCAAACCGAGGGGCTCATTCTTGTTCTCCACCGTCTTGAACCTGGTAGAAGTGCAGTGCGATTGGAGCATATCCACAGAGGCTTGGAAAGTGGCAAAGCGGTCTGTGGAAATAGTGGTAGTGTTGGTAGAGGAAGGGCTGCTGATTTTGCGTGCCACGCATCGGTTGCTCTAATACCAGTTGGTGAGCTCTACGATTAAGCAAAAGAAGGAAAGCAAGGAAATTTAAACTAAATTCATTCTTTGATAGATGGCTCAAAGTGAGAGCAGTAGCATGCATATAGGAACGTCCCTCACAAGTCACATTGTACTGCTGTACTATCTACTCGGAAGTTGTCTAGAGGTACTTAAATTAATGGGCTTCGGTATTAATTGTGCTGGGCATGGGCCTGATCCCAAGACACTGTAGGTAGGTGCATGGAGTACACCACCTACAATCTATACCGTACTGTTGTGGGACATTTTGCCTTTTGA
This sequence comes from Rosa lucieae, assembly GCA_024704745.1. Taxonomy (NCBI): domain Eukaryota; kingdom Viridiplantae; phylum Streptophyta; class Magnoliopsida; order Rosales; family Rosaceae; genus Rosa; species Rosa lucieae. The sequence continues at coordinate 20,003,276 of CM045492.1, forward strand.
TTCGCAGCCTGCCCTCCGATCTTATCAAAACACAAACCTATCTGCCGCAGAAGTTTGCCCTGACACTGAAACCATGGCATGTAACCGAACTCGTTGATGATGGCGCCTGTCAGCTGAGCGAGTGTGCGTGCGATCTGTTTCTTTTAAGTAACCGTTACTCTGAAACCAATACTTTATTGGGTTGACCACCCACAAGTCATTTCCCTTCTGGAAGTACTCGGTAGGTGAACCAAATTTCAAAACGGTGCATGTTCCATGCCAGTCGTATTCATGTTTCAAAAAATTCGGATTTAGAAAGCTACGTTTATAACATTTTCAAGATTTTGCGAAGTTTAATTGTAACTCAGTAGGTAACTACTAAGAAGAAAAATTGGTTAGAACAAATAAAAAGAAACAGAAAAGCTAGCAAAATGAAAAAAAGATAATGAACTACCTGTGATGCCTGAAAGCTTGTAGGAAGTTGAGCGCACCCTGTGATACATGTGTACATATAATCAGCGTTAACATTATTTGGGTCTAATCGTGTTGCGTTGAAAGGCCAAAGCCCGTGAAGAGTGAAACGAGGTTCATTCGCTGTCTTATCTATCATCTGTGGGACCTGATAGCATCAACATTTGATAATATGGTTCTCCCAACCCACTAATGAGGAGAGGAGAAGCTAATAGGACACGTACAAAATTGCAAGAGATTCCATGTGTAACCCACGAAATGATATGAAAGAAGAAAATGAAAGCTCAATGAATAGGGCCTATTCAAAGATTTATACTACTTGATAAAAATATAATAATGCATGACTTACCAAACCAACCTAAGCAAATTATGCATGACTCACCAAGCTAGTTAAGCAGATTAGCTTATGGGAGCAGATCTTCTCCTGACCTCTGTTTTTACCTGAGATTTCTAAGCTTTTGAATTAGATGAAGACACGTGTCTCTCCCTAATCTAATGGTCTACAATTCTTCTCTCTCTTCACAGCCACCTTGTTTCTTTCCTTCTTTGTTCTCCTTTTCCCTCCCTTTTTCTCTCCTTTTCTTCTTCAGAGAAAGTGTGTGCAGTTATTTATAAACAACGATGCAAATGCCGCGGTAGGAATGGCAATGGGGAGGGTAGGATAAGGGGATTAAATTACCATCCCCATACCCGACTTCATTCTCCATCCCCTTACCCTTCTCAATCTCCAAAATAAGATACTGGGGATTCCCCGTCCCCGTCCCCGTCCCCATTGGGGATTAGGTCCCCGTACCCGCCCCAATCTCAGTTAACAATATTACTAATTTATTATATAAAAATTTATACAAATAATTATGGATTTTAAAATATGAAGATAAAATCAAACATCAAAATAAAATAAATTTCTGTTTTTTTTTCTTGAAAAGAATAAATTTCTTATTTCAATCAAGGAAAATTAACATGTTAATAAAGATCTTTTATTAAAGGGTTCTTGACCCAAAGCACCAAAATAAGGGAAAATTATCTCACTTACCCTAACAAGAGATTTTTATTCTCATTAACACAATTTAAAAGGAAATAACAAATATGCCCTCGACTTAATTAATAAACTACAACCATGCGATTCTCTCTCCCTTCTCTCTCCAGTCAAGATTCACAGTTCTCTCTCTCTCCCCCCCGTCGGATTCCTTTGATGACAACAACGAGAACGTTGATTACAAAAGCTCCGAGTCCGACCAACCCAACCCCGACGATCACTCCGAGTCCGGCCTTCTCCCCTGCACTCATCCATTGATGCCATTGAGCTTCTCTGCATAGCTACCACCGCAACAGTCACTTATAATCCGAAAATTCCAATAGCTGAGCTTGGACAGCTTCTCAACTATAGCTCTACCTTCAATTAGTTTCTTCTCCAAATCTCTTACTGTCTCGATGGAGAGATTTATTTTGCTACTGATGGCGTCCATCCCCCAGAGGGCTTCCAGTCTGAAGCAACGCAATGCAAATTCAAGATCATGTAGTTCAGCTTTGAACTGATGAGTGCTCTTGATAGCGGCCTTAACCGCTTCATATAAAGCCTGAAACGGCACTCCCCCAACGAAGTTCAAAATGACAGAAGCCATGGGTGAGAAGTGGTAGGGGTGAGCGCGGTGCGGTTCGGTTCGGTTTAAGGCCCAAACCGCAACCAAACCGCTTTTTTCGGTTGGCCTATATATCAAACCGCAACCGCATTACAAAAGGGATGAACCGATTATTTCGGTTACACCATTTTTCGGTGCGGTGTGGGTCGGTTTCGGTTTGGACCAATTTATTAATTTCAACTAGAAAGAATGGCCAAAATCATGCTTATTTTTACCTAACCGTTTCAATAAGGCATAAATAAATTTTGAATGCATTTAGAGTTCACACAAATTGGCAAATGTCACCCAAATATCAAGCAACTTTCAAAAATACCATATTTGAACACTTTACAAACCCATATATATATATGGTCAGGATCAATGGACACACTATTTGACACAATTTTTTACACGTTATGTTAACCCTTAGATATTAACACATTCAATGGTCAAGAATAGTTATGGAAAATGACATGGTATTAAATTTCCTCCCAACAAAAACATAAAATATGTTAAAAATTCTTTTCTAAAATAAAATAATAAGTCTAACAAGATATTAGAAAACAGAAAAACACGTTCAAAAAAAAAAATGAAAGATCAAAAGAGCAAGAACTCATTTTTTGAACAAGAATGCCATTTCCATTCATTCTTTGGCAAAGTAATAAAAATGAAACAAATGGGAATTTCCTAAATATTGCGAACACACGTTCTTCACAATTTTTCTTTTTTATAAGAATTCTTTTGACAATCCATATTTTATTTTAATCGTTCCATTACAAAATTGGTTTGTTGATCTTCTCCCAGATGTTGTTTATATTGTGTGTGTGTGTTCTCTGACTATTTACAATTCACAAAGCCTACGAACAATTAAACCCAATCTCAAAACTTGAATCATGCAGTAAAGAGAAACCTACAACCATAATTTTGATGGATATGGTTTTCTAATTGTTCTCTAACCTGTAACTGAGAATCAAAATTGTGGTGATCAATCATCTTCTTTCTCCCTCTCTACTTATTGTGGTTTTCTTGGCTTTATGTTCAATGTGAGATTCCTCCATGAATGTTTTTTTGTTATTCTTTATTTCCTTTTGATGTACTGAACAATTTGTTTATCAATCTTCCACTTAACAAGAATCTGGGATTAGGTCCCCGTACCCGCCCCAATCTCAATTAACAATATTACTAATTTATTATATAAAAATTTATACAAATAATTATGGATTTTAAAATATGAAGATAAAATCAAACATCAAAATAAAATAATTTTTTTTTTCTTGAAACGAATAAATTTCTTATTTCAATCAAGGAAAATTAACATGTTAATAAAGATCTTTTATTAAAGGGTTCTTGACCCAAAGCACCAAAATAAGGGAAAATTATCTCACTTACCCTAACAAGAGATTTTTATTCTCATTAACACAATTTAAAAGGAAATAACAAATATGCCCTCGACTTAATTAATAAATTACAACCATGCGATTCTCTCTCCCTTCTCTCTCCAGTCAAGATTCACAGTTCTCTATTCTCTCTATCTCTCCCCCCCCCCCCCCCCCACCTGTCGGATTCCTTTGATGACAACAACGAGAACGTTGATTACAAAAGCTCCGAGTCCGACCAACCCAACCCCGACGATCACTCCGAGTCCGATTCCGGCCTTCTCCCTTCCACTCATCCACTGATGCCATTGAGCTTCTCTGCATAGCTACCACCGCAACAGTCACTTATAATCCGAAAATTCCAATAGCTGAGCTTGGACAGCTTCTCAACTATAGCTCTACCTTCAATTAGTTTCTTCTCCAAATCTCTTACTGTCTCGATGGAGATATTTATTTTGCTACTGATGGCGTCCATCCCCCAGAGGGCTTCCGGTCTGAAGCAACGCAATGCAAATTCAAGATCATGTAGTTCCGCTTTGAACTGATGAGTGCTCTTGATGGCGGCCTTAACCGCTTCATATAAAGCCTGAAACGGCACTCCCCCAACGAAGTTCAAAATGACAGAAGCCATGGGTGAGGAGTGGTAGGGGTGGGCGCGGTGTGGTTCGGTTCGGTTTAAGGCCCAAACCGCAACCAAACCGCTTTTTTCGGTTGGCCTATATATCAAACCGCAACCGCATTACAAAAGGGATGAACCGATTATTTCGGTTACACCATTTTTCGGTGCGGTGTGGGTCGGTTTCGGTTTGGACCAATTTATTAATTTCAACTAGAAAGAATGGCCAAAATCATGCTTATTTTTACCTAACCGTTTCAATAAGGCATAAATAAATTTTGAATGCATTTAGAGTTCACACAAATTGGCAAATGTCACCCAAATATCAAGCAACTTTCAAAAATACCATATTTGAACACTTTACAAACCCATATATATATATGGTCAGGATCAATGGACACACTATTTGACACAATTTTTTACACGTTATGTTAACCCTTAGATATTAACACATTCAATGGTCAAGAATAGTTATGGAAAATGACATGGTATTAAATTTCCTCCCAACAAAAACATAAAATATGTTAAAAATTCTTTTCTAAAATAAAATAATAAGTCTAACAAGATATTAGAAAACAGAAAAACACGTTCAAAAAAAAAAATGAAAGATCAAAAGAGCAAGAACTCATTTTTTGAACAAGAATGCCATTTCCATTCATTCTTTGGCAAAGTAATAAAAATGAAACAAATGGGAATTTCCTAAATATTGCGAACACACGTTCTTCACAATTTTTCTTTTTTATAAGAATTCTTTTGACAATCCATATTTTATTTTAATCGTTCCATTACAAAATTGGTTTGTTGATCTTCTCCCAGATGTTGTTTATATTTGTGTGTGTGTGTTCTCTGACTATTTACAATTCACAAAGCCTACGAACAATTAAACCCAATCTCAAAACTTGAATCATGCAGTAAAGAGAAACCTACAACCATAATTTTGATGGATATGGTTTTCTAATTGTTCTCTAACCTGTAACTGAGAATCAAAATTGTGGTGATCAATCATCTTCTTTCTCCCTCTCTACTTATTGTGGTTTTCTTGGCTTTATGTTCAATGTGAGATTCCTCCATGAATGTTTTTTTGTTATTCTTTATTTCCTTTTGATGTACTGAACAATTTGTTTATCAATCTTCCACTTAACAAGAATCTGGGATTAGGTCCCCGTACCCGCCCCAATCTCAATTAACAATATTACTAATTTATTATATAAAAATTTATACAAATAATTATGGATTTTAAAATATGAAGATAAAATCAAACATCAAAATAAAATAATTTTTTTTTTCTTGAAACGAATAAATTTCTTATTTCAATCAAGGAAAATTAACATGTTAATAAAGATCTTTTATTAAAGGGTTCTTGACCCAAAGCACCAAAATAAGGGAAAATTATCTCACTTACCCTAACAAGAGATTTTTATTCTCATTAACACAATTTAAAAGGAAATAACAAATATGCCCTCGACTTAATTAATAAACTACAACCATGCGATTCTCTCTCCCTTCTCTCTCCAGTCAAGATTCACAGTTCTCTCTCTCTCCCCCCCCCCCCCCCCCCCCCCGTCGGATTCCTTTGATGACAACAACGAGAACGTTGATTACAAAAGCTCCGAGTCCGACCAACCCAACCCCGACGATCACTCCGAGTCCGATTCCGGCCTTCTCCCTTCCACTCATCCACTGATGCCATTGAGCTTCTCTGCATAGCTACCACCGCAACAGTCACTTATAATCCGAAAATTCCAATAGCTGAGCTTGGACAGCTTCTCAACTATAGCTCTACCTTCAATTAGTTTCTTCTCCAAATCTCTTACTGTCTCGATGGAGATATTTATTTTGCTACTGATGGCGTCCATCCCCCAGAGGGCTTCCGGTCTGAAGCAACGCAATGCAAATTCAAGATCATGTAGTTCCGCTTTGAACTGATGAGTGCTCTTGATGGCGGCCTTAACCGCTTCATATAAAGCCTGAAACGGCACTCCCCCAACGAAGTTCAAAATGACAGAAGCCATGGGTGAGGAGTGGTAGGGGTGGGCGCGGTGTGGTTCGGTTCGGTTTAAGGCCCAAACCGCAACCAAACCGCTTTTTTCGGTTGGCCTATATATCAAACCGCAACCGCATTACAAAAGGGATGAACCGATTATTTCGGTTACACCATTTTTCGGTGCGGTGTGGGTCGGTTTCGGTTTGGACCAATTTATTAATTTCAACTAGAAAGAATGGCCAAAATCATGCTTATTTTTACCTAACCGTTTCAATAAGGCATAAATAAATTTTGAATGCATTTAGAGTTCACACAAATTGGCAAATGTCACCCAAATATCAAGCAACTTTCAAAAATACCATATTTGAACACTTTACAAACCCATATATATATATGGTCAGGATCAATGGACACACTATTTGACACAATTTTTTACACGTTATGTTAACCCTTAGATATTAACACATTCAATGGTCAAGAATAGTTATGGAAAATGACATGGTATTAAATTTCCTCCCAACAAAAACATAAAATATGTTAAAAATTCTTTTCTAAAATAAAATAATAAGTCTAACAAGATATTAGAAAACAGAAAAACACGTTCAAAAAAAAAAATGAAAGATCAAAAGAGCAAGAACTCATTTTTTGAACAAGAATGCCATTTCCATTCATTCTTTGGCAAAGTAATAAAAATGAAACAAATGGGAATTTCCTAAATATTGCGAACACACGTTCTTCACAATTTTTCTTTTTTATAAGAATTCTTTTGACAATCCATATTTTATTTTAATCGTTCCATTACAAAATTGGTTTGTTGATCTTCTCCCAGATGTTGTTTATATTTGTGTGTGTGTGTTCTCTGACTATTTACAATTCACAAAGCCTACGAACAATTAAACCCAATCTCAAAACTTGAATCATGCAGTAAAGAGAAACCTACAACCATAATTTTGATGGATATGGTTTTCTAATTGTTCTCTAACCTGTAACTGAGAATCAAAATTGTGGTGATCAATCATCTTCTTTCTCCCTCTCTACTTATTGTGGTTTTCTTGGCTTTATGTTCAATGTGAGATTCCTCCATGAATGTTTTTTTGTTATTCTTTATTTCCTTTTGATGTACTGAACAATTTGTTTATCAATCTTCCACTTAACAAGAATCTGGGATTAGGTCCCCGTACCCGCCCCAATCTCAATTAACAATATTACTAATTTATTATATAAAAATTTATACAAATAATTATGGATTTTAAAATATGAAGATAAAATCAAACATCAAAATAAAATAATTTTTTTTTTCTTGAAACGAATAAATTTCTTATTTCAATCAAGGAAAATTAACATGTTAATAAAGATCTTTTATTAAAGGGTTCTTGACCCAAAGCACCAAAATAAGGGAAAATTATCTCACTTACCCTAACAAGAGATTTTTATTCTCATTAACACAATTTAAAAGGAAATAACAAATATGCCCTCGACTTAATTAATAAATTACAACCATGCGATTCTCTCTCCCTTCTCTCTCCAGTCAAGATTCACAGTTCTCTATTCTCTCTATCTCTCCCCCCCCCCCCCCCCCCCACCTGTCGGATTCCTTTGATGACAACAACGAGAACGTTGATTACAAAAGCTCCGAGTCCGACCAACCCAACCCCGACGATCACTCCGAGTCCGATTCCGGCCTTCTCCCTCCACTCATCCACTGATGCCATTGAGCTTCTCTGCATAGCTACCACCGCAACAGTCACTTATAATCCGAAAATTCCAATAGCTGAGCTTGGACAGCTTCTCAACTATAGCTCTACCTTCAATTAGTTTCTTCTCCAAATCTCTTACTGTCTCGATGGAGATATTTATTTTGCTACTGATGGCGTCCATCCCCCAGAGGGCTTCCGGTCTGAAGCAACGCAATGCAAATTCAAGATCATGTAGTTCCGCTTTGAACTGATGAGTGCTCTTGATGGCGGCCTTAACCGCTTCATATAAAGCCTGAAACGGCACTCCCCCAACGAAGTTCAAAATGACAGAAGCCATGGGTGAGGAGTGGTAGGGGTGGGCGCGGTGTGGTTCGGTTCGGTTTAAGGCCCAAACCGCAACCAAACCGCTTTTTTCGGTTGGCCTATATATCAAACCGCAACCGCATTACAAAAGGGATGAACCGATTATTTCGGTTACACCATTTTTCGGTGCGGTGTGGGTTGGTTTCGGTTTGGACCAATTTATTAATTTCAACTAGAAAGAATGACCAAAATCATGCTTATTTTTACCTAACCGTTTCAATAAGGCATAAATAAATTTTGAATGCATTTAGAGTTCACACAAATTGGCAAATGTCACCCAAATATCAAGCAACTTGCAAAAATACCATATTTGAACACTTTACAAACCCATATATATATATGGTCAGGATCAATGGACACACTATTTGACACAATTTTTTACACGTTATGTTAACCCTTAGATATTAACACATTCAATGGTCAAGATTAGTTATGGAAAATGACATGGTATTAAATTTCCTCCCAACAAAAACATAAAATATGTTAAAAATTCTTTTCTAAAATAAAATAATAAGTCTAACAAGATATTAGAACACAGAAAAACACGTTCAAAAAAAAAATGAAAGATCAAAAGAGCAAGAACTCATTTTTTGAACAAGAATGCCATTTCCATTCATTCTTTGGCAAAGTAATAAAAATGAAACAAATGGGAATTTCCTAAATATTGCGAACACACGTTCTTCACAATTTTTTCTTTTTTATAAGAATTCTTTTGAAATCCATATTTTATTTTAATCGTTCCATTACAAAATTGGTTTGTTGATCTTCTCCCAGATGTTGTTTATATTTGTGTGTGTGTGTTCTCTGACTATTTACAATTCACAAAGCCTACGAACAATTAAACCCAATCTCAAAACTTGAATCATGCAGTAAAGAGAAACCTACAACCATAATTTTGATGGATATGGTTTTCTAATTGTTCTCTAACCTGTAACTGAGAATCAAAATTGTGGTGATCAATCATCTTCTTCCTCCCTCTCTACTTATTGTGATTTTCTTGGCTTTATGTTCAATGCGAGATTCCTCCATGAATGTTTTTTGGTTATTCTTTATTTCCTTTTGATGTACTGAACAATTGGTTTATCAATCTTCCACTTAACAAGAATCTGAGATCTTGTTATGCTGTTCTTGCTTTTTTTTTTCTTTGTTCTTTTTGATTGTATTCTCAGTTCTTAATCATTTTTTGTTAGTCCTTTCATTTTATTTTTTTTTTACAAAAGATTTGCGTTATTTTATTTTATTTTTTGTTAAGAATAGATTTTATGCCAAGTCATTTATCATAATTAATCATGACCATTAAATATCTTTATATCTGAGGGCACAAATGAAGTGTTAAAAAGTGTGTCAAATAATGTGTCCATTAATCCTGACCCTATATATATATATATATATCAATGATCAAGCAAACATAGCAATTTATTACAAACTGAAAACCTAAACAAAAATGGATTTCTTATATGTTAAGAACCAATATTTCCATCAATAGAGAAATAATAAATATATAAAATGTAATTAAAACAAATTCGGTGCGGGTCGGTTTAAATCGGGTGGTTTATGACCCAAAACCGCAACCGAACTGCTTTTATGCGGTTCAGTGCGGTGTGACCATGAAACGACACCATTTTAGTTCAGTGCGGTTACCGAACCGCTTTTTCGGTTCGGTTCGGGTCAGTAACCGCATTTTCGGTACAAAGTGCCCACCCTTACCAAAAATCTCGTCTGATGGTTGTTTGCTATCAATATTGAAAAATCTCTTCATAATGCCTCTTTCAATCATTTTAACACTTAAGTTATACGTCTCAATTCTCATATCTAATATAATTTCTTTATCATCAATTATTCCAAATGTGAACCTTTTTATTTATTTATTTTTTATTAGTGGGAAACTGCAAATAAGGAGAGACAAGAAGCATCCGTAACCCCAGATATTATTACAAAAAAAGAAAAGAAAAGGAATAACCAATTACGAAAGGAGCGGGTCAAACGAAACCTCCCAAAAAAATAAAAGCCAAACAGCTAAATTGATGAGGCGAGAAGATATTGATACTAATGAAAATGACGATCTAAAGAACGCTTTTGAGATGTTTGAAGTCGATAAAGGTTGCAGATGCATAACATCAAAGGATTGCAAAACATGTTCAATCGCTAGAAGAGCCAAATCCTATGATGCGTGTATCCATGATGATTGGTGTATCTGATCTTGATCCATTTCCATAAATTTCTGAAGATGATGATTTCAACATGAAATACTCTGTGCTTGTGTGTGTAAGATTTTCTGGTTTGAAGTTTCTTGGTTTGATTTGTAATTAATTAGGATTAGCTATCTTAAGTTCTTAACCTGTTGAAATCCAATCCTATTCAGACAAGTTAACAAATCCAATCTTTCCATGTGTACCGAACACCGCCTATGTGCCACGTAGCTCTAAATGTGTGTCCCACAAAATGCACTCTTCCTCCAAACCACACACGAGAATTTGAAAAATAATGAGAATACAAACATCACCTCCTCCACATGAGAATTTGAAAAATAAACTGCAAAAAAATGCAAGAGCTAATACTACAGTAAACTGCTCACAAAAGAAAGCCAGATATTGCTAAAGTAATTTTGAACCAATAGCCTAAAAGGGGTGATTAGTATAATACTTGCTTCACTATGCTAGACCTTTGATCAGATAACGATGTTCAGAGGATTCGCAAGTAGCTTCAACAGTCCCCAAAATGATTGATAATCAGCAGCACCTGATAGGAACTGATTATTAGCAAACTCTACCCCAGAACTACTACTACATGTATTTATCATATCCAAAATCTAGCCGCCAATAATCTATTTTCCAACATGCAATTTCACTATTTATTACTTCGAACATGCAAAGATGACATTGTTAGGAGAAGACAGAAAAGTAAGGGGACAACAATATTTTAATCAGACATCAACCTTGGGACACAACAAAACAAATATTTATTTAGCATTCCCACCAGAGGTAGAGTAGGGCAAAGATACCTCCATATACAAGCCCTTCTATTCTCTGCATTGCAGCAATCCGAATTGACCAGTCTTTCTCTGGTACAAGGGTAGAAGCTATTCTCTCCACTTCTCTTATTAGTTCCTTTTCAGAATAAACTTTTATAGGGTCTACAAATTTTACAGTTGGATCAGTTTCCGCTGCATAGGACAGATGAAGAAAACAAATCAATATTATGTGAATACTCAATCTTACCTGTTCATGGATAACACATCATATATTTAAGGCTGGATTCAAACCACTATTCTATAGTATGGAAATCAGACTTTTACAGTGGCTATATATTTCAATAACAACTAGTATTGACATGTTTTAGAAATAAATTTCTAATCATTTCCAACATCCCAATAAATATTTCACCTAATATGCAGCAAAGATATATAAATGGAATTTGTATAAACAAATATACAGATGAGGCTATCACAGAGCTCTAAATCGAAAAACGAGAATTAAGATGGTTTTCCATGATAAAAAATAAAGAAAAATAACCAGCTAACTTTCAAAAATAAAAACATATACAAGGAAGTATTGTCTGTGACAAGAAAATAGAGAACAATTGATTTTTGGAAGAAGATTTAACTTCACCATTTCTATGTATACCACGTTCAATTAATCACTTCTGAGTTCTGAGGGAGCAAATAACCTTAAGGTGTCCCCAGAATTGAACAAAAAGCACTCTCACCTCCAAATAGAGATACCTCCCTACAGGTACTCTTAGCCTTTGGACTATTTCTCTTTGGGTCGTGGCTCAAGGGCTTTGTTTCTACAGCAGTAAGTCCATCTGATGAGCTATTCTTAGATTCAATCCTCTCTACCCTTGCATTAATATCCTTCATCAAATGCCTAAGTTTAGTTTTTTTGAAATGAACAAGTGGCTTGATGGGCGTTCCACTGGATGAGATAGTCTAACTTAGAGAGCAAGTAAGCACAGGATACAAGGGAACAATTATTCTATAGCCGCGGAGCAGCACCGTACCTATTCGTGGTCATGACCGGTAGGGTGAATACACGGGCCAAAAGCAAGGCATACCTTGTAGTCTGGACCGTTTTTGTAGAATGCCAGATGCAGCGCAGAGCAAATGCAAACTGTAGAAGCAAGGCTCTACCAATTACTTCTGGTAAGAATAATTATTTTGTTTTAATTTAATTGTATATATTACTCTGTACAAAAACTGGATTTGAAAATTTAGAGATGATTGTATGCTGATCATGAATTTATCTATCGTCTGTTTTCTTTATTTTTCTTAGCCTCACTTTATCATGTCCTTGACAAGTTGACATGCATATATCTGATAGTCAATTGGAATTCTTTTGCAACTATCATGGTTTTGTTTTTTTTGCAAATTCAGTTTTTCTACTTGACACTCCCAAGTAACTGCAGAAATGATCGATATGGCAGTTCAATAACGTCAGAGGCAATAAAAGTTCCCCAAGCCGTGAGCATTATTCTTATGGAGAAGGTAGTCCTAGCTAGAGATGATTATGGTTATCTGGTCTGGAGCTTTCACTTTTTTTTTTTTTTTACTTTTCCCTATGCTGCTTAAGGATAAAGAAAGTGAAGTCTCCTGTCCGGACAAAAGGAGAAAGTGATGAAAAGAAGGGTGGTATTCCATCTTGAATTGAAGCTTTTCTATCAGTGTAACATCTCCAAAACTTTTCTTTCCTTCTTTTTTTGTATTTTTTTTTTTTACACCTGTAGTCTTTAAGCCCCAATTAAGGTAAAGAACACTGGCAATGCTATATCTAGCTAGCCAGCTGCATTCTGCTGCAATGGTTACATTCTAGGAAAAATGACTTTCTATATATCCAGTCCTTTTCCGGTTTATCTATGAATATTGGTTGATGGCTCTTTATAACTTTTTCAAAATTTCCTCAACTCCTGAGGTTGTGTTTGAATCATTTTTTTTTATGCCCTTCTGTAATGGTGTTATAACTTTTCTCACTTTTAACATTGGTACAAAGTAGGGAGTATCTTTACATCTTAGAGGAATGTCTAACTCGATACCTTAAAGTCTAGATCGATGATCCACATAGGAAAAAGCACAGAGGGGTTATAGGAAGTTTTGTTTTCTCTGATTTTGTAGGAGACTCTCAAAGCTATGGAGCTCCATGCTGTCTTCTACAACTTCAAAATAGAGTCAAATAAAAAGGAAAGAATAGAGAAAAAAAGGAACCAAGTCAAGTAAGCTCAAGTTACTTGAGTGTATCGTTATTATACTATTCTAGGTTGTTTATGGGAGTCAAACTGAGAATCGCCCACAACAGGCATGTTACTTGTCCAAGACTTTAAGTTTTATTTTTCCTGAATGTGAATCAAAGCATTTTACACAATCAAACAATTATAATTCGCAGCTGAAGAAAGCAACAAGATACAGAAAAGAAGAAAAAGCAATCAAGTTTTACATTTTGTCAAACATATTGGAGGTGTTTTGGTATTTTAATCTGTCATTGATTTAGAGGTGAGGCCAGCCTTGATCTTCTTAATGGTATCAACATCAGTCTTGAATGATTTAGCGAGAATCTTATCATCAAATTCATTCCAACCTGTGTAGTTGTCTCCATTCAATGGTTTGGAGACTAGGACCACTCCAGGATGGTCTAAATGATGAGTGAAGAATGGATTTGAGATATCAGATTTTGAATGATCTGAATTGGATGGTGGTGGTGGGACATCATCACCAGCCATGGTGATTGTGGCTTTGTGAATTTGTTGTTGAGAAGACTAAAGAAGAGTCAGGATCGTGTGTCCTGCTCTGATACCATGAAAAACAGTAGAGACAGATTTGTTGGAAGTGATCATTGCTCTATTGATCTGTATATCATATATACAAGAATACAACTTGATTCTAGGATACAAAAAGGAAAACTATTCTAGGCCTATTAATGCCTAATAATATAGAATCAATGTGATGATACAAAATGAATGTGTTGAATGTTGACAGCTACACCAAGCTGATTTTGCTCTACTTTGTAACAGAACTTTTACTCACTTGCATACTGATAATGTATCAATTATATTAATCATTTAAAGTACATAGTATTCTGCTGATAGTGAAATATATGTACCTGACCTCTAATTTTTAAATGAGCCAATGCTTGCAAACCTTATTCTAAGTCAGAATTCAAATTTATTATTACATCTAGCTAGTATCATCTCATGGATTAAAATGATTTTAGCTATGAAGAACATTTAGGTGATGATAATGTTATTCAAACATCTTATTTAAACCAGCTGATCGTAGTTTGAAGTATATAGATTTCAACTAACTGTACCAGTCTTGTTATGATATCTGATTGATAGCACAAATGATAGATTTTTGATGAATTTGTTTTAGTTGCTCCTTCTGCTGCGTCAGTCATCACTTAATGGCTTTTGACTTGATCCCTTTTATCTTGTTATAGATAGTCCTGTGAATGCACGAGCAGAAAGCCACACAATACCGACTTTTAGGCCACCCATTCTTCTCCCAAGGCAGTCACCATGCCACCTCCAGTTTATCATAGCACAGTAAAGAAAACTAGGAGAAAAAGTTTCTCTGATAAATGCAGTTCCCTACTGAGAATCAAACTATATACTGTGGCAGAGCTTCAGTCAGCTACTAACAGCTTTGTGGAAGAAAAGTTGCTGGGCCAAGGATCTCTTGCTTCTATTTACAAAGCTGAGTTTCCTGATGGCCAAGTATATACCTGAATTTTCCTTTAGAATAATTATAGAATCTTAATAACAGTCAATTATTTTGAATCTTGTGAGAAATGTATGACTGCGATTCCTTTGTTTTGGATTTTGGCTGTAAAGAACATCAAGATGTTCGGACTCTCTTTCCATGAAGAAGAACAATTCCTGGACGTCATTTCCACTGTTTCTCAATTGAAGCACCCGAACATTGTACCACTTGTTGGCTATTGTGTGGAGCGTGGACAACATCTTCTTGTGTATGAATATGTTGAAAATTTATCCCTTGATGAGGCACTTCACAGTGATGCATACAAGCCTCTATCCTGGGGCCTCCATCTCCAAATTGCTCTTGGTGTTGCTTAAGCTTTAAAGTAAGGACTCTATATATATTGTTGTCAGACAAGTTCAATTTCATATTTGCGTACTCTTTAGATTTTATTGACTCTCTTTGCAAATGGCATTTTCACTTTTCATCTATCTGCATTCCACATTGTCGCCTCCAGTAGCTCATGGAAACTTGAAGAGCGAAAATATCTTACTTGATGAAGAACTTGCTCCTCATATCTGTGACTGCGGACTTGCTATTTTGAGGCCGCTTACAAGCAATAGTCTTAAACTAATCTGCACAGGCAGATTCTCCTCATATCTGTGACCTTCTAGACCCTTCTTGACGTCTTGGAGAAATCCTAAATCAATTTCATTTGTTTTTTTCCTTGAAAAATAAAGAATATTCAAGAAGATTTCGGAAATCCCAAAAAGGAAGAGTTTTGAGGAGAATCTGCCTGTGCAGATTAGTCAACTTCGACAGAATCTTGAGAGCAGGTCAGAATGAAGAAAATTATGATCTTTATATGGTTGGAAATCTACGGATGTCTAGTTTCCATATATTTTTACGATTAGTTAATATCAATTTTCTAGAAGAAGTTATGGCCGATTTAGTACACGAAGATCAATCTACCCCGAAATCGGTTTTGCGCGAATAAGGAGAGTTTGGATGTGAATATCTTTTGGGACAAGTTTGGGAAGGTCTCTACTCCATATTTGATCTGATTTTGAGGATATATTGCAGCCATGATGATGTGGACCAATGAGAAAATTCAAAAGGAAATCTACATCAACACAAAGAAGGAAAGTGAATCAGAATTGAAGACAGAGAGCTAGGGTTTGACGTCTAAAGCTTCCTCTATATATAAACACCTATGTTGGACGTTTTTGATATATTCCTTCACTCCATTCAGCCATCTCTCTCCCTCCATACACGTCCACACCTTCCACAACTCTAAAATATCATGAAACCCTGAATCAAAATCGCAATTCCTCTCCCTTTATTCTCTTAAAGTTTCGGCCTCTCCAATTGTTCAAGACTTTGAAGCCGTGAAGCAAGTTCCATCCTCCATTCATCATCTCATTTCCGTGAGCCTCATCATCCTCCACTACCTTTGAAGACCTTCTTGCGTCCTTGAAGCTTCTTCAAAAGTGTAACCATGAGCCCTAGAACTTTGTTTTCGGTTTTATTGTTTTGTAACTTAAAACTTAGATTCTATAGCATTCTATGTTTTTGGTTGTATTGGAAGTTTCGACTTTTTGTTATAATAAAGATCATGTTTTGATGTTTAGTTTTCGAATACTATGAAGCATGATAAACGTTTAAGGATTTTCAGATAATAATTTGTGATTTCTTTATGTGTTATTGATTGTTTGTTGATTTTGTGCTTCACAATCCCACCTTTTATGTGTTTATCTTAGTTGGTTCGAAACAATTAGGGTTTGCATGTAATTGAATCCAAATTAAGATTTGCTAGCGTTCTAGGTCTTAATTGCTTAAGTAGAAAACATAGAGATTTGCATTCCTTAGGTAAATCAACAAAGAGATTTGCATGCTTGATTAGCGTTCTAACTTGTGTGTTCTTCTTAAATCAATCAAACTTCCACATGTTCTTAATGCATTGATTGTGTTTTGTTAAGGAATTCACTAGCTTTGCATGATTAATAAGGTTAATTATGGTGCATTCAACTAGTTAATCTCATTAAGGGAAGTAATAAGGACTTTGTATGCGTTCATCTATGTTCTTGATTGATTTCTTCCAATTGCATGTTTTGATTCGTGAATTATTATTTGGTGTTCTGTTTTCATGTTAATAGTGGTTGACTACATCATGCATCTTTGCCGGTCCCTTTATCTCTTCTTGATTCATGGATTGATTGATCATTATAGTTAGTTTAATTAGATTAGAATATAAATACTTTCAAAATCCCCTATGTTGTAATTTTTGTAAATATATAATTATACTTTGTTTTATTTTTATTTTATACTTTGTGAATAATACTAATTTGTTTAACGTTTTGACAAGAAGTATACCCTAATCCCCAGCTTAGAACGATACCCTACTTACTCATACTACAATTCGATGCAGGGTTTTAAATGGGCACTCACTTTGAGTGGATCAGTCTCTCTCTCTGAAACTTGAACAGCTAATGAAGCAATTTTGACCACCAATGTCTGAAGTTGTTAGCTAGCTCTCTAATACAACTAATAGAGAAGAGTATGAAGGGAAGGAAACAGAAGATTCCAGTGAAAATCCTAGGGAAAACCGAAAGGGTATTGAGAAATAGGATGGCCTCTGTAGTCAAGGTGCTGTGGAACCATGATGGGATGGAAAGAATGACTTGGGAATCGGAAACAGAGATGATGAAGAAATATCCCCATCTGACTTGATGAGGATTTTCTCTGCAGCAGATTGCATTCAAGAGAAATTGCATCTGCTTTACTTTTCAAGGCTATCTAGCTCTCCCTTTTGCTCCATATGAAGTACAACCCAATAAGTCATCTCTCCATAAAATGATATGATCCACATTTGGTATATGACTACATGCAATGTCTTTTTTTGCCTTTTCTTTATTGGTATCTTTATTGTAAATGTTTAATGGTGTATATTTGCTGGCAACATTCTTGACTACTGGTGGTTGAGAGTGTTACTAGCTTAGTATTCAGGCCCATAGCCAGCAAGTAATTTAAAGTTAGGATGCAGTTGAGTACAAACGTAAAAGTTAGAATGCAGTTGAGTACAAACGTATGCCAAGACAAGGAAAGACAATTTGCAAGAAAGTGGTCTTTCTGAACCTTTAGAGTATAATCACAACATATACTATTATTGATAGTTATGAATGTATTGCATGCTTTGCTTCTCCAAGAAAATATACAAGCGATGGAAAAGTTTCCGGGTCATATATTTGCTTTTATATGAATGTGTCTTCCAATGTGTTGTAACAGCTCCTTGTATGGACACCTTATTGAATATCCAAACATTTCTACAAAAGAGTTGCTCTACGATGTTGTTTCTTTTTCTATCGATATGTTCTTTTCTGAGTTTGAAGTGACTTCTAATTTTTGCTTTATTATTGATTAGTGTTTCTTAATTTTAAACATATCTGAACTCGGATTGGAGCTAGGATCTGACCCAAGTTCAATGTATCATGTTGGACAAGTTATCAAGTGTAGAGTTTTTTTTTTTTTTTTTTTTTTTTTTTTTTTTTTTTTTGAAACAGGGTTTGGTCAAGTGCAGAGTTATTGGCTCTAATGCTACATCGAGACGAATCAAACTTAACTTGATAATACGGCCTCCAAGGTTTGACTTCTTGTCTAATGACTTTTCATCTCTGCATTATCAACAAGTCGTGTGAATTTTGATATGATCACGGATGCGCTAATGTTTTTAGCCTAGGAATGATGTCAAAAGTAATGTAAACACAGTTTCACTAATTTTTATGTTATCAACTTTAAGAAAAGGAAAGAAAGGTATATATGATAATTTTTTATCTAAATAATTAGTGTTCACTTGTCAGGGTTTCTGAGGATGATATGGCAAAGTTTCAGGAGCTGTTGACCGGGTAACCCCCAATGCTGTCATGGTTTATGTTAGGAAAAAGTTTAGTTTATTCCCCTGAACTTTGGGCCTAAAATCAGAGTGGTCCTTTTACTCTCAAACAACATCACCTAAGTCCAAAATTTGAATTCAGGTCTAAAATTGACGTCACTTGCTATGTTGGAATCAACATGTGGGCCCACACTTCAGAATTTTAAACCTAAACTAGGGTAGAACAGACATTTCTAATTTAATATAATTTCTTATTTTTTTATTTTTTTTTCTCTATATTCCCTCTCTCTCTCTCTCTCTCTCTCTGTCCTCCCTCACCCATTCTCAGCAACGAAACCCTCTTCCCCACCTTCACCATCAGGTGCGTCCCCCACACTTGCCACCTCAATCATCCTCCTCCTCACCTCCCTATCCACCGGCACGTCGTTTGATCCAAACGCCATGGTGGTTTTATCCACTGTTAGCCAAAAAGCCACCCTCAAGTATAAGGGGTACAAGTAATAATATAAGGATTTAAGAAAGGTTGTCGAACCCACGAGGATTGGATTCTTTTCCCTAGCTAGGGTGTAAACCTAAGGACAGCTAGAATATGCAAATGTACAATCACAAACCTAGAATCACAAGGAAATCTAGGCTCGATCATGGTGAGTATGTGCAAGATGAAATAGTGATTTAATTTTGGTTTTTGAATGTGGTTTTGAATTGAAAATAACTGATGCTCAAATGTAAATTAAATTATTCTAAACTAAATTAGTGATCAAATGGATGAAAGTTAGGACTTAGATTGTCTACCACTAACCTCCCTTCCAAGTATTGAAGTTTAAATACAAGTGATGCTATTATAATTTCCCAATTACCCTCTTTGCATCCGGATAAGACTACAAACGCTTAAACTCCTTTAATGTTATCAATTCCAACAGAATAAGTCTAGAATTAACTACTTACGAACAAATCCTATTATCGGTTAAGTCTCAATTCATTGTTCCTAGATGTGTAAAGCTTTGAGTTTAGATAATCATGCAAGCAAACCAATCCTAGATCTAGGTGATTTTAACTCACAACCTTCATATGCACATAGAGGATGCTACCGTGCTATCAATGCTTAAGGTTAACTACTCCCTAAACATTTTTTCATGAGATGACAAACACAACACATTCGAAGTAGTTAAATTTGAAAGAATGCATTCACTTCTTGAATTAGCATAAGAAGATGAAAATCACAAATAACTTCAAATTTGAATTAAAACATCAATTCATACAAGATTGGCTTAGTGGTGTGTCGGATGGTGTCCCAACAAAGTATTACTCACTCATAATTACATATACTAACTTCATAATCAAATTAAACACCAAAATATAATCTAGAGTAAAAGGGATAGAGTTGGCTTAGTGGTGTGTCAGATGGTCCCCAAGCTCACATCTTGGTGGTGATGTTGGTGGTGGTGATTCCCTCTCCTTCTTGCTCTTGAATATTTGATGATAAAAGATAGTGAAGCTTGTATTATGTATTGTGTGAATAGGTGGAGTAAATGGAAAACACGATGATAGAAAAGAGAGTGGAGAAATGATGTGGTAGTGGTGGTGTTAATGACGGTAGAGGATAAGAATTGGTGGTGGTGACGGAGGACATTGAGTAGTATGGATAGTATGAGTATTATGAGTTTGGATATTGGGGTGAAAATAGAGGTTCTATGGAGGAGATGAAGAGAAAGAACATATAATGGTGTGAAATGAGTGATGCTTTAGAGTGTAATAAATGGCTGCTTATATAGAGAAGAGAAAGAGGGAAGTAATGATGATAGTGGTAGTATGGAGGTGGAGTATGATAGTGGAAGTAATGATAATAGTGGCAATGGATTATGATAGTTGAAGTATGGACGTATGATAGAAGAAGTAATAATGATAGTGGTAGTGGAGCATGATAGTGGAAGTAATGATGATAGTTGACTTTTGGGTAATAATTAAAGAGTAATTAGAACCAAACGGTAATTTGGAATATGGTAAAAATAGAATGATGGTAAATTGATATAATGGAATAGATGCTATGATACTCATCCTCCTTGCTCCTCCATGAATATGGCCGGAAAATACATGACAACACCTTGAGTGGTGGTGCACCGCCACTTGTGGTGGTTCACCGGAATTTGGAATTTGACATTTTGCTCCACATTTGACTGTCTTTTTTCCTAGCTCCAATTCTTCACTTCGATCAAAGCCCAAAATTGATGTTTTCTTCACTCTTGTAATATTCCTAGATAAATAATCTAGTGAAAGCTAAAATAGACTCAAAAACAAGTTAAATTCAATATTTAGGGGAATGCATATATATGTAAATTATGGTCTAATATCCATTGCACCCAATCCCATACTAAACCGTGTAATCTTCTTCCCAATCTTCAATCTTTCACTTATTCAAGCCTTTTCTGAAAACCCCACTAACATGATTGAAGAAAAACCCAGAGGATCCATGAGAATTTTCCAACTGCGGATCGTCGTCGTCGTCCAAGTCATTGTCTTTGGGGCGTCGTCAATGATTACCTCGTTGAGCTCGTCTATCTTATCATCAACGAGGATGGTGGTGATGATGGCAGTGGCGTCGTCAGAGATGAGGGGGTTGGATAGGGAAACGTCGTCGTTTTGGGAGATGGGGGAAGGGTGGCGGTAGTTGAAATGGTGGGATTGTGAGTGAGAGAGGCGGGTGTAGAGGAGAGAAACGGAGAGGAGGATGAGGAGGGTGGAGATCACGGCGCAAATGTAGACGACGTAACGGAAGCTCAACCTTCTTTGCCCACAGGCGAGGAGCTGAAGCAATACGACGGCTCCGATCCCAAGAAGACTCTACTCATGGCCATCAAGGGTGAGATCGAAGACAGTGAATTTGAATTTGATAGCAACTAGATTTGGGTTTGGGTTTTAGATTTGAATTTGATAGCTTGAGTTTGGGTGTTGATGGGTTCAGAATGGCGTGGAAGAAGAAGAAGAAGGAAAGGGAATTGGATGGGTTTGGAAGAACAAGAAAAAGAAGAACGAAATCATGATTTTTAAAAAAAATCTTTTTAATGTTAGAATGTCTGTTCTACCCTCCTTCAGGGTTTAAAATTCTGAAGTGTGGGCCCACATGTCGGCTCCAATTCAGCAAGTGGCGTCATTTTTAGACTCGAATTCAGATTTTGAACTCCGGTGACGTTGTTTGAGAGTACAAGGACCAGTCTGATTAAAAAAAAATTATGGGCCAGTTTGATTTTAGGTCCAAAGTTCAGGGGGGTAAACTGAATTTTTTCCTTTATATTAATGCAAAAGGTTACTCAATGGGCATAATTTTTACAGACTACTTATTCTTTCCCTAAATCTAGATTATCGGTTTATTGTGCTCTTTGGTATGCTGTTCTCTTATTGTTTCTCTTGTTATGCAGGGCTGGCTGCTTTGATGAAGTCTGGTTATGAATTTGATCAATTATTGGTTTCAGGTGCGAAAATTTGTCCTTAGTGATTGAGATATTTCTCTATATCATTGTCTCTCATCAGTTTCTCTTTTATTAACCTTGCAGCAGAAAAAGCATTTTGAAATGTGAATTCATGTTTCTTTTCATACTTTTTTTTTTCTGTAAATTAAATCTTTATTAACCTTAATACTAATATCAAGTGAAAAAAATTAATCCTGGAAAGTTTTCTTCCATCATGTAGACATTGAAGGCAACAATTTGATCCTATTTGCAAAACATTCTCTGATTAATTCAGCTCCCATGCTTCCTTCAGAAGTCAGTCAAGTTCATCTTAATACAGTAGTACATGTAAGCAATTGGAGTCTCATGTAACGTTAGTCATTTCATGGAAACTGGGGTTTCCATCTATATTTATATATATTTTGTAACTTTTTCTCTTTTGATTATGAATTGAAATTGCAATTGTTTGTTGTGTTGTGATTCACGTGAGCATATTTGTTTCATTAGGGCTACATTTGTAACTTAATTGACACTGGGTGCTTTGTTCGCTTTCTTGGGCGTATGTCTGGTTTCTCCCCATGGCATAAGGTTCTTTATTTACCTCTTAAGTTTAATTACTTTACTGCTGGTACTGTTTTATCTAAATCCAGCAATTTTTATATCCATCCTCTTCTTGATTTTCTTAGGCAATGGATAACCATAAAGGTGCTCTTTCAGAAGCTATTACATTGGACAGTCTGTTCGGAGTACTATACTCGATGTTGGTGAACTGCTTGATACTACAATGTTTAAATTGGAACTTGTTAAACAGATTAGTAACCACATTTCGGAACTCTTCATTTTCTCTCAGGTCAATAGTAAAACAGGTAGAATAACACTATCATTGAAGCAGTCATCTTGTTCTTCAATAGATGCCTCCTTTATCCAAGAATACTTTATTTCAGAGGACAAGGTAAACATCTTGGGCAAAGAGTTCTACTTCGAGTTATCTTGAATTGGCCAGTGCTCTTTATTTTATTGAGACATTTAATCAAATATATCCATTAGCTACCTATACTATCTTTTGTACTTCATTGTTATATATTTCGTATCATGTATGTGTATTTTTTATTTTATTTTTTTTATTTTTTAACAAATTTGGCTCCTATATCATGATATAGCTCGATCTTTTACTTTATACCTTTTAACTTTCAAATTCTTTCTTTGTGGTCTAGATTGCAAAGCTGCAAGTGTTGGATTCAAAAGAATCCAAATCAGATTGGTCACATGGATTTTCCATCGGCAGTGTTGTTGAAAGGAAGGTCCATGAGGCAAAGGACATTGGAGTTGTTGTCAGCTTTGAGAAATACAAAATGATGTTTTCAGTTTCATCACACACTATCAATGTCACTTATTTATTGAAAGACTGGGTTAATTACTTGATTCTTTCCCCTTTTTTCAAACAGTAATGTATTTCAGTTGTCTTCTTTATTTTTTTTGTCATGTATAACGTTTGCAGTAGCTGGTACCACTGTAGAAACAGGCTCATTGTTCGAGCAATCGTACTTGATGTTGCCAAGGCAGAGCACCTTGTTGACTTATTGCTCAAACCAGAATTCATTACTAACTTAAAACAAGAAAGCTCAAAGAGCCAAACTCATATGAAGGTTAAATGCATTCCTAGCTATCTCTAGTTTTTATGATTCTGATTGTACTCAATAGTAAGTATGTTAGTAGTGAAGGAAAAATGTGCAAATGTTTGTTGTTCCTCCATCGCTTGAATGATTACTTGTGGGATACTACATCAATTTAGTTTTTTTTTTTTTTTTTTTTTTTTTTATTTTTAAGCGTAGAGGGGGACTAACTCCTCGTCCCCCCAGGGAATTTTATTGAATGAAGAACAAAATTATAAACTAGCTAGAGGACTAGACCAAAGCCAGCCAAGGAATCTGGAACCACTACTACAAAAACATGATTTAAGGACACTGGAAAAGAGTCCTCTAATACATTTAAGGACTCTCTAAAAAAGAGTGCTCTATCCAGCAGTCATTGTAAGTCATATACAAGGACACTGGAAAAGTGTCATCTTTTCCCTACAAGGACACTAAAACTGTGTCCTTAAAGAAAAAAATAAGTGTCCTTATATCCAATAGAGGACACATAAACTGTGTTCTCATATCAAGAAAAATGTGTCCTCTTTACCTTACTAGGACACCTAAACTGTGTTCTTAAAGTCCAAATAAAGTGTCCTTGTATCTAATAGAGAACATGTAAAATGTGTTCCCACATCAAGAATACTATGTCCTCTATACCTTACTAGGACACATAAACCGGGTCCTTAAATGTTGAAAACCATCCAAAAAAAATATATTGCAAGCATTCTTAAAAGCGCCAAAATGAATATAGTCACCAAAATACACTAATACAATATGTATACAAATTAAGATCCGATCCAACGAGAATCAACTGCAAAATGAAATTAAAAAAGTACCTTTACTACAATGCTAATTTTCTCATTAGGTATGTTCTATCAACCTTGAATAGATTGAAGTCCAATGATTTGTCCTTGCCCAAATAAGAACCTACACAAACAAGCCAATAACTAGAAATTTAGATAACCTATACAATGCATTGCTATAAGGTTTGTGTTATATACCTAGCAGCTAAAACAAAAACCATATGCAATTCAATTACTAAGTTTGTGTCAAATACATTTGCAGCTTTGATCTAATAGTAATAGAGATCTATAATGCATGCATATTACTGGCACCTTTCATCATATTATGATCAACATCCTGACTTTATGAATTGGAGCGTTGTAGCTTCGCATTTTGAAAACTAAATGACAAAAGGCATGTCCAGAAGCTTGAAAGCAAAACGAAGATACGCAATATATTTAAGCCTTTTCATGAATTGGTGGCATGATTAAGCAAAATTAAATTAATTCAGCTGGCGGTGGTATATATGATCAAATAGAATAAATTGGTAGAGAAGAGTATGAAAGGATGGGTTCGTACCAATTTCAGATTCAAACACCAATTGCTCGCTTGAGAGTTTGAAGAATCTGCATATATAGAATATATTGAAAACAATTATATAAAATTAACAAAAATAAAGTTGGAGCCTAGTTGCACGATTTTATCATTTATAACCGCAGCTACACAGATAAGTATCTAAACAACACATGAGACATAAAGGAACAAGTGAATGATATTTACCACAAATCAACTCATCAAAGAACAGATTCCCAAATAGACTAGTATGTTTGTTAGCCCATAGTGAGGTTCAAAATGCATAACCAAAGCTAACACTAGAGAAAGTGTAGCAGTAACGTCCATTAGAAAGGTTGTTGGTAGAATAAGAAAAAAAAAAAAACAAGTGTTAATAACAAGACCATTGAAGTTCTATGACAAACTAGAGTACTCAATGGAGCTGCTATAAGGTTTTTGTTATCTACCTAGCTAACAGCCAAAATTGAAACCATCTGCAATTTAGTAACATTGTCAAATACAGTTACATTTGCATTTCAGTTACACAGCTCAGAAAATATACATGAAAAAAAAAAAACCTAAAAAGAGGCATGCTTAAAATGAAGTCTTTTACCAAAAGACATATCATAAATGTGACGGTAAAAGGCATACAACATTGTCATTGGCACCAAATATACATGACATTACTAGCATAATTCTATAAATACATTGCCTTTTTTGCACGCCACATAGAAACTCTAATTAAGTTAATTCCATATTTAGCTCATGATGACTAAGCAAATATAACTGGTATGAAGACAAATTATTACTATCACCCGAATTTAACAACTCAACTACGCATAAGAAAATATGTGCTGCTGTAGGTAGCTACATGTTCAGATTTATGTTTAGTCTCTTTGAGTACTCCATTTGGAGTGACTTAATTGGATTTGGCTTCTGGATCAACCAAAACATAATGGATCAAAGATAGAATTTGAAAAAAAGAAAGAAAAAAAAAAAGGGCATTAATGCAACAATAGAGATTTCTATAATGAAAAGTTTGCAAATCCTTAGCCAAAATGAGCAACTTGGTAATGCATGTCCCCTTATTTAACCCTTATACTATGCAGTCTTATCTACCCCTGTCTAATAATCTATCACTAAATTTCTCTTGCATGTAAATACATCAGAATATCAACTATCATACTCTACAAGAAAAACTTACCATATGCCCTTGCTCAACACTTTTCTTAACCTCAAAGCCTTTTCTTCTCTTGCCCTTAGAAGTCTTGTCCTCTATTTCTTTAGCAGAGCTGTCCATCATCCTCTTGTTCTCCAGCTAGAGTTTTCATACGCAAAAATCCTACACATAATAAATTCCAATTTATAAATTAATGATATGTAGTTTTAACAAGAAATTGATACAGCTAAGTTATGTTCTCGAACCAAGATATAAGTTAAGGCCATTATCAGATGGACACCATCAAATAACAAACTAAACAAATTAGTAAACCAAGAAACTCAATTATCAACTGGAGCAATTAATAAAATAGCATATTCCAAGTGCATGCCAAAAACTGTAATTGAACAAAAGGTCAGCATGCAACAGGTACTCTCAATAAAGGAAATACAAAAACCAATCACAAAATAGAAACCAACACTCATGGAAACTTACGGGAAAAAACAAAGAACCAATGAATAAATATCACTACTAAAAAAAACTTCAATTGCTTCGCCTTTTTACTTCAGCAACAGTTGCCATCGCAATTAACACCCTATTGCTATGGAAAATGTTCCGTCGCGATTAAGGCTTATCATTTGCGACGGAAAATATTTGCCGTAGTAAATTTGTAGTCAATTGCGACGCCTTTTCCTCTTGCCGTCGCAAAACTTATTTATATATGTACTTTAAAAAAAAAAAAAAAAACATGACGGAAAAAAAGCCGTGGCAACATATAAACGTCACCGTATTACTCTTGGCGGTAACCCAAACAATTTTCCCTCTGTTTTTTCTTTTGTTTTTTTTGGCCAAATATCCTACTAACAAAACACTAAGCCCTAATTCTTTTTTCCCTCTTTTTCCCAAGGTCTCAAACATGACCGCGCTCTTTCTCACTCTCGCCCAACACATCACCCTCTTTCTGAGCTCCGGAACCTCACCGTTCCAGTCGTTCTAAACATTCTGATAACTGAATCTTCTTCTCACCATCAGCTTACAGGTGACTCTTTCATTTTCAGCTTTTGGTATAATTTCGCTCTTGGTTGTATTCATGTTCTGATTTTGGCTCTGTATGGGATGTGATTGGGAAGAAGATCTAGTCTGTTGATCTAGCTTTAGGAGGTAGCTGGTTGGGTTGTGGATCTTGGTTTTTGATTGTGTATGCTTTGCAGCTCCTCGAACGGGAACCTACCTAGGTATTTGGGCAATGGTGTGCAGGCCCTCTTCTCCTATAAAGTAATCATCAAGGTAGTTTTACTTGATTTCGTCATTTTATTTTGCTGTTAATTGTAGATTTTATTGGATTTAGGTTAGGGTTTATGGCTCGATTTGGTTTTGTTGATTGCAATTAGTTAACAATAGATACTTGGTTGATTGTTAGCTTAGAGTTGTTTCTATATATTGTTGGGTTTTGTTCGAGTCAAATGATTGGCCTGAAAATTGAGCCTCAATATATGAGCTGGTGTGATGAGTCAAATTAGCTCGTATATGTGATGGGTTTTGCTGTCTATACAACCTCTCAACCCATTAGGCTCAATATATTAGCTAAAATTGAATTAATTTCCAGAATAAGTAAAACTTGAGCTGGTGTGATGGGACGGCAGTTGAGGGTAGGCATTACAAGTCTATATGAGAGTCTCAATTTGATATAATTATAATTAGATGGGTACAATTCTCATCTCGCAATTTGACTAAGCTTATTATTAAGCTTTATGCTAGCCTAATGGGTTGAGAGGTTGTTCTATTGGTTTGATGGGATTGCGGGTGTCACAGGGCAGTCTCACTACCCCTTTAGGAACTACCAAGAGATAGGCATCCTTGACTAGTCTTATGCCTTAAGTAGTCTATGTTGCAAACTATTTTGCACTATTCTCCAAATTTCTCTAGTTTCATTGACTAGCTTGGAATTGGTAATTGCATTGATTGGGTCACAGGCTACAAAATGGTTTGATTTTTCAAATGTGATTTTATAGTTTTAGGACAAGTGTGGCTTGCTTACTTTTGCATGAATTTGATCATTGAACATAAAACTTACCATATATGATATGCTTTATTATTTATAACTTGAGCTTAGTCAATATGACCCTTGCTATTGGGATGTTTTGGTCAAATGCTACCAATTGATTGGAGCAGAGCTTTTATATTGCCTTCAGATTAGGCATTATATGGGGATTGTGTTTGGTTGTTCGAAACCTTGTTCTCGTATTCTTGTTTGTGCTTTTTTAGGGGGGCAGTTCATGAGATTCCCTTTTTAGTTGATATTCAAGGATCAAGCAAGCAATCTAAATGTGTTCTTGTATGTGTGCTTAGAACATGCATTATTTGTTCAGATATAGAATTGAACAACGGTTTAATGTAAAAGACCAAATATATATTTAGTTTGTTCAGCTTATCTCTTCAAAATTGCATACTTGATGCTAAATTGTGATTGTAAGTTCAGTACTTACCAAAACTATAGGAATTGTTCAAAAGAAAGGTCTTAAAATCTAAATGTTACTCTAGGGAGTTAGTCAATACTGCATTACCTAGGTTGAACCTTTGAATTAGAATAAAAAGAAGAAAGGATTATTGTATATAGCTATTCTATTTCTTTTCAGATACGTAATTGGAATTTTTCTTTCTTAGCCTCTTATCAATCCTAATGCCTCCATCCAAAATTGTAATCTATTTACATCAAAAAATTGCTTCAGTTCCACTAATCATTATAGTTTAGTTTGGGCCATAAATCTTTACGATGTAATGGTGTTGAACGAATTGATCTTTGTGGACAGTAATATATTATTTTTCTGCTGCAGTTTAAAAAAAAAAAAAAAAACTTGGTAAGGGTGATAGCTTTTATGAGATGTCAGGTCTGCTCCTATAGAGAAACACTTTATACGTAGGTCAAAATCAGGGCAAGAATTGCACTTGATTTGGATCTTGCCCGTAATGTCTTTATTGCAATAATTGTAGTGATAAGCCCTTTTTCCTTCACTCTTCCCCTGACCTGGGTCCAAAAGAGTACAGAGAATCAGAAACAAAACTTAAAGAAAACAACAAGACAATTTCTTCAGAATTCTCATCTCAGAATTCTTCAGAATCATGTATAGATTTCGTTGCATTCACAACTTCATTTATACATTCAATCCAAGATGCATTTTTGTTATTATGACATTCTGTTCATATATTTGTTATTATTAAATGGTCTTTTGTTGTACTTGACATTCAGTTCTTGTGGTTCAATGTTGATAGACACGCATCAACAGGGTCTCTAGTTTTAAATTGGTTTCTTTTTCCTTTACTTGGAATCGCTTCCCATCTCTGACTTCAAGACCTGGACGCTTTCAAGTCTCCTATTCGGTAGGTTATATCATTGTAATACTACCGTGACTCTTCTTCTTTTTATGGTTGCCTCAACAATGTCATAGATAAATTTTTACATTCTTGGATTTTAATCAATAGGTCCAGTTTAATTGTTTGGGTAGTAGCTTTTTGTTCATTGTGCTTCTGTAATGACAAGCAACACTCATTTTATTTTCTGCTGCAATTTTAAACATCCATTAGTTAAAAAGGCTGCTCATCTTCAAGTCAGCAGTGAAGAATTTGGAATTAATTTTGGCAACCCAAAGTCAAGAGCTTGATATTACCAGGTTAGTACTTCATCCCCATTTTTATATTTCTTCTGTTTTCATTTATTATGGAAGAAGTACTAAGTTTATCTGTGGCAATGTAATATGGCTATGCTATTTTTTTTTTTTATTGATGTACATTAGTCTTTTAGAGTTGACACTTGTTTATCTTAAATAAAAAGACATTACTTAATTTACGTAAAATATAACTTGCACAAGACATGCATACATATTCTGATGTAGCTTAATGAAACCAAGACAAACTTCTAAATAATGGAACAATTCATTAACACAAATATGTATAATAAATAAACCTTTAGCCTTTGACATACATAAACTTGACTCAATGTTTTGTTTGATTGATCTAGAAAACTTGCATCTCACTATGGATAAGAGTTGGATAAACTTAGGCAACAAATGGTCAAAGAGGGTTATTGATGGTTATGAAGACTTTCTGAAGTTTGCATACACCAATAAGAATGAAAGTGAACTAATAAGCTGTCCATGTAGAAAATGTTGCAATCGGCCCATCTATTTGCCCAAAGAAACTGTGCGAAAACATCTCAAAGATAATGGGTTCTTGAGAAAGTATATTAATTGGATTTACCATGGAGAATCTCCAATTGCTACTAACCATGCCAACTCTGAAATAGAAACCGAAGTTGATTTAAATGTCCAAGATGATATGTTTGAAATGCTGCATGAAGCAATGGGCATTCCAAATATGGGTGAAACTGATGATCCTCCATCAGATGCTCCCCAAGTTGGCCCAAATCAAACTACTTCTCATTTTTTAAAGCTGTTGGAAGGTGCACAACTTCCACTATATCCGGGCTGTAAGCGCTTTACTGCGTTATCATTCTTTATTCGAATGATGCATAATAAAGTGTTACATGGATGGTCAGATAAATCATTTACCGGGTTACTCAAGAACTTGGCTAGTGCTTTCCCGGAGGGTGTGTTACTTCCCAAGTCCTACTATGAGGCTAGAAAGATAACAAAAGATTTAGGTTTCACCTATCAAACTTGGGATGCATGTAGGAACAACTGCATGTTGTTCCGAAATGATGACATAAACCTTGATGAATGTAAAGTATGCAAGAAGTCTAGATGGGAAGACAAAAAAGACTCTACAGCTGATGATGGAACTAGTAAATCTAAAAAAAAAAGCAATAAAACAAGTTAGATACTTTCCTCTGAAGCCACGGTTGAAAAGGCTGTTTATGTCATCAAAAACAGCAAAACTGATGAGATGGCATGCATGCAGAAGAGAGAGAAAATGATGGTGTTTTTAGGCATCCTGCCGACTCTATGGCTTGGAAAGACTTTGTTACTAAGAATTTTGACTTTTCTAATGAGATTCGAAATGTGAGGCTTGGGTTAGCATCTGATGGGTTCAACCCATTTAGGACAATGAATATAGTTCATAGCACTTGGCCGGTGATTGTGTTTCCCTATAACTTACCTCCTTCATTGTGCATGAAGCAACCATTTCTATTTTTGTCACTGCTTATTGATGGTCCTAAAGGACCAGGTGACAAGATTGATGTTTATTTGCAACCATTGATAGAAGAGTTGCTAGAATTGTGGGAGAGAGGTGTAGAAACATGGGATGCATCAAGCAATGAAATGTTTACATTGCATGCTTCCTTATTGTGGACTATTAATGATTTCCCGGCCTATGCAAATCTGTCCGGGTGGAGTACAAAAGGTCAGTATGCTTGTCCATGTTGCAACTCAGAAACTGACTCTTGTTGGTTGAGTAATGGTAAGAAGCATTCTTATGGGGGTCATCGTCGGTGGCTGCCCAATGGCCATAGGTTCCGAAAGGATGGAAAGAATTTTAATGCTAAACTTGAATTTAGAGCAAAGACTAACCCATTGTCTGGAGTTGATTTGTTGAGACAAATAGAATCTGAAGGTATTATCACTGAATACAAAAGGGAGGATCTCCTAACAAGGAAAAGAAAACCAGCAACTGTAGAAGTAGATGCTCATGGAAAAAAAAAAACGAAAACCACATAATTGGAAGAAAAAAAGTATCTTCTTTGAGTTGCCTTATTGGAAGCACAATTTGATACGTCACAATCTTGATGTGATGCATATAGAGAAGAATGTTTGTGACAATGTATTGTGGACCATATTAGGAGATGCAAAAAGTAAGGACAGCTTGAATTCTAGATGGGATCTGCAAGAAATGAACATTAAAAATCATTTGCATTTGAAGATTGATGAATCTGGTAAACCCAAGGCACCTGATGCAGAGTTTGAGATGAAAAACAATGGCAAAGACTTATTTCTAAATGTAATTCATGAATATAGAGCACCAGATGGGCATGCCTCTAACATTTCACGACGTGTGCGTTTGCAAGATAGGACCATGGGAGGTTTAAAGAGCCATGATTGTCACATTCTTGTTCAAGAGTTGATCCCATTAGCTATAAGAAAATCCTTGCCCAAAAATGTGGTTGAAGTATTGATTGATTTGGGCAATTTTTTTAAGCAATTGTGCTAAAAAACAAACTGTTCAGCAGACTTGGAAAAAACACAAGAGGGAATTGTGTTAACAATTTGTAAGCTGGAAAAAATATTTCCACCCTCGTTCTTTGATGTAATGGAGCATTTACCTATCCATTTGGCGGAGGAAGCACTTATTGGTGGTGCTGTTTAGTTTCGATGGATGTACCCAATTGAAAGGTATCTCTTTACCATGAAAGAATATGTGCGTAACCGAGCTCATCCAGAAGCTTCAATTGCCGAAGGTTACTTGATGGCAGAGTGTATGCATTTTTTTTCTCTTTATCTAAATGATGTGGAAACCAAGTCAAATCGACCAAAGAGGAACAAGGATGGTGATGGGGAGAAACATGGGATTAAATTCAAGCTTACCAACATTGAATGGGTACAGGCTCATAGATGGATCTTGTTCCATACGGATGTTGTCACACCTTACTTAAGGTATGTGGTCCCACTAACTTGACAACAAATTATAATTACATTATATCCCTTTGCTTACAAACATTGTTTCCTTATCCTTACATCTGATTCTAACTTGCTAGTTTCTGACTTACATAGAAAACATATTGCTGTCCTTAGAAGCCAGAACCCTCGTGCTGATGATCATCAAATTCAACGTATCCATTTTGACAGCTTCCATACATGGCTTTTGGATCATGTATGTTGAAAGTGTTCTTAAATACTTATGAGTTCAAACTTGCATTAGTATTTTCACTTATTAATTAGTTTTGGTGGTGAAACAGGTCAAAAACTTGGAAAACACAAGTACTGCAGTTGTGCCTTTAGAAATCAGTGTATTAGCAAAAGGACCTAGTGATCAAGTAGTGAAGTTTAATTCATATAAAGTGAACGGATACAACTTTCGTGTTAAAAAACTTGATGATCAAAAGGAAACACAGAATAGTGGTGTAACTTTGAAGGCAGGTACCATGAGTGTTGCTAGTCGGAATGACAAGCATCCTCGTGTTGATCCTTTGGCTTACTATGCACAATTGATTGACATTATTTTCAATACTATGTTCAATACTTACAAATGACATTATTTTCACTTCAGTATTTGTATTTGAATATGGTACAATGAGTCAAAGGATATGTTTAAGTATATTATTCATGAATTAATGTTAATTTCTTATTTGATTTAATAGATCCAAATATTTAATATCTTAACTATTATTATTATTATTATTATTATTCATTTGTTTAATTTTGGTGGAAATGGGCTAAATAATAATAAATAAATAAAATTGGCATTTGCGATGGCGATTTCAGCGTCGCAATTCGCCGTCGCAAAATAATAACTGAAGCGACGGCAACAGTTTTCCGTCGCAAATACTTTTTGCAACGGAAATTTACCGTCGCAAATGGATCTTGTGACGCCACCTATTGCAACGCTAACATTTCCGTCGCAAATGCTCAATTTGCCATCGCGAAAAGTATTTGCTACGGCAAAATGCTTATTTGCCGTCTCAAACTGCCATCGCAATTGAAGTTTTTTTTAGTAGTGTATATGTGGAGCAAGGTAGGGAAACTTAGGCAAACATAATCACTTGTAATGCATGACCTGCAAAAATAATAATGGTATCTAGTATAGGAATAAATACAAATTATAAACCTGGATACTTAGACACAGCAGCTCTGCAAGTCTCTTCAAAGTATCCCTTGAGTAATTCTTTGAAGCAACTATAATATTATGCAAAAGCATCACATGTATAAGAAAGTGATTGCAAACCAAACAGTGAATTAGAAGGCAGCAAAGTATATGTGTGATGTCTAGGAAAAACCTACATGTTTATTTATCATCTGCCTTATCTTCAGCTACTTTGTCATTAAAGATCCTCCAAGAATATTTCTTCTCATTGGAAGCCTGAAAACAGAGCTTTTTGGAGGTTCAAGTCATTGGAAGGTGGGAGAGACTATGAAATTTAGAAAGAGAGTGTGTAAATAAGTGATGTAGTTTACCCATGAGAATACTTGAGATTCAGAGAGCCATAGGAGCTCTTGGGTTTAGAATCTCTTCGAAGCCAAATCAAAACTGAACACCATGAACCATCTTGCATCATACTAAATATGCATAATAAAATAGAAAAATGAAAAGTAAAAGAAGAGTTAGAGAGCGAGTTATACCAGTTATTGATCAAGCCAAAACCCAAAAAAGAGAATTGTAACATACAACTCAATAGACATCACAAAAGAAGATTGACAAAAATCAAAGCTACTACTTACTCAGAAATTGAACCCATATATGTGGGAAATAAGTAAAGTTGCCTTCCGAAGGCAGACTGAGTGGAGCACCCAACCTCCGTACTTAGTTACATCTAACCTCCTATAAAATCCAAATCTGAAATCAAATTTTTATTCATAAAAAGAATCGAACGAATCAAAATCGAATCAATCGATAAGGAAATGAAGTGAACTGAAAATTAATTACACTACGAGAATCCGTACCTGATAGGTTTTCGCGAAATCAAAGTGAGGATTGAAACCTTAACTGACCCATTTGAGAGCAAGGAGATCCACCGGTATAGTTTATTCTAGATTTGAATTAGGTTTCCACTTCCCACTTGAACCACACGTACCACTGACATTGCGGAAGCTTGGTGGCACCCTGAAGTAGGTCGTCAAACTCTTGTCGAAGAGCTTGACAGATTGACGGTGAAGGGGAAAAGGAGCGTTGTAGTGCGAAGGGATCTTGGATTTACTGTTTCACAGGACTGCGGCTTGAGAGTAACAGAGAGAGGTGACCTAGTTTTCTTTTGTTTCACGGGATATTTGTTTTTAAGTGAAGGATTTGCTCCTGTTTTTTTTTTTTTTGGGTCGTCCTTGTAAGGTTGTTAGGACACCTCAATACAAATGTGTCCTTATTAGGTGTCTTTATATCTAGTTT
This sequence comes from Rosa lucieae, assembly GCA_024704745.1. Classification (NCBI taxonomy): domain Eukaryota; kingdom Viridiplantae; phylum Streptophyta; class Magnoliopsida; order Rosales; family Rosaceae; genus Rosa; species Rosa lucieae. The sequence goes on from CM045492.1 coordinate 20,038,574, forward strand.
TTGTAGTAGTGAACATCACATATATACTAAAACTCATCAGCAAGAACTTTCTAGAAAGCTCCAGCCCATGCTACAAAGACAAGCTACAACTATGACTGAACAAGAATACAAACAAGCTGCTAGAGGACTAGACCAAAGCCAGCCATGAAATCATTTAACCATACTAATACAAACTAGCAAGAACTTTCTAGAAAGTTCCTGCCCATTAGACAAAGAACAGAAAAGTTACAGCCATGGCAAACCATAGTAGGTAGGAGAGCAAATCTAACTATTCAGTAGGCAGACCTGTAGATTGGCCATGAAGCTTGATCACAGCCAAAAGCAGAAGACAAGAAACGACGCACTGAATCCCATCTAAGCGTACCTTCATGTGATGCACCAAAGTTATCCAACGCGTCTACCACGGCATTCCCTTCCCAAAAGATATGAGTGACACGTAGCTGCAAGCCTGCAATTGTCTCGCTAAAGCCATCCCATTTGATCATTCAATGCGCAGCCTCCAAGGGACAAGACTTGGGGCTGTGAAATACCTTACTACCACAGCCGAGTCTGTCTCAATCCACAAGTGACGCCAATCGCGCAACCGGGCAACATGAATGGCCTCCAGAAAAGGCAAGGACCTCTACATCAAGGGTGCTAGGAACACACACCCTCGAAGCGAAAGCATGAATAAAAACACCCTCTGGTCCACGGGCAATACCACTGAAGCCCGCATTATCCGTATCTCGGAATGATCTGTCAGTGTTAATCTTAACCCAAGGAGGGAGGGGAGGTGTCCAGGTGACTGGGATACTACATCAGTTAATTCTTGACCCATAAGAAAGTTTCATTACCTCTGCTTTCAAACATACGGGAAGGTGTAATTACCTGATGGAACAATTATTTGAAGTACCGTTATGTATAGAAATTTATTTTAAAAGAAATGCGATACATAACACGAAGATTTGCTAACGCAGTGTAAACCTCTTCACTTAGGAAACTTCACTGCGTGGCTTTTGACGTAGCCAACACGAAAATGCAATCCAATATGAATCACTAGGGTTTACAGAATACAAGTCGTGTTGTTCTTAACAAACACTCTCACTTAGCAACACATGCTAACTTGTTTTACAACTGTTCTAACTCCTAATACAACATTCAACATACTCAACCTTCAACTTTTCTTGCTCTCAATTTAAATCACGATCTTGAGAATAAATATGAATGATTTTGCAATGGAATACATGAAACACATAAAGAGGGTTTTTTCAGAAAAACGATATGAACAACTCTAATAAATCAATTTAGAGCAATTTTATGTAATCAAAAAACCCCACACTAACTTTCGTTTAGAAACCTTTTATAGGGGAGAAACTCTCCCCCTCAATCAAATCTTTTCTTAATAAATAATTAAGAAAAATATAGAAAGGTTTTAAAACAATTTTTGAATGTGCAATCGAAACTTTCCTAACCAAGATTTCAAATTGATATGCATGTTTAAATCCCTCTTTAATGCATAATAGATTATTGAATCAAATTGACTGATAAGCATATCAATCAAAAAGCATCAAAAAGATATGGAATCAAAACATATTAAACTCAAGATCAATGACTTAATTTGGCCTAATCTTTTCTTCAAGATCCGATCCTTTGATCTTTTATCTTTGTTTCCTTAATGCTCCGGTTTCCTTGTGACAAAGGGAAATCATGTATTGAATGGTGAACAGCCCAAAATACTTACAGAAGGCCTTTGTTTCTATGGGTCGAAGCACGTCCATTCCACACATTTATGACACTAAACTCACCTACAGTAGCACTAACTGAATCTTTATTTGTTTGTTACTTTGTTACTAACAGCATGGAGGAGTTAAACTGGTCAATTAGGATTATAATTCTTATAAAGATGGAGGATTTATTACCTCTTTGTTCATTTGTTACCTTTTTACCGTTTTAATCAATGAAGTAAACGTGTTTCCAATTTGACTAAGTTGACTTGTGATTTCCGATTAGTTTATCTAATGTGAGTTATTTTAACGATTTAAAGTTCATTAACTGCGAAAATGGGTAGAGAACATTAGAAAACTTGGTGTTTTAATAGCTAATTAGTAGTTGATCAAAAGAAAAAATACGAGTTTGTCCGTACACTTAACGATTTCTTATTAGTTTATCCGAGTCATAACGGTTAATGAATGTATAACTCTTTTTGTCACAAGCATTCTTTCACATGACGTGATTAGCACGTAACAAAAGATACGTGTTACTAGCACAGAAGCCAACTTATTAGAATTAGCTAGTCTTTCAAAAAGGTTAGTAGCTAGAACCATGTCATCACTTGTAGAATGTCTGTTCTCAGCAATGGAGTTGTGAAAATGTCACTTAACCAATGGCATGCCATTTCCCAAGTTCTAAATGCTCTTGGATGTATTTCCCCTTCAGCCATTCAACATATATATGTTACTGACCAACTCGCAAGTAGTCCACCAAATCTTTCATTTCGTACAAAAAGGCGTTAGTGGCAAGAAGTAAGAAATTTGAAGGAGTGGAATGCAGTCTAAAAGAAACCAAGAGAAGAAAAATTGGGGAGCTAAAACAAAAGAGGGTTAGCAGGTAATACTGGTTCGAATAGCAGTTGCGCCTATTAATGTTCGGCTGAGGGAGTCATGATCACCAATGCCTAACGATTTGGGGCTGGCCGTTAGAAAATGACTAAATTAATGGAAAAGATGGGTTCATTAGTTTAAAGTTTCAACTTTCAATGCAGCAAATTAAACTTGCTTACAACAAAAAGATATTTCCACTTGCATGCCATGCATCACCTCATTCATTGGTTTAAATGGTCGCTTCATGTCTTGCAAAAGAAAACCCATAAATATATGCAACTCAGAACATGTACAATTCTTTATAAGTTTGATCTTCTAAACATGGTAAGCCTCCAAACAGTCAATATGAACATAAATGAGGTCGTGTATAGAGAATCAAAGTAAAATTTTGGAGGAAAAATATGTCGGAACTGAAACCTAGTGAACAGAGTGAGAATGCAATCAATACCAGTCCTTCAAAATTGGATTTCCAAAGCCTCTGGTTTCAGGTTTAGGCTCTTCAAGAGTAAGTCTCACCTGCAAAACCAACATATATAGAGAAAAGGAGGCTTGATATATCAGTGTGGATTTTGAACTTGATGAAATTCTGCTCTTGAAGATTTACAAATTAACAAATCTTATTAGCCTTCATAGCTTCAAAGCAGAAAAAGTTGAATGGAACAACCGGTTAATATCTTCCGTAGACCACACTAAAGATTGAGTTTTCTGATATTCCTATTAACTTAAGTATTGATGCCTTTTTTCCCCTTCTGTACAGGGGTTTCTCAACTGTTCATGCTATTGCTGTAGCAGTTGCATCTTCTTACCTTATACTCTTATCAGATACATTTCATGAGGGCTATAGTGATGACCTGATCATTAGTAGAAGATCTACTTTTTCAAATACAACATTGGGGGTAAGTGGATGTCGAAAAGGCATTAGTTCATTGTTTAATTTTCTAAAAGTTGCTAACGTCCAGCCATAGTTTACTGTTTGCTTATGATTTGAGAACCTATCTAACTGTGCAGCAATGGTAATGCATACTTCTGATAATGTTAGTCACATGTGAATGCCAAATATTTAGTTCTACATTTCTGACTTTTGTGTCTGCATCTATCCTCACCTTTGTGTTTGCATCTATCCTCACCCGCCCATTAAATGTTTCCTTTACAGCATTTATAAACCCAATTCAATTGCTTTGATTTGTTTGGTTTGAGCTAGTTTACTTAAAACCAATGCCCCCCAAGTGTATCATGAAAATAATAGGAGGCTGTTGTTTCTTCTATTTGTTGAGGCTAGGTCCAAAATTACGGTGATTCACTTATTGTCCTCTAAAGAACTCGGATATGTTTGAGTTTTGATTCTTTGCATACTTAACTTCTTGTTATAACTAATTTTATTTCTATTTGGGTACTTCCGCAGATCTCCATAGGTTATTTTCTGGCAGACATAGTAATGATTTTTTGGCATTTTCCTGCTTTAGGTGGACTGGAGTATGTAAGTACCTAGGTTGAAGGATGATGCTTCTTTGACGTGAAATATAATTTATGCACTGCTATCTCGTACGGTGCATTTTCCTCAAATGCATCGGTTGCTCTGATACCATCATCATCATCATGTCAGTATCACATACTACTTTTAATTTCTGATTTCAGTCTCGTATTTGATTGCTGCAATATTGTGTTCTTGTGATCCAAATGTTTAAGTTACTTTGAATATCAATTCTAAATTTGACATAGCCATGTTAATATTGCCTTGTATATGTAAATCTATAAACTTACAAATTCAGAATTGATCTATGATCAATGTTAGTTATATATGCAGAATTTGCATGAACCGTTTTTACAAATGTTCTTGCTGCTTTAGTTATCAGAGTTGCTTACATGCTCTTTTAGATTCTGTTTTAAATTTAAATTCCTGCCTTGCTGCAGATTACGTTTCTCGTTTATGATTCATGTTACTGATTAATAACAATCTTGTATTTGACATAGTTATTATCTCACTTATGTGAATCTGTTTATATGAATGAACTCAGAATACATTTTGATCATATAGAACAATTTCTCCAGAAACTGAATATGCAGACTGTCATTGTTGTTCTTGATGATTTAATTATTTGAGTTGCTATATAAAGTTCTGTTTCCATGTTTTGACACAAATTATATCTTACATGCCACGCATCGGTTGCTCTGATACCAGATGGTGAGCTCTACAATTAAAGCAAAAGGAAAGCAAGGAAATATAAACGGAATTCATTCTTTGATAGATGGCTGAAAATGAGCAGTAGCATACATAGGAACGTCCCTCACAACAAGGTGGAGACATGTGAACTATCTACTCAGAAGTTGTCTAGAGGCACTTAAATTAATGGGCTTCGGTGTTAATTGGGCTAGGCATGGGCCTGATCCCAACACACTGTAGGTGCATGGAATACACCACCTACACTCTATACTGTAGAACAGTGGGACATGGTGTCTTTTGATATTCTTTAGGACAATTCGCAGCCTGCCCTCCAATCTCATCAAAACACAAACCTACCCGCCGCAGAAGTGTGCCCTGACACTGCAATCTGGCTCTTTTGTGTCCTCTCAACCAAGTCAAATTTATCAGATTTCCACACGCACTCCAGAGTGATAAAATCCTCTTGTGTAGGGTAAAACTCCCTGAAGACCTGTAATAAATGTGCAGGAAAAAAAAACATTTAAAAATTATGACAAATAAAAAGCTAAAAGGTATCTAGGACAAAATTGCAATGAGCATAATTTCCAAAACTAAAGAAGGGCTGACCTCAACTCCTTCTTGATTTATTTTAACTGATTGCTTCTTTTGGGAGAGAGAAGAAACCATGTTGAATACTGAAACAACATCAAGCAGAATCTGTCGAATAGAAGACATAAAAGAGAAGTCAGCAGATCAGTTCCGGGATTCCGGAATCATAAATGGAGTGCAGCACTTAACAGTCAGAAATGATCAGACAAGCTTATATGACACAAATTACCCACTAGCCTTGATTTATACTCTGTACATTATTATCTTTATACATATTGGAAAAGGGTCATGGAAATACCTGTTGAACCAAAACTCGAAGTCGTGCAAGCAAAGCTAAGATAGTCAAAGAGAATCCCATGAAAAAAGATCGAGCCAGTAATGCAGATATCTGACTGTAGAGAAGTCAAGGGTAACAAGCCCACATAATGCATACATAGGCCTGTTTTTGAAAGGTTCCCAATCAGTGGAAGATAGCATAGTAGAGCCTTTGGCAAAGTTAAAAACAAGCATGCTGCCAAAAAAAAAAAAAAATTTGGGAAAGTAAAAAAAAATACTACATCACAAACTAAATCATTTAAAATTCTTAAAGTCTTCTGAAGAGCTGTGGTCTTCAGATGTAAGATTTTTATTCCAAGACTACCAGGTGAATAAAATAGACAAGACTGGTAATGTGAAACTTATGTCACATGAGATTTGGATGCCTGGGAAATATATGGAAATCTTTATAGTCTGTTGGATAGCCACATTAATCAACCCAGTCCATCAAATTTCAAATCTTCTCTTCCATATGTAACCAATAAGAAAAGGATACATAGCAGCCTTCAACATTGGTTCAACCATCTGCAACACAAACAAAACACATTTTAACACTTCAGAATAATTAAAATATTTCCATGCTGGACCATTCTAGAATGTGCACACTACAACTATAGAATCATTGTAGGATTAAGTTCCACGGAGGCCTAATTCGTGACAAAGCTATGTTTTGGATTCAGAGCTGAAGAAAATTATAATTAGTGGACTAGTTTCATTATAAAGACTTCTCCCATGACTAATATCACCGCATATGGTAATGAAAGAAAACACACTTGTTCGAGTTAGCCATGTTACAGAACTCAATTTACAGCATTCTCCAACTAATAATTTAACACATGATTTATAGGATACATTCCACAACATAAGAAGTTAAGGACCATGCACTTGAATTCACTCATGTCAGACACTTCTTTGGACGCTCATTTGGATACTCATGAAGTATGGAGTTCATTGGCTTAGAAAGAGTGTCAATAAATTTACACATGTTCCCTTGTTCTAAGGTATCTTTGGCTTTTCACTTTATACATATTTCTTCAGGTCAAAGGGATATTAGAGTAAACATGAAATATGCCCCTAGTTCACATTATCAGTTCATAGTTAACTGCTAATGAACACCAAATTACCACTCAGGTCAATTATAATGGTGAAAGAACGTTCAATTACTCTGCAAGTGCAGATTAGAAACCTGAAAGGTTGCAGTAGTTGTATCAAACAGAGAGCAGTTAACGTTACTTACATGAATATGATAGTGAGTGAATAATACAATGTTAACCATACTAGAAGTGCAATTAAAGAGGACAAAACTAAGTTCATATGATAAAGCAAGAAACACCTGTGATAAAAGACGTGCAGCTCCCAGAAGTCGTTCCATGAAATTATATTTTCCACTTTCACATTTTCTTCTCTTCAAACTGTGATAAAAGGGTTTGACAAGTGACTAAATATTAACTATGTGATCAAGCTGCAGAAACTTCCAACCCTATCAAGCACTCAACTGAAGTTTTCCCACTGGAAAAAAAAAAAAGCAGCTTTATCGATATACGACCCATGTGATGACAATCCCAATTTCGTTTCTTACCTTTCTAATATATGCACCTTTTGCTTGGGTCTCTTTCCAGTGATACTTTGGAAACAGCAGCCCAAAATCTCCTCCAACTTAGTTGATTGTAAAAGCCTCAAATCCCTCCTTACCTGACTTACATACATACAAACATATAAAAAATTAAAGAAAAAAGGTAAAACTTAAGACTGATTGTAATCAGCATAGCAACCTCAAATTATATCCAATTTCTGCCATTTGGCTTCATTAATGTATATCGAAATCTTTTTTCTTCCTTTCTGTTCCATCAATTTTCTCAGCTACCAAACAACAGAGGAATAAGCTTAGAAATTGGAACAGATAAATAAGGTGTGAAAAAAAATCCACAATTCTCCTTATCGTATATCAGGAAATGGTGATGCAAACTACAAAGACGAAATCATGGTCATTCGCTCAGAGACGATCAAATTTGGCAAAAAGGCCTTCCCCTAACTGCTCTCACAGCTTTTAGTTTCAACTTATTTGGCACTGGATGCCTTCGCCTCTTTTCTTAACTAGTTGTTTTGCAAGTCTTTTCTTATCTATAAGAGATTGTATCTAGTTGTTGGCAACCTGTTTGTCCTCTTTGCTTCTTAATTTTCAATGGAAAGTTCTACATAAAAATTTCACAATTGTAAACAAGGTGTAGAAGTTGTGGACCTTCATTAGGTACTGGAAGTACGAGGAACGTCTATGCTGGTTCTTGTTCTTGTAGACCACTCTTTCAAGAATAGCACACTCAGCTCGGAGCTGACCAAACAAAGACGTCAGTTTCTCCTCAAGAGCTTCTGCTTCAGAATCCATCAGGAACCCTGCAGATTAAATTGTTACTATGGTTAAAAACACTCTTATTACATAAGAAGGATAAAATCATTTTTCAAAAATTGTTTCCGTTAAGCAACAGACCAGCATGACAACTAGGTTTAAAACACAAAGAAAAATGGGGGGGGACAGAGAGAGAGAGAAATCTTGTAATTAGGAGTTTGAGTAACTAAGACTATTTGGTTTTCATGTTTGTGATCTAGTTTCTTAATTTAAATGATGCAGTTATGTTAATTTGTATGCAGTTATGTTAATTCGTATTAGTATGACTATGTAAACCTTTCGAGAGTTTGTCACACAAACATTGACAAAAAACAAAATAATATACGAAGAAAATTAACAATTGTTTCAAAAACAAAATTAGGACTTACCCCTGAATCTATTGGTTTCCGCAGCAAGTTTTCCAGATAGCTCAAACGAAGGTTTTTGCTTCAAGTTGAGTCACAGAAGGAACAAAAAGTACAAGTTTTCCAGATAGCTCAAACGAAGGTTTTTGCTGCAAGTCGAGTCACAGAAGGAACAAAAAGTAACTATAATTGCTGCCTTCCACCCAAAACGAACAAATAATTTGCAATAAAAGTAATGATACTTGAAAGAAGTAGAGATAAACAAGATCCATCCCAGCTTGCAGATGGCACTGGGAACAATTTGACATGAATAACCAAAAAGTAGAAGATGAGAGTTATGATGTCAAGAAAAGATACCACACCAAGCTATGTGCAACTCACCTTTTTCTGTGCTTCCAATAGCTACTGAATTATTCTCATCGATCCTGCTCATGCAAACAACGAACAGCTTATCAAAGACATATCCAGGCCTAATAAAAGAGTAGGTGATCTCTCTATTTGAGATTGACTCTTCCTCGAGGGACTCCTTCTATGAGGATACCCATGGCCCCTCACTGGAGATTCAGAATCATTTCTCAGATTACACTCCATCAAGAAATTTGCAAGTGCACAAGTGGAGTTCTCCCTACTAACATAAAGTTCAGAGACAAACTAAAGTTAGAACTTCAAGGACTACCAGATGAAAACTCGTCTAAAATCTAATATCTAAATGAATAAACAAGTAAAACACAATCCTAAAGCTCAAGGTGATGTGTTGATCTACCATGTATCTATATCCCCAAAATCAAATGTTTGTTAACTCGGCTAATTTGGTAGCGTGCTGGCAATAAATAAAACAGGGACTACTAGCCATCTACAACAACTACCAAGCCATAAAAGCAAAACCACCTCACCGAAAGCAATCGATTTCAAAGCTTTACTTTCACTATTTCATATAAAACTAAAAGCCAAAGAATGCAATGAAGCACTGTAAATCACTTAGGTCCCGTTTGGATACTGAATTTAAATTTGGATTTGGATTTAAAATTTTCATATTCAAAATCTCTATGATTCTGAATTTACTGATTTCAAATGTTGTTGTTTGGAATATAATTTTTAGTGTAAGGATTTCATGGGAAGAAATTTACCCAGATCGTTATGAGAAAACATCAACAGAGAAAGAGAGTTTGACGCCGTGAGACGCACCTCCGACAATCGACCTAACCTCGAGTTTGACGCCGGTGAACAGCCCGCACATCAGCTTCGACTTCAGCTCCGGGTCGGGGTCGTCGATCCCTGGGTCCGACTCCGAGCTGATTTTGCAGTTGCTGCAGAGAGGGTTTGTGATGTCGTCGACCGTGGAAGGGATCGGGAAGTGTAGCAAACCGGAGGTGGAGATCGGAGTGAATCACAGAGGACGCGAACGCTTACGCAGCGTTGGCCGCGGCGATGGATCTCAGCATGAATGCTTGCCGGTGAGGCGAAGGACGGTCATCGAAGACGATGGAGAGGGGAGGAGAGAGACGGAGTGGTTTTTTTTTTTTGCTAGTGATTTCAAATAACTACCCTTGACTAGTTATTTGAAATTCTTAAGAAAAATGGGGTCTGGATTTGAGCAAGATGATTTGAAATCCAGATACACTTAGGGGGGTGTATTGTATATGGAATTAGTGGAACTTTTAAAGAAATCTATGGAATTTAAAAGTCTGGGTGTATTCAATATAGACTTTTAATAGTCCATGAAAGTCTTGAGGTATTCAATTAAGATTTTTAAAGACTTCATGAATTCCACCAAAATCTAGGGGTATTCAATTAGGACTTTTAAAAATGAATAAAAGTACAGAGGTATTCAAAATATCATTTATACTTATAGAATTAGAAAATCATGGATAATCATGGACTTTGTAGTGTTAACTATACACACCAAACTCCAATAATTTTCCAGCCTCCAGACCAAAGATTTCAAAAAGTCTATCAAAGTTTCCTCTTCAAAAAAAAAAAACGTCTATCAAAGTTTTTCTCTCTACTCACGAAGAAGTTTGTCCTTCATCATCTCTCTTTCTTAATTTTTTGTCTTTTCTCTAATTTTTTATGATATCAGCCTTTTTTGATACCCAACATGTTCATTATAGTTGTTGAATGTGATTTTTTTTTTTTGCAATTGTGATACTTCGAACTCTAATAGCAATAAAAATGATTTATGAAACCCTAAAACTCAAATATTGTGGTCTAACCCTAAGACCTTGAACCATACTAAATTTTATCTTGTTAATTAATTATTCTCATTAATTTGAATTTATATTGTGGTTCAAAAAAATGTTGAACAATTGAATTTCAATTGATTGATTATAGATCAAGACATTGACTAATATTGCTACAATATATGTTAATCGCCGAAAACAAAATTGATGAGAATATTAACCATAAACATCAAGTGATCTATATTGTATATTTATGTTGTTGGGAGATTAGGAATGAGAACAAACTCGCTAGATAGACTAACAATTATTTATTTGAGTCAATTTTTATTAGAAGATATTGGAGCATTGAAAAGACAACAAGTTATTATTATGTTTTGTGTTTGGGCTGCAATTTTTATATATTTTTTATATTTTGTACATTCTAGGAAATCTGTAGAAGTCATTCATAATAAAGTATATAGATTTTCATGAATCAATAAAAGTCTATTGCTAAAATCAATGGTTTTAAGAAATCCATAACAGTCTATCAACTTTTTAAAGAGTCTGTGGACTTTTCAAAAAGTCTGTCATTTAAAAAAAGTCTGTACAAATCCTAATACAATACACCCCCCTTAAAAAAGATCTGCCAAACGGATAGACTTGGATTTGAGGCGTCCAAATCCAAATCCACACTTCCAAAATCCTCAAATCCAAACAGGCATTGCTCTAAATTTTAGTTCTGAGTTCCAATCAAACACACAAACGAAAAGAAGAGGACGTAAGCTCCGTTGATTCCTCATAAATTTCAAATTCGAAATTCGTTTCTCTCCTCCAAATCCTTCTCCGATTTCTTTACAAAGGAATACTGGTTTTCCTCCTGTTTCTCATTAGTAATTACAGATGCCGAATTACTCTTTATGCGAGGAGCTTAGAGCATTGAGAGCCTCCCAGTCTCTATGTAACCCTAATTTGCAACCAAAAGAAAATTGAAAATCGCAAAAAGAAAACAGAGAGAATTGATTACCTGAATGGAAATTAGTTCGTTCGTAGTTTTGCTTTCCCCAGAAATCGAATGAGGGTCTCGGTGGTTCACGCGAAAAGTGTTTGATAGGCCAACCATATCAAAATTTAAAAAGTCCAAAATACCCTTGGATTTCAAAAACTACTCTCTTACAATTGTTGTACATATGCGGCATTTGATTCAGATGATCGGACAAGTGTAATATTCCTATTCAAGTAAAAACAGTCATAATAAATAAATATGTATATTCGGGAGGTAGCAGTATTCCTACGAAAAAAGGAAAAGGAGCAAAAAGAAAAAATATAAAAAGGGTTAAAAAGCCAGGGCTCTTTGTTTTGGTCCGGTGGATAACACCAGACGGAAGAAAGAGAAGCTCCCCTTCTTCTTTTTCTTCTTCTCCACAGCTCTCTGGTTCTGTTTCCGAACTCGGCCATTAGCGACACAGAGTGAGGTTATCTTCGCTTGGTCTTGATTCATCGATAGGTTTCGGGGACGACGTAGAGCAAAATCTCGGGTTTTCGATTTCAACTATTTTCTAAAATCTTCAAATCCAACCCTAACCCTAAGCCAGCAATCGGATCCAATTGGAGTGACAGAGATGGCGCCGGCGGCGGCGAAACCGGGGAAGCAAGGCGGCGGGGACGAAGGAAGAGCGGCGTCGAACAATCTGTGGGTTGGGAACATCGGGAGGGACGTCACCGACTCGGATCTGTATGACCTGTTCTCCCAATACGGTGCGTTGGACGGCGTGACGTCATACTCGACGCGCAGCTACGCGTTCGTGTTGTTCAAACGCAAGGAGGAGGCCGCGGCGGCCAAGGAGGCTCTGCAAGGCACTCCTGTGCGGGGACAACCCATTAAGATCGAATTTGCTCGACCGGTTCGTATTGATCTTTCTGCTTCTTCTTCTTCTTCTCCTCCTTTTTCTTTTTCTCTTCCACTTATTATTAATAGTATTGTTATTTCTGTATATCATAATTCCTTGTGTGAATTTGTGGAACAAATAAGTTTGGGTCTTTGTGATTACAAAATCCAATTGTGCCTAATTCATCAATTATCTTCTCTGTTTTAACTAATTTTTCACTTTTCTGTTTGCGTTCAATACTACACGACTTCGAGTTTTAGGAGGTTTAGGAATTATTAGACAAGGATTCGCGACCCTGTCCTTTTCGATCCAAATAGTTCGTGTTTAGATTAGAGAATGCGTCAAATTAATTTCCTCCGTTTCGTAATCTAATTCGTGCCTTGGTTTGGATGATTTATCCAAATATGATCGTTTTCGTATGATTGAAGTTTTCGTTTAATTCTGTTCAAGCAAACGATATGCAAATTTCTTTAGGGGAACAAGTCTTTAACACGAAGCCAAATTACCAAAGATGTTAAATCGATAGAGAGACGTTCGTCGGGGTCAAAACTCTTAACCTGTCCCAAAAATTGCCAACCTCGCATTGTCAAACGACCAAGGGTCCCTCCCTTCTACTCACACAACCAGTCATAGTCCGATATGAATGAGAGTCTGAAGGTGTTTTAGACCGTTTTAGGCGGAAACAATGACAGTAAACTTCTCAAAACAAAGCTTCCTTGCTTAATCTGATGTGCTTCGTGTGTAGTATGTAGATGGTAGCAGCTAGCCTGTTGGTTACATCTGATGATCAATATACTACTGGACAAAACATTTAATAGACTTAATCACAAACTTGTCAGTCACCAATGTGAGTGAGTGTCTACAAGCAAGGCGTGTTTCTCTTATACCTCAGCTTAACTTGTACACACCACCAATCTGGCATAATCATATCTCAACATTTAAGGTCCATACACAACACAAAAGGATCTGAAAATTCTACAATTTTATTACCTAGTATGTTAATAAATAGGTAACCTCCATATCCAACATAATCAAAGTTTGTCGATTTTATGATGCTGATATGATATAGCTTGACTAAGCTACCTAATAATGCAAGAAACAAGATGGAGTATGATATGTTAAGTCCCAAGGTCTCGAGCTCAAAATGGAGAACAAATATTCTTGAACCAAACCGCTATCAACTGCATAAGGACTAAAGCATCTCCTTTCTATCTCTTGCAACAAACAGATAGTTCCTAAACAAATCACTCATATAACGCATCTGGGAGGGGGATATCATGGCAGAAAACTTTGTTTGGTTTGGATAGTCATGATGAAAATAAAAAGACTACAAATTTTATTTTATTTTTTGTTACTTATATTTTCATCTTCTAACTGGAAGGACATGGGGAAGAAATCGATTTCCTTGCAAAGGGATAGGAAGGGAAAATTGTATTTACTACATGATGATCGGGAGATTCTAAGATTGATTTTGGCATCTGGTTATCTACGCGCCATTTAATTTAATTTTATGGGGATAATTTTAGATATCATTCATGTTGGACAGAAGACACAATCTGGATTAGATATCTGGATGAGTTTGACCTGTATTCATTTGATGTATATCTGCTGCATGATCGAATGCATGCTTACAGATTGCACAATTTGCTGCCACTGATCACATTGTTACTCTTTTGCTAATCTTCATTCCGGCTAGCTGCATTTATTTGCACCAGCAATCTACTGTATGTGGCCATTGTGGGGTCTTAAGCTTAAGGGTTTACCACTGCAGCAGAAGTTTACTTCTGTTTTGTCTTCCAAGTCATGAGAAACACATTTCAAGGAGGGAGGTTGTAGCTCCAGAACCCATTCCACAATACGTGGCTCCATTTACTCTACCAATGCTGTTGTTATCTTAAAAAACACAAATAGCTTCTCAGTTTGTATACATTCTATTGTGACTTATCTATGCACTTGTGTAAAACAATTTGACCATTTTATTCTTCGCAAAATAGTAACGTGAGGTAACAGCATGGACATCCCAGTTACTTCTTTTGCACGCCATATCAAAAAGAGAAGCGAGCTTTCTCCACTAAAGTTAACTTCACCTTAGAAAGAGTGCAACCATCCTCAAAAACAACCAAAACCACCCATCAGTCCCTCGCTCTCAAAGATTATGATGCAAAAAGTTATTCAAATTGGAAACCATTTAGCCAATTGGTTACCATTCCTCATTATAGGTCTAGTTTAATCTTAAGGAGAAGGCATGTAATTGTAATACATGTGTTTTCTCCCTCTGCTTAGTTTGCGAGTATTAGCAATGCCATCTATTATACAGATTAAGATTTTTTTCAAGTACTCGCTCAATTTTTCATGCTTCTGTACATTGTTTCTGCTATCCATCTGGAAGTATTAATAATGCTTTGCACCTGTCTTTCCCACCTTTCACACACATTCTTGGCCAGGATCTTAAACTTTTGGTTCTTACGTACAAAGTAACTATGTCTTTAATTTCAGGCAAAACCATCCAAGAAGCTATGGGTAGGTGGAATTAGCCCATCTGTGTCGAAGGAAGAATTAGAAGAAGAATTTCTCAAGTTTGGAAAATTGGAGGACTTCAAGTTCCTTAGAGACCGGAATACTGCATGTCTTGAATATTGTAGATTGGAGGATGCTTCTGAAGCAATGAGAAATATGAATGGGAAGCGATTGGGTGGTGACCAGATGCAGATACATGTGGATTTTCTTCGATCACAACCTTCGACTGCAAGAAGGGTAGGCTTATTATTTAGTGTCTAGCATGATTCGTATTTATATATATGATTATAATCATTTCTGTTACAATACTCATTACAGAAGCAGACATCCATCTTGTGTTTTGTAGAAAAAAAAAAGTAGACATCTTATCTTATGATGAAAAATTGATAGGAGTATGTTATAGGTTGTCTGTCGAAGTGTTAACTGGTGCTGACACTAGGCTTAAGAGGCTTCTTCTTGTTTCTTAATTTTGTTGGGTGAAGACATATATGAAAATTATTTGAACATATAAAAGAAAACCTTGTCTACTTTGAAGGATTGAGTGTATGTTTTGGAGTGGTTGTGCATTTTTGCGAAGGAACTTAACATTGATTAACTTCTTACGACTGGACTCACGTGAACATAAGCGTGCTTACCTAGATAAAGTTGAATGTCAAATGCAAATACACCATCTTTGCTGTTGAGAGACATAGAACTTGTGTCCTTTTCAACAAATCATTCTGTAAAGGGCATATTTCAATGTGAATTTGGAGGAGTTGAATATATTTATATGCATGTTTTGCATGTGTATTGGAACAGCTCTATGTCAATGCTTCAGTTGCTTATAAGCTAATATGTTGAGAATAGATAAATACTAATTTCTTTTTCATTTCTTATCAATTTGTAATGAGTTTGTCTTTCCCTTCGGTCATTTGAACAGGAACAGTTGCCTGACTACCGAGATGGACAGTTTCTTGGCAGAGGTATCATGGGGCCTGCTGCTGATTCTCATTCTGGTCATAAAAGAAAACAGGTGAATACTTCCTTAATAAGCTGCTGAAAGTGTGTTGTTTTCTACTAGATAAGCTTATACTATGTTTATTGTCTATGCTTGAAGCTTCTTCATGAGAATTATTTGTTAGGTGATTATGTGACAGACATCTTACCTGTAATCGTTTATGGTTTTGTGGTTACACTTTTGTGATAATTTCTCAAGATGTATTTGTATCAATTCATGTTGCAGCCTTATTCTCAAATTTCTGGCCAACCCAGTAGCTCAGTTCTGTGGGTTGGGTACCCTCCTTCTGTCCAAATTGACGAACAAATGCTCCACAATGCCATGATTTTGTTTGGTGAGATTGAGAGGATTAAAAGTTTTCCTTCAAGGCACTACTCATTTGTCGAATTCAGGAGCGTAGACGAAGCTCGGCGTGCCAAGGAGGGTTTGCAAGGCAGGCTTTTCAATGATCCTCGGATCACAATTATGTTTTCAACCAGTGATCTGCCACCAGCTGGCCCATACCAACCAGGAGGAGGCAAATGGTCTACTCCTAGACCTGATATGCATCTATTTAATGAACATTCAATGAGCAACTTAGGGCCTGGAGCTCTACCACAAAGTCCAAGTGGTAACTTTCTTGGACCAAATGACGTTCCAATGAGGCCTTTAGGTCCTCTGCCTCCTGGTAGATTTGATGATCTGCTTTATTATCAAGATGGCAGTTCCAAGAAGAGCCGCCTTAGTCCACCTGGTGTCAGGGGCATAGTTGGAGGTCCTAGGCCTCCTGATGATGATTACATCTGGCGTGGCATTATTGCCAAGGGTGGAACACCCATTTGTCGTGCTCGTTGTGTCCCTGTAGGCAAAGGGATAAGAATTGAGATGTGAGTACACAGCCTTTTTCCTTTTTATTATTGGTATCTCCTACCTTTTGTCTGTTTTCCATTGTATTATCTTGTTGGAGGTGACAGATAGCATCTTTTTTTGGTTTGTTTCTGCTTAGTACATGAGGCAAGCTAGCTATTATTTTCTCCACTGCGCTTTGTATTAATTTATTACCTTCCCAAAACTTTCCTGCTTTATTACCCTCCTTCTGATACAACTAGAAAAGCCCTCAAGTAAGCAAATAACTTGATTTCTTTACTTGAGGTAGAGACATTACACATCCGCATTTTTGTTATCAGGTCCCTGTTTCCTGGTTATATGATTTTGAACTACTCAATCTTTTCTTGTGCTATGTTTTTTTGGTTTGGTATTCAACTTTGTCAAATTCAACTAGTTCTCACAATCTTTGTATTAGCATGATGAATAATCTTGTGTGTGCAAGCTGATCAGAGCATGTGTCAAGTATGGCTATAATGTTTTTGTTTTCTGTTTTGCAGTCCTGAAATTGTTAATTGTTCAGCTAGAACTGGATTGGATATGCTGACAAAACACTTTGCTGAGGCCATTGCATTCGACATTATGTTCTTCTTGCCAGACAGCGAAGATGATTTTGCTTCCTACACTGAATTCCTTCATTATCTAGGTGCGAAAAACCGTGCTGGTGTTGCAAAGTTTGATGATGGGATGACATTGTTTTTAGTACCTCCTTCAGACTTCTTGAAGACTGTTTTGAAAGTTGCTGGCCCTGAACGTCTGTATGGTGTGGTTCTCAAGTTTCCACAACAAGTTCCTAGTGCTGCTTCCATTCAGCAACCATCACATCTACCCATTGAATCTTCACAATATATAGATAAACAGCAGATTCCTCCTATACATGCTGAGTATACCATTCCATCGAAGGATGAACATGGTTTTCCTATGGAATATTATAACAGGGTTTCAAGTGAGGACTCAAAGCTTTCTTCAAAATCACTGTTTCCACCTACTAGCGATTCTTCTATGGTGCAGTCAGTAACCCAAGATTATTCCTCTAAATATAGTAATAGTGCTGCAGTATCACAGGCCGGAGTTCCATTATTAACACCTGAACTTATTGGCTCTCTGGCGACTTTACTGCCTGGAAATGCACAGCCGTCTTTGCCAGAAAGTTCGAAGCTATCGGCATGGGAAACAAGATCAGCAGTTAGGCCCTCATTTCCTGGATGGAAACAAGATCAACAAATTTCTGATCACACCGGTCATGCATTGCAACAGTTAGGTAGTCAGTTCAATCCACAAGAACAAAGTCTTCCACAGTACCAGCCTACTTATCCATCCGGTTCAAACACATCAAGTTACCACTCTGGTCCGCTGGTGCTTGGTAGCACCCAAATGCCAGATTCTTCTTCTGTCAGTCTGCCTCTGCCGCAGGCTGCAAGTTCTTCTAGGCCCTTGAGTAATTTTATGGTACCTTCTCAAGGTGGACAGATTACTGGATCCTCGCTTCCCAGTCATCCAAATTATTTGGCTGAAGCTCTGCCTGTCAGTAGTTATATGACCTCTTCTGGTGGTAATTTGCAGTCTGATCAGACCTTTGTGCCATTAGGGGCTAATAAAGTTAACTCAGAATACCCAAATCAGATGCAGCAGCTTCATTCTGCACTTCTGGGTGCTGGTCAGAGTACCTCAGAGGGTGAGGCAGACAAAAATCATCGCTATCAGTCCACACTTCAATTCGCTGCTAACCTTCTTCTCCAATTACAGCAGCAACAACAACAGCAGCAAATGGGTGGTCAAGCGAGCAAAGGGTCTGGAAGTCAACAATGATACTCCGTATAGGTATTCCTCTATAACATATACTATTGAATGCATGAATGTGTTACTTGTATAGAAAAATACATATTTTGAAATTATGGTTAGTTGGCTAATCTATTACGGTGCTTGTTTCTTTTCTTTGTATGTTGTGCTTGTTTTTGCTTTGTGTTAAATATCATAGGCTTAGGGTATAGCACAGTATATTTCCTAGGAGATCAAGCTATAGCATAGGCTTGCTGTTAGCATATGTGCCCAGTTATTTGTTTCTGTTTTGACTCTTGAAGGAATGTGTTTGTTCTTCTGGTGATAAGAGTATGGTTGGTTAGCTAATCTTTTTGCATGTTTCAATGACATATTAATGTGGTGGGAGTTTTGGTTGCATAGCATAGTCTTGCTGCAAGCGTCCCTGCTCAGCAATTTGATTGTGGAATCCTAGTTCTGGTTTCTTGCAATATTTTTTGATTATTTGAGTTTCTCCGAGAGTGTTTTTGTGAATTGTCTGTTCGTCTAGATATATGTATCTATCATTACTTTTAGAAACACTAGGTACAATTCAAATGTTATTTTGGTGGTTCTGGTATGGTTGAAGTGAATTAGTGCAGCTTTTGTATATATTTTCTTGGATGCATCTATCAACTGAAATATGATTTAAGTTCAGATTAAAAAAGGAAAAAAAGCAAAATGATTGAAGTGTTTTGAGTTTTGACTCATGTAATTAATCTTTGATGGATCGATCGTATGTGTTGTATCCTATTCTTTAAAATTTTAGCTATAAGAGTTGATTGATCATTTTTGACTTGTAATCTTAATTGGCCGCTCGATCTGCTAAATAAAGAAAGCATCCCTTGTATTTCTTCCCACATCTTTTTTATATATCAGACCATGAATCTTTCTGCCTTTCCTCGTCAACCTATTTGTCCACCTGCAAAATATGAGATTTGTTTTTTTTTTTTTTTTGGGCTGAGAGCAAAATATGAGATATACAACCACCCTATTAGCCGCTGGGACATTTTTCTTTTCTTGCTTTGCATTTGATCTACAATCAAACTGGATTCTTTTAATGTAAGCATTTTGTGCTTTTATCCATAATATTATTTAAAGAAATTAGTTTCTGTTGACCACAATGTAAAAGTTGATATTGATAACCCGTCCATATTAAAATACATACCAGACGAACTCTACTCGCTTATTCAATGAGCAGGTGATGTTTCTACTTTGTAGTGCACTAGTAGATAAACAACTTTGAGCCGCACCATTTTGGCAAATCAAAAGTAATTTTGACAATAGATAGATGAATTACGCTTTAACTCTTTTTTTTTTATTTTTTTATTTTATAACTAATTAATGGGTACTTGGACTAAATTTTGGAGCGCCCCTTTGCTTTTCAGAAAATGGACGGACTTCCGCGCTCAGTAGTTTCACCAAAAGGATCATTGCTTGCAATCAAGCAATGCGATCCATGCTCCGGCGGTAGGCTCGAGGAGGGACCTCTTTGCCTGCGAGAAAATCAACCGTTTTTCCTTCGGAATCTGCGTGTATAACAAGCTCTTAGGTTTTTTTTTTTATGAGAAAATCAACCATTTTCCCTTCGGAATCTGCGTGTATAACAAGCTCTTAGTTTTTTTTTTTACGAGTGCCGTCATGTTCACATCCCGTCTCATAATCGAAATGGCGTATTGTAGTGTAGATCTTTTCATTTTAAATTATAATGACAAAGTGAAATGTACATTGAAATTTCTTTTTCATAGGTTTTTTTTTTGCCCCATTTATTTCTCCTTGCGTGTCAATTGGTTTTTTAATTTAGAAAAAAAAAAATCAATTTAGTCACTAAACTATGATTCATTCGACACTTCTTTCTATCTATTTTTAAAAACTTTACTTTAGTTGCTCGATTTGTACTCTATTATTCACTTCACTCGATTTGTACCCTGTTAAAGCAGCAGCCACTTGGAGCAAGAAATTAAATCTTGATAATTGGATGCTCGTTTCTTTTCTGAGGCAAGCCAAAATCAAATCCTCAATCCTACTCTGTAAGAGCCTTCTGATACTCATTAAGTTACATGAATACTTAAATGGGGCAAGCCAACACCATGTACCACACAAAGCAAGAACTGATGCACAAATAAGAATCTTCTTCTTCCTCTTCTCCCAGTCAGCAGTCTTTTTCTCAGACTACTGGTACCTATAGTTATGGCAGAACCCCCCCTTTAACTTTAGTTTACACTGTCACTAGCTTTTGCTATAAAAGAAAATTGCCTTGCCTGCAAGCATGACTCCCAACAAGATTACTTGCAAGCTTGGGTCCAAACACAATAACTCAGTGCCTTACCTAATTAACTGCATGTATACTCTGTATAGATAGTGGCACACGCATCCTACAAATTTCACACACAAGACTATGAACAGTGTAGGAAATAGATATCACTGGTTCTCTTGGACTTAAAACCGTGGAACTCAAATCCAGTTACAGCTTCAACTCTTGAACCCTATCAATACCCATCTTACCTACTTATAACCGAAAATCAGGTAAAACAGAACTCAACTAGCACAAGACTCCAAACATTAATGCAAATATAATTTTCTTCTGAGTGTGTGCCACTTAATTACGACTTGAGAGCGAACAAATTTACCTTCCATGCACCACTTCTCAGTATACAAAGTTTCATACGTATACCATGATGTAAGAAGAGAACTACACCAGAAGGCACCAGGAAACCTGGCCAACCCCACTGTAAACCAAGCCAACTGGAGCGGTTCCACTGTAAACTTGATATCAGAATCTCCAACCTGTAATCACTGTTATTGTAAATAGGGCATTCTCCCACTTGTCTCCAATTCCTTTGTACTGCAATATTATCCTCCTAACTTAAAACTGGCTTCAAGCTAGCACTCTGTGATTCTCTGTCCTTGCAAAATAATTGCAACTCCGAAGTCATATATACAAACTTTCCTTACAGATCCTTCCAAATGGAGATGCCTTCATTTCTTGGATACACAAACAAAAAGTTCCAAATCTTGTTTGATCAAAGCTTAAACAATGCCGATAACTAAAACAATTCTGATGGCACAAGTTGAAGTCGTTTGAATCTTGGATATGCAAATGACTGCTCACAACACAATCACAATTAATCCCATCCTGCAAGATCACATAACTGATGGATATACATAATATTTCCTTCATAGTTGAATAATCAAATATTTGCACAAATTATGAGCAAGGAAAATCATATTTCATTAAGGCACAGATAGTTTTATTGCTAAAATAAAACAATCATAGGCACAGATAATTTTTCTTTCATAAGAGGTAAGATCGATGCCCCCCTCTTCAATTGTACTTTGTTTCTTTTATATATGAAAAAAAAAAATGGAGTACTTTGTTTTCTTACTCTTTTTTTGTGACTTTGGTTAAATGATGTTCCGAGCAAATGCAGTAGAAGAGACAAACAAACAATAACCCCGCAGCAGCGCGCGGGCGTAGCAACTAGTAATATTAATCATTGAGTGAAACGATTATCTGATAAAAGGAGAATACACAATACAAATACAGACCGCTAAATTATTCTAATTCGAAGACCCTCTGCTTCCAGAATCATATCTTAAGCAATGGAACAAACTTATTACAGCAGAAAGCAGCCAACCGTAAAAGGTAGAGGAAAAGTGGATCGGTTGGTCTGGAATTCGAAGGTGCGAGGAGTCATGAATTGGAGAGTGAAACAATTTTTCTCGTCCCTGTCCACCTTAGTGATATCAACTTGAAATTGAAATGGTATCGCAACCCCCCGCTTCTTATAAGTCCCTGGCTTATAGTCAGGTCCTTCACCATAAGGAAGGTTGAATTCGGTGATAAGAATGCAGGCTTTCTGACCTCCTATGTGGACAAAATCACAGCCTGCTGCCGAACCCAATTCATAAGGCCACCATGGCAGCTTCAAATAACCAATCGGTGCAATGGATTCCTGACCTTCCTCCAAGGAAAAAAGATAAACTCCCAGCCGCCACGTATTATGAATATAAGCAAACATGATCTTCTTCTTGTCATCATGGTGCTCCGGCAGGTCCAGGACAAAGGCGTTGCCCATAAAAGGAAAAGGGCCGCCGCCACACATAGTAGGGACTAGTCTCCATTCTCTGTCTGGGTGTGCCACGTCAAAGCAGAACACCGGACATTTGTCATGGGACACAAACATCTTGGTGCCGGCAATTGCATAAAAGAAGGAAGTATGAGAGTCATATCCGGGTTGGAAAAATGGAGGTTGGGGCAAACCCTTCCACAGGCCTATTTTAGGGTCAAATACCTCGAATGATGGAGGATCAGGGATCAGCTCATAGGAAAGAGCGTACACTTTCCCGCCCAGCTCCACCATCATAGGGGAAAATTTCCCTCTTTGTAAAGTCGCATCCATCTTCCTGAAAACATTGTCATGAACCTCGAAGGCATGAACATCTCTATTCCAGAGTTCAGAACTTATTGGCGGAAATCTGTCACCGGAACCCAAGCTGGGGCTCACGCCACCGGCGAAAATGATTTGGGAGCCGAAAACAGCACAACCAACAAAATCGGGAACATCTTCCCCGGCCTTATAAGCCACTTGCCGCAATTGCAATTCTTCATCGGAGGATAACAAGTCGGATAATTTGATTGTACGAACAACAATAGCAACACTGCCACCCTCGCGTTGTTCAACGAAACATATGTAGAGTGACTTCTTAGCCTCCTCCTCCTCCAGCTTCAACTTCTTCGTTGTCTTCTTCACCTTCTCTAATACTCTTATTTTCTTCTTCTTCTTCATCACGCATCCATCACACCTGTGCTTCTGAAGAGGGCAGCAATGCCGAACCAGACGATGCCTTCTTTCTTCGCCATCGCTGGCTTCGGCTAAGTTAAGACATTTTTTGGGGGACATAGACGAGTGAGTCTATTTCGGGTTTGTTTTTTTCTCTGTGTTTCCTTTGCGTTTGAGTTATGAGATGAGACCAGATGAGATGATGGTTTCGGCCTGTTTTTTATGTATTTATAGTAGGATTCTTCTGAAGCTCATTTGTAACTATCCGGATGTTGTTCGGATTAGTATTAAGAATTGGGCTCGAATTAGGTTCGGTACCCACTCAACTCGATTGCGGGCTTGACGTAACATAGAAACCTCAGCAGGCCCACCTTTCTGAAGTTTAGCAAATTATCACTACCTACACTTTTAGCCCAGAATTTTCCATTAGGAGGCGTGTTTTCCTGAATTCCCCTGCAATAGTGTGCAAGCCCCATGCACAAATTTCAATCTTTTGCAGTCGGATTCCTTTCGTTTTTGAATTAATTTTGTTAACAAATAAATTATAAAACTGCCCTTGTAGTTTGGATAATGTGTATTGACACTACTGAATGTCAATAGCATTATGAATAATTATCTTTTGATGCTATTATTTTCTTTTGAGTACAAGGCAGGGGCGGAACTATTTGAAGGTCTGAAGGGGTCCAGACCCCCCCTATCATTCCAACACATACCCATACTAATTAGATAGCTAACTAGTATGAAATAAACAAAGAAACTGGTAATGAATCCCCTTACACATTTATGAGCTCACTTACTGGTTACTATGAAGGAAACCTACAATTAACCACATGAGTAAACTTAATAAATAACAATAACAACAAACTTAATAAATAATAAACTCTTGGTGGTTATTTTTCACTTATTTTTTCAAATTATAGTGTACCTACTCAGTCAATATATAGTTTTTATATGTGGACTAATAATTTGTCTATAATGCTATATATAGTTCTCAAGATTTTTCAAAATAATAATAGTATCTGGCATTAAAATAAAAATAGTATAAAAAATTACAGGCATATGTTCAAACTTAACTTATACTAATCCCGACCCCCCCAAGTTATAAATCCTAGTTCCGCCACTGGTACAAGGTATTCATGATGAGTATTATGTGACATTTTCTACATAAATGGACTTGAAGAACCTATTTATGATTCTCCAACTGCATCCTTAAACTTGAAGAACATATTCCTCTGGTTAAAATCTACTTAATCACAGTACAAAAAAAAAAAGGTATTTTTTTCAAGTTGTGAAATATACAAAGAAACAGAGAGATAATATTTCTACATACCATCTTTTTTTTTTTTTTTTATTGAGAAACAACTCATTTATACAGTAATCCCAAAAACTATTTATGCATATACAATCTGAAACTTGAACACTATATTATTTATTTATGGCTTTGCTTCTTTCACATACAAGTTGCTTTGAATTTCATCTCTTCTCATGGTGAAGAAGTTTCTCCATCAAGATTTCCTCATGCTTGAAGCTCTCTTTGATTTCCTTTTCAATACAGCACATCGTTTGCCTAAACACTTCTATCCTTTGACTTCTTGGTTAATAGCAACTTGTTGTATATAGTTTAGGATATATATGCTCCTCAATCAAACTACAAAAAATGATAAAGAAATGTAAGTAAATGTATGCATTTAGTTAAAACTACTGACATTCAGTAAGGTATGTAAAATAAAATCTGATAGAAATATTGGTGCAAGCACATTACATACTAATACATATTGCACCAAATATACACAACATTCCGTAGCTAATACACATTGCATTTCATGTAACTAGTAATTAAATTTTGTTAAAACTATTGACATGCAGTAGTTTTGACACAAAATCAAAACAGATAAATAATTTATAGTTTAGTAAACCAACTATTCTATTTGTAATCATTTTGCTACTTAAATTCATCCTAACTCCACTCATTTAAGAAATTATATAGCAAAAATTAAATCATACATTATAAATCAACAATTTCTATTAGAACAAATAAGCTCAGTGCCAACCAAGAACTCCATCAATTTTCATTAGAAGACACATTTCAGAGTATAAAGCTACTGACTCTCAATAAGCTCAATAAAAATAAGAACTCCATCAATTTCTATAAAAAGAAACAAGCATATCTCAAAAGGGTAAAGCTACTGACTATCAACAAGATTAATAAAAAATGAGAACTCCATCAATTTTCATCATAACAAATAAGCACTTCTCAAATGATAAAGCCATTGACCCTAATAAGCTTAATAAAAAAAACAAGAACTCCATCAATTTCCATAAGAACAAACAAGCACTTCTAAAAGGCCAAAGCTGTTGACCCTCAATAAGCTTAAAAAAAAAAAAAGGATTTCCATCAATTTCTAGAAGAACAAACAAGCATATCTCAAAGAACAAACAAAAATTATATAATTGCAAGAAACACATAAAAACCTTACTAAGGAAAATCGCAACAAAATGATGGAAAACAAAATAACAATCTGAGTCGAGTATCTTATGCAATCATGAAGTTAAACTTATTGACCCTTAAAATTAATTATAGACACGAGGTTGTAATATACATAGAGTTACACATACAAATGAAATGAACTTGCTGAGGTAACCAACAGCCACCTCGCAAAACCTATGTTTGGTTTTCAGCTTACCTCACGCTACATGTGAAAGAAGAATATATCTTGTTTATATGTATATTCGACAATAAAAAACAAACCCACAACAGCCGAGGACCACCATGGCAGCAATTCCTTAGCCACAGTACTTAATCACAGTACAAAAAAAAAAGTATTTTTTTTCAAGTTGTGAAATATACAAAGAAACAGAGAGATAATATTTCTACATACCATCTTTTTTTTTTTTTTAGAAACAACTCATTTATACAGTAATCCCAAAAACTATTTATGCATATTACAATTTGAAACTTGAACACTATATTATTTATTTCTGGTTTTTTTTTTTTTTTTTTTTTTTTTTTTTTCAGATTATAAAGCTACTAACTCTCAGCTCAGTAAAAATAAGAACTCCATCAATTTCTATAAGAAGAAACAAGCACATATCAAAAGGGTAAAACTACTGACTATTAACAAGCTTAATAAAAAATGAGAACTCCATCAATTTTCATCATAACAAATATGACAAGACCCGCCCCGGATTTCACCCTGAAATCCGAGGTGGCCCTGCGGGGCCCACCTTAGAGATAACTCTACGTAGAATTGGCCGAACGAAGAAGTGCGGAAGCTATTCATCAACTATGCCTCGAACCACGTACGCCCGACCTCAACTAATAACGCCTGCACACTGGGCATTAGAAACCGAAAGGCCCAGGGGAAAGTAGACGAAAAACGTTAGCGTGAGTGGACAAAAACAAACAATTTAAAAGAAGAAGGATTTCATACTTTCCCACATTTATTTCATTTAAAAACTCGATGCATGCACAAATGGTAAAACACATTTAGCTTTAAATCCAAGGATTTCAAAACGGTAAACCGACTAGCCTCGCTAGTCACAACATTCGAAAAATATATTGTAAAACCGAAATCTCGTTTCTCAAGAAGATAAGACCCGCCCCGCTGGCTACAGTGAAAATCGGACTAGCCCCGCTAGTCAAGCAACGATAAGATATGGGGAAGAAGTATCACCATACGAAAGAAGGGAGCCTCCCAGGCTCGGGTCGGAGTGCCCCACACTCTGGAGCATCCCATGCTCTGCTCATACTCACCCACGAACACATAGTAAGGTGGGAGGAGTACTAATAGGCTAGCTAGCAATAAATATGACGACCCAGGTATGGCGGGTAAAAACCATTCAAAATCCAGTAAATCTATAAGGCTTCCCCATAAGTCCCGCGAATAAAGAAAACACGGGTACGATTCCCAACCGTACCCGGAAATTCTCGTAGTAAGTCACAAAAATCAACAGCGTGTCTCACACGCTAAAAGAATAATTAAACCAATTGTTTCCTCGACAAAAATTCCATTTAAAATCCGAAAACAATTCATTCCTGAAATCACTTTATAATATTTCATAAATCTCAAAACACAATCAAATCCGAAATCACTTTATAATCCCAAAACCAAAATCAATATCGATAGCAAATCATACTTTATTTCGAAATTCGCAATATCCTTTTAAAACTTAAAGCCAAAATCATTCTGAAATTATAACCGAGATAAATCAATTTATATTCTCAAATAAATAAACGTAATAATTAATTACGAAATAATATTGCATGCATCACTTAAAATCAAAAGTCCACTCACAGTACTATTGGGTGACCACGCAAACGAGTTCCTTCATCGAGCTGTAGCTCGCGACATTGCCCTGTACACAATTATATTTTCGTAAACGGCAATCCGATAAAATAAATACGAACCTAAACGAAACCTCGAAAATCCCTATCTCCATTACTTCTCAAATTCAACCCAAATAACACCCACAACACCAAGTCCTCAATTTACATATTCCACAACGAAAACGAGGGAAATTCGGCGGCCGAATTTCCAACAATTCAATCACAAAACTTCAAACTTCAGAAATTCACAAACAATTCCAAACTCCTCCAAAATTCACCAAACTTCACATACAAGCTCTACAACATTTATACAATTTAATGGGCTAAAAACTAGAATCAAAACACTGCCCTACATGCTGCAGCCGCCGCCAGCAGCTTCGATGGCCACCAAACTTTGGTAGTAGTACCTACTCAACAGACCCAACAACTTTCTCAACTGAGACAAAACACTGCCCTACCTGCTGCAGCCGCCGCCGTCAGCAGCTCCGATGGCCACCAAACTTTGGTAGTAGCACCTACTCAACAGACCCAACAACTTTCTCAACTGAGACAAAGTGTGATGACCTAGATTTTCATTATGTAATTTTGGTAATTAATAATGGACCAGTTGTACGAATAATTGTTAGTATGCTTTATTCGTAGAATTTATATGGAGTGGAATGATTTTCGTACGTATAAATATTTGAATTTCACAGTTTAGGGGGTCGTGT
Organism: Rosa lucieae; assembly: GCA_024704745.1. NCBI lineage: Eukaryota > Viridiplantae > Streptophyta > Magnoliopsida > Rosales > Rosaceae > Rosa > Rosa lucieae. The sequence continues at coordinate 20,067,006 of CM045492.1, forward strand.
GAAGTTTGACTTTTTATATGTTGGGATTCTCGGAAAATTTCCTTCACGAAAGTTGTAGAGCGCGTCGATACGAGTTCGTGGACATGCGGAACGCGTAAATCGGAGTTCGTATGAGAAAGTTATGGCTATTGGAAAAAGTTTCCGTTTTAGTATAAATAGGGAAAATCAGAAAATTATTTCATTTTTCCTCATTTCCTTTTCCGGAAACCATCCTCTCTCTCTCTCTCTCTTCTATCTCGTCCGCGTCTTCAGAGTTGAAGTTTTTCGACTGACCCGACCCGGACCCGGTCGATCCGACCCGACTTTTCCGGCGACCTCCGGCCATCTCCGGCGACGAAACTTTCCAGACAGGATCGTCTCCGCCGTCTGGTGGTCCCTGTGGTGTTCTCTAGCGACGAGATCCACCGTGTGCGGCGCTGCAAGGCGGTACAGTTAGCGTTTTCGGACCCGGCCGGAAAACACAACTCCGGCGACTTCATGGCTTCAATGATTCCTTGGTTGAGTTCAGAATAGCCTCGCCGATCGATCCTTGGTGTTTTTTTGGGACGATTCACGTGAAACTTCGATCAACTCGGATTGGATTACTGTTCACGGCTTGTGAGGTAGTTTTCGATCCCTTAGGCTTGTTTTCTGACTTTGATCCAGTTATGAAAGTTCACAAGCATGCTTAGATGAAGCTTTTTTATGTTTGGAGTTTTGTGAAATATTGAGTTTTGGCCGGCGGCGGTGCGCCACCGCCTGTGGCGGCGTTCCGGCGGTGTTCCGGCCATGTTTGGGACTGTTTCTGGTATTATATGTCTTCTACTCGTCGATACGAACGTTTCGATATATAATATGCAAATTTTGGAGTTCGAATGGATTTGTTGTGATTTTTACAGTTTCATACCGATCGATTTATTTGATCCGTGAGGATTCGAGCGTCCGATCGACTTGTGGTTTGGTCACATCGATCGTGAACGTATTCCGAAGACTTTGGGAGGTCTCGGATGTGGTTTTGCCTCGATTGGCTCCACTTTGGGGATTTTAGTTCAAAACAGGGGTTTCAGACTTAAATTAATTGTGAATCGTTACTAAGTGGAAACCATTTATGATTAGGTACTTGACGAAGTATTTGGACGGTTATTCTGTAGTTTGACTACTTATTCTGCATTGAAGATGCAGCAGGAGTTTCGAGGTGAGTAAATCTCACAAGGATCTTTATGAACAGAAGTACCATTATTGTTTTGGCGTTAATTTATTAACTGCAAACTATAGTTGGTATTAGTAGGCATTCCTGAGCGAATGACTATATATATATATATATTTAGATGAAATATATATATCCTTGTGAATGATTGTGATGAATAATAATATGCATGATGGTGTTCATATTATTGTTAAATGCAACTTTTCAGGAAACAATATTATAGAAAAAGATGTTTTCTATTGTTTGAAAAGTATTGAGCTTGATGTTACATTTTGAGTCAAGCGTGACTCATTTTAGATGTATTGGTCTTTGTACCAAGGGTCACAGATGGTGAGCAGGGATTAAGAAAGCCGAAGCTAGATGTTTGTAACGTTTTTAGGTCAGATGCGACTTACTTAACGTTGACCTTAAGACCAGATAGGGTTTAAGAAGATCTTATGTCACAGATGGTGATAGATCATAGATAGTAACAGGTTGCAGACGGTAACCTTGATGGTTGATTTCATGGCCAGATGGGGTCTGAAGATCATGAGTCACAGATGGTGACAGATGGTGATCAATGGTTGAGCTGAGACCAGATGGGGTCTAAAGATCATATGTCACAGATGGTGACAGGTTGCAGATGGCGACCTTGATGTTGATTTCATGACCAGACGGAGTCTGAAATCATATGTCACAGATGGTGATCAAGGCAGGAAATAGGTAATCACGTCCTTGGTAGGACGAGTGATTACAATTTCAATAGAGTTCTAGTTTATCTGCCATGATAGCTTATGGGAGTAATGGTCGAGGTTGCTTGAGACTCATAGGTATGCAGCTTAAAGGAGAGTTCCGACGGCATTCTTCTTTAATTGTCTAGATGAGACTTGAATTGCTACTTGATGGTTAAGTTAGCAAATAAGGCATGGTCATAGCGGTGACTCATGTTGTCCTTTCTGTGGAAAGGATATGAAACGTTAGAAGGAAATCATGGCTGCATGTTTCCTTAAGTAGATTGATGTGAGTTGTTGATTGATGTTCATGAGTTACTCATACGAGCTTGCAGAAGCTTACCGGGTTTGTTGTTTGGCAACCCCGGTGCACCATTCAAACGGTGTAGGGGCTAATCCTGCAGGTCAGGAAAATCGTGGCTGAAGCTGAGGTAGCTTGTTGGCAGCAGGACGGGTAGGAAGCAAATTTTGTTGGCTTTGCCAGTATATGACTTTCGCTATGCAGTAAGCTCTGAGGAGCATTTACGTTTTATTTTGTGATGACAATTTAATTCGTAAATTTGTATAATATATAACTCTGTGGAGCGAGTGTATGTTATCTTGGATGGTTCAGTTCCTCAGTAAGTACTTGTTTAAAGGAAAGATGTTCCAGGTATTTGTATTGACAACTGAACATTCACACATGTATAATTATGGGATTATATATATCCATTTTTATTGTTGTTAAAAATCAGGGGCGTGACACAAAGTCAGAAAATGAGTAGAAGTACCTCAACAATTAAGGAGAAGTTGAACCCGATCGGTGAATATTAACCCAGAAATTCATCTCTTCGATTCTTCCTCCATGCTGCAAATCGTGGCTCAAGGCTAGGGGCAAAACGATGCTTGGCAAAAACTGAACCTTCGACGCCGGTTTGGTGGCCGGAGACGGCCGGAATAGGAAAATATCAGCGTTGACCACTTCTGCTACAGTGAAACTTCAAGGACTCGATGCGTCGTTTTCCGACCAAGCCGTCGTGAGTTACCGTCGTGGGGAGGTTGGGTAGGAGTAGAGGAGTCCAACGGTGCCACTCGTTCGTCCCTAGGTGATGCGTCCGGAAGCGAGCGCATAATTTAACCCTGAAAAGATCGTTAGTAGTATAAGCAAATAGGGATCGTTCTATTCCGGGGATTGAGGGTACACCTGTCAATGTAGGACAAACAAACAATTAAAATTAAAACAAAGTATAATATTCACAAAGATATTCACAACTATAAACATTTTACACGAAAAGGGGGGATTTTGTTTTTGGTTTTTCGAAAATAAACTAAGTTAACAAAACAATTAAAATGCAAAAACATAAACATACGAATGGAATGAGAGAACAAAGATTAAACCCAAAACTTTGATTAAAATCGATTCAATTTCTATCATTGCTCATCAAAGTCATGCAAGAGGAGTTGATCATGTGAAACGTTAAAAGCAAACAATTTCCCATATTTTACTTTTCAACGCTAATTAATCTAAGTGAAAGCACAAAGACTAATCCTATCAAACATGCATTCAAGCCCTAGAAAGCTAGTCAATCATAACATGTTCGACGCAATAAACACCTAGAAAGGCTATCAACTCAAGTGTGCAACTTAGTATGAAAAAGTCCATCTAATTGCAATTCTCTTTGATTAAATCCGATTTTTGCACAAAACCTTTACTACTTTGATTCAAGTTTACACAAAACGAAAAGTCGATTTCATGTTCTTAAACCTAGCAACAATTATGCATAAACCCTATAAGTGTCGACCCAAATAAGATTAATACACAAAGGATATCTATCATGCAAATTTAATCAAACACTCACACAAAAGCAACAATGAATCGCAATATAAGAATCTGAAATTATCAATTAATCATAAAAATTCCAGAATTAATACTTTGTTCATACATATATGTCAACTAGTTCATAACCAACGAAATTCAAAGCAAAGGTTACAAAGGAGAATCGGATTACACCGTGAGATGGAGATGGTGATGAACGATTGATGTGGTGGTCTCTTGAATCTCGAAAGCAAGCTTCAAGGTTGGAGATGGATGATGGATGCTCAAGGCTTCTCTTCTTCTTCCTTTGGCCTTGCTTGAACTCGTGGAGATGACTAGAGGATGGAGAAACTCACGGCTATGCTAGAGAGAATTTTCTGATTTTTTTCTAAAGTTTTCTAGAGAGTCTAAGGTACTTCAACGTCACATATAAGAGAGTATATATAGGAGCACGGCCTCCTTGCTCTCCAAACCGTCCTCTTTTCTGAATTTCTCACGGAATTAATGTAGTCATTCCACATACCTTCCTCCAATGCAAGCTTGCCACATAAGCCCTATGAGGTGGTCCAACCAATCACAAAATTCCATTTAATTCCCTAATAATCTTGGCCGAAATACCATGGATATATTCTGATTTTATACTTTAATTTCTGCCAAAATTCCTTTAGGGAATATAGGAATGTATCTAGACTTCTTTTGAGCTTTTCTTGGTCTCCACCTTTTTCTCTTTCCTTTTATTACTCCCTTGAATATCTCTTTGCCGAATTCTCTAGGGTTTTCTTTTGATTCCCTTGTTTTTCTCTTGGCATTGGACGGCAAACTCTCTAGGGTAAGTCTCCAAGTATATTTTCTTTCCATAAAAATTACCCTAGAAAATCTCAACCGAAATTCTCTTTGATAATTCTGATTTTCCACATCATTTTCCTTGTTTCTCTCTCCTTTTACACGGCAATTTCTCAATCAAACCTTCCAAGAATATCTCCAAGACATATCCTTCCTTGTATGGCGTCAATCACCTTTATCTTGATTGATTTTTGACGCCAACTCTCTTTCTTCCTCTTAGGTTTCACGGCAACATGGCTTAAATCTCCAAAAATATCTCACATGCATCACCAAACCCTAATTCCTTGGGCTATTATCCATTTGCCGAAAATCCAAATTATTCTTGAGAGTTCTTGGGCCTCCATGCGCCACCTTTATGCCATGTCATCATCTAGAGTCTTCAAGAAGCTTCTCTCATGCCTTGTCACTTCATTAATTCGATCTCCATTCTTGGTTGGCTCAAGAGTCTTGTTTTGGCAAGCTTTCCTTTTCTGGACAGGGTTTCCTGGTTGGACCAGGAAAGCTTCATTTCTTCATTTCTGCTCATTTGTGCTTCCTTTTGTACTTTATCTTGTCTCCCTCCAACGTTGGCTAGCTTCTCTCTCCATTTGTGAGCTCATTTCAGCTCATTTGTGACAAGGACCTGAAAATAGAAACTGTTAATGAAAAATAGAAACTTTCCTAAAATGAAAAATGGTAACTTTCCTAAACTGAAAATGGAAACTTTCCAAAAATGAAAAATAGAAACTACAAAATAGAAACTTTCTACAAATAGGAACTTTCCCAATCGAAGAATGGAAACTTTCCTAAACAGAGTTTTATTAAGGAAATAACGCAAGAAATGTAGGGAAATACAGTTAAAACGTCGCATTAAAATGCTCCTATCACCAGGTGGCCGGAATAGTGAGGTGGCCGGAATTGCAGAGAAGAGGGAGAGAGACGCGGGGAGGAGGAGAGAAATAGAGAAATGAAAAGTTACCGGCTGCCACAGTAAAAATTCAAATATATACTACTTACCATGAACAATAATTTCACATTTTCGCTTATAACTTTCACATACGAGCTCCGATTTTTACGTACCGCATATGTACGCGCTCGGTTTAATGTCCCCTACAACTCTCATGAAGAACATTTTCTCAAATTTTGACCCGAATAAAAAGTCAACTTTTAGGGCCACTAAAAGAATCGAAAACAAAGTAAAAGTGAAAGTAATTGTCGTTTACCGTCCAAATGACTAGTAAACAGGTAAATTGAGAAATGGGACGTTAAAAAATAAGCACTTCTCAAATGACAAAGCCATTGACCCTCAATAAGCTTAGTAAAAAAAAAAAAGAACTCCATCAATTTCCATAAGAACAAACAAGCACTTCTAAAAGGATAAAACTATTGACCCTCAATAACCACAAAAAAAAAAAAAGGACTTCCATAAATTTCTAGAAGAACAAACAAGCATATCTCAAAGAACAAACAAAAATTATATAATTACAAGAAACACATAAAAACCTTACTAAGGAAAATCACAACAAAATGATGGAAAACAAAATAACAATCTGAGTCGAGTATCCTATGCAATCATGAAGTTAAATGTATTGACCCTTAAAATTAATTATAGACATGAGGGTTGTAATACACAGAGTTACACATACAAATGAAATCAACTTGCTGAAGTAAACAATAACCACCTCACAAAACCCATGTTTGGTTTTCAGCTTACCTCACGCTACATGTGAAAGAAGAATATATCTTGTTCATATGTATATTCGACAATAAAAAACAAACCCGCAACAACCGAGGACCATCATGGTAGCAATTCCTCTGCATCCATGCAAAAGTCGGTGATGAGAGCTTTCATGCTTTGAAACCGAATTCAACCTTCGCCTCCATACTTTCATCTGACCCTCCTTTAAATTTTGGTCTGGACAATCTCCCTTCTCCATCCTTTGAAAACGGACCCGCAACAAAATTTCAGAGGAGCCATATTTATGAGGCTTGGAGCATTGTAAATCAAACCTAATCCGATGTCTGCTCTCTCCTCCGAATGGCGTCATGCCGAAATCACGCAAGTTGGCTTAGCGTTTGAAATTCGGGTGGCCCTTCTTGACTAATTGGACACTTGCTGGGGGAAAGGCTTCTTTATGCTCCAATTTCATTCTTCAGAAGATATGCAAAGAGTTCGGTCTATGGGTTCAATTAATTTAAAACAAAGAATCCTGCACTTGATTAAATGGAGCCCCACCTTCTCACCTTCAAATTACAAGAGCACATTTGCCCAGTTGCGGTTGAATATGAAACAATGCCTTCGTTTTGTGATACTTCTTGTATTGTACAAAAATAGCTTCTAAATCCAGTGTTAGGGCTCTCCCTGAAGGTCCACTTGTGCGTGGACTATTAACTGAACAATCTAGTCACAAGCGCCACAATGCGTGATCCTATAGGAGCAAGCGACCTGCCTCTGTGCAAGCCCTTGTGCATTCATCCTCTACAAAACCATCTGTGCTGGTACTAACCTTAGTGACTAAGTCAGCTATAGTCTCAGGGACAACATCAAAGAAGGTTGACATCCTAGTCACTACGCCAATGGCCTGCCTCTATGCAGGTTGCAGTCTAAGCAACTGAGCACACCATTGTCCGTGTCTCTAACCACACCCAAACCTCAGTGTAGGTTGGACAAGTTGATGCGCCATCTGCAGCGCCCATTGAGACTCAACTGGAAGTACCGCAAATGCAGCAAGTGGAAGAAGTTCAGGCCTCCCCCTCGCTTAGTGTGCCTCTTGGTTTTCAAAAGCTTTTTCCAAGGATAGCACAGGAGTTTGCTCCATCAGGTGAAGTGAGTTCCGCTATTGGATGCATCACGAATATGAAAATATGTGCAAATTTGTAGATGATGTGCCTTACTCTCAAGTATAGAGGGTCAAGTTTTTGTAAAGGGAAAGTGAGAGTATCGTATCCAAGGGATTGAGTAACTCTACCCTAAGCTAGATTACCGCAAAAATAAAACATAGAAAACACATGCAAACTCTACCTTTTTACAAGTTTAATAGTTTTGGCCATTTGGAAGCCTAACTACCAAATAGTGATATTAACAACGGATAGTAGTGAATCGGCTTTTGAATTAATTTTAACTATATTAAAATTAAAGTGCAAATAAAGCAAAATATACTAACAAAGTGTAAGAGATTTGATCAAATGAGATGAAAGGGGTTGTAAGGCATCACACCGGCCTAACCTCCTTTGTGAAAATTCTAAGTAACCAAATCTAAAATGCTCATGCCAAGATGGAATCCCACTGTGTTCATCAACTGCATAAGGACTAAAGCATCTCCATTCTATCTCTTGCAACAGACAGATAGTTCCTAAACAAATCACTCATATAACGCATCTGGGAGGGGGATATCATGGCAGAAAACTTTGTTTGGTTTGGATAGTCATGATGAAAATAAAAAGACTACAAATTTTATTTTATTTTTTGTTACTTGTATTTTCATCTTCTAATTCGAAGGACACGAGGAAGAAATCGATTTCCTTGCAAAGGGATAGGAAGGGAAAATTGTATTTACTACATGATGATCGGGAGATGCTAAGATTGATTTTGGCATCTGGTTATCTACGCGCCATTTAATTTATTTTTATGGGGATAATTTTAGATATCATTCATGTTGGACAGAAGACACAATCTGGATTAGATATCTGGATGAGTTTGATCTGTATTCCTTTGATGTATATCTGCTGCATGTTCAAATGCATACTTACAGATTGCACAATTTGCTACCACTGATCACATTGTTACTCTTTTGCTAATCTTCCATTCCGGCTAGCTGCATTTATTTGCACCAGCAATTTACTGTATGTGGCCATTGTGGGGTCTTAAGCTTAAGGGTTTACCACTGCGGCAGAAGTTTACTTCTGTTTTGTCTTCCAAGTTATGAGAAGCACATTTCAAGGAGGGAGATTGTAGCTCCAGAACCCATTCCACAATACGTGGCTCCATTTACTCTTCCAATGCTGTTGTTATCTTAAAAAATACAAATAGCTTCTCAGTTTGTATACATTCTATTGTGACTTATCTATGCACTTGTGTAAAATAATTTGACCATTTTATTCTTTGCAAAATAGTAACGTGAGGTAACAGCATGGACATCCCAGGTACTTCTTTTGCACGCCATATCAAAAAGAGAAGCGAGCTTTCTCCACTAAAGTTAACTTCACCTTAGAAAGAGTGCAACCATCCTAAAAAACAACCAACACTACTAGAAAAAGTACCCATCACACACGGATGAGAATCTGTGTGAAATCATAGCATTCCACACGGAAATCCGTGTGAATACGTCAATACACACGGTACAGTGACGGATTATATATCTGTACGTATTACTGGCGTTGCTAATGCTACTTACACACGGAATTATTTGTCCGTGTGAATGTATTGGTGGGTCCCACTTATCACAACTCACATATTTACATATTTTTGTTTGCCCAATTTAGATATTTATTGAAAGTTATTGAATTATTGATTATTTAAATATGTTAATTTATTTATTTATGGTCCAAAATTCTTTTACCAAAAGTCATAAATTCTTCAACATCTAGGGTTTTATTTTCCCCCAAATCTGAGATACGCAATGAAAGGAGGAAGAAAGAATCTGAAGAGGGCTGTGGAGGAACAGAGCTTAACTCTCAGCAATGGCCACTCTATAATGCATATGCTTTCTCTACGGTTCCAATCTCATTGAGGTAATGGATGAACAAGGACAGAAATCTTTGGCATTGTTTCCGGCTAAGTTTTCGAAAAGCATGTGGATAAAAAGAGGGAGTTTTGTTGCGGAAAGGACAAGGTTCGTGCACTTCGGAAATCACCAGATTGGCCAGAAATCTTCAAATCCACGGTTTCTCTAGCAAAGAGGGCCAAATCCTCAAACTTATCTTCATCATCGTCACCACATCCTCCTATTCTTTACATCATCAACACCATACAGTAAGATTAGAATGATCAACAAGAAATAGTGGAGTAAAAATTGAAACTAATGCCTTACCTGGGGATTTGGCATCTTCAAACCCTTGCCTCCCTTCATAATTCATTAACCCAGAGCCCTGGAATCACTGACGAGGAGGACCAAGATGAAAGGTTCAGAATTTTGGGTTATTCTATTCATAAATCGAACAAAGGAGTAAGAAACCCCACCCAATCTTCTGTGCAGATAACTGAGAGGACCAATCACAAGCTCAAGATGATGAATTTCTCCCTTGCTAAAAAACATGAATGCCATTCCACCCTCAGATCAGATTGGGGGTGTCGCAATCCATCTCTGGAAGTCCTTCATGGATTGAGAAAGAGAGAACTCAGAAGAAATAGATATGAGAAAGAGAAATCCGGAGAGAGAGAAAGTGTTTAGTCTTTTATTTTTATTTTTTGAATTGAGAAGAGAGGAGTGTTTAGTCGATATAGTATTCAATTTGAAGAAGAAAAAATATTAAAAATTCACACGGATATATGTGTGAAATTAAATATTCAGTGAAAATAATATGTCAAATATAAGTAGAGTCTTGATAAATTTTATGTAAGTAATTGTTTTTGCTTTAATTTTGATATACAATTTATATGGTTTTATATGTGTTCATTCTAATTCACACAGATTTCCGTGTGAACTTCTGACGCATATATAGGATTTTCTGAAGCAAAAGTAAATTTTCACACGGATGTCTGTGTGTCACCCTAATTCATACAGATCTCCGTGAGATTTTGCATACAGAAATCTGTGTGAATTTTTGTGGCCCCACTTTTAGAATAAAATTCACACAGATGACTGTGTGAAAGTAGTTTTCACACAGATATTTGTGTGTATCACAGAGTTTCTCACACAGATTTATATTCGTGTGAATATCTGTGTAAACATCATTTGTGTGCATTGGCTAGTTTTTCTAGTAGTGCAAAACCACCCATCAGTCCCTCGCTCTCAAAGATTATGATGCAAAAAGTTAGTCAAATTGGAAACCATTTACCCAATTGGTTACCAGTCCTCATTATAGGTCTAGGTTAATCTTAACGAGAAGGCATGTAATTGTAATACATGTGATTTCTCCCTCTGCTTAGTTTGCGAGTATTAGCAATGCCATCTATTATACAAATTAATTTTTTTTTGAAGTACTCGCTCAATTTTTCATGCTTTTGTATATTGTTTCTGCTATCTATCTGGAAGTATTAATAATGCTTTGCACCTGTCTTTCCCGCCTTTCACACACATTCTTGTCCAGAATCTTAAACTTTTTGGTTCTTCCATACAAAGTAACTATGTCTTTAATTTCAGGCAAAACCATCCAAGAAGCTATGGGTAGGTGGAATTAGCTCATCTGTGTCGAAGGAAGAATTAGAAGAACAATTTTTCAAGTTTGGAAAATTGGAGGACTTCAAGTTCCTTAGAGACCGGAATACTGCATGTTTGGCTCCAAAACCAGTTGGCGTGTAAACTATCTCTTTTGAGCGTATGCGCAGGCGTGCCAGCACCGTGGGGTGCAGTCGTCGGGGGAGTCCCTTGACCTGACTTCTTCTTCAAGCGCTGTGGATGAGGAGAGCACCAACCTCGCCACAAGATTCTTCTCTGGCCTTCCGAGAAAGGACTTTTTGCCTTACGGATAAGGACTTTGGATGTGATCTCTTCGGTCATCAAATCGATACTCAACGTTGTCGGTTGAGCAGAGCAATTACTGGGAAGTTCTGAGAAAGCATAGGGTTTGCTAAAGCGTATCTTTAGCTTCGCTGGGTTGCGAGGGCGTTACCATTGCTTCGCTGGTAGTACATGTGGCAGTGGTACTAGCAGTCGGCTTGGAGAGACTATGACTGAAAGTACGGTCACTGGGTTTCAACAAGGTTGAAAGTTTGCTCCGGGGAGGCTTTGTAATCCTTGGGATTGATTGATTCAAGAGAGAGGTCATTTGTTCTGCCGCTTAACCCTGTATTTATACACCTAGGTTTCGACTGCTCCTTGCCTTAGAAGGATTATTAATTGAAGTTTCCTATTCAATCTCTGCTACTTGATCTCAATAAGGTTTCGTTTTCCTTAGGGATCACGGAGTGGGCGAAGCTATACCCCAAAACCGAGTAGGTTTATTTTTGGGCCGCAGGTATCGGCCCATTGGCTCAAATCCACCAAAGGATCTTGCCAAAAATACTTTTGGGCTCAAACATTGCCCCCCAGGCCCCGAAATCAAGCCCACGAAGATGTAACTGATTGAAGGGGACTAAAACGACGCGCCGATCGCTTGAAACGATGTCATTAATGAAGATCGCGTCCCTTCGTTCGCAAAACGCCTTTCTGTCGTATCGTTTCCCTCACAAAATTCCTTATTTAAACCCACGGTCGCATAGGACCCGTCACATCAGAAACCCCATCAGTCCCTTAAACCCAGAAAAACCCATTTTCTTCCAACATCTCCTTCGCAGAAACCCAGAAATGGCTCCCCCAAAGAAAATAGTTATCGATCAAGAGGAAGAACTAAACGAACAGGTTACCCAAATAGGTTACCCAAATATGGTTGTCATATTACAGTCGGGAGCACAATGCGACCGGCAGAATCGCTTTCTTGGAGTATTGGCTCTGTAAATTCATCTTCTGCACTTCCTCTTGCAAGCCCACTGGTACTTGGACTCTTCTGGCGACGGCCCTCTACAACGGCCACAATGTTGGGCTCGGGCAACCAGTGCTAGGAGCCCTTTATCATACTTTGTATCAGGCCACTATGCATCCCTTTGAGACTTGCATATCTGGCCCCTTTTGGATCTTGGACTTCTGGATCCAGACGTATTTTCCATTCTTCCGCCGCGATGATATCCCGCTACTTCCTCCGGCCGACCAACTCTTGGGTCAATGGTTCAGCCGCGAGGAAATGTATTCATCCCCTCCTTACTCCGAATGTTTTACCTATCTGTACCTTCTGGATGAGATGCCATAGTGCGATATAATATTGGGGAGAAGATTCCCGCCCCTGCTTGAAAACGAATTCCTTCTTGGCTCTTCTCACTACAGTGATCGCACGCGCTTGGCTTTTCGCCGCGCGATCTTCTGTTCAGATATCAGGATCGCTGCCGAAGAACTCAGTTACGAGCTTTACGCTCCTAACCACTTCGCCCGCCAATTCGGCCTCGTCCAATTGGTGCTATTTCCCCTGTACGACGCCTGGAACTATAACACCTCTTAGCGTAGATTCGGGCCCCCTTCCCGGCCTTTGCCGGCACAAAGTATGCTCGTGCTGGTTGATCTTCCCGACTGTAGATACCTCTACTAGCATGACTAGTTTGCTATCTCACCAAGCATAAGTAACACCCTCTTTGGGACACCCACAAGCCATGGTGAGGCCCAACCGAGATATGCATCTTGTAGCCCTATGTTCAAGCTACGCTACGGTATCCGGAAGTCGCAAATCCGTCGCTAGGAAGCCACCTTCCCGGCCTTGCCAAGTTGCCTCCACAATATGCTTCTCTAGACTAGAATAGTAACTTTGAGTCCCACATCTAAGAAAATGTAAATAGGGGAGCCTCCTTCCCCTATAAAAGGAGACTCCTCCCACAACTCAACACATCACATTACATCTCATGTAATCCACTTGGGCCGCAAGGCTCAACGCACTAGTACAACTTTCAAGTGGACGTAGTTTCCCGCTAAGGCGGGAAACGAACCACTATACATCCTGTGTCACACACTCTCTCTCTCTCTCTCTAAAGCTAACTAGAGATCCCACGGATCACTAACGTTAACACCGACTGGGCTACAGTCATCGACGCTGTGGATGGGACTGAGGAAGGGTACGAAGAATGGTGGGAAGAGGTTTCCGTGAATTGCTGGATTTAGCGGGATGACGAACTCTTTGCGGCCATCTTCAGAGAACTGAAAAACCCCTATCCTGCCTACATCGAAATGCACGCTCGCTTCTCTGAGGATGCTACACGATCCCTGCCTCCTCCGGCAACACAACCGATGCGAGCTCCTCGTCAAGCCTAGGCTGGCATCGTGATTCGTGAGCCCCCTTCAGAGGTAAGTATCTTAGTTTATATTCTATATCTTCCTTCACTCCTTCCCTTTCACTCACTCTTCGCTGCGTCAGGGAAATGTACCACCTTCTGACAGTCGCACAATCAGTGCTTCCCCAGCCACTGGCCAGTCTGGAAAGCAGAAGACGGTGATCGCGGAGCCTGAAGTTGAAGATTCTTCCTCCAATGATGATAATCCGCAGACGGTAAGAATCCTTTGTTCTTAGGACCATGCTTTATTAGTAAGCTAAGTCTAATCCTTTGATTCTGGCAGGTTACCGCCGCTTTGGCTCGCAAGCGCAGTCGCTCGGACCTTCGTACTGACCCGTGGGAAGAGGATGAACCAATCGCCGATCGACTGGTAAGAAACGGGAAAACCACATTAGAATTTACTTCCCATTTAGTCCAATTCCTATAACTGTCCTCGCTCGTAGGTTCGTCGTCGATCCTCCAGACAAGCCTGGGAAGGCTCTTCAGCCGTTGGTGAAGGGACGTCTGCCTCGCAGGCCCAAGCGCCCACGGATTCCGGTAATCCTCCACCTCCTGCCAGCATCGCGAGTGACGAGCAATTGGTCTCAATTCTAGTGTAGGTCATAGACGATAGCTCGCCTGAATTAGAAGAAGGAACAACTCCTTCGGACGCACCGCTTGAGGAATCGATCGCCGCACATCCCCTAGCACAGATAGCGCCCGGCCCAATTCCCGGTGAAGTGGTTCAAGAGCCTACACCTATAGCGATCTTTCATGAACCTTCGGCCGCAGAGGTACGCTCTCTTAACGCCTATAATGTCCTGATTCTTATTTTATTCTTTGGGAATTCTACTGATTCTTCCTTAACCACAGAATTGTGGTCCTGTCGAGGAAGCGGCCGCTGTTGCAGAAGTCCTCGGCGCCAATCCTGCCTACCCAGCTGGTGAAGACATGGCGATTCAGGAGCCTGCTCCCCATGCTCCTGAAGCGAGAGAAGGGGTGAATACTGAATCGGGACCGCAAGCGGCCCCTGTTATAGAGCCTCATGAGGCCCATGTCGCTGCTGCTGCCCCAGCTCCATTACCTGATCCTCCATCCAGACTGGAAAGGCTAGTTTGCGTACTTGAAGTGGCCCCTCCCGGAGTTATAGATGAGGCGAGGGATGAACTACAACGTCTCCTGAGTCCGAGATCCTACTACCGGGCGCGTCCGCCAGAGCTCAGGAATACTTGATGGTTCTTCGCCGCGAGCGAACCATTACTGAGACTGAGTTCACCGAGATATATGAGCTGCTACAGAATCTTCCCCAACGGATTAATGAAAGAGCAGCCGCGACTGCGCAAGCCAGGCAAGCTCAAACCCACTATCGAAGCCTAGCACAACAAACGGACACCTCTCGCGACTTCTTGGGAGATAGGGCTATCCTCGTCCGAGACTTGCGGATTACGCAGAATCATCTTCGGACCCAAATCCAGGAGCTTCAAGCCCAATTGACTGCGGTGACGGCTCAGCTCGAGCATGACGAACCCTTGCTGGAACAGCCCCTAGCAGCCTTTGAAGCATTGTCTCAAAACCTAGCTCAAGCTCGCGAAGCGGCCCGGCAAGCAGAGCGAGCTGTTGCCGACACTAGTTTTCGCTTGGATGAACATTTGCTTCGTTTGACCCATGCAGGCTGAAAACTTTAGGCCTCTTATATTAGGCCCTTTTTCTATGGACACTATCATTATTAACAAGTCAAATATTTAGCCCACTTTGCTTGGCCCAAATATCACTTTAAATCTCTTTATTGACATCGAAACTCTTGAAAAGATAATTCCAAATTGGGCGGTTATCTCCTTGAAGACTGCCCCGCTTCCCATGCGGTTTCAATTTCATTCATTTCCGAGATTCTAGCATTCAATTCCATTGATTCTCTCATTGATGGCGTTGAAAGTACTTCAACTGCCCATCACGCGGTTGAGATTACTGTGGCTGGGACTATAAATACCCGCACTTGGGGAAAGCATGAAGCCAAGCAACTATGTCTTTTCCAGAGATAACCTCGCAAGCCTTGCTACTCTTCCTTCAGTTTCTAAAATCTTCTTCCCATGATCTCACCCTTAGCCACAAACTCATAGGCTTCATGGCTTAATCTCAAGACCTGGTTAGGCCTCATGGCCTAATCTCAGGTCCAGTGGCATGTCTTTGATCTCTGGAAATCCGGATGAAACTCGCCGGTTTCAGTTAGGCCGAAGAACACGCCACGCTCCTAACGCGGCTGAACCAGATTTTGAGGGGTCCGTCTCCTCCGATTGTCTGCGTGGAGCAGGAGGGGGAGAGGCAGAAGGCCACTTTGAGGCTGACCGTTCTTCTTCTGCGGTCTACCTCAGGGGTCCGACTACGAGACTTCTGTTTTTCCCCTGGAGGTAGATGTGGTTGTGAGTCGCGCTTGCTCTGGAGACCATCTCCATCCCGGAGGACAACCACCTGGAAGGGGTATGATGGATTATTCCCTTCCCTCTTCCTCCAGTACAGACGATAGCAGCTGCGACTCAGATCGGAGGAGGATCTGGGTGAAGAGAGGAAGAGCACCAGCGGTACTGCCCAGATCCTCCTTGCCGCAACTAGATCCAGCAACTTTTAAAATCTATGTCTCTTACGATCTTCAAAGCCACATTTGGCTTCATAATTACAAGTGTAACCGTGTACTGCCTTTGGCCGCAAAGCCACTTTATGAATGAATGTTTCTTTGAGCATAATACAAAAGTTTGCATGCAAAAAATTGTTGGCCTGAATAATGCCTCATGTATAGGCCATCACGTACATTCTTAACACATGATTTGTCAAGCATAAACAAGTATAAATATAGACTTAAAATCTAATGAATACATAACATACGGCCTCAACTAAGGCCTGAGTATATAGAGAGTTGCCCCCCTAAAGTTCATCGGTGAAGCAAATACATGAGTCGAAGGCCACAAGAAAAAGGCCTGAAGAAATACTTAGAGTTGATGCGAACCGATGAAGATTATGGTTGCCCCCCGGTCTGGGCAGAAGGTTGATTAGGGGGATCATCGAACTCCCAAACACTAGGGTAGTACTTCTTCAAAAACCGCCTGTTGATGGGGTTGCGATGGATGTCGCCATCCACGTCTTTGAGGTGAAAAGCCCCGCGTTCCAGGATACGGTGAACAACAAAGGGTCCCTCCCATCGCGGAGTCCACCTACCGCGGCCGGTTAATTTCTCACCAAAGGGTAAAACAGCTTTCCATACAAGGTCTCATTCTTTGTAACTACGACCACACGACCTTTTATCATAGGCGCGGGCGATACGGTACGCTGTTTCTCCATTACCAAATTATCCAAGGCTGCTCACTCAAATCTTCATGTTCTTGCCACATCGCCTGGACGTAATCTTCACCGATCAAGTGATGCTGCTCTTGTATGTGTAAGGAATGAACGTTGATTTCCAGGGGTAAAACAACGTCATGACCAAACATGAGTGCATATGGTGTTGTAGCGGTGGGAGTCCTATTGGAGGTACGATAAGCCCAGAGCGTCTTATACAAAGTATCGTGCCACTGTCGAAGGTTTTCTACCAGCATCTTCTTTAACAAGGTAATAATAATCTTGTTGCTAGCTTCCGCTTGACCGTTGGACTGAGCATAATATGGAGTGCTATGGATGAACTGGATGCCGAAATCATTGACAAGTTGCTCAACAGGACCTCCCATGAATGCTGCCCCCCGGTCTGAAACGAGCACCTCGGGAATACCAAACCTGCAGATAATGTTACGAAAAATGAACTGGAGGATGGTGGTGCTAGAGGCCTCCTTCAAAGGTTCAGCTTCGACCCACTTGGTGAAGAACTCAGTAGCCACGATGATGAACTTATGTTGGAGAGAAGAGTGGGGGTGAATCATCCCAATCAAGTCCAATGCCCAGCCTCGCGCAGGCCAAGGCTTAATTATAGGTTGCATGGGAATATTAGGGACATGCTGGACTGGACCATGTGCTTGACAGTCCTGGCACCCTTTGGGGAATGCAATGCAATCATTTAAAATACTGGGCCAGTAATAACCATGTCTCCTAATGAGCCAGCGCATCTTAGGTCCCGCTTGATGAGACCCGCAAATCCCTGTGTGCGCTTCACGCATTAATCGTTTTGCTTCGCGGCCATAGACACACCGAAAGTCTATGCCATCTTCCCCCCGTCGTCGCAGCTCATCACCCCTGAGAAAGTAGTTTAAGGCGAGAAAGCGAATCTTCTTGTCGGCTGTGGGGCCTGGTCGCTTGAGGTAATCGATCAGCGGGATACGCCAATCAACATCAATAGGTTCTAGTACTGCGACAACTAGATCATCAGGCGGATCAGGTCGCGCCAGCCATGAAGGTAGTGTGCGACGCTCGACTTTCAGAATACGCTTGCGAACCCCATACTTTAATGTAATGCCTGTGGCCAGCTGAGCGAGCTCATTGGCTGCGAAATGCCGCTCACGAGGGATGTACTCCAAATCGGCGTCATCAAATTGATCCAGAAGCTCAATGGCCCGATTCAAATATGGTACGAGCAACCAACTTACACATCTATATTTTTCTTGAAGCTGATTTATTACGAGTTGAGAATCGCCGCGGATCTGAACATCCCTCACTCCCAGTTCCAGTAATACCTCTAGCCTGATAATAAGAGCTTCGTACTCTGCCTGGTTGTTCGTACATTTAAACTCCAGTTGGAAAGAATAAGAGAAGCGATCGCCCGTTGGATTTTCCAGAACAATTCCTGCCCCTGCTAATGTTTCAGTTCTTGAGCCATCAAAGAATAATACCCATGGCTGCAAGGAAACTGTGGCTTGATACCACATTGCGTATTCTGGGATGCGCGCCAAATCTGGCCGAGTTGTAGTGGAGGATGCTATCTCTAACTCCTTGATTGCGGGTATCTCCAACATAGGATGATGTGCCAGAAAGTCCGCGATGGCCTGTCCCTTTATAGCCTTTTGAGGTACATATTGTAGCGAAAATTCAGAAAGGGCCAGTACCCATTTGCCAATGCGTCCTCTCAAAATAGGTCGCGACAACATGTATTTGACCAGGTCAGTTTGAGCGATGATGCAGGTAGTAAAGGATAACATGTAGTGCCACAGCTTGCATGCTGAGAAGTACAAAGTAAGACACAACTTTTCCATAGGAGTGTACCTTGTCTCGCAATCCGTCAGTATCCGGCTGAGGTAGAATATAGCGTGCTCGATACCCCCTTCATCATCTTGAGCGAGTAAACTGTCGATGGAAGCTTCGGCCGCTGATATATATAACTTCAATGGAAACCCGGCCCTCAGCGGAACCAGCACTGGCTGGCTGGCCAGGTAGTTCTTAATTCTGTCGAAAGCCTCTTGATGTTTAGGCTCCCAGACAAACTCATTCTGTCCCTGTAACTTCAGCAATGGCGAGAAGGGCTGGATTTTACCTGCAGAGTTAGAGATGAAGCGTCTCAGGAAATTGATCTTACCCAACAAACGCTGTAATTCCTTCTTCGTTTGCGGGGGAGACGCGTTGATGACTACTTTCGCCTTGTCTTCAGGGACCTCAATTCCTCGTTGATGGACAATGAACCCCAGGAAATCTCCTGCTTGGACCCCAAAAACGCACTTTGCGGGATTCATCTTGAGCTTGTGTCGTCGCATTCGCTCGAACACCTTTCTGAGATCATCGATGTGGTCCCCTCTTGTCCGAGATTTCACAACTATGTCATCGATGTAAACCTCTAACATCTTACCCAGGATATCATGGAAGATTAGGTTCATGGCTCTCTGATATGTTGAACCAGCATTCTTCAGTCCAAAGGGCATGACCACATATTCAAAAACACCCGCGAACCCGGGGGCACCGGAATGCGGTTTTGTGTCTGTCCTCTTCAGCGACCGAAATTTGGTGATACCCTGCAATGCCATCCATGAAGGACAACAATTCATGTCCTGCTACAGCGTCTACTAACATATCCGTAACCGGCATGGGGTAAACGTCTTTAGGTGTAGCGAGGTTAAGGTCTCTATAGTCTACGCAGACCCTCATCTTGCCATTCTTCTTTCGGACGGGTACTATATTAGATAACCACTGATTGTATTTGGCGACCTTTATAATGCCTGATTTAGGCATTTTTTCGACTTCCTCCTTGACGAGGACTTGGGTTTCTGAATTCATTCTTCGTGGTTCTTGCTTCACGGGCCTCTTGTCAGGGAGTGTTGGCAGCTGATGGCAAACCAAGTCCGGTGACAGGCCGGGCATGTCTTCGTACTTCTCCGCGAAGCAGTCTTTGAACTCCAATAACAAATCAGTGAGCCTCTGTTTCTCACTAGGCTCTAGGTAAGCACTGATAGCCACTTCCATAGGCTTGTCTACTTTCCCCAGATTACTTTCCCCAGATTAACCTTTTCAGTAGGGTCTCTGACTTTAGGAGGCATATCGTCTAGCGCTGCCGGAGCAAGCTGAATATCTATTTCATCCTCTCGCTCCTGATCAGAAAGCTCTTCATTGACAACCTCCATGGTCGCGATTCAATCGTTGATACGCTCAAAGCAAGCATATAATTTAACCCTTTAAACATCATTAGTAGTATAAACAAATAGGGATCGTTCTATTCCGGGGATTGAGGGTATACCTGTCAATGTAGGACAATTTAAACAATTAAAATAAAAACAAAGTATAATATTCACACATATAAACACTATTCATGAAATTAGGGGGGTTTTAGGTTTTTGGTTTTTTCGAAAATTAAAAGAAAGAATAAAAACTAAGTATAAACAAAAACACAAATACAAGAATGAAATGTAAGAAACAAAGATTAAAACCAAGTTCATGATTAAATTCGAATTAACCTTACATTGTTCTTCCAAGTCATGTGAAAGGAGTTGATCATGTGAAACGTTAGAAAGCAAACGATTTCCCATATTTTACTTTTCCATGCTAATTAATCTAAGTGAAAGCACATAGACTAATCCTATCAAACATGTAATCAAGCCCTAGAAAGCTAGTCAATCATACATATTCAACGCATGAAACACATAGAAAGGCTATCAACTCAAGTGTACAACTTAGTATGAATAAGTCCACCTAATTGCAATCCTTTTCAATTGAATTCGATTTTTGTCCAAAACCTTTACTACTTTCGATTTAAGTTCACAACACAATAAGTTGAATCATGTTCTTAAATCTAGCACCATTCATATAAAAATCCTAAGTGTTTCGAACCACATAAGATTAAAATACAAAAGATATCTATAAAGCAAATTCAATCAAACAATCACACATAAGCAACGTTGGAATCACAACATAAGAAACGAAATTCTTTATTCAATCATAAAATTTCAGATTATAAACCTTGTTCAAACATCAATGTTAACTAGAACAATCTCTAACGAAATCAAACAAGGAGAATCAAAAGTGATTACAAGAAAGAAGGTTGAATTACACCGTGAATGGAGATGATGATGAAGAACTCGAATGATGAACTAATGAAACTTGAAAGCAAGCTTCAAAGTGCACGGCTTCAAGGTGGAATGGTGGAGATGCTCACGGCTTGGTCTTGCTTCTTCCTTCCTTGCTTGAAAACGCAAAAGTAGAACTAGAGAATGGAGAGAGCTATCGCGTAGAGAGAATTTTCTGAATTATGGGGGGGGGGGTATCAACGTCTATGGATGTAGAGTATATATAGGGGACGGCAAAACTTGGTCTCCAAGCCGTGAATTTTCTGTTTATTTTCCAAGGAATTAAATTAATGATTCCACATAGCTTCCACCAATGAGAAATTGCCAAGTAAGCCCTAGTGTGTCATCCAACCAATCACAAAACTCCAAGATGATTCCCTAATATATTCTTGCTGAAATTCCTAGAATATATTTTGATTTTCTTCTTGTAATTTGGCCAAAATACCATTAGGGTTTCTAGGAATGAATCTAGACGCCATTTGGTCCTTTTCTTGATGTCCACACTTTTTCTTTCCATAAACTCCACCCTAGAAAATCTCTTGGCGTAATCTTTTATTTTCCTCTTGATTTTCAAGCCATCTTTCTCTCTTCCCTTTGGTTTTCACAGAAAAACATCTCTAGGGTTACATCTTTGCGTCACAAACCCTAATTCCATGGGCTTTCATGGGCCTTGATCCATTTTGCCGAAAATCCAACTCAAATCCATAGAGTTTTTGGGCCTCGTTGCTTCAACTTCAAGACTTTTCTTCCTCCAACGTCATAACACTTTATTTTTCCATTTCTTTTTCATGGTTGCGTTGGAAGCTTGCTTGGTAAGCTCTCCTCCATTTCGCAGGGTTTCCTGGTTGGAACAGGAAAGCTTATTTCTTCATTTCTGCTCAATTGTGTGACCCTTTTCCTCTCATATTCGTTCGTCTTGACGTTCGCAAGCTCCTCTTTCCATCTGTGCGTTCATTTCCACTTTTTAGCTCGGAGGTCCTGAAAATAGAAACTATCACTAAAAATAGAAACTTTCTAAAAATGAAAAATAGAAACTTACTAAAAATGAAAAATAGAAACTACAAAAATGGAAACTTTCTACAATAAGGAACTTTCCCAATCAAAGAATGGAAACTTTCCCAAACAGGGATTTTTCAAGGAAATGGCGCAGAAAATGTAGGGAAATGCAGTTAAAACGTCGCATTAAAATGCTCCTATCAATCGTAGGCCTCTTTTTCCACCAAGTATGATGACAGTCGTTCGTATAGCGAGTGGAAGGCCTCTATTCCTTCCCTTGAGAGGTCGCAATCCATTAATCATTCAAGGGTTTGGGCACAGCGTGGCCAGGCCTCTCTAAGCCTTCTTTTGCTAGCGTAAGGCCCCACTGTGCCAACTCAGAGGCCGTCACCCCTGTGGGGTGGTCTTTATCATCGATGCCACTAACCTGCAATAGAGTAATAGGTTCCAAATAGTACCTGGCATCTACATAGTTCACGGAGACTGGGAATGGACGAGGGTCCGCTCTGATCACCTCAGCTGTGTCTGTCTCTCTGTTCCACATAACCAGCTCCTGATGAAGTGTTGATGGTACGCAGTAACTCCTGTGGATCCAGTCTCTGCCTAAAATAGCACTATAGGCCGCATAGCAATCCGTCACAAAGAAAGCATAAACTCCCTCTGCTAGGCCAACCTTAATGCGTAAGAAGAGCAATCCTAAGGTCTTTGTTATAGTTCCTGCGAAATTCTTGAGCGTAAGGGATGTAGACTGGATCTTCTCTCTCTTGATTCCGAGCAAGTGCATGGTCCTGGTAGTGACGACATTAACAGCGGCTCCGGTATCAATCATGATTTTACTAACTTTGGTACCGCTAACCTCTGCTGTGATATATAGTGGTCTCATGTGTTGGACCATAGCTGGCGTTGGCTTGGAGAAGTTCATGAAGGGCCCTTTGTTCGGAGCCTCTTCTGTCTCATAAATGACAGCTTCTTCCACAGGTGTCGCGGCTGCCGATGTGACCTGTAACGGCTGCGCATTCTCTTCTTCAGCTTCCACACAGTCCTGAGCAGCGACTGGTAGTGCATACCTCGCGGGAAGCACATAAACCATATTGCAAGAGGCGTCAGTCATATCTGTCTCCTCCATATCATCTTCCAAGTTAAGCTTAGGTTCCTCGACAGGAGTATCGGCCTGGAACTACTTAGCCAAACAATCTACCAACGATCCTTCTGTGAGGCCCTTTACCTCACATTGCTCATGTTCTTGTACCACGGAAGCCTGCTTAGGAGTTTCCGATTTCGGTTTCCTTGCCATGCACTCGTCTGAGGTAGCAACGACTACACTTTGGACCTTCTTTGGTCTCCACTGTAAGGTATCGGTAATCCTGTCCTTGCCCCCTAGTCTCTCAAAGACCGAAGATTTGGCTTCCGGTTCTTCGCGAAACAACCTGCGCCTGACATGTGGTCGCTGAGTTGGTGAGCTCTCTTTTCGCACATTCGGAGGCGTCCACTCTTCAGTGATCATGCAAAAAACACTGGGCTTAGATGCCCCTGTCAGCGAACTCGCTTGTTTGCTAAAGCTGCGGGGAGGCCTTAACGGTTTAGCAGCTAATGCCTCCATTTCTCTCTGATACTGCTCAGGTGACTTGACCAATTGTGAAGGCTTAATCAGGCCCTGGTCCAGAGCCTCTAAAGCGCGTTTAGCTTCCCCAAACCTGCGCTGCAGTTTCCTTTTCTTGGAAGTGCTTATTTCCACTGCCTTCCTTTTTTCCCTAGTGTACCACTTTCCTTCCTTGATGGTGGCGGTTGGCGCAGGCGGGATGTAAGGCTTGGTCAGCACGTCTTTGCACTTGTTCGTGATCTTCTCTTCATGTTTCTGATCAACCGCGGCGGCTCTCAGCTTCTTGAACAAGTTGGAGTCCTTTGGGGATGGTGGTAACTCCATATTTTCTTTCTCTCTTGGGCTGGAAGGCTGATAGTTCCGTGATGACGAAGCCCACTTGACGGGTGGTAGAGAGCCAAAGCGAAATGTTTGTTCTACCTCTTCATGCGATACTTGAATGCTGCATTCTTCTTTGCATCGCGAGCACAGGACCACGGGCGAGGCTTGACTGATTGATTTAGCTTTATCCTTTGTGGGTGTTTCGTCCGCTACAGACTTTTCACCTCGCTCTTTTGAGCTCAAATCCAAAGTCGGTTTCCTCTGCTTCTGCTTGGTCTAATTCACATCGACCATATTGATCCTAGTATCAGGGAAGGGGTCTAGGTCTACTAGCACTGCCGCCGTGACCGGAGCTTCCACCTGCAAACCGCCATTATTAAGCCATACCTGAATCTGGTCTTTGAGTTTCACATAGTCCGCGGTGTTATGATTCCACAAATTATGAAACTTGCAGTACTTCTTCCCTTCAGCTGTTCTGGTCGAGGAAAAGGTCCAAAATCCGTCTTCACCATCTTCGCGGCGATCATTTCGTTGAGAATCTCATGCGCCTTGTTGGCATCATATGTATATGTCGCGAACTCCGGTTTGGTGAAGGCCACCGATTTGAGCTTGACAGGTTCCTTGGAAATTTTCAGTTGCTTCAAGGCTAGATTCTTTTTCCAGGTTAACTCGTAGGCAGCGATATCATTCTCCTCTTCCTCGTCGTCATCCTAGACCACCTCTTCATTGTTATGATGGTAGTAAGGGTCATAGGTAGCCGGCTGGTAGCTCAGGGCAGCTACGGTACGATGTTTTCCCGGCACGTATTTCCCCCTGGATGCATTCTTCCTTGCATCTGTTTCTCTGAGGAGATGTTCGAAGCTGCCCACCTCTGTGATGAGTTCTCCCATCGACTGGATCATGCTGCCATGCTGTTTCTTTCGTTGACGTGGTTCCAAACCCTTAACTGCAAGCTTGACTGACTCTTTCTCAGGCAGGATGACGTTAAGCTTGTCTTTCTAGATCTGAAAGCGTTGAAGGTAGGACATCGCTGACTCTGTAGGTTGCTGGGCCATCTGGATGAGAGAAGCCAAGTCTACCTCAGGTTCGATAGTTCCGAAAGTTTCTCGGAAAAGCAGTTCCATTGCAGGCCAATCCGCCACTGTTCCCGGTCGAAGCTTGGAAAACCATCTGAAAGCAGCTCCTGAAAGAGAGGTACCAAAGATCCTGCATTTGAGAATATCATCATTCTTGTACTGGCCACATTGTACCCTAAACCTAGCCAGATGTGTCGCCGCATCCTCGGTGTCTTCCCCTGAAAAGGTAGAAAATATGATATTCTTATAGCCCCTGGAAAAGGTGCGAGCATGATATGTGGTGGGAAAGGTCCCTCATAGACCCCATCTGGCTGGGCCCTAAGGTTAGCCAACCTGATCATCACCTCTACCTCATCACGTCTTACATATTCTGGACCCGGAGGAGGGGGTGGTGTCGCCACAGTCTAGCGAGTAGCCTGCACAGGTATTTGATACGTGCAAAAGCAATCGCCAATTTAAACCCTGAAAAATGTAGTTGTTAGTATAGAATAAGCAGGGATCGTTCAAGCCGGGGATTGAGGGTGCTAACATGTGAGAAATAAATCAAAGAAACATAGAATATACATCACACGAATTTATTAAGAACATATACAAGTTCACACGAAAATTAGAGAGAGTTAGAGAGACATACATTTAACACAAAGTTAGTGAACAAAGAATGAAGAAACAATCGAAAATCACAAGTATATATATACATAGAATTCGAAACCAACAAAGAATTCAAGTTAGAAAAGGTTATGGAAATCCTACTCCTATTTATACACAATTTACAAGTCATAATTATATTAGAAATCCACATACAATAAGAATTACAAGTTATATAAGGATTAGGAAGTCAAATACAAGTAAGAAACAAATTAGAAGCAAAGTCAAACTAGGACTCCTAAGTCAAAACTAACTCTAACTACTTTCTCTAAAAATTAGGAACCTATCCCTAAAATTAAGGAGACTCTAACAAACTCATAACAAACTCCTAAAAAACACTAAAACTAAAACAAACACATATTTACTATTCACAGAGACACTATTCACGAATTTAAAAACATTTATTTATTTATTATTTTACTAGGTTAACATGCTACCTAAAAATCTAAGTTAATTTTATTTATTTACACAAACAAGAAAAAGTAAAGATAGGGGGGGTTTTGAAGATTAAACTATGAATTCTACGAAAATAAACAAAGAACAAAAATTGTTTTATTTACAAAGGTGGGAAAAGAAGAATTTTTGGAAAACAATTAATCAAGAACAATCAAGAACAACATATTCATGCTTCCCTTAATCTTTATTAATTGCCAAGAACACCATCAATCAAGACACAAAGATCAAAGCAACCAATGTCCCTTTGAACTTTCTTTCTTATGTTAACTGAAATAGCAAAGCACTAGACCAATTTATTTCGAAAAGTAGACATCACACAATCAAAGCAACTGTGTTGAAAATCCGTTTTCAAATCGATCATTAAGTTCAAGAAAGAATTGATGAACATGCAAATCCAAGGACTCAAAGCAAGTCAATTCATCACATGCATAATCTGATTTCGACTCAAAGCAAGCCTTTACTACTTATTTGAATTAAGGTTCACAAAGCATCAACCCTAATTACTAGCAAATTACATGCAAGTCATACTTATTGTTTGTCAGACTTAGAAAATCGTTGACATGTAATGAAGCATAAAACCAGATTATTATTCTTTTAATTTCGGCAACTAAACAAGATCAAGAACACATAAACACATCAATCATGAAAAGAACCATCTAAATTGCATCCAAAAATCAGTTTGTCACATCATAGATTCGGTTTACACAACAGAAATTCCAAAGCAGAAATTCTAACTACAAGAAAGCCAAAACCGTAAAATACATGAGAAGATGATGGTGTGGACAACCCTTGATCACGTCCCAAGGTCCAAAGAAGCTCCAAGGTGTCGCACAAGTGTTGATCAAGGCTAAGAAGATGGATGGTTACGGCCTTGCTCTTTGAAGATTGCGAAAACCTGAAAACTAGAGAGAACAAGTGAGAATACAAAATTGTGGAGAATAAAGTGTAACCTTGAAACGTCTAATACACAAGGTATTTATAGGAGGACGTCCCAAGGCTCCCCCAATCCGTTTCTACTTGGTTTCTCTTAGTTCGTGTTGATTTAGGACTTCTATCTCACAAAGCAGATTTCCTGAAGGATTGACCTCAGTCCACTAAAACGGCCATAACTTCCTCTAGAAAATATCTATTGATGAACTGTAAAAATCTCTGGAAACTAGACATCCGTAGCTTTCCAACCATATAAAGATCATAATTTTCTGAGCTCTGAACGATTTTTGACACTCCATTGAAGTTGACTGATCTGCACAGGCAGATTTCCGAATCTGTAATGATTTCGACTTTTGAAGCATAAGTTGAGTCCAATTCGGTTTTCCTTTGTATCACACGCCTCTCACATGTCTTCCACGCCTATTATGAAGTAGAAACGTCAAGAACCTTCAAGAACCTTCAAGATTATCACGGCAATTCCTCAATCCTTTTCCACTTCGAACTCTAACTCCATAATTCTCTCAAAACCGATTTCAAAGTGTATTCTTCTTCCATGTGCACGGCATATGATCTTCTTGAGACTTCTAGATACTTCTTGGACGTTCCATAGACTTCTCCTAGCTTCCACATGTCTCGTAGTATGAGTAGAACTCCATATGCAAGTAGGTTTCCTAGTTGAATACAAACTTCTTTTTTGCAATTCTTCTACACTATTCCGGAACCTTCTTGAGTAATCCTTATCCAACAGGGACTCCTTGTCACACTAGGATTCCTTATCTGAGTAGAATTGGGTTTCCTTGTCTAAGTAGAACTTCTAATTTCCGAGGACTTAAGAGTTTGAATCCAAGTCAGCTTCTGATTCCTACTCCAACTAGGATTCCTTTTCCTAGTCAAACTGGGAGAACTTCCATTTCTTCATTTCTTTCCATTTCTGCGCCACTTGTGCTTCCTTAGCCATTTCTGGACCTTGAGACTCCATTTTCACCTGAAAAACACTAACTAAGTTAAATTGATCAAGTTAATGGAAATAACTTAGCAAAATATAGGGAGTTAAACATTATAAACATGGCATTTTATGCTCCTATCAGTATTGTTTGGTTTACAGTCGCCGGCCCCTCTCCGACGTGTACAACACTGGTAGTAGCCTGTTGCTGAAGAGTCACTGCTGGCGTAAGCGTTTCCTTTGACAAGGCTGTTATCTTGATCGGGTGCCGGCATGGTCGATCCCATAATAACTTCCTGGCAGTTCCTGGTATACATTTTCTGCCCCGTCGCTGTCGTACTGAACGAACGTAGCGGAGTTGGATGTGGTTCCTGCAACTTTCGAGGCCTGATGCTTCTGTCTGGTGGCCTGTCCGCTTGACGAGTTAGTCTTTTCCTTACTGCCACCGATAACCAGAGCTTGCTCTTTATTCTTCAGCGGTGTAGTAGCAACAGTAGCTGAGGGAAAAGCAGTATTGCTGCTAGTCCTCTCTCGCTGATTTGGAGGCACGTACTTGCCCGAACCGGATGGCTGGCCAAGAGAGCCAAGGATAGCATTAGGATCCCCTAAAGCCTTGTTCAACATTTCTCTCGCTTGGTTCAATTCTGCTCTTTGCATGGCCACCTCGGTTGCGAGGTTAGCACCATCCTTGCGAAGACCTGCCATGTTTGACACGGTCTGCTTGGTTTGGTTCGTGATAGCCTCGATGATTTCTCTTTGACACTGATTCTGCTAGCTAGCGATACCCGCGGCATGGGCCCTTACCGCATTCTCAGATTGTGCGATCTGTTGTCTAGTATCCTCTGCATGTCGGGTAATGCGCTGATTGATTTACACGCAATTTACGTGTGTTTCTAGCCCTAATTACCTTGAAATTAGGGAATACTCAAGTATTATTTCGTAGTATTACTTTGTTTTCTTCATTTGTAGGAAATTATGGTCAAGAGAGGAAAAAGACGAAAAACACAGCAAATTTGAGCAAAAAGTCAATTCCGACTAAAGGACCAAAAGTCAACTGGTTGACCATCAGGTCAACCAAGTCAACTTGGTCCAATAGTAAGAAATCCAGGCCCAAGACCAATGAAGCACACAAGTGAAGACCCAAACCCATTTGTATTACATCTTTGTATTTAAATTTCAAATTCAAAATTGATGTAATGACAATAATAATTAGTGGATCACACACCTCACACACATCACACATGTGGATGGAGATATTTATTTGTGTTCACACTAGGCACACACTCACTTACATTTTTACCCTCCGGTTTTCTTTTTATTTTCCAAAATGTTTTCTAATCTCATAATTCTCTACATTTTTATTAGGTTGTTTTAGTCTTTTCATTTTACTATTTTTCTACTTGTTTTTGAGCCCTTGGATCTAGGGTACAAGTCTAATCTTGACCCTTGAACCCAAGGGGGTATTTAAACACCTTTGCACACACATTGCAAGGGGGAAGACTCATTTTTCAGCACCCTAGGCCTTTTGGCCGAATTTGGGATTTCTCTCCCTTCTCACCTCTTCTTCCCTTCTTCATCCCCCATTCTTCACATGTAAGCTTGCACAAGGAGGAGGCACACATATTTCCGGTATCTAGGCCACCATCTCTATACCATGGCTTCATAAGGGTAGCAAGAGAAGCCATGAAGTTATGGCAATAGCTAGTGACAAGCTTTGCCTTAAATTTCATGGATTTCTCATCTCTTTCCTCTTCTTTCTCTCTCTTATTTCTTGCTTATGGTGTTGTTTGATGTGTATTGATATATACTTGTGTGTGACCTCTCATGGTTTTAGGGTTTTGAAACCCAAGTTTAGTTTTATATGGTTTTGTTGAGGAATTAATAAAATTGATGTTTATTCATATGATTTGTGTACTCTTGCTTTAATTTCTTCACTCTAGATGTATGGTTTAGGTTTCCCCTCCTTAATCTATGTTTGGTGTGTTGGAATTGGAATATTAAATTGGGGAATTTATATTTCAATTTAAATTTTGGCATGAGTATGGTGGAATTAATTTGCCCATTGCATATCTCTATTTCCATTTGGATTTCTTAGATTGTGGTTCTCAAGTCACCCAATTTTGAGTATTATTACCCTTGATTGTCGGAATAGTATTCGGAATTGTTGGGTAGGGTAATTGTTATCACAAATACTCTTTTCGACCTTATTATTTGTGGTGATGGTTGCTAGAGTGTGTTACAATCGATTGTCGAAACATAAAGCATTTAGTTTTGAGCACTTATGGCCCTAACAAGGCATAAGGTTTGAGACTAGTATAGGGTAGCCAAAAACTAAGTATTCTTTCTTCTTCTTGTTTTTGCTTAGGGTTTGACTACTATTTTATGACAATCAATTTAGCTTTCTTTTCGACCTCTTAATGCTAAATGGAAATCCGACAAAACATTTGAAGCATCATTTGAATTAATCATCATCATTCCATATGATTTTAGATTTGTGTGGTGAACCTTGAATTCCATGGGGACCCTTGGTGCGATGCATCCCATCTTTCTATCTATCTTATTTTTATGTCGTAGTTAGTTAGTTTATTTATCATTTATGAAAATCCAAAAATATTGTGACTTTCCCATTACCATTCATTTGTAAATCCATGTGGGCATGAGCATTACAAGCACTTTTGTGTGTTTCACGGCCCTATCTAGGCCTTGCTTGGTGCAAGGCCGTCTTTATGACTTTGTGTGATGCAAAGTCATGCTTGAACGAGGCTTGGTGCCTTGTTTAGCATTTTTTTTTTGTTTTATTTGTTTGTGCAAGTGATTGTCGGTGACCTAGAACCATAGGATTCTTAGCTAGCTCGTAATCCCCGAGGTACGATAAACCGGGACGTAAATACTTCCCATCTTTGATGATCGTGTTGATTGTTACGCGATAGGCGAACGAAAAAACGCTCAAATCAAATGGCGCCGTTGCCGGGGAATGGCTTCCTAGCTAAGAATCCTATGGTACGATAAACCGGGACGTAAATACTTCCCATCTTTGATGATCGTGTTGATTGTTACGCGATAGGCGAATGAAAAACGTTCAAATCACTGATCTAGTTCGCGTATGAGCTTATCTGTCTTTGCAGTCTCTCTTTCAAAATCAGTGGCTATCTTCTTGCGATGGTTTTCAATATTCTCCATGATGATCGCGAACCTTACCTCGGAGGTCGCTCCTTCTGGAATAGGCTTCGGAACGAAAGCCTCTCTTTCTCCACTCTCCACTGTAGTGGTGATAGTGGTGGGGATAACAGGCTTGCTGGCCTGATTAGTACTGACACTCTGACCTTCAGTAATGGTCGGATGATTCTCTTCCCGTTCAGTTGACATGTTGGGTGATTGGGATTGACGAGAGAATCTTTGAGTCACTTGTTCTTCAGAAAGACCA
Source organism: Rosa lucieae (assembly GCA_024704745.1). Classification (NCBI taxonomy): domain Eukaryota; kingdom Viridiplantae; phylum Streptophyta; class Magnoliopsida; order Rosales; family Rosaceae; genus Rosa; species Rosa lucieae. Next base: position 20,098,359 of record CM045492.1, read on the forward strand.
CGACAGTCCTTGCGAGAATGCGGTCTGTAACTGGAGGTCTTATGCTTTGAGCAGTTAGTGTAAACCTTTTGGTAAGGGTTTTCGCTAGACTTCCCAATGGTTACGTTCACGAAAAGACACTATTGCAGGTCCCACTGGGCGTGCCAAAATGTTTGGCTCCAAAACCAGTTGGCGTGCAAACTGTCTCTTTTGAGCGTGTGCGCAAGCGTGCCAGCACCGTGGGGGTGCAGTCCTCGGCGGAGTCCCTTGACCTGACTTTTTCTTCAAGCGCTGTGGACGAGGAGAGCACCAACCGCGCCACAGGATTCTTCTCTAGCCTTTCGAGAAAGGACTTTTTGCCTTACGGATAAGGACTTTGGATGTGATCTCTTTGGTCACCAAATCGATACTCAACGTTGTCGGTTGAGCAGAGCAATCAATGGGAAGTTCTGAGAAAGCATAGGGTTTGCTAAAGTGTATCTTTTGCTTCGCTGGGTTGCGAGGGCGTTACCCTTGCTTCGCTGGTAGTATCTGTGGCAGTGGTACTAGCAGTCGGCTCGGAGAGACTAGGACTGAAACTACGGTCGCCGGGTTTCAACAACGTTGAAGGTTTGCTCCGGGGAGGCTTTGTAATCGCTGGGATTGATTGATTCAAGAGAGAGAGGTCCTTTGTTCTGCCGCTTAACCCTGTATTTATACACCTACGGTTTCAACTGCTCCTTGCCTTAGAAGGATTATTAATTGAAGTTTCCTATTCAATCTCTGCTACTTGATCTCAATAAGGTTTCATTTTCCTTAGGGATCACGGAGTGCGCGAAGCTATACCCCAAACCCGAGTAGGTTTATTTTTGGGCCGCAGGTATCGGCCCACTGGCTCAAATCCACCAAAAGATCTTGCCAAAAATACTTTTGGGCTCAAACACTGCATGTCTTGAATATTGTAGATTGGAGGATGCTTCTGAAGCAATGAGAAATATGAATGGGAAGAGATTAGGTGGTGACCAGATGCAGATACTTGTGGATTTTCTTCAATCACAACCTTCGACCTCAAGAAGGGTAGGCTTATTATTTAGTGTCTAGCATGCTTCGTATTTATATATATGATTATAATAATTTCTGTTACAATACTCATTACAGAAGCAGACATCCATCTTGTGTTTTGTAGAAAAAAAAAAGTTGGCATCTTATCTTATGTTGAAAAATTGATAGGAGTATGTTATAGGTTGTCTGTCGAAGTGTTAACTGGTGCTGACACTAGGCTTAAGAGGCTTCTTCTTGTTTCTTAATTTTGTTGGGTTTCCAAGGACATGATGCTCAGGTCCAACTGCTTATCAATGGTGAAGACATAAATGAAAATTATTTGAACATATAAAAGAAAACCTTGTGTACTTTGAAGGATTGAGTGTATGTTTTGGAGATAAAAGTTGAATGTCAAATGCAAATACACCATCTTTGCTATTGAGAGACATAGAACTTGTGTCCTTTTCAACAAATCATTATGTAAAGGGCATATTTCAATGTGAATTTGGAGGAGTTGAATATATGTATACGCATGTTTTGCATGTGTTTTGGAACAACTCTATGTCAACGCTTCAGTTGCTTATAAGCTAATATATTGAGAATAGATAAATACTAATTGCTTTTCCATTTCTTATCAATTTGTAATGAGTTTGTCTTTCCCTTCAGTCATTTGAACGGAAACAGTTGCCTGACTACTGAGATGGACAGTTTCTTGGCAGAGGTATCATGGGGCCTGCTGCTGATTCTCATTCTGGTCATAAAAGAAAACAGGCGAATACTTCCTTAATAAGCTGCTGAAAGTGTGTTGTTTTCTACTAGATAAGCTTATACTATGTTTATTGTCAATGCTTGAAGCTTCTTCATGAGAATTATTTGTTAGGTGATTATGTGACAGACATCTTACCTGTAATCGTTTATGGTTTTGTGATAATTTCTCAAGATGTATTTGTATCAATTCATGTTGCAGCCTTATTCTCAAATTTCTGGCCAACAGTAGCTCAGATTTGGTTGTTGGGTACCCTTCTTCAGACTAAATTGACGAAGAAATGCCCCACAATGCCATGATTTTGTTTGGTGAGATTGAGAGGATTTAAAGTTTTCCTTCAAGGCACTACTCATTTGTCGAATTCAGGAGTGTAGACGAAGCTCGGTGTGCCAAGGAGGGTTTGCTGGGCAGGCTTTTCAATGATCCTCGGATCACAATTATGTTTTCAACCAGTGATCTGCCACCAGCTAGCCCATACCAACCGGGAGGAGGCGAATGGTCTACTCCTAGACTTGATATGCAACTATTTAATGAACATTCAATGAGCAACTTAGGGCCTAGAGCTCTACCACAAAGTCCAAGTGGTAATTTTCTTAGACCAAATGACGTTCTAATGGGGCCTTTAGGTCCTCTGCCTCCTGGTAGATTTGATGATCTGCTTTATTATCAAGATGGCAGTTCCAAGAAGAGCCGCCTTAGTCCACCTGGTGTCAGGGGCATAGTTGGAGGTCCTAGGCCTCCTGATGATGACTACATCTGGCGTGGCATTATTGCCAAGGGTGGAACACCCATTTGTCGTGCTCGTTGTGTCCCTGTAGGCAAAGGGATAAGAATTGAGATGTGAGTACACAACCTTTTTCCTTTTTATTATTGGTATCTCCTTCCTTTTGTCTGTTTTCCATTGTGTTATCTTGTTGGAGGTGACAGATAGCATCTTTTTTTGGTTTGTTTCTGCTTAGTACATGAGGCAAGCTAGCTATTACTTTCTCCACTATGCTTTGTATTAATTTATTACCTTCCCAAAACTTTCCTGCTGGCCCCATGATACAACTAGAAAAGCACTCAAGTAAGCAAATAACTTGATTTCTTTACTTGAGGTGGAGACATTACACATCCGCATTTTTGTTAGCACGTCCCTGTTTCCTGGTTGTATGATTTTGAACTACTCAATCTTTTTTTGTGCTATGTTTTTTTTGGTTTGGTATTCAACTTTGTCAAATTCAACTAGTTTTCACAATCTTTGTATTAGCATGATGAATAATCTTGTGTGTGCAAGCTAATCAGAGCATGTGTCAAGTATGGCTATAATGTTTTTGTTTTATGTTTTGCAGTTATGAAATTGTTAATTGTTCAGCTAGAACTGGATTGGCTATGCTGATTAAACACTTTGCTGAGGCCATTGTATTCGACATTATGTTCTTCTAGCCAGACAGGGTAGATGATTTTGCTTCCTACACTGAATTCCTTCATTATCTAGGTGCGAAAAACCGTGCTGGTTTTGCAAAGTTTGATGATGGGATGACATTGTTTTTAGTACCTCCTTCAGACTTCTTGAAGACTGTTTTGAAAGTTGCCGGCCCTGAACATCTGTATGGTGTGGTTCTCAAGTTTCCACAACAAGTTCCTAGTGCTGCTTCCATTCAGCAACCAGCACATCTACCCATTGAATCTTCACAATATATAGATAAACAACAGATTCCTCCTATACATGCTGAGTACGTATACCATTCCATCGAAGGATGAACATGGTTTTCCTATGGAATATTATAACAGGGTTTCAAGTGAGGACTCAAAGCTTTCTTCAAAATCACTGTTTCCACCTACTAGCGATTCTTCTATGGTGCAGTCAGTAACCCAAGATTATTCCTCTAAATATAGTAATAGTGCTGTAGTATCATAGGCTGGAGTTCCATTATTAACACCTGAACTTTTTGGCTATCTGGCGACTTTACTGCCTGGAAATGCACAGCCGTCTTTGCTAGCAAGTTCGAAGCTATCGGCATGGGAAACAAGATCAGTAGTTAGACCCTCATTTCCTGGATGGAAACATGATCAACAAATTTATGATCACACGGCTCATGCATTGCAACAGTTAGGTAGTCAGTTCAATCCACAAGAACCAAGTCTTCCACAGTACCAGCCTACTTATCCATCCGGTACAAACACATCAAGTTACCACTCTGGTCCACTGGTGCTTGGTAGCACCCAAATGCCAGATTCTTCTTTTGTCAGTCTGTTTGAGCCCAAAAGTAATTTTCGCAAGATCCCTTTAGGGGATTTAGCATAGCAGGCTGATACATGCGGCCCAAAATTAACTCTACTTGGGTTTGAGTTATAGCTTCACCAATTCCGAGATCCATAAGGAAAAACGAGTCCTTACTGGAATTAAGTAGCGGAGATTGAATAGGAAACTTCAATCAATAATCCTTCTTTGGCAAGGAACCGTCGAAACCCTAAGGTATAAATACCAGGTTTCAAGGATGAAACAAACACAACTCTTCAACTAATCTCAATGATTATCAAAGTCTCTCCGGAGCAAACCTATCTTGCAACCTTGTTGCAAACCAGCGAAGCAAGGGTAACGCCCTCGCAACCCAGCGAAGCTAAGGTCACGGTTTAGCAAACCTTGTGCTTTCTCCCAACTTCCCAGTGATTGCTCTGCTTAGTTTACAACACTAAGTATCGATTCGGTGAACGCAAGAGATCATAACCAAAGCCCTTATCCTTAAGGCAAGAAGTCATTTTCTGGAAGACATATAAAAGAACCTTGTGACGAGGTTGGTGCTCTCCTCGTCCATAGCGTGTACTTATATGAGCATTTGCAAGCATAATTAGCTATAATGAGCCACACTCATGATACCGCCAGCAGTACCATCTACCACCAACTGTGTGACCTATAGAAACATAGCCAAACAGGCTACCGCCTGAGCCCTAACTCGCCCCCAGATCACTGCTGACGCGCCGCTCCAAGATAGCATCAGAAGCTTCAGACGCTGGGGACTAAAGCACATCAGTCCCACATCAAAAACATGGAGAAGATCAGTTCCATCCTCACCTATAATAGGTTCTCTCATCTCTCCTCATTAATTACGCATTTACTACTTACCTATGGTTACTTTGTCAACATAAATACATTGACTAACTTAGGTATCGGAGAAGAGAAGATCGCCCAACGTGGTCTCCCTCTGACGCCCTCTGTATTTTACTTAACAGGTAAACGGAAGCTCTGAATACCACAAGTAGCTGTCCGCCCGTCGGATCAGCGTTAACCGAGGTTCAACTACCGCTGAACTTTTAGACATTAACATTAACGCCGTCTGTGGGAATCCTTGAACAATCCTTGAACAAAAGGTGATCCACCACAACTACCATGACTAGAGGTAGCGGGGAAAACGCTCAGCAGCAAGCGGACTAGTCTGCCGACCCCCACCCCACAAACCTGACAGCTAATGTTGACCCAGTGGTAAACGTTAATCGTGCACTTTTCAATACTCCATCAAACCTTGCGGCGGAAACCCAGCCGGGCAGCAGTCGCCCCCCGGTCCGGGATCTCACCGCTATGTATGAGCTAGCTTTGGCGGACCTTCACAAGGCAAACAGGGAGCGCGAGCAGGAGCGTATAGAGAAGGCTGAGGCCCAAAAGCAGGTGGCAACGCTGATGTTAAATTCGACGAATTAAAAAAGGCGCTGGAAGCAAACGCTAACACAACACACCGCGAGCAATCGCGGAGCACCAGACACAGTAGACCTAATGCAGGCGGAATACCAGTGATACAGATGCAGATACAGCTGAACCCACCAGAGGTGATCGGCCCACCTCCTCTGCCCCCCCTAATGATGGAGCAAGAGGCGGAATTACAGCCAAACACCAGCCGACCGGTAACCAGGGCCAGAACAGAAGGTAATCCACCCACCCCCGGGTGAGAGGTGGAACCTCCAGGCCAGGACCGCTGGAGACGCAACCACCCTAATCCTGGAAAGGATGCAATAATTAGAGCAAAGGCTAACCCGGGCGGAGGCAGGCGCCCCAGCGCCAACGCCAAATCCTCTCTTTACATCCAGACCTGGACCATTCATCGCCAGGATCCTGCAGGCCGTCAGACCAGCATACGCAAAGACACCAAAGATGTCACACTACAATGGCATGTCCGACCCCTTCGTCCACATGGACACCTTTAAGAAGGTTACTAACAATAAGGGATTTGATGACGCCACCCTCTGCCACTTGTTCAGCGAAACGTTGGATAGCAAAGCAATGAGCTGGTTCTTCTAATGTCCGCCAGACTCCATCGACTCATTCCACGCACTGTCAAACGCTTTCCTATCTCGGTTCATCTTGTTGGCCGCCGGACATCATAACACAACTCAGCTGTTTAACCTCAAGTAGGGGGTAGCGGAAACATTGAAGGTGTTCGTCACCAGGTGGCGAGCGATAGCATCTCAGTGCCGCGATCTTGACAAGACAATGGCGCTGGCAGCCTTCAAGCAAGGACTCCTCAAGGGACCATTTCTCTATCAACTCAATTACAATCATCCAAATGCCGCATATGACCATGTCATGAGCGAGGCAGTGATCCATGCACAGGCAGAATTCATCATGTATAGAGAAACCCCCCAGCAATCAAGAGACCACTAGGAAAACCTCTGCTACACCGTCAACAGATAAGAAGAGAGAGTGGCAACAAGGCACTTACCAGAACAAGCGGCAGAAGGACCAGCATTACAACAAGGGCAACCGCTCATCCCAAGGGGATAACCACAACAAATAGACAGAGTCCTCCTAGCGGTATACAATGTTCACGGTCCTCACAGCCTCGTATGAAGAAATATACGACCAGTGCAAGGATCAGATTCCTCCACCACCCCCAAGAAAATACCCAAGGGAGGGAAAGCCCAGGAACACCGGTAAATGGTGCAAATACCATGAGGACAGTGGCCAAAACACCAACAATTGCGATGCTCTCAAGACAGCTATCAAGACTTTGTATCGTGAAGGTAAGATGGAGCAATTCAAGATCCGCCAACCACTACCCGTGATCGCCAACATTGAACAAATGGGCCGCATCAATACCATTGACGGCGGTGCTCCAATTACCAACATGTCCCACAAGGCAAAAAAGGGTTATGCACGTGCTAACCACCCCAACGAAGTTTACAATATCCGCTACGAAAGGTTCGCCAAACTACCAAGATCTGGTTGGGGACCCATTGCCTTCTCGGAGGAGAAGGAGCACGGAGTGCATCTACCCCACGACGATCCATTCTTAATTGACGCCATACTCGATAAATGGTCAGTGGGGAGGATCCTTGTGGACAGCGGATCCGCTGTCAATGTCATCTTCAATGGTTGTTACAACAAACTCCAGCGGAATAGAAAATTACTCCAGGATCATGAGCCATTGCTCAGCTTCTCTAGAGACATCACGCAACCATTAGGTTCCGACTACATGCAATTAGTTATCGGCACCAGTCCATGTACGGCGAAAATCCATACAGAGTTCATCATTGTCGACTGCTTCAGTTCATACAATGCCATTATCGGTCGACCTGCACTCAACATGCTCAAGTGCATCATAGCCGGATATATGCTCCTCATGAAGTTCCCTACACCCAACGGGACGGGCTGTGTCAAAGGAAGTCAACAATTGGCACGAGAATGCTACTCCACAACTGTAGCATGGTCGACGCGCCACCATGAGATACTAACATTAGGAAACCATGCACCACCGCCAGACATCTTTGAGGACCCTAGACATGAAGAGAAGAAATATGTCAAAAAGGAGCCTGTCAACCCAGAAACATCTTTGAGGGTTATCAGCATCTCCGACGAGCACCCTGAGTGAACAATTCGCATCGACACTTAGCTAGACACAGAGGTAGCGGCAGAACTCACCCAGTTTCTACGTGACAACGTCGCCGTCTTTGCATGGTCCTACGCTGACATGCCAGGCATCTCCCCTGAGATCATCACACACAAGCTGAGCATCAAGCCATCCTCCTACCCTGTCAAGCAGCGGCGGAGGGCCTTCGATGAGGAAAGGTATCGTGCAATAGGGGGAGGAAGTCGCAAAACTACAGAACATCGGGTTCATCCGCCAAGTCAATTACCCTCAGTGGATTTCCAACCTGGTGATGGTCAAGAACCCTAGAGGGAAATGGCGGATGTGTGTCGACTTTAAGGACCTTAATAAGGCATGCCCCAAGGATAGTTTTCCGCTACCCCACATAGACTAAATTGTCGATGCCACTGCTGGACACGAGCTACTGAGCATGATTAACGCTTTCTCCGGCTACAATCAGATCAAGATGCACCTTGGTGACCAGGAATACACCGCCTTCACCATCGACAAGGGCCTATACTGCTGCAATGTCATGCCCTTCGGTTTGAAGAACGCCGGTGAAACTTACCAGCGGTTGATTAATGCCATGTTCGCTGAGCATCTGGGCAAAATCATAGAGGTATACATGGACGACATGGTAGTCAAAAGCATCAAAGCTAGCAGACACATGGCCAACCTCCGCATCATATTCACCATTCTATTGGCTGATAGGAGCATAAATGCGACGTTTATAATGTTTAAACCCTATATTTTGCTAAGTTATTTCCTTTATCTTGATCAATTTAACTTAGTTAGTATTTTGCAGGTAAAATGGAGTCTCAAATTCGAAAAATGGCTAAGGCAGGCACAAGTGGCGCAGAAATGAAGAAAGATGAAGAAATGGAAGTTTTCCCAGTTTGACTAGGAAAAGGAATCCCAGTTGGAGTAGGAGTCTGAATCTGACTTGGACTAGGAGTTCTACTTGGACAAGGAAACTCAATTCTACTCAGATAAGGAATCCTAGTGTGATAAGGAGTCCCTATTGGATAAGATTACTCAAGAAGGTTCCGGAAGAGTCCAGAATATTTCGGCAAAAGGAAGCAGTATTTGACTAGGAAACCTGATTGCATATGGAGTTCTACTTGTACTAGGAGACTTGTGGAAGCTAGGAGAACCAAAGGAGTATTCATGAAGCATCTAGAAACGGCATGAAGGGCATGTGAAAGGCATGTGATAAAAAGAAATCCTAATTGGACACAAGTTATGCTTTAAAGTCAAATCCATTACAGATTCGGAAAACTGCCTGTGGAGATCAGTCAACTTCAACTGAGTGTCAAAAATATATCAGAGCTCATAAAATTATGATCTTTATATGGTTGGAAAGCTACGGATGTCTAGTTTCCAGATATTTATGGTTTGTCGATATCTATTTTATAGAGAAAGTTATGGCCGTTTTAGTTCACTGAGGTCAATTCTGCCAGAAATCTGTTTTGTGTCAAAGAAGTCTTAAATCAACAAAAGCTTGGAGAAGTCAAGTAGAAACGAATTGGGAGAGCCTTGGGATGTTCTCCTATATATACCTAGTGTATTTGACGTCTCAAGTGAACACTTTTTCTCCACAATTCACTTTCTCACTTGCTTTCTCTCTAGTTTTCAGGTTTTCACAATCTTCAAGGAGCTAAGCTGTGCCACCTTCCTCCACCACCGTGTTCATCACTTGTTGCAACATCTTGGAGCTGCTTTGGGTCTTTGGGACATAATTAAGGGTTGTTCATATGCTTTACCATACATATATTCACGGTTTGGTGTACTTGTTAGATAAAATTTCTGCTTTGGATTTTCTATGTGTGAACCTAAACTTTTGAGCATGAATCTTATTTTTGGATGCAATTTTGATATTCTTTTCAATGTTTGGTTTGTTTATGTGTGTTTGATTCTTGTTAATTGCCGAATATATGGAATGATAATATGGTTTTCTTTTATAGAAAATTTTTGCATGTTCTTGTTCTTTGGTGGCCAACTTAGGATGATTGCATGTAATTGGAGCTAGTAATTAGGTTAACACTTTGTGACTCTAATTCAATATGGTAGTAAAGGCTTTGTACAAAGGTCGAAATCAGATTATGCATGTAATGAAAAGACTTGCTTTGAGTACTTGAATTTGCATGTTTATTGACTAAACTTTCACTTGCTCTTAATGATTTGAATGCATGAGATTATGAGTCGCTTCGATTGTGTGATACTTGCGTTTGAAATATATTGGTTAGGCGCTTCCTTTGATCAATTGTGTAAAGGGAAGTCATATAAGGTATATTGTTCGCTTGTAACTTTGTTTCTTGGGTTGATATCGTTCTATGGTGATTAATAAAGATTAAGGGATGCATGAATGGACTGATCTTGAATGGTTCTTGATAAGTTGTTTTCCAAAAATTCTTCTTTTCCCACCTTTGTAAATAAAATGTTTTTATTCTTTTATTTGTTTTCTGAAAATTTCGAATTCAATCTTTAAAACCCCCCTTGTTCTTGTTTCTTGATGTTGTATATTTGTAATTAAATAAAATCGGTTTTAGGATTTTTAAGTTGCATGTACACGTAAATAACTAAGTTAATAATCTGAAAATATATTTTTATTTTGTGAATAGTGATTTTGTGAATAGTATTCCGTGAATGGTGTTTGTAGGAATTGTTTTGGTGTTTTTTAGGAGTTTGTTAGGGTTTCCTAATTTTTAGGGATGTCTTCCTATTTTTAAGGGGGTGCTCCTATTTTCTAGGGATTGGTTCCTAAATTTTAGGGATTTTGTTTCCTACTTGTATTTGGTTTTCTAATTAGTGTATGACTAGTATTCCTTGTTGTATATGATTCCTAACTTGACTATGACTTGTAAAAATATATTTTAGTAGGAGTAGGATTCCTAAATTAATTCTAATTTGTATTCTTTTGTAAATTTTGAATTGTTGTCTATATATATCTTTTATTTTCGTGAATTTTGTATATCCTTCTCTCTAAATTCGTTTCACATGTAAGTACCCTCAATCCCCGACTTGAATGATCCCTGCTTATTCTATACTAACAACTACATTTTTCAGGGTATAAATTGGCGATTGCTTTTTCACGTATCATTGGCTTATGGCATGCGCCTCAACCCGGAAAAATGTTTCTTTGGCATCACCGCCAGCAAATTCCTAGGTTACATAGTCAGTGAACGGGGCATAGAGGCCAATCCTGACAAGGTGCAAACCATCCTCAACATGAAGGCTCCAGAATGGAAAAAACACGTGAAGAGCCTCCAGGGCAAGCTAACCGCTCTCTCTTGGTTCATTTCGAGACTCACTGATTGATGCCTCCCATTTTTCAAAGTCCTAAAGACGACACACAAGAAGGTAATCACTGGAACCTACACTGTGAGACGGCATTCCAGGGCTTGAAAGAGTACTTGGAAGCAGTTGATAGGAGCAAAAAGTGTGACGATATTATTGAATATGTGCCCCATTTTAGCCTTGTTTCTCCCTTAGTTTAGTGTTTTGAGTCATTAAGTCATTTTGAGAGTCTTGTTGAGTGTTTGGAGTGAAATAAGCAGAAAATGCCAAATTCATGAAAAATCCAAGCTGGATCAGGATTCCTCTCTGTCGATTGCTTTTGCGGTCTTTTCATTTTAATTCCCTTCATTTTCTCTAGAAAATTCTGATATTTTCCTGCTTGTTGTAGGAAACGTTGCCTGGTGGAACTCTTGGAAACAGCAATGATGGAGTCATAAAATAAAGCATTTAAGATATGAAGAAGGGAAATAAAGGAGAAAGGCGTTTTCAGTTGGGGAATAAAAGAAAAAGACGTTTTCAGTTGAGGAATAAAAGAGAAAGATGTTTCAGCTTGGAAATTAAAGAAATTGCCCCATTATGAGAGGAGTTAAGGCCATAAAGGAGACGTTTTTAGTTGGGAAATTAAAGGAATTATGATGCAATCCCATCCGTCCAATGATGAAGGATATGATCGACAAAAGCCAACCAATGCTCCCCTATAAATAGGCAACGTCCAGAACAAAATTTTCATCACTTCCCAGCCAAGATCGCTTCCAGGCCTATCACTTCCTGACCAAGATAATTCTTGGCCTATCACTTCCTGGCCAAAAACCATTCCAAGACTGCCCAATTCACTCCTCAAATCTCCATCTCCTACAAGACCGTGACCACCATCCATCCATCAATCTACGAAGCTCTTAGGAGCTGAGTCAAGGACGCTCCACCACCATAGCAGAGATGAGTTCATCACCTTGTTGCTAAGCCACTTAGAAAAGCTTCACAGTGTAACTATGACTCTACTTACAATTTTTGTTTCGGTTTTGTGTGTTTGGATTTGCGAATTGTGTAATTGGAGACATGAAATTTTCAGAATATTTTTATTAATATTTTTGAGATTTTCAGTTTATTATTGAGTTAATTTCGAGAATTCTTTTATGATGCATGTTATAATCTTGTGTCCTTTTACGTATTTAGGTAATTTTCAGAGTTAGGTTCATAAGTTTGCATGCTGATAGGAGCATAAAATGCGACGTTTATAATGTTCAAACCCTATATTTTGCTAAGTTATTTCCTTTATCTTGATCAATTTAACTTAGTTAGTGTTTTATAGGTGAAAATGGAGTCTCAAGGTCCAAAAATGGCTAAGGAATGCACAAGTGGCGCAGAAATGAGAAGAAATGAAGAAATGGAAGTTCTCCCAGTTTGACTAGGAAAAGGAATCCTAGTTGGAGTAGGAATCAGAAGCTGACTTGGATTCAAACTCTTAAGTCGCGAAAATTAGAAGTTCTACTTGGACAAGGAAACCCAATTCTACATAGATAAGGAATCCTAGTGTGATAAGGAGTCCCTGTTGGATAAGGATTACTCAAGAAGGTTCCGGAAGAGTGTAGAAGAATCGCAGAAAAGAAGTTTGTATTCAACTAGGAAACCTACTTGCATATGGAGTTCTACTCATACTAGGAGACCTGTGGAAGCTAGGAGAAGTCTATGGAACGTCCATGAAGTGTCTAGAAGTCTCAAGAAGGTCATATGCCGTGCACATGGAAGAGGAAGCAACAAGAAATTCGAATTACAAAGCAATATGGAATTTGGACTTCTTGTTGAGTTTGGATTGGAATTGCCGTGAGATTCTTGAAGGTTCTAGGGAGTTCTTGACGTTTCTACTTCAGAATAGGCGTGGAAGACATGTGAGAGGCATGTGATGTGAAGGAAAACCGAATTGGATTCAACTTGTGCTTTAAAAGTCGAAATCATTACAGATTCGGAAATCTGCCTGTGCAGATCAGTCAACTTCAACGGAGTGTCAAAAATCGTTCAGAGCTCAGAAAATTATGATCTTTATGTGGTTGGAAAGCTACGGATGTCTAGTTTCCAGAGATTTTTACGGTTCATCAATACCTATTTTCTAGAGGAAGTTATGGCCATTTTAGTGGACTGAGGTCACTTGTTATGGCCTATTTTCTCCACAATTTCGTATTCTCACTTGTTTACTCTCTAGTTTCAGGTTTTCACAATCTTCAAGGAGCAAAGTCGTGCCATCACCCTCCACCACCGTGATCTTCACTTGTGCCACCACCTTGGAGATGCTTTGGACCTTGGGACGTGATTAAGGGTTGTTCATATGCTCTACCATACATATAACTCACGGTTTTGTATAATTGTTAGATAGAATTTCTGCTTTGGATTTTCTATGTGTAAACCGAATCTTTTGAGTATGCAAAACTGTTTTCGAATGCAATTTTGATGTTCTATTCAATGATTGATGTGTTTATGTGTCCTTTGTCTTGATTGATTGCCGAATGCATGGATTGATAATCTGATTTTTGTGCTTCATTACATGGAACGTTCTTGTGGTTCGAAACATGGGAAGACTTGCATGTAATTTGCTAGTAATTAGGTTTGATGCTTGGTGAAACCTAATTCGAATAAGTAGTAAAGGCTTGCTTTGAGTCGAAAATCAGATTATGCATGTGATGATAAGTTCTGACATGCTTGGATTTGCATGTTTATTGATTCTTTCTTGAACTTAATGATTTGAAAACGGGATTTTTCAACACAGTTGCTTGGAGTGTGTGATATCGAACTTTTCAAAATAGAATTGATTTGGTGCTTTGCTATTTCGATTTGACTTAAGAAAGAAAGTTAAAAGGGGACAATGGTTGCTTTGATCTTTGTGTTCTTGGTTGATAGCTTTCCATGGTAATTAAAAGAAAGATTAAGGGATGCATGAAAATATTGATCTTGATGAGTTCTTGATAAGTTGTTCTTCGAAAATTCTTCTTTTCCCACCTATGTAAATAAAACGATTTTCATTCTTTTAATGTTTTCTGAAAATTCATAGTTTAAATCTTTAAACCCCACCCCCCCCCCCCCCCCCCCCCCTTGTTTCGTTTGTTATGTGTTTTTGTATATTTGTAATTAATTAAAATTAACTTAGAGTTTTTAGGTAGCATGTTAACTTTGATAGTTAAATAAAATAAAAATAAAAATAAATGTTTTTAAATTCGTGAATAGTGTCTCCGTGAATAGTAAATATGTGTTGGTGTTTTTTAGGAATTAATTTGGTGGTTTTTAGGAGTTTGTTATGTATTTGTTATGTGCTCCTATTTTTTAGGGATTAGCTCCTAAATTTTAGGGAAAGTAGTTAGAATTAGTTTTGACTTAGGAGTCCTAGTTTGACTTTGCTTCTAATTTGTTTCCTACTTGTATTTGACTTCCTAATCCTTATATAACTTGTAATTCTTATTGTATGTGGATTTCTAATATAATTATGACTTGTAAATTGTGTATAAATAGGAGTAGGATTTCCAAAACCTTGTCTAACTCAAATTCTCTCTTTCTTTCGAAATCTATGTCTATATATACTTGTATATTTTGTTGTTTTCTCATTCCTTGCTCTCTAATTCGTAATACATGTATGGTTGCTCTCTAATTCTTTGTTGCTTCTTTTGTTGTTCGAAATTTATGCATGCTTGTAACTTGTTGAATTCTAATTTTCGTAAACTTGTAAATATTATGTTTTTGATTTCGAAAACTTGTAAATTCTTTTCTTTATATGTTTCTCACATGTTAGCACCCTCAATCCCCGGCTTGAACGATCTTTGCTTATTCTATACTAATAACTACATTTTTCAGGGTTTAAATTGGCGATTGCTTTTGCACGTATCAATTTTTGGCGCCGTTGCCGGGGATTGAAAAGTCTTCATGTGATAAAAACGCCACTAAGGTATGATTTTGGTAAGGGATTTTGAACTATTATGGAATAGGTGAAGTCTCGTTTGTTGATATTAGCCTTAACCCCTTATTAGCACCTGATTCAGGTCTTTTAAGGTTGAGGGCGGCTTTTATTAACACTTGAAAAATGTCTTACACATATGCCTTTTCTTATCTAAGTAAGTATAGCCTATGTGAAATGGTGACTAGGAAGGGGACAACGTCCATGATGGGTTTTGAATCCAGAAGTGCAATCAAACGAGCCTAAACCACTATGTGGGAGTAGCTTGTGCCAAAATGGTTTCTACCTCTCGTGTTCGTCCTCCCCCGCACTGGCCATTTCAGTAAGGTTGCCCAAAGGATTTGAGAAGAAGTATGTGTGGAGGCAAGGACTTGGGCCGCACGTCCAAAACAATGGTTCATTATGTCTTATTGAAGTCATACACTTAGACAATTTTTGAAAGAATTGGCTTGGGTAAGAATGTTGTAAGTCATAACGGAATAGGTGAAAGTTCTTTTATTAATGCTTGTCAAGCAACCCTTTTTATCAAGTAGGCGCACCTTAGTAACACAGGGTGTCTAGGTTGATTGGATACGAGAAGTGCTTACAAGAGGGCCAAAACCACCATGTGGGAGTAGCTCCGCCAAAATCGTTCCTCTACTACCTGGCTCTGTGTGAAAAGAGTTACCAAAAGATAAAGAGGGGGAGATTTGCATTAACATAAGAATCTTTGGGCCGCACGTCTAAACCTTGACTTAACGACTACTTATTTAAGTTGATTATTTCAAAAATTGTAAAAGATTGTAACTAACCCTAAAAATTTCGTAGACTTTGGTTTATACATGTATATATGTGACGTTTTTGATGTGTGTCCTTTGGTCCACGTCTTGTTTGTACCTTACTAACATTATTCTTTTGTTTTACTACAGATCAATGAATGTCTGGATCATCTGAACCACCTAAGTACACCAAAACGCCTCTTCACGTCATCAAAGATAGACTTGAGAGATTGAAGAAGAACTCGGACATTTTTGACGTTCAAGTGACCACACCTCTTCAATTTCGTGAGCTTCAATTAGACAGTGAAGGGAATAGAGTAGAGGGAGGATCAGAAGCTTCGGACACTTCAGTTAATCCATCACCACACCAAACGCCACCTCCATCACCTCGTGCACTTTTAGTCGTTCCACCACCACCACCACCAATGGCTCTCACCATCAGACAACTTTCTACATCCGTCATCCCACCTGGTGGAGTTCCAACTTGCATAATCTACCCTGCTGCAGCTGAGGGGGCAACAGCTGATTTTGAGTTGAAGTCTGGGTACTTCATCGTCTTCCTACCTTCCATGGACTATCTATGGAGGATCCCAACCAACACTTGATGGAATTTCAGTTCATATGCACTAGCATGAAGCCTCAAGGAGCGGATGAGCAAATTTTGAAGCTGAAGGCCTTCCCATTTTCGTTGGCTGACAAGGCAAAACAATGGCTCTACGAGTTACCTAGTGGACGAATTACATCTTGGGCAGACATGATGAAGGCGTTTCTTGAGAAGTATTTTCCTACATCTCGCATCATCATGTTAAGGAAGAAGATAAGTGGAATCCAACAAGGGCAGGATGAGTCCTACGCAGAATACTTTGAAAGGTTCAAGTCTCTTATCACTCAATGCCCTCAACATGGCATGAAGGATGAGACCTTGCTCACTTGCTTTTATGATGGGCTCATACCTTTGGAAAGAGATATGCTAGATGCAGCTTCTGGTGGATCGTTTGTTGACAAGGAACCTGCGGCTGGAATGGTTCTAATTGAGAATAGGGCCTTGAATCAACAACAATATGGAAGCTCTAGGCCCAAATCCACCACCACAAGTGAAAGGGTCCATGAGGTAAGTACTTTAGCTCAATTGGAAGATAAAATTAACAAACTTACTTCTCTTGTGTCTCAGGGATCACATGGACAAGTCATGGTGTGTGGAGTTTGTTCTATGCAAGGGCATGTGTCTGACCAATGCCCTCAACTCATGGAAAGTGGAGGACTTGAAGGTGTCAACGCCTTAGGCTTTCAACAAGGGTTCCAACGTCCTAGGAATGATCCTTACTCAAACACTTACAATCCTGGATGGAGGGATCACCCTAACTTTCGTTGGAAGGACAATGACAACGTTCAAAGTGCACCTCAAGGCTTCCAACAACGTCCTCAAGGCTTTTACCAAAAGCCTCAAGTCCCTAACCCTACTCCTTTTAATTCGAATTTCAATTCAAATGCTTCTTCTTCTTCTAATGATGAGTTGATCAAGGCACTAACCAAGTCTACTCAAGCTTTAATTGCAGGTCAAACTAATCATGGAAACCAAATCAACGCCATATCCACAGATGTAGCTGAGATGAAGAAGCAAATGAGTCAAGTGGTGGAGTTCATGGGTAAGTTTCATGAGCAAGGTAAGTTACCAAGTGGCACCATCCCAAATCCTCACTTTGAGCAAGCCAAAGCCGTGACTACAAGGAGTGGTAAGACCCTTGTAGACTTTCCTAAGCCTCCCAAAAAGAACTTAACGTCAACTTTAGAGGAGGAAGAGGACCCTGCAACGTCCAAGGCTCATGTGACGTCTCAACCTTCAAATGCACAACCGAACCTTCAAGGTAATGTTTCTAACTCTTTCAATTCGGTTATTGCTAATCCATCTTCTTCTCCATTGCCTTTCCCAAGCAGATATGCTAGATCCAAGAAGGATGAGGCCGAAAAGGCCATCTTGGAGACCTTCAAGAAAGTGCAAATCAACATACCTCTCCTTGAGGCCATAAAGCAAATTCCTAAGTATGCCAAATTTTTGAAGGAACTTTGCACCACAAGGAGACAAAACCGTGAGAAGGAGGTGGTGAAGGTAAGTGAGAATGTCTCAGCTGTGCTTCAGAGAAGAATGCCTGAAAAGTGTAAGGATCCAGGGAGTTTTTCTATCCCTTGTGTCATTGGAACTAGTAGATTCGAAAATGCCATGCTAGACTTAGGTGCTTCTATAAATGTCATGCCTTATTCTGTATATGAAACTCTAGGTCTAGGTGAACTCAAACATGATAATGTTATTATTCAGTTGGCAGATCGATCTAATGCATACCCTAAGGGGTTAGTTGAGGATGTACTTGTGCAGGTTGGTGAGCTAATCTTCCCAGCCGATTTTTACGTCCTAGAGATGGAGGAGCCCTCTCCCAAGTCAACGCCACTTTTGCTAGGTCGTCCCTTCATGAGGACGGCTAGGACTAAAATTGATGTTTATTCTGGCACCTTGACAATGGAATTTGATGGAGAAGTTGTTGGCTTCAACATTTTTGAAGCTATGAGGTATCCTTTAGTTGATTTTCAATCATGTTTTTCTATTGATATACTTGATGATCTTGCGCAGAAATTCATGGAGATTATGGAGGAGGATGCCATGGCTTCAACCATTGCAAGTGGTGTTGGTTTCTTGGAAAATGGCGCCACCATACCTAAGGAAGAACTCACGGATTCTTATGGGGCAATCCACCTAGAAAACGTTGCTTTTCTTGAAGCAACACCACTTGAGTTAAGTAATGTTTCTTCTTTGTCAATTTCGGTTTCTTCTAATAAACCTTTACCTTCAGTGATTCAGGCACCTACTTTAGAACTTAAGCAATTACCAGATCACTTGAAGTATGCTTATTTGGGGGACAAAGAGACATTACCGGTTATCATTTCATCATCTTTGACGCCTACTCAAGAGGACAAACTTGTGGAGATGCTTAAGAGGCACAAGACTGCAATTGGATGGACTTTAGCAGATATTAAGGGAATTAGCCCTACCACTTGTGTCCATAGGATTTTGCTTGAGGAGGGAGCCAAGCCAACTAGGGAGGCTCAAAGACGTTTGAATCCACCTATGATGGAAGTTGTGAAGAAAGAAATCATCAAGCTTCTTGACTGTGGTGTCATCTACCCTATCTCAGACTCTAAGTGGGTTTCACCAGTTCAAGTTGTGCCTAAGAAGTCTGGGATCACAGTTGTGAAGAATGCAGAGAATGAGTTAGTGCCTCAGAGAACTGTGACTGGCCATCGAGTTTGTATCGACTATAGGAAGCTCAACGCCACTACTAGGAAGGATCACTTCCCTTTGCCATTCATTGATCAGATGCTTGAGAGATTAGCTGGCCATGAGTTTTATTGCTTCTTAGATGGATATTCTGGTTACAATCAAATTGCCATTGCTCATGAGGATCAAGAGAAAACGACCTTCACTTGTCCTTTTGGAACGTTTGCCTACAGAAGAATGCCATTCGGACTATGCAACGCCCCAGGTACTTTTCAAAGGTGCATGGTAAGTATCTTTTCTGATTTTATTGAGAAAATTATTGAAGTTTTTATGGATGACTTTTCTGTCTTTGGTAAAGATTTCGAAAATTGCTTAAGTAACTTAGAATTGATACTTGAACGTTGTGAAGAAACTAACCTTGTTTTAAATTGGGAAAAATGTCACTTTATGGTTAAACAAGGAATAGTTTTAGGGCATATTGTTTCTAAACGTGGAATAGAAGTGATAAGCTAAAGTAGATCTTGTTAAGATACTTACCATACCCCACAAGTGTGAGGGAGGTCCGTTCTTTTCTTGGACATGCAGGTTTCTACAGGCGCTTTATCAAGGACTTTTCCAAGATTTCTAGGCCCCTATGTCGTTTACTTCAAAAGGAGGTGGCGTTTGAGTTTGATGAGGATTGCAAGAAGGCATTCAACACTTTGAAGGAGCTTCTAACATCTGCACCAATTATGCTTCCACCAGATTGGTCTCTACCTTTGAGATATGTGTGACGCCTCAGATTATGCCATTGGGGCCGTGCTAGGCCAAAGGAAGGACAAGAAGCCTATGCCATCTACTATGCGTCTAGGACCCTAATGATGCTCAACTCAATTACTCTACAACTGAAAAAGAACTTTTAGCTGTTGTTTTTGCCTTAGAAAAATTTCGATCTTATTTATTGGGTACTAAAGTCATAATTTATTCTGATCACACAGCTTTAAGGTACCTGATGTCAAAGAAGGAGGCAAAACCTAGGCTAATTCGTTGGATACTCTTGCTACAAGAGTTTAAGAGTTTGACGTTGAGATCAAGGATAAGAAGGGTTCAGAGAATGTTGTAGCCGACCACTTGAGTAGACTAGTGAGTGAGGAGGACGCCATACCTTTAGTTGTGATGTTTTCGGATGAACAACTCTTCGGAATCCAGGTAAGTGAGCCTTGGTATGCAGATATTGTTAATTACTTGGTGTCCAAAACGTTTCCTAGTAATATGCTAAGTGCTCAACGTGATAAACTTAAAACTATGGCTAGGCAATTTGTTTGGGATGATCCTTACTTGTGGAAATATTGTTCTGATCAATTGATAAGGAGATGTGTGCCTAATAATGAACAAAAAGCTATACTTGAGTTTTGTCATACTAAACAATGTGGTGGTCACTTTGGCTCTGATAGAACTGCTAGGAAGGTGTTGGAATCTGGTTTTTATTGGCCTACTTTATTCAAAGATCCATATGAGTTCTGTGTGACATGTGATAGATGCCAAAGAACAGGAAATTTAGGTCCTAAAGATCAAATGCCTTTGAATTTTGTACTAGTTGTCGAAATTTTTGATGTTTGGGGTATTGATTTTATGGGTCCTTTTCCTTCATCTAATGGTTTTCTTTATATTCTCTTGGCTGTTGATTATGTTTCTAAGTGGGTGGAAGCGAAAGCCACCAGGACTAATGATTCTAAGGTTGTTGCAGAGTTTATAAAGTCTAATATTTTTAGTAGGTTTGGCATGCCTAGAGCAATCATTAGTGATGACGGTTCTCACTTTTGCAACAAGACCATTGAAGCTTTGCTTAGGAAGTACAACGTTACTCATAAGGTTTCAACGCCTTATCATCCTCAAACGAGTGGACAAGCAGAAGTTTCAAATAGGGAGATCAAGAGAATACTTGAGAAAACCGTGGGACCTTCAAGGAAGGATTGGAGTCAACGATTGGAGGATGCATTGTGGGCATATAGGACGGCTTTCAAGACACCAATTGGGATGTCTCCATTTCGTTTGGTGTATGGGAAGGCATGCCACTTACCTGTTGAGTTGGAACATAGAGCTTGGTGGGCAGTTAAGACATTCAACATGGACTTGGATGAAGCTGGACTTCATAGGAAATTGCAATGAGCTTGAGGAAATTCGAAATGAGGCCTATGATAGTGCACGGATTTACAAGGAAAAGACAAAGGCTTTTCATGATAAAATGATTCGTGGAAAGACCTTTGTAGTTGGTCAAAAAGTTCTTTTATTTCATTCTAGATTGAGACTTTTTCCTGGTAAGTTGCGTTCTAGATGGGTTGGTCCTTTTATTGTTACTAATGTTTTACCTCATGGTGCTATACAGATACAGAGTCAAACAACTGGAGCGGAATTCAAGGTGAATGGACATCGTCTTAAGCCTTACTATGAGGCGTTTGTGGAGCATAATGTGGAGGATGTACCCCTCCAAAAGGCGCCACAACCAGATGAATAAATGAAGGTGCAAGTCTAGGCTGAAAGACTTTAAACATTAAGCGCTGCATGGGAGGCAACCCATTTCATCCGTAGCTGTGGAGGAGTCATCAACGCAGATTTGCTTTCTTGAACTCTTCCCTTCTCTTTTATTTTCGAAAACTTTGTCTTTGTTTTAGGATTTCTTGCGTTAACTCTTATGCCATGCTTGATTGATGTTTTGTATGCTTTATACTTGTTTATACATTGAGGACAATGCATGATTTAAGTGTGGGGGAAGGGTATAACGTTTCACTTTGTTTTTAGGAGCTAGTTTTGTGGTTATAAAAAGAAAACAAAATAAAAAATCAGAAAAATCAGAAAAATAAAAAAATTTGCGTTAACTTTGTTTTAGGTTTTGTGTTATATGTTTCGGTTTTTATACTTATGTGTTTTGTTTGTTTGGTTATTGTTAGATTCAAAATGATTTTTGGGTAATTATCTTCTTCATCGTAGGCGCATCCAATGGGATGTGATGTCTAAGGTTTAGTTTGGATTTGAGAAGTGCTGACAAAGGGTCTCGTCCCCTGTCAATCAAGTGAGCTGAGCTCCGCCAAAATCGTTCCTCTCTTCACCTGGTCATGTTCCAAAGGAGTTACCGAAAGGAGAAGGGAAATAACCCTAAGTCCAAACGTTTTTGTCATGTTTGTTGCGTCATTTACATGTTAGTTTTTGTGTTGTTTTGTGATTGAGTCTTAGGATGCCCTTTTAACTGTCTAGGATGAGCTTATATCTCTGAAATTAAGGCTAAAAGAGGACCACAAGATTGAGATAATATTTGATGATATTCTTTGGTTAATTATGATTTATGAAAAGCATATGAATGTGTAGTAGATATGGTGTATGCGTAACTTTGGTACAGAATATGAACATGTGGAAGATAAGTTGTGATTCATAATAACCCTTGTGAGAATTTGAGCCATGTGCCCTTTCTTTGTTGAGTGATTAATGAAAAAATGAATTATACTCTTATTTTCTTGGCGATGATTTTGTTGATCTCATTATTCTTTCATCTTGATTGATTACTTGCCATAGATTAAGTTTGATGGACTAGAGAATGCTAGAATTCACTGTTATGCTTGTTGAGACGTTTATGATCAATATATGGCCCGGATTCTGGAAAGGATAAAGGTACTTACTTAGGATTTTACCACCATAGCCAAATATAGCCTGTGTCCCTATTTGTGCCCGTCGTGGGACTCCCTTAGTTTAACCATTTTGTGCCTGCATTGAGCCTTTTCTTTCATCACCCTCAAAATTCCTTAACCCTTAACCTTAGTATAGTTATATCCTTACCCTTTGTTCTAAAGACTTAGTAGAGCATATTTTGAGACTTTGCTTGGAGTTTTGGCGTCAAAGGAAGATCTTGAAGACATGAAGAAGTTCAAGTGTGGGGGTAGACTTGTCCATAAGAGAACTATTGTATGTATTGCCGAAAAAAAAAAAAAAAAAAAAGAGAAAAAAAAAATGAAATTATTTCGGCAATTAGAGAAAAAATGTGAAGTATTGTTTTATGTTTATGGATTTTAGTCCCCTATACTTAGTGGATTTGGAGTTTGCTTTGAAGTGAAGGCCCATTGTTAAAAAATTTGGTCTTTGTCCTATTTCACTTGTTCAAAAGAAGGTTAGAATGAAGCTTGGGCCCAACATGATGGCACTTGGCCCTTTTATAAACTTGGAGGATACTTGGCGTCTACAACAAATGGTGGAGTTCGAAAATTTAGTCTCTCTACATCAACAAGTGCTCTACTAGGTTTTTAGGATACTTTGTGATTTCCCTATCCCTTCGTTTCTTTTAACCTTAAGCCTTGGCCCCATTACAACCTTAAATTGTAAGACCTCTTTGATCTTTAAGATGGGACAGCCTTTGATCTGTGGAGATGAGTTATGACTGTTGAACTTATGGTTTGGGTTCATCTGTGCAAGTGGTTGATATCTTTCATGAGATCTTTGAAAAAAATATATATGTGCTTTCGTTTCTTATACATATGTGATTTTCTTTGATATCTTTCACATATACTTGAGTGATAAGCTTTTAAGCATGAGCCTTGAATCTGAGAGAAGAAAGAGTGATATATCCATGTGAGGTTTGAATCATGACTTGTTTGAAATATGTTAAAGAACCCACCACCATTGTTTACCCCCAAGTCTTACATGCTTATATGTGGATTATATCTTGTAATTAACTCTTGAATATCTTGATGATGTGATGCTTGGTTAAGTGCTAATCTTGGTGACTTGAAAGTAAGAGATTTATGAGACAATATGTTAAAGGGCAATAGAGTCTTTTGTGGTGTCAACGTTGGAGTCTTTGCTTGTGACGTTTTCCTTGGTTTTTCTTTAAGTGTTTTTACGTTTTTGAGTCTTGAGTCTTTGTGTTTTTCGTTTTCCATACTTAGTTTGTTTTTCGTTGGTTTTTGTGTTGTAGTCTTTTTGGTTTGTTATGTTGATTTTGCTAAGGGACTAGCGAAAGCTAAGTGTGGGGGAATTTGATAGGAGCATAAAATGCGACGTTTATAATGTTTAAACCCTATATTTTGCTAAGTTATTTCCTTTATCTTGATCAATTTAACTTAGTTAGTGTTTTATAGGTGAAAATGGAGTCTCAAGGTCCAAAAATGGCTAAGGAATGCACAAGTGGCGCAGAAATGAGAAGAAATGAAGAAATGGAAGTTCTCCCAGTTTGACTAGGAAAAGGAATCCTAGTTGGAGTAGGAATCAGAAGCTGACTTGGATTCAAACTCTTAAGTCGCGGAAATTAGAAGTTCTACTTGGACAAGGAAACCCAATTCTACACAGATAAGGAATCCTAGTGTGATAAGGAGTCCCTGTTGGATAAGGATTACTCAAGAAGGTTCCGGAAGAGTGTAGAAGAATCGCAGAAAAGAAGTTTGTATTCAACTAGGAAACCTACTTGCATATGGAGTTCTACTCATACTAGGAGACCTGTGGAAGCTAGGAGAAGTCTATGGAACGTCCATGAAGTGTCTAGAAGTCTCAAGAAGGTCATATGCCGTGCACATGGAAGAGGAAGCAACAAGAAATTCGAATTACAAAGCAATATGGAATTTGGACTTCTTGTTGAGTGGATTGGAATTGCCGTGAGATTCTTGAAGGTTCTAGGGAGTTCTTGACGTTTCTACTTCAGAATAGGCGTGGAAGACATGTGAGAGGCATGTGATGTGAAGGAAAACCGAATTGGACTCAACTTGTGCTTAAAAGTCAAATCCATTACAGATTCGGAAATCTGCCTGTGCAGATCAGTCAACTTCAAAAGAGTGTCAAAAATCGTTCAGAGCTCAGAAAATTATGATCTTTATATGGTTGGAAATCTACGGATGTCTAGTTTCCAGATATTTTTACGGTTCATCAATACCTATTTTCTAGAGGAAGTTATGGCCGTTTTAGTTTACTGAGGTCAATCCTGCCGGAAATCTGTTTTGTGCCAAAGAAGTCCTAGATCAACACGAACTAAGAGAAACCAAGTAGAAACGAATTGGGAGTGCCTTGAGACGTTCTACTATATATACCTTGTGTATTAGACGTTTCAAGGTAGACACTTTTCTCCACAATTTCGTATTCTCACTTGTTTACTCTCTAGTTTCAGGTTTTCACAATCTTCAAGGAGCAAAGTCGTGCCATCACCCTCCACCACCGTGATCTTCACTTGTGCCACCACCTTGGAGCTGCTTTGGACCTTGGGACGTGATTAAGGGTTGTTCATATGCTCTACCATACATATAACTCACGGTTTTGTATAATTGTTAGATGGAATTTCTGCTTTGGATTTTCTATGTGTAAACCGAATCTTTTGAGTATGCAAAACTGTTTTCGAATGCAATTTTGATGTTCTATTCAATGATTGATGTGTTTATGTGTCATTTGTCTTGATTGATTGCCGAA
The DNA here is from genome assembly GCA_024704745.1 of Rosa lucieae. NCBI lineage: Eukaryota > Viridiplantae > Streptophyta > Magnoliopsida > Rosales > Rosaceae > Rosa > Rosa lucieae. The sequence goes on from CM045492.1 coordinate 20,123,635, forward strand.
TGCATGGATTGATAATCTGATTTTTGTGCTTCATTACATGGAACGTTCTTGTGGTTCGAAACATGGGAAGACTTGCATGTAATTTGCTAGTAATTAGGTTTGATGCTTGGTGAAACCTAATTCGAATAAGTAGTAAAGGCTTGCTTTGAGTCGAAAATCAGATTATGCATGTGATGATAAGTTCTGACACGCTTAGATTTGCATGTTTATTGATTCTTTCTTGAACTTAATGATATGAAAACGGGATTTTTCAACACAGTTGCTTGGAGTGTGTGATATCAAACTTTTCAAAATAGAATTGATTTGGTGCTTTGCTATTTCGATTTGACTTAAGAAAGAAAGTTAAAAGGGGACAATGGTTGCTTTGATCTTTGTGTTCTTGGTTGATAGCTTTCCATGGTAATTAAAAGAAAGATGAAGGGATGCATGAAAATATTGATCTTGATGAGTTCTTGATAAGTTGTTCTTCGAAAATTCTTCTTTTCCCACCTATGTAAATAAAACGATTTTCATTCTTTTAATGTTTTCTGAAAATTCATAGTTTAAATCTTTAAACCCCCCCCCCCCCCCCCCCCCCCCCTTGTTTCGTTTGTTATGTGTTTTTGTTATTTGTAATTAATTAAAATTAACTTAGAGTTTTTAGGTAGCATGTTAACTTAGATAGTTAAATAAAATAAAAATAAAATAAAATGTTTTTAAATTCATGAATAGTGTCTCGTGAATAGTAAATATGTGTTAGTGTTTTTTAGGAATTAATTTGGTGGTTTTTAGGAGTTTGTTATGTATTTGTTATGTGCTCCTATTTTTTAGGGATTAGCTCCTAAATTTAGGGAAAGTAGTTAGAATTAGTTTTGACTTAGGAGTCCTAGTTTGACTTTGCTTCTAATTTGTTTCCTACTTGTATTTGACTTCCTAATCCTTATAACTTGTAATTCTTATTGTATGTGGATTTCTAATATAATTATGACTTGTAAATTGTGTATAAATAGGAGTAGGATTTCCAAAACCTTGTCTAACTCAAATTCTCTCTTCTTTCGAAATCTATGTCTATATATACTTGTATATTTTGTTGTTTTCTCATTCCTTGCTCTAATTCGTAATACATGTATGGTTGCTCTCTAATTCTTTGTTGCTTCTTTTGTTGTTCGAAATTTATGCATGCTTGTAACTTGTTGAATTCTAATTTTCGTAAACTTGTAAATATTATGTTTTTGATTTCGAAAACTTGTAAATTCTTTTCTTTATATGTTTCTCACATGTTAGCACCCTCAATCCCCGGCTTGAACGATCCCTGCTTATTCTATACTAACAACTACATTTTTCAGGGTTTAAATTGGCGATTGCTTTTGCACGTATCACATGCTAGAATAATGGTGAGAGTTCTTGTGTGTTTGCTTAATTTGCCAAGAGTAATTGTTATTCGTTAAGGGGCTAAGTTAAACAAGTAGCAATTAGTTCTAAAAAGTGGTAAAAACCATGTTCAATGGTTAGACGATTCTGGAAATTACGTGTTAAATTCTATGTGTAATGGTTAATTTGCACGTGTGAGTTGATTCGAGGGTTAGATAATACTACTAGTTAAGAGAATTATGCTAAGTGTTTTCGAAAATTAGTAGTATTAGGCTTGGTAAGGACTTTTCCGATCTAATCCTACATTAGAACGAATTAGATAAATGGATTGATCCGCTAAGACTTTTCATTTGGGCTCTTATCTAGGCATTTAAGATAGGCACATTTTTGTAACATGTTGAAATGAATTTTCTGTTTTTACACTTAGTAATTTCCGAGCGGTATTGGTCTAGGTTAGGGAAGTCAATCATTGTATATAGTTTTATTTGTTTCGTTTTTATTTTGAGTAGATTAGGAACCAAATTTGAAAACCCCCATTTTATTCTTTTATTTGTTAATTGACCTTTTTGTGTAGGTGTACCCTACAATCCCCGGACTGAACGATCCTTGCTTATCCTATACTAACAACTACATTTTGCAGGGTTAAATTGTGAGGCTATTTAAGCCGCATCTCTTTCCATTCCTGTGCAAGGGGAGACACTGTACATATACCTAGCGGTATCACAATCAGCGGTAAGCTGCGCCATTGTCCCACGAGAGGGCTAGGAGGAGCTCCCCGTATTCTACACCGACAAAGGCATGAACGGGGCAGAAACAAGATATGCTCCCCTGGAACAGCTTGCTTTCGCACTAATTGTTGCCGCCAGACGTCTTCGCCAATATTTTCAAGCCCATACCGTTCATGTCTTAACAAACCAACCGCTGAGGCAGGTAATGCAAAACCCTGAGCACTCTGGGCACCTCAGCAGATGGGCCATCGAGCTCAGCGAGTTCGACATCGACTACAAACCAAGAACCGCCATGAAAGGTCAGGCGGTGGCAGACTTCATCGCTGAGCTCACCGAGCGTCAGGATGAATCCGGCCAAGGCACACAAGAGGCCAACACGGAAATGATAACTGTTGAGGAACCAGTCGCCCAGCAACAGTAGGACTGGAACCTCCACGATGACGGCTCTACTTGCACCATGGCCTGTGGCGCCGGAGTCATCCTCACAGGACTGGGGGGACTAAACGTAGAATACGCGTTGAAGTTCAATTTCAAAGCCTCAAACAATATGGCGGAATATGAAGCACTCATCGCCGACTTACTCCTCCCCATCGACTTGGGTGCTGACAGTGTCAACATATTCAGCGATTCCCAGTTAGTCATTAATTAGGTCAATGACAGTTTCCAGGCCAAGGATCAACAGTTAGCGGCATACTTGGGGTACGTCAAGACACTCCTAAAAAAAAATCAAATTTCACACCATCACACAGATCCCCACCGAAAAGAACACCAAGGTTGATTCACTAGCACGGCTAGCAACCGCTCAACCACACCAATGTCTAGCGGACACAAGGGTAGAACGCCTTGACAAGCCAAGCATCACAAAAACCCTGGCGGAGATATTCAACATTGAGACCAGGCCAAGTTGGATGGATGAAATCATCGAATACAAGTGCAATGGAACATTACCAACGGATAAGGTCAAAGCACGACAACTCAAGCGGAGAGCAACCCGCTACAACATACAGAATGGCAAACTTTACCGCTAAGGGTATACTCCTCCCAACCTCCGGTGTCTAACCCCAGAAGAGGGAAAGGGCGTGCTTACAATGATAGACGCCGAGGAGTGTAGAAACTACTCAGGCACCAGGTCTTTGGCCAATCGCACAATGCGACAGGGATACTTTTGGCCCACGCTTGGCCACGACGCCAGAAGGGTCTCCACGTCCTACCACAAATGTCAACAATACGCTAACCTCCCCCATACCCTGGCGGAACCTCTGTCAATCATCATCAGCCTATGGATCCATTCCATGTGGGGCTTAGACTTGAAGGGAAAATTCCCAACCGCCAAGGGTCAGTTCAAATACATCATTGTCGCCATCGACTACAACAGCAAGTGGATCGAAGCAGAACCACTGACGGCAATAACTACCGCCAAGGTAACCCACTTCCTCTAGAAGAACATCTACTACCGCTACGGCGTTCCCCACAAAATCATCACAGACAACGGCACACAGTTCAACAACAAGGAACTCATCTCTTTCACCGCTAACTTGGGCACCAAGATGAGCTTTGCATCTGTTGCTCACCCCCAAGCAAACGGCCAAGTCGAAGCAGCAAACATTATTATCAAGAAGCTGTTAAAAAAGAAGCTCGACGACGCCAAGGGTTTATGGACAGAAAAACTCCCGGAGGTTCTGTGGGCCATCCGGACTACTTCAACTTCCGCCATCGGCGAAACGCCATTTTGTATGATGTTCGGTACTGAGGCCATCCTACCCATTGAGGTCACACAACCTATCGCCAGAATCGAAGGCTACCACTCCGAGACCAACGGCGAGGGCATCAACCTTAACAAGGAGCTCCCCGAGGAAAAATGCCACAAAGCCCATCTGCACAACTTGTAAAACAAGCAACGGGTTTCACATTTTTATAACGCCAGAGTCAAAGCCCGGAACCTCCAGCAGGGGGACTGGGTAATGAAGGAAGTTATTCCGCTACCAATGTCACTCCGCCCAACTTGAGAAGGTCCATACAAAATTGTGGAAGTCGTTAGCCCCGGCACCTTCTTCTTAATGGACATGGATGACGTCACAACGACCCACCCTTGGAATACCGAGCACCTTCGGTATTACTACAAATAGCCATGCTGCTACCCTAGAGCATCTTGACTTAGCTAAATTTTTGTCCAATATTTAGCTAAGGGAAGCTACCCAACTGGTACAGCCCCGCTTTTGTAAACGCTGATCAATCAGCTAATCAATGAAACGAGGAATTATTCAAACCATTGTCACCAAGTCCAGGCACAGGTTCAAGTGGCAACGCCAACAGTATTCGGCGGACCACGTCTGCTACATCATGCACTTGGAACAATTTTAATTCCTTTAATGTTTTGATGATTAACAAAAGCACAAGTCAAAACTCTGGCGGTAAAGGCAACATTCAAACAACAAATAATCAAAAGGCATACGACACTGAAAATTTGCACACTTCAGTCCATTCAGGGTCGGGACTCCCCCCCCCAAAAATAGTCATTACAAAAAAAGAAAGCAAATAGTACATATGCAAGCCTCGACGGCATTACAATACGAAAGTGAGCAGGGCAAAGTCTTCAAAAATTTTCAGCACTGCCCTGCTCACCCTCGGCCGGCGGTTACTGCCCGCCCATGCGACTTGTCTAATCGGAGCCATGTGTAGTCAGGCTTGGGGTCATGATGGTCTCGTCCGGTCGGGTACGATCCGCAACAACATTGGCCCTGGAGACCTCGGACTAGGTGGGCACCGGAGTCCGCTGGGAGGCTTCCATCGGGTCATCATCACTCTCCCTACAGCTGGAGCGCAAGCCAGGCTGAATCGCCAAGGACCCATCCCATGGGGCTGACGGCTTGATGGGTGTGCTGGCAGACCCGGACGCCTTCGCGCAGTCAATGACGCCTTTTTTATTCAGCAGCTCTACATTGGCAACAGCACCTGCCTTCGTCACCTCAGTCAAAGCTTGCTTATACGCCACAAACTGCTTGAAGGCATCCACAACAACTGCCTCAACACCGCTCCTTTCCACCTCCAGCTAGGCAGCCGAACCCTCTAATTGTCACGCCCCGAATTTCTATTAAAGATATTCGAATCCGAAACGTGAAAACTTAGCCCAATGCTCGAAATTACATAGAAACTTTTTCAATTAAATCTGAGCAACAACAACACGTCAATAAAAACTCGATCACTTAAGTTGAATATCACATCAACAAGTGTTTACAAAACTCGAGAGTACAATATACAAATGTACATGCTCGCTAGGAGCATACCAAAAACAGCAGTGCACAAACAAAAATAGGTTCTGAACCTAACACTGCTGCACCCACGCCCTCGTACTCACCCCTGGTGGTCCTCACCTGCAGGAATAACCGCTACACCATGGAATAGTGCACCGGGATTGCAAACAACAAACCCGGTAAGCTTTTTAAGCTCGTATGAGTAAACTCAATTAAAAACATGTATTCAAACTCCCCTGAAATACAAATAAAGACGTATATTCAAAGGTTTCATGTAACCCTCGTGTTACTCCCCTGAAATACAAATAAAGACGTATATTCAAAGGTTTCATGTAACCCTCGTGTTACTCCCCTGAAATACAAATAAAGACGTATATTCAAAGGCTTCATGTAACCCTCGTGTTACTCCCCTGAATATACAATGGCAGACAGACTAGAGCTCTAACTGAATCGTAGCCTGTCACCTCGGCTGAGGTTCAAACCTACGATAATGATTGCCTCTGTCACTACTTGTGACCCGGATCCATAGATCCGAAAACATTTAAAGTCCCACATGACTCAAAACTTTAACGAACTCGACTACTCATTCAACACAATTAGCAACAGTTCAAAACGATATTCTGAAAAAATCACAGTTCACGCCAACCAATATATATATTCCACGTAAATATATATATACGTAGTCATTCACACAGGAATGACCACTAATACCAACTATAGTTCATATGTATTAAAACCAAGAAATTCATTTTATACTTAAATTCATTTTTTTACCTGTGAGCCGTAGCCCTATGAACCGTAGTCGATCGAGTTCATATTATTTCAAACAAAACTTTATTTTCAAAAACGATTTACAATATCAATCAATTCCGACAATTAAATAACTTGGTTCGTAATGAACCACGTGAGATTTACTCACCTCAAAATCCCGCTGCGTCTTCTCTTACAGCAGATAAGGTAACGAATACGCTCCGCCAGTTACCTAAGTACAATACGATCTTAACTTAGTCCACGAATCGAAAACGATTATATTTTAAACTCCCATTTGCCCTAAAATTCCTAAAGTAATCCCAATTGAGGCGAAACTTCATCCGAGGCCAACCGAGGTCTCCGGAATACTTATACAAACAATATAGCAAAGCAGCAAGTCGATCGGACGGCCGGATCCTCACGGATCAAAAACCGATCGAACCGAAGACCCCAAAACACTAAAATTCATAACTTAATCATGCGATCTCCAAAAATTATGCATTCTACATTGACATGATCGTATCAACATGTAGAACATAAACATGGGCAGAAACTGCCCTAAAGGTCCCCGGAGGTGGCCGGAAAAGATCTCCGGAGTTAGAGGCAGAGCCGCCGCCGACCACCGCCAATGGCGTCGGGGCCAGGCTGCTCCTCTTCGTTTCATCGAGTTGAATGACTTTCCTAACTAGCATGTAAGCTGGAAATGACGGGAAGGGATCGAAATTACCTAGAACCAGTCGAGGTGGCCGGAAAATTTGCAGAAACCGGTGACAATTCCGACGAACGTGAAAACGTCAACCACTCGGCCCGATCCTTCGTAAAGCTTGTTCAGCAGCTCAAGGCGAGTTCAACAAGCCAAAAATCTCAAAGATTGGTGGCCGGAAACTCGAGATATCGACCTTGACTCAAATCTGGGTTTTGGATCGGGTAGCTCCGGCTGTTGCGTCTCGGGGCCGAGATGGGTTGCAAGGCTGCCACTGATCGACGGAGGAGGAAGAGGCGACTCCAGCGCCTGTGGTATCTCGTCCAGAGGTGGCCGGATGGTGGAGATATCACCGAAAAACGGAAATCGGCGATTTCCGATCGGGGAGAGAGAAAAGGGGTCTGACTTTCTAATTTTGGGAAGTTAGGGTTTTCTGAAAATTTTTCCAAATTTTTCTATTTAACCCAAATGGAAACTTTTTCCGAAGGCCATAACTCCTTCATACAAACTCCAATTTTCGTGTTCCGCATATCCACGAACTCGTATAGACGCGCTCTACAACTTTCGTGAAGGAAGTTTTCACAAAATCGAAACGTACAAAAAGTCAACTCTTGAATCGAAACATTTCGAGCGAATAATAGTTCGAAATATATCTAATTCACGATAAACCAAAAGAACTAAGCATCGAACCCATAATTTGTACTAATTGAGACATTTATTAATTTCAAGAAAAATACGAGAAATTAATACGAAAATCCAGGTCATTACAATCTACCCCCCTTAAAGGAATTTCGTCCCGAAATTCAAGTACACTAATCAACAAAAAGCTGTGGATACCTAGTCCTCATGTCCGACTCTAGCTCCCACGATTGCTCACCCTCATCATGGTGACTCCACAACACCTTGACCAAGTCCACCTCCTTCCTACGAAGCCTCTTTGTCGACCTATCCAAGATACGAACAGGTTCGACAACAAAGGTCACATCCTCATTCACCTCAATAGTACCATAATCAATCACATGTGACTCATCCTGGATATACTTCCGCAGCATGGACACATGGAAGACATTGTGTACACCAGACATACTAGGAGGTAAAGCAAGCCGATAAGCCAAATCTCCGACCCTCTCTAAAATCTCAAAAGGTCCAACATACCTCGGTGCCAACTTTCCCTTCTTGCCAAACCTCACCACACCCTTCATGGGTGAGACCTTCAAGAACACATGGTCACCAACCTCAAACTCAACCGGTCTCCTCTTCAAATCAGCATAGCTCTTCTGCCTACTCTGTGCCGTTCGGATCCTGTCTCGGATAATAGAGATCTTCTTGGTAGTCTCCTGAACGATCTCGGGACCCAAGAATTCTCTATCTCCCACTTCCGCCCAACAGACAGGAGTCCTACATGGCCTACCATAAAGAGCCTCATATGGTGCCATCCCGATACTAGAGTGATAACTGTTGTTGTAGGCGAACTCAACCAACGGCAGATGATCCTCCCAACTTCCCTTGAAGTCCAAGACACAAGCTCGCAGCATATCTTCCATCACCTGGTTCACTCTCTCAGTCTGCCCATCAGTTTGTGGATGAAAAGCTGTACTCATATCCAAGGAAGTTCCAAAAGCCTTCTGGAACCCACCCCAGAAATCTGAAGTGAAACGGGCATCCCGATCAGAAACAATCGATACCGGTACCCCATGAAGTCTCACTATCACGTCGACGTACAACTTGCACAAAGTATCACCCGAGTATGTCTTCGACACAGGAAGAAAGTGTGCCGACTTGTCAACCGGTCCACAATCACCCACACTGCATCATGGCTTTGCCTGGACCTAGGCAATCCAGTCACAAAGTCCATAGAGATCTGCTCCCACTTCCACACAGGGATAGGTAATGGTTTCAACATACCTGCAGGTCTCTGATGCTCTGCCTTTACCTGCTGGCAGGTAAGACATCTGGACACATAATCTGCCACATCTCTCTTCATCCCATTCCACCAGAACTGCCTTCGTAGATCCCTATACATCTTGGTGCTCCCTGGATGTACAGTGTATCGAGATCGATGTGCCTCCCGAAGGATCTCCCCCTTGAGCTCATCACAATCCGGAACACACAATCTCGATCTCGACCTCAAACCACCATCGGATCCAACTGCCCACTCAGAAGGACAATCATCAATCAAATCTGCAACTAACTCTGCCAACCTTGCACGTGAGAACACATCCTGCACTTGACCCTGAATAATCCTGGAAATCAAAGTAGGCTGCACAGAAATACTACCAAGGAAGATCCCCTGCTCTCCTCCTGATGGCACAAGGTCAAACTCAGATGCAATCTCCAACATGAGCCACTCCTGAACCATGGCAGAAGCAACAATACCCCTCAGTCTCCTGCTCAAGGCATCCACCACTACATTGGCCTTTCCGGGATGATACTCCAAGGTGAAGTCATAGTCCTTTATGAGCTCCATCCACCTTCTCTGTCTCATGTTCAACTCCTTCTGAGAGAACAGATACTTCAAACTCTTATGATCAGAAAAGAGTTCGAACTTCTCACCATACAAGTAATGCCTCCAAATCTTCAAGGCAAAAACCACAGCAGCGAGCTCTAAATCATGAGTAGGGTAGTTTCTCTCATGAACCTTCAACTGTCTAGAGCCATAAGCAACAACGCCACCGTGCTGCATCAACACACACCCCAAACCCTGATGAGATGCATCGCTGTAGATAACTAAACCACCACCACTAGCGGGAATAGTCAACACTGGAGCTGTAGTCAATCTAGTCTTCAGCTCATTGAATGCCTTTTCACATTCCTCAGTCCAAACAAACTGAACATCCTTCCTGGTCAACTTGGTCAAAGCCGAAGCAATACTAGAAAACCCCTCAATGAATCGCCGATAATACCCAGCTAAACCAAGAAAGCTACGAATCTCGGTAACCGTAGTGGGGCGACTCCAACTCATCACTGCCTCAACCTTTGAAGGATCCACAGAGACCCCATCCTTCGACACCACGTGACCAAGAAACTTGACCTCCTTCTGCCAAAACTCACACTTCTCGAACTTGGCATACAACTCGTCCTTCCTAAGAATCTGTAGCACAATCCGCAGATGCCTATCATGATCCTCCAAAGACTTGGAGTAAATCAAGATATCATCCACGAATACTACAACAAACTGATCCAAGTACGGACTGAACATACGGTTCATCAAATCCATAAAAGCAGCAGGTGCATTGGTTAGACCAAAAGGCATGACAACAAACTCATAATGTCCATACCTGGTCCTGAAGGCAGTCTTAGGAATATCCTGGTCCTTCACTCTCAACTGGTGATAACCGGATCTCAAATCGATCTTAGAGAACACCGTAGCCTCTCTAAGCTGATCAAACAAGTCATCAATCCTAGGCAAGGGATACCTATTCTTGATGGTCACCTTGTTCAACTACCGATAATCCACACACAAACGGAGTGAACCATCCTTCTTCTTCGCAAACAATACTGGTGCGCCCCAGGGAGAAATACTGGGTCTAATGAACCCCTGCTCAAGTAAACCCTCAATCTGAACCTTCAACTCCTGAAGTTCAGCTGGTGCCATCCGATGAGGTGCCATTGATACAGGTGTAGTACCTGGTATCACATCGATAGAAAATTCTACCACCCTCCTCGGAGGTAACCTCGGTATCTCCTGGAACACATCAATATACTCTAAAACAACAGGAATATCTATAATAACTGAAGCACTACACACTGACTCTATATGTGCTAATACTCCCGCCCTCATAGCCGTATCAGATCTCAGACACCTGTAATGAAACACAGGCTGTCCAGGGATATGGAAGGACACTACCATCTCAAAACAGTCAATCTTAGCATGGTTCGGCCTCAACCAATCAATACCCAAGATCACATCATATGTGTGGTCCGGAATCACAATCAAAGCTGCAGAGAACTCTCTACCACATATCACAATAGGGCATGCATCACAAAACATACTAAGCTCAAGAGAAACACCGAGAGGCGATGTAACACACAAAGATCTAGCAAGAGGCATAGCAGTCAAATCCAACACCTCTACCACAGAACTAGATATGAAAGAATGAGATGCTCCCGTATCAAACAATACCCTAGCAAGGTAGTTGAAAACAGATAAGGTACCTTCCACTCCTGTACCTCGCTGACCGATAGCGAATACCCTAGCCTGACCTGGAGGCAACTGCCTCTGCTGGATCCTCTGTCCACCATCCTGTGGTCGGGTACACTCTCTGGCGAAATGTCCTGCCAGTCCACATCTATAGCATGTCTTACTCTTCGGCCTCGTGCAAGCTCTGGAAACATGTCCAACCTCACCGCAGTTGTAACATGTCAGAGGTGCAGCAGGTGCTACCTGCCTGATAGGTGCAGCCCTAACAGGTGCAGCTGCCACTCTAGCTAGAGCCTGATGATGAGTCCGCTGTCTCTTCCAAGACCCGCCTCGATAACCCGTAGAACTACTGCTCCAGGCAACCGCCTTCCCCTTTCCCTGGGAATCTCTCGAAGCCAAGGTCTCACTCTCATGCATCTTGGCCTCCTGCTCATGGGCCATAGCACTAGCAAAGATGGCTGCCTTCGTAGGCAGCATAAGGGGGTACACAATCTCCCTGATCCTATGCTTCAGTCCCCGCAGAAACTTCTTGGCCAGAGACTCTGCGTCCATCTGCGGAACGAACCGATACAACTGGGAGAACCGTGCCTCATAGTCTCTGACGCTCATATTCCCCTGAACTAGAGCAATGAACTCAAGCTCCATCTGCTCTCTCACTGCAGCCGGAAAGTACTGGTCCCGGAAGAGCACCACAAAACCCTCCCATGTCAAGGCGGACACATCTACAGCCCGCTGTGTACCGTTCCACCACACTCGTGCATCACCCTGAAGAAGATGAGCAGCTATCTTCCTCTTCTCGATCTCAGTGCAGATGACCATCTCGAAGTACGTCTCCATGTTCTCGATCCACTCGTCGGCCAACATGTGATCCGTACCTCCCTTGAATGGGGTCGCTCCCATCTTAGAAACCTCCTTAGCCAGTCTAGCTAAGCGGATGGCCTCGCCCACATCAACGATAGGTGGAACAGGCACTACGTACGGTAACTCCATCTCCTCCTCGTAGAACTCCTCTACAGGAGGGACCCTGCCTCGACCCCTACCTCTGCCCCCTCCTCGGGGCCTACCTCGGCCTCTAGCTCTGCCTCTCGGAGGATCCATCACCTGAGAAGCAGCAACACTTGGTTACTACTTGTATAAAACTTAAACACAAGTATAAGTTTAATACAAGACCGCATTAACCAAGACACTAACACAAGGAGGGCACACACAAGCTCCGAAGACGACCTAACGTTCCCGACGACACCTAACACTCCCACATACCCAATGACAATATCAGTACCGAAGAGAATATGATGGGGATCCGCTGCAGACGGGCCATCACTCGAGTAGTACTGATTGTCACCAAATATGTACCTTACGCTCTGATACCAAACTGTCACGCCCCGAATTTCTATTAAAGATATTCGAATCCGAAACGTGAAAACTTAGCCCAATGCTCGAAATTACATAGAAACTTTTTCAATTAAATCTGAGCAACAACAACACGTCAATAAAAACTCGATCACTTAAGTTGAATATCACATCAACAAGTGTTTACAAAACTCGAGAGTACAATATACAAATGTACATGCTCGCTAGGAGCATACCAAAAACAGCAGTGCACAAACAAAAATAGGTTCTGAACCTAACACTGCTGCACCCACGCCCTCGTACTCACCCCTGGTGGTCCTCACCTGCAGGAATAACCGCTACACCATGGAATAGTGCACCGGGATTGCAAACAACAAACCCGGTAAGCTTTTTAAGCTCGTATGAGTAAACTCAATTAAAAACATGTATTCAAACTCCCCTGAAATACAAATAAAGACGTATATTCAAAGGTTTCATGTAACCCTCGTGTTACTCCCCTGAAATACAAATAAAGACGTATATTCAAAGGTTTCATGTAACCCTCGTGTTACTCCCCTGAAATACAAATAAAGACGTATATTCAAAGGCTTCATGTAACCCTCGTGTTACTCCCCTGAATATACAATGGCAGACAGACTAGAGCTCTAACTGAATCGTAGCCTGTCACCTCGGCTGAGGTTCAAACCTACGATAATGATTGCCTCTGTCACTACTTGTGACCCGGATCCATAGATCCGAAAACATTTAAAGTCCCACATGACTCAAAACTTTAACGAACTCGACTACTCATTCAACACAATTAGCAACAGTTCAAAACGATATTCTGAAAAAATCACAGTTCACGCCAACCAATATATATATTCCACGTAAATATATATACGTAGTCATTCACACAGGAATGACCACTAATACCAACTATAGTTCATATGTATTAAAACCAAGAAATTCATTTTATACTTAAATTCATTTTTTTACCTGTGAGCCGTAGCCCTATGAACCGTAGTCGATCGAGTTCATATTATTTCAAACAAAACTTTATTTTCAAAAACGATTTACAATATCAATCAATTCCGACAATTAAATAACTTGGTTCGTAATGAACCACGTGAGATTTACTCACCTCAAAATCCCGCTGCGTCTTCTCTTACAGCAGATAAGGTAACGAATACGCTCCGCCAGTTACCTAAGTACAATACGATCTTAACTTAGTCCACGAATCGAAAACGATTATATTTTAAACTCCCATTTGCCCTAAAATTCCTAAAGTAATCCCAATTGAGGCGAAACTTCATCCGAGGCCAACCGAGGTCTCCGGAATACTTATACAAACAATATAGCAAAGCAGCAAGTCGATCGGACGGCCGGATCCTCACGGATCAAAAACCGATCGAACCGAAGACCCCAAAACACTAAAATTCATAACTTAATCATGCGATCTCCAAAAATTATGCATTCTACATTGACATGATCGTATCAACATGTAGAACATAAACATGGGCAGAAACTGCCCTAAAGGTCCCCGGAGGTGGCCGGAAAAGATCGCCGGAGTTAGAGGCAGAGCCGCCGCCGACCACCGCCAATGGCGTCGGGGCCAGGCTGCTCCTCTTCGTTTCATCGAGTTGAATGACTTTCCTAACTAGCATGTAAGCTGGAAATGACGGGAAGGGATCGAAATTACCTAGAACCAGTCGAGGTGGCCGGAAAATTTGCAGAAACCGGTGACAATTCCGACGAACGTGAAAACGTCAACCACTCGGCCCGATCCTTCGTAAAGCTTGTTCAGCAGCTCAAGGCGAGTTCAACAAGCCAAAAATCTCAAAGATTGGTGGCCGGAAACTCGAGATATCGACCTTGACTCAAATCTGGGTTTTGGATCGGGTAGCTCCGGCTGCTGCGTCTCGGGGCCGAGATGGGTTGCAAGGCTGCCACTGATCGACGGAGGAGGAAGAGGCGACTCCAGCGCCTGTGGTATCTCGTCCAGAGGTGGCCGGATGGTGGAGATATCACCGAAAAACGGAAATCGGCGATTTCCGATCGGGGAGAGAGAAAAGGGGTCTGACTTTCTAATTTTGGGAAGTTAGGGTTTTCTGAAAATTTTTCCAAATTTTTCTATTTAACCCAAATGGAAACTTTTTCCGAAGGCCATAACTCCTTCATACAAACTCCAATTTTCGTGTTCCGCATATCCACGAACTCGTATCGACGCGCTCTACAACTTTCGTGAAGGAAGTTTTCACAAAATCGAAACGTACAAAAAGTCAACTCTTGAATCGAAACATTTCGAGCGAATAATAGTTCGAAATATATCTAATTCACGATAAACCAAAAGAACTAAGCATCGAACCCATAATTTGTACTAATTGAGACATTTATTAATTTCAAGAAAAATACGAGAAATTAATACGAAAATCCAGGTCATTACAATCTACCCCCCTTAAAGGAATTTCGTCCCGAAATTCAAGTACACTAATCAACAAAAAGCTGTGGATACCTAGTCCTCATGTCCGACTCTAGCTCCCACGATGCATCACCCTCATCATGGTGACTCCACAACACCTTGACCAAGTCCACCTCCTTCCTACGAAGCCTCTTTGTCGACCTATCCAAGATACGAACAGGTTCGACAACAAAGGTCACATCCTCATTCACCTCAATAGTACCATAATCAATCACATGTGACTCATCCTGGATATACTTCCGCAGCATGGACACATGGAAGACATTGTGTACACCAGACATACTAGGAGGTAAAGCAAGCCGATAAGCCAAATCTCCGACCCTCTCTAAAATCTCAAAAGGTCCAACATACCTCGGTGCCAACTTTCCCTTCTTGCCAAACCTCACCACACCCTTCATGGGTGAGACCTTCAAGAACACATGGTCACCAACCTCAAACTCAACCGGTCTCCTCTTCAAATCAGCATAGCTCTTCTGCCTACTCTGTGCCGTTCGGATCCTGTCTCGGATAATAGAGATCTTCTTGGTAGTCTCCTGAACGATCTCGGGACCCAAGAATTCTCTATCTCCCACTTCCGCCCAACAGACAGGAGTCCTACATGGCCTACCATAAAGAGCCTCATATGGTGCCATCCCGATACTAGAGTGATAACTGTTGTTGTAGGCGAACTCAACCAACGGCAGATGATCCTCCCAACTTCCCTTGAAGTCCAAGACACAAGCTCGCAGCATATCTTCCATCACCTGGTTCACTCTCTCAGTCTGCCCATCAGTTTGTGGATGAAAAGCTGTACTCATATCCAAGGAAGTTCCAAAAGCCTTCTGGAACCCACCCCAGAAATCTGAAGTGAAACGGGCATCCCGATCAGAAACAATCGATACCGGTACCCCATGAAGTCTCACTATCACGTCGACGTACAACTTGCACAAAGTATCACCCGAGTATGTCTTCGACACAGGAAGAAAGTGTGCCGACTTCGTCAACCGGTCCACAATCACCCACACTGCATCATGGCTTTGCCTGGACCTAGGCAATCCAGTCACAAAGTCCATAGAGATCTGCTCCCACTTCCACACAGGGATAGGTAATGGTTTCAACATACCTGCAGGTCTCTGATGCTCTGCCTTTACCTGCTGGCAGGTAAGACATCTGGACACATAATCTGCCACATCTCTCTTCATCCCATTCCACCAGAACTGCCTTCGTAGATCCCTATACATCTTGGTGCTCCCTGGATGTACAGTGTATCGAGATCGATGTGCCTCCCGAAGGATCTCCCCCTTGAGCTCATCACAATCCGGAACACACAATCTCGATCTCGACCTCAAACCACCATCGGATCCAACTGCCCACTCAGAAGGACAATCATCAATCAAATCTGCAACTAACTCTGCCAACCTTGCACGTGAGAACACATCCTGCACTTGACCCTGAATAATCCTGGAAATCAAAGTAGGCTGCACAGAAATACTACCAAGGAAGATCCCCTGCTCTCCTCCTGATGGCACAAGGTCAAACTCAGATGCAATCTCCAACATGAGCCACTCCTGAACCATGGCAGAAGCAACAATACCCCTCAGTCTCCTGCTCAAGGCATCCACCACTACATTGGCCTTTCCGGGATGATACTCCAAGGTGAAGTCATAGTCCTTTATGAGCTCCATCCACCTTCTCTGTCTCATGTTCAACTCCTTCTGAGAGAACAGATACTTCAAACTCTTATGATCAGAAAAGAGTTCGAACTTCTCACCATACAAGTAATGCCTCCAAATCTTCAAGGCAAAAACCACAGCAGCGAGCTCTAAATCATGAGTAGGGTAGTTTCTCTCATGAACCTTCAACTGTCTAGAGCCATAAGCAACAACGCCACCGTGCTGCATCAACACACACCCCAAACCCTGATGAGATGCATCGCTGTAGATAACTAAACCACCACCACTAGCGGGAATAGTCAACACTGGAGCTGTAGTCAATCTAGTCTTCAGCTCATTGAATGCCTTTTCACATTCCTCAGTCCAAACAAACTGAACATCCTTCCTGGTCAACTTGGTCAAAGCCGAAGCAATACTAGAAAACCCCTCAATGAATCGCCGATAATACCCAGCTAAACCAAGAAAGCTACGAATCTCGGTAACCGTAGTGGGGCGACTCCAACTCATCACTGCCTCAACCTTTGAAGGATCCACAGAGACCCCATCCTTCGACACCACGTGACCAAGAAACTTGACCTCCTTCTGCCAAAACTCACACTTCTCGAACTTGGCATACAACTCGTCCTTCCTAAGAATCTGTAGCACAATCCGCAGATGCCTATCATGATCCTCCAAAGACTTGGAGTAAATCAAGATATCATCCACGAATACTACAACAAACTGATCCAAGTACGGACTGAACATACGGTTCATCAAATCCATAAAAGCAGCAGGTGCATTGGTTAGACCAAAAGGCATGACAACAAACTCATAATGTCCATACCTGGTCCTGAAGGCAGTCTTAGGAATATCCTGGTCCTTCACTCTCAACTGGTGATAACCGGATCTCAAATCGATCTTAGAGAACACCGTAGCCTCTCTAAGCTGATCAAACAAGTCATCAATCCTAGGCAAGGGATACCTATTCTTGATGGTCACCTTGTTCAACTACCGATAATCCACACACAAACGGAGTGAACCATCCTTCTTCTTCGCAAACAATACTGGTGCGCCCCAGGGAGAAATACTGGGTCTAATGAACCCCTGCTCAAGTAAACCCTCAATCTGAACCTTCAACTCCTGAAGTTCAGCTGGTGCCATCCGATGAGGTGCCATTGATACAGGTGTAGTACCTGGTATCACATCGATAGAAAATTCTACCACCCTCCTCGGAGGTAACCTCGGTATCTCCTGGAACACATCAATATACTCTAAAACAACAGGAATATCTATAATAACTGAAGCACTACACACTGACTCTATATGTGCTAATACTCCCGCCCTCATAGCCGTATCAGATCTCAGACACCTGTAATGAAACACAGGCTGTCCAGGGATATGGAAGGACACTACCATCTCAAAACAGTCAATCTTAGCATGGTTCGGCCTCAACCAATCAATACCCAAGATCACATCATATGTGTGGTCCGGAATCACAATCAAAGCTGCAGAGAACTCTCTACCACATATCACAATAGGGCATGCATCACAAAACATACTAAGCTCAAGAGAAACACCGAGAGGCGATGTAACACACAAAGATCTAGCAAGAGGCATAGCAGTCAAATCCAACACCTCTACCACAGAACTAGATATGAAAGAATGAGATGCTCCCGTATCAAACAATACCCTAGCAAGGTAGTTGAAAACAGATAAGGTACCTTCCACTCCTGTACCTCGCTGACCGATAGCGAATACCCTAGCCTGACCTGGAGGCAACTGCCTCTGCTGGATCCTCTGTCCACCATCCTGTGGTCGGGTACACTCTCTGGCGAAATGTCCTGCCAGTCCACATCTATAGCATGTCTTACTCTTCGGCCTCGTGCAAGCTCTGGAAACATGTCCAACCTCACCGCAGTTGTAACATGTCAGAGGTGCAGCAGGTGCTACCTGCCTGATAGGTGCAGCCCTAACAGGTGCAGCTGCCACTCTAGCTAGAGCCTGATGATGAGTCCGCTGTCTCTTCCAAGACCCGCCTCGATAACCCGTAGAACTACTGCTCCAGGCAACCGCCTTCCCCTTTCCCTGGGAATCTCTCGAAGCCAAGGTCTCACTCTCATGCATCTTGGCCTCCTGCTCATGGGCCATAGCACTAGCAAAGATGGCTGCCTTCGTAGGCAGCATAAGGGGGTACACAATCTCCCTGATCCTATGCTTCAGTCCCCGCAGAAACTTCTTGGCCAGAGACTCTGCGTCCATCTGCGGAACGAACCGATACAACTGGGAGAACCGTGCCTCATAGTCTCTGACGCTCATATTCCCCTGAACTAGAGCAATGAACTCAAGCTCCATCTGCTCTCTCACTGCAGCCGGAAAGTACTGGTCCCGGAAGAGCACCACAAAACCCTCCCATGTCAAGGCGGACACATCTACAGCCCGCTGTGTACCGTTCCACCACACTCGTGCATCACCCTGAAGAAGATGAGCAGCTATCTTCCTCTTCTCGATCTCAGTGCAGATGACCATCTCGAAGTACGTCTCCATGTTCTCGATCCACTCGTCGGCCAACATGTGATCCGTACCTCCCTTGAATGGGGTCGCTCCCATCTTAGAAACCTCCTTAGCCAGTCTAGCTAAGCGGATGGCCTCGCCCACATCAACGATAGGTGGAACAGGCACTACGTACGGTAACTCCATCTCCTCCTCGTAGAACTCCTCTACAGGAGGGACCCTGCCTCGACCCCTACCTCTGCCCCCTCCTCGGGGCCTACCTCGGCCTCTAGCTCTGCCTCTCGGAGGATCCATCACCTGAGAAGCAGCAACACTTGGTTACTACTTGTATAAAACTTAAACACAAGTATAAGTTTAATACAAGACCGCATTAACCAAGACACTAACACAAGGAGGGCACACACAAGCTCCGAAGACGACCTAACGTTCCCGACGACACCTAACACTCCCACATACCCAATGACAATATCAGTACCGAAGAGAATATGATGGGGATCCGCTGCAGACGGGCCATCACTCGAGTAGTACTGATTGTCACCAAATATGTACCTTACGCTCTGATACCAAACTGTCACGCCCCGAATTTCTATTAAAGATATTCGAATCCGAAACGTGAAAACTTAGCCCAATGCTCGAAATTACATAGAAACTTTTTCAATTAAATCTGAGCAACAACAACACGTCAATAAAAACTCGATCACTTAAGTTGAATATCACATCAACAAGTGTTTACAAAACTCGAGAGTACAATATACAAATGTACATGCTCGCTAGGAGCATACCAAAAACAGCAGTGCACAAACAAAAATAGGTTCTGAACCTAACACTGCTGCACCCACGCCCTCGTACTCACCCCTGGTGGTCCTCACCTGCAGGAATAACCGCTACACCATGGAATAGTGCACCGGGATTGCAAACAACAAACCCGGTAAGCTTTTTAAGCTCGTATGAGTAAACTCAATTAAAAACATGTATTCAAACTCCCCTGAAATACAAATAAAGACGTATATTCAAAGGTTTCATGTAACCCTCGTGTTACTCCCCTGAAATACAAATAAAGACGTATATTCAAAGGTTTCATGTAACCCTCGTGTTACTCCCCTGAAATACAAATAAAGACGTATATTCAAAGGCTTCATGTAACCCTCGTGTTACTCCCCTGAATATACAATGGCAGACAGACTAGAGCTCTAACTGAATCGTACCCTGTCACCTCGGCTGAGGTTCAAACCTACGATAATGATTGCCTCTGTCACTACTTGTGACCCGGATCCATAGATCCGAAAACATTTAAAGTCCCACATGACTCAAAACTTTAACGAACTCGACTACTCATTCAACACAATTAGCAACAGTTCAAAACGATATTCTGAAAAAATCACAGTTCACGCCAACCAATATATATATTCCACGTAATATATATATACGTAGTCATTCACACAGGAATGACCACTAATACCAACTATAGTTCATATGTATTAAAACCAAGAAATTCATTTTATACTTAAATTCATTTTTTTACCTGTGAGCCGTAGCCCTATGAACCGTAGTCGATCGAGTTCATATTATTTCAAACAAAACTTTATTTTCAAAAACGATTTACAATATCAATCAATTCCGACAATTAAATAACTTGGTTCGTAATGAACCACGTGAGATTTACTCACCTCAAAATCCCGCTGCGTCTTCTCTTACAGCAGATAAGGTAACGAATACGCTCCGCCAGTTACCTAAGTACAATACGATCTTAACTTAGTCCACGAATCGAAAACGATTATATTTTAAACTCCCATTTGCCCTAAAATTCCTAAAGTAATCCCAATTGAGGCGAAACTTCATCCGAGGCCAACCGAGGTCTCCGGAATACTTATACAAACAATATAGCAAAGCAGCAAGTCGATCGGACGGCCGGATCCTCACGGATCAAAAACCGATCGAACCGAAGACCCCAAAACACTAAAATTCATAACTTAATCATGCGATCTCCAAAAATTATGCATTCTACATTGACATGATCGTATCAACATGTAGAACATAAACATGGGCAGAAACTGCCCTAAAGGTCCCCGGAGGTGGCCGGAAAAGATCGCCGGAGTTAGAGGCAGAGCCGCCGCCGACCACCGCCAATGGCGTCGGGGCCAGGCTGCTCCTCTTCGTTTCATCGAGTTGAATGACTTTCCTAACTAGCATGTAAGCTGGAAATGACGGGAAGGGATCGAAATTACCTAGAACCAGTCGAGGTGGCCGGAAAATTTGCAGAAACCGGTGACAATTCCGACGAACGTGAAAACGTCAACCACTCGGCCCGATCCTTCGTAAAGCTTGTTCAGCAGCTCAAGGCGAGTTCAACAAGCCAAAAATCTCAAAGATTGGTGGCCGGAAACTCGAGATATCGACCTTGACTCAAATCTGGGTTTTGGATCGGGTAGCTCCGGCTGCTGCGTCTCGGGGCCGAGATGGGTTGCAAGGCTGCCACTGATCGACGGAGGAGGAAGAGGCGACTCCAGCGCCTGTGGTATCTCGTCCAGAGGTGGCCGGATGGTGGAGATATCACCGAAAAACGGAAATCGGCGATTTCCGATCGGGGAGAGAGAAAAGGGGTCTGACTTTCTAATTTTGGGAAGTTAGGGTTTTCTGAAAATTTTTCCAAATTTTTCTATTTAACCCAAATGGAAACTTTTTCCGAAGGCCATAACTCCTTCATACAAACTCCAATTTTCGTGTTCCGCATATCCACGAACTCGTATCGACGCGCTCTACAACTTTCGTGAAGGAAGTTTTCACAAAATCGAAACGTACAAAAAGTCAACTCTTGAATCGAAACATTTCGAGCGAATAATAGTTCGAAATATATCTAATTCACGATAAACCAAAAGAACTAAGCATCGAACCCATAATTTGTACTAATTGAGACATTTATTAATTTCAAGAAAAATACGAGAAATTAATACGAAAATCCAGGTCATTACACTAATCTCTTCACCTCATCGGATTTGGCGGCAGAGTCTTTCTGAAGAATGTCAATCCTCTTAACCTTGGCCGCCATCTGCTCTTTCAGCTGAACTATATCTTGCTGGAGCATGTTGATGTGGTCGTTCCGCCAGTCTAGCCTACTCATCCGCCAATTTACCCCGCAGGACTTCGAGCTCCTCCCACAACTGCCGCTCAACCTCAGGCTGCTTCGAAACCGCCAGGAAGAGCTCGTGCAACCCAACAGACAGATGGCCAAAGGCTTAGCTAAACGGCGACTGATATAGCACCGTTGGGCGTCCAATCCGCCGAATCCTAGCCTTTCGCAGAGGTGGAATAAAAACTCCCGCTCTGGGTCAGCCAAGAACTCGGCATACGAGTCCAGGTTGCTCGTCTGCACCTCCTCGCTGGCGGCCGCTTTCACTGGTGGCGGAGCCTGTTTTGCTTTCTTCTGCTGGAGGATCCCGATGGTCTCCACACCAGTGGCTTCGTCCTCCTCATCGAGGTTGTTCTGCCGCCGTTTCCTCTGCAAAATGGCCCGGGTAGTGCCAGCGGCGACAGGCCTGGTCATTTGAGGCTCCAACCCCGCAATTATAACTGGTGGTTGGGACTCGCGCCGAGTGGTGGGTACTCTTTCTTTCTGCTACGCAGGGGCAGTTGGAGCCTGGCTCCCGCCGGCAACATGATGCTCACCGCCAGCCCTAGCTTGAACAACTGGCAGACCATCGGCTCCGAGATGGGAGTGATGCCCAGCAGCACTACTGGGGTTTCAGATTCGCTCACCGCTAGCGTCTGTGGATTCATCATCGTCTGTTGGGTCACCAGACCGGCAGTGTACATGCTCTCGATAAATTTTTTTATCTCGACAAGGTCCATTTCTTTGGTGAAAGTGTCGCGGCTCGATTTGTTACCCGATGGAGAGTCTAAAAAAAAAAAAAGGTTAGCATGATACAAAAACAACGCTATGGCAGGAATCAACGAATGTCACTTACCAAGGGAGCATGTCAACTGCAGATCAACCAACAGTTCCCACCCGGTGAGTAGGCGGAGATCTAGCAGATTGCGATTTTGCCAACAGCCCCGGATCCTTGCCACGCGGCATTCTTCCTCACGAGTCAGGTTATAGCGGAAGCCCGCTACAAAAAAAACCAACAACAGTGGAGTCCAACGACAACCTCGGATAGGTTGGAACTCCGATTTAATCCTGAACATTGGCTCCCCTTCATTCGACTCCGCTTGGTATTCCCATCCGGCGATGGCAACACAGAAGAGCCCTCGCCAGTAGGACATGGAATCTTTCAGATTTTCGATCAACTTGGGCGCCCTTTGGCGGCGATTCAGGTTCACCTGCCCACTGCAACCCTGGTGCTTTACATACACCAACTCGTAGAAGTGTAGCACCTCCGCCACGGTTGGACCCTCGCAACCGGACAAGCGTTACAACGAGTTGATCAGCATCAACAACTGCCACATGTTAGGGAAAATTTGCCCAAAGGTTAGGCCGAACTCGCATACCAAAAATTTAGAGATTCGGCAGGAGGGGAAAAGTCAGTCCTTGACGGAAGATAGCCTCATGAACGGCGGCATGCCCCACTGGCAGCATAGACAATCTCTCGTCCTTCAGCAGCGGACGCAGCCTCACGACGCCGGGTAGTAGAAACACTGGCTTCAACTGGTTTACGACCGAAACGGTCATCGCTCCACCAGCTTCGTCAACAGGGGTACTGTCACAGAGAACCCATGCTGACTCGATCTCCTCCCCGCCAGTCTCTCCCCCATAAGCCGAACCACTAGCGGCACTATTACTCGCTAACGGCTCTTCGCGCCTATGGAGGGCCGCAGCTTCCTCCCCCACCCTAGAGCTCTCCGCACGACTGACGGGTATGGTATGTAGAGGCTCAATTTCTAGGGTTTAGACAGTGAGGTTCCTGCAGGGGCAGACGGACGCAACGAATCAATAAATAGCCTATCTGCCACACTGAACGACACGTCAGACCCGGAATCCTCACTGATCAAGATCTCTACAACGCTAGCCATCACAAACCGTAAAACCCAAACCAGTCAGTTCAAATAGGATCTAAACTCACCCTTGTCTGTTGTCACCCAACAACATCAAGAACACCCATACCCAGAAAACCCAGAAAATGCCAAAACAAGAACAAAAAGCACTCACCCCAACCCAGATTCAACCATCTACCAGGGCAACGACCCCCAATCCCCTATCAAACACACAAAACCCACACCCAAACACAACCCTAGACCCCTAGACACTGGAGAATGCTAGAAATCACTTCTGAAAACAAAAAACCAGAAGTCAACAGAAACAAACAAAAACCAATAAAACAGGAACGAGATTTGGGGCTACCAACCTCAACGATGGAAACTCTGGTATGCTCGAAAGTGCTCGACTTCACGTCAGAAGATCTTCATCTTCCAACGATCAACAGCTTCACGGAGATTGCAGAACCTTCTCAGATCTCAGGGCAAGGCTTGAGGACGACGATAACAGGCAAAAGTACAAAGTGTTAAACCATCGGGTTTTCCCTATCTTTTATGTCAACATCCAAGCAATCGAGCTCGTCCACTGAAAAACGACGTCACACGACAACCGAAAACGTGGCCAGCGATCGTACTTAATGGCCTGATTAACCGAGGTGACGCCTCGGTTACAGAATCCATGATTACTCGCATTAATGGCGAGGAGACGGGAGTGCGGCAGAGACATTATTCCACACGCTAACCCAATACATGTCGGCCACATGTCGAACGTAGTCGGGCGAAGCGTCCAGCTGAAGCGACCATCGAAGAGGCAGGTCACAGCTCAGCGAGATAGTCTCCGCTAAGCGCAAGTCCTCTAGCGGAACTTCTCCCTTTTCATCTTGCAAGAGAGATAGTCTCCGCTAAGAGCAACTCCGCTAGCGGAACTTCCCCTTTTTCATCTTGCAAGCGAGATGGTTTCCGCTAGGCGCAACACCGCCAAAAGAACTTCCCTACTTACCTTACAAGCGAGGCCGTCACCACTGGCCTCAATGCCACCCACTGGGATACCGCCAGACAGGTCCCCGCGACACTGCTAAGCCACGTACTACCAGCGGAGGGACATCCGCCAACGTCGATGCCCGAGCCAACGCCTCACTTTTACAACGACCGCCACGGCGTTGCAGTCAAACCAAGGTCAATGGCGTTGCAGTCAAACCAAGGTCGTCCGGGATACGGGGACACGTCAACTGTCTACGACAGCCCTGATCAGGCCCGTTGACCCCCGCCACTGACGTACCAAAGCTTGGGCTCGCTACCCAACACCCTCTGCTCAGTGCAGCTCCCCTCAACAAACTATTTACCGACCAAATGGAGGTCTATCTTAGCCGGGGAGTGGGGAACTCCCTGGAGGGCCTAGCAGGGGCCTACCTGAAAGGGTACAAAGCGTTTGCTCAGTAACTCCATGGTTGACAACGAACTGACGCTAATTATGCACTTGCAAGTCTAGCGGAAGTAACGCTTCGAACCACTATGCAACTCCCCAACCAAGATTGCCCTCCTTGACTGGGGACTTGGGGGACTTGTACTTACATGAGCATTTGTAGGCATAATTAGCTATAATGAGGCATATTCATGATACCACCAGCGGTACCAGCTACCGCCAACTGTGTGACCTACGGAAACACAGCCAAATAGGCTACCGCCTGAGCCCCGGCTAGCCCCCAAATCACCGCTGACGCTCCGCCACGCGCCACGTCAAGATAGCATCAGAAGCTGGGGACTGAAGCACATAAGTCCCACATCGCAAACATAGAGAAGATCAGTTCCCTCCTCACCTATAAAAGGTTCTCTCCTCTCTCCTCATTAATTACGCATTTACTACTTACCTACAGTTACTTTGTCAACATAAATACATTGACTAACTTAGGCATTAGAGAAGAGAAGACCGCCCAACGTGGTCTCCCTCTGACGCCCTCCGTATTTTACTTGACAAGTAAACAGACGCTCTGAATACCACAAGTAGCGGTCCGCCCGTCTGATCAGCGTTAACCGAGGTTCAGCTACAGTTGAATTTTTAGACATTAACACAGCGTTTGATCGAGAAGTCAGGTCAAGGGACTCCCCGACTACTGCACCCCACGGTGCTGGCACACTCGCGCATTCAAAAGAGACAGTTTGCACCCAGACTGGTTTTGGAGCCAAATATATTGGCACGCCCAGTGGGACCTACATAGCGTTTCTTCGTGAGTGCAACCATTGGGAAGTCAAGCACAAACCCTTACCAAAAGGTTTACATTAACTGCCCAAAGCACAAGACCTCTAGTTACAGGCCGCACTCTCGTGCAGACTGTCGTGGTCTTTCGGACGAACATGTGATTCAACAGTTCTCTCTCAATTCACCAACACTTAACATGTCAACTAACCAGGGAGAAAATCAGCTGCCCGCTACTGAGGGCGAAAATTCAGCTACTATCTCGATGAGCGAAGTGGTCAATGCTCCTGCGACTACTATGGCCGCCGCTGTTGGCCAAACAACCGAAGCTAGCGACTTCGAAGCCCTCATCATCTCAGAGGATGCTAGCATTGATGATCGACTCTACATCCTTACGGTCAACAGTGAAAATTATCACAGACAGCTGGCTGCTTGAATAGCGATGAAGGAACAGCGTCTGCGCAATTTTGATCTACGAATGAAGCAGAATGCCCAGGCGGCCAAAGAACATGCACGACACCTTGCCGATGAGGCCAAAGTGCAGGCTGATAAGATCGCTGACCACAATCTGATACAATACCAGGAGCTTCTGAGTGCTGTTAACACCCAAAGCAAGGATATTGCGGTCGACATCGCGGCTATGCGTAAAAAGGGTTCCAACCTTGAGGCCCAAGTCGCCATCCAGAGAGCTAAGTTGAACCAGGCTAAAGAGGTTCTGAATAAAGCCTTAGGAGATCCTAATGTCATCCTTGGTTCGCTTGGCCAACCCTGTTGATCTGGTTAATATATATCACCGAATGTGCGAGAGAAGGCTAGTAGCAGTACGGCTACGCCTAATGCAACAGCTACTGTCGCGTCAGCTAAGAGTAAGGAAAAGGCCCTGGTAATTGGTGGTAACAAGGCCACTCCACCAGCTCAGCAAAAGAGTAGGACTCTGAAAGTCGGTGAAGGCACTCATGCTAATCCTGTTGTGTTTACTCAATACGACAGCGACGGGGTGGAAAATGTGTACGAAGAACTTCCAGAAAATTACTATGGCATTGATCAAACAGGCAACCCAATCAAGATAACAGCTCTAGTAAAAGATGTGACCACGCCAACAATGACCCTTCAACATTCCACCACTCCCCAGACCATTCGCCTCAGGGAAGGAACAGCGGCCACCAGCCAAGCAATACCCTTGCAAACTGCTCGCCAGACTGTGGCGACGCCTCCTCCTATAGGCCCAGATTATGTGAGACTCGAAGAGGTTGAGGAGATGATTAGGTTGGCTAACCCTAGGGCCCACCTTGATGGGGTTTATGAGGGACCTTTCCAGCCGCATATAATGCTCGCGCCTTTTCCCAGGGGATACAAAAATATTATATTTTCTACTTTTTCAAGAGAGGATACTGAGAATGCGGTGACTCATCTGGCCAGGTTTAGGGTGTAATGCGGCCAGTATCAAAATGATGACATACTCAAGTGCAGGATCTTTGGTACTTCTCTTTCTGGAGCTGCTTTTAGATGGTTTTCTAAGCTCCAACCTAGATCAGTGGCAGATTGGCCAGCAATGGAAAAGTTCTTCAGAGAAACTTTCGGGGTTATCGAGCCTGAGATTGACTTGGCTTCTCTCACTCAGATGGCCCAACAGCCCACCGAGTCTGTTGTTGCTTACCTTCAACGCTTTCATATTTAGAAGGCCAAACTGAGTAAGGTATTGCCTGAGAAAGAACTAGTCAAGTTGGCAATCAAGGGCTTGGAGCCACGCCAGCGAAAGAAGCAACATGACAGCATGATCCAATTAATGGGAGAACTTATCACAGTGGTGGGGAGCTTTGAGTATCTCCTCAGAGAAACCGACGCTAGAATGAATGCGTCCAAGGGAACCTACGTGCCTGGAAAACACCGTACAGTGGCTGCCTTGAATTATCAACCGACTACATATGATTCTTATTATCAAGGTGAAAAAGTTTTCCAGGATGAAGATGACGAAGAGGAGAATGATGTCTCCGCATTTGAACTAACAGGAAGGAAGAATTTAGCCTTGAAGCAGTTGAAAATATCTAAGGAACCTATCAAGCTCAAATTTGTAGCCTTCACCAAACCTGAGTTCGCGATACATACATATGATGCCAATAAGGCACATGAGATTTTAGATGAGATGATAGCCGCGAAGATGGTGAAAACAGATTTCAGACCATTCCCTCGACTAGATCAGCTGAAAGGGAAAAAGTATTGCAAATTCCACAATTTGTGGAACCATAACACAGCTGACTGTGTGAAGCTGAAGGATCAGATTCAAGTATGGCTCAATAATGGTAGTTTGCAGGTGGAAGCTCTGGCAACCGCGGCTGCGCTAGTAGACCTAAACCCTTTTCCTGACACCGGGGGTCAATATGGTCGATGTGAATTGGACCAAGAAGAACCAGAGGAAACCAACCCTAGATTTCACTACAAGGGGTCTAGAAGAAGATAAGGATGAGGTCTCAGCAAAGAAGAAGGCCAGACCTGTCAGCGAGGCTTCACCAGTGGTCTTATGCTCGTGATGCAAGGAGGAATGTGGCATCCAAGTGTCACATGAAGAGGTCGAACAGACATTTCATTTTGGCTCTTTCCCTCCAATAAAGTAGGCTTCGCCATCGCGAAATTATCAGCCCTCTAGCCCAAGAGCAAGGGACAAGACGGAATCACCGCCATCCCCAAAGGATTCCAACTCGTTCAGGAAATTGAAAGCGGCCGTGGTAGAACAGAGCCAAGAGGGAAAGGCTAGGGACAAGCACAAAGATATCATGTCCAAGCCATACATTCTGCCTTCTTCGACCTCCTCTATCAAGGAGGGCAAGTGGTACACCAAGGAGAAGGGGAAGGCGATCGAGATCAGCCCTTCTAAGAAGAGGAAGCTACAAGCAGGTTTGGAGAGGCCAAGCAAACGCTAGAGGCTGTGGACCAGGGACTGATCAAACCTTCGCAACTGGTCAAATCTCCTGAACAATATCAGAAGGAGATGGAGGAGCTAGCGGCTAAGCCTTTGGTAGCTCTTCGCAGCTTTCAGAAGAAATTAAGCTCGGAGTCAGGGGCTTCTAAGCCCAGTGTTTTATGTAGGATCACTAAAGAAAGGACACCACCGCTAGCTAGGAAGGAAAGATCGCCCATTAGGCGACCACGTGTCAGGCGCAAGTTGTTTCAAGAGGAACCTGAAACCAAGTCCTCAGTTTTTGAGAGACTGGGGGCAAGGACAAAATTGCAGAGGCCTTGCAGTGGAGACCTAAAGAAAACACTGCAGTGGTCGCGCCCCCAAATTAGAGCCCAGTAAGGGAACAAAGGTCAGACCCACCAATGTAGGTTGCCGCGAGGCAGGAACACGACCAGGTTGAGATAAAGGACCTTACAAAAGAGTCGTTGGTAGCCTCGTTGGCTACACAATTCAACACCGAAATCCCAGTCGATGAGCCCAAGCTCAACCTTGAGGAGGATATGGATGAAACAGAAGTGGCTGACACCTCCTGTAACATGGTTTTTGTACTCCCCGTGAGATATGCTCTACCATTAGCTGCACAGGAGTGTCCAGAAAACTGAGGAAGGGAATGATCAACCTTTGCAGATTACCTCAGCGGCAACAACACCTGTAGAAGAGGCAGTGGTCCTTGACACTGAGGATGCCAACAGCGAAGAGTTCTTTATGAGCTTTGCAAGGCCAACACCCGCTATGGTCCAACACATGCGGCCTCTATATATCAAGGCGGAAATCGGTGGCACCAAGGTTAACAAGATAATGGTCAATACCGGAGCTGCGGTTAATGTCGTTACTACAAGAACCATGCAGCTGCTTGGAATCAAGAAAGAGAAAATCCAGTCTACGTCCCTCACACTTACTAATTTCGCGAGGACTGTAACGAAGACATTGGACCTACTATTCCACCGTATCATAATCAGCCCTGCAGAGGGGGTTTATGCTTTCTTTGTGACGGACTGCTACGCAGCCTATAGTGCCATTCTAGGATGAGACTGGATTCACCGGAGCTATTGTGTTCCGTCTACTCTCCACCAATAACTGATTATGTGGAACAGGGTTACTGACAAGGATGAGGTGATCAAGGCTGATCCTCATCCATTCCCTATTTCTGCGAATTACGTAGATGCCAGGTACTACTTGGAGCCAATCACTCCATTGCAGGTCAGTGGTATCGACAATAAGGGCCGCCCCACTGGGGTGACAACCTCTGAATTGGTACAGTGGGGGATCACGCTCACGAAGGAAGATCTGAAAAGGCCTAGCCACACTGTGCTCACTTCTTTGAATCATTAATGGATTACGACCTTCCAGAGGAAGGGATAGAGGCCTTCAATTCTTTGCACGAAATACTATCCTCGTACTTGGTGGAAAAAGAGGTCTATGATCGAGTCGCGACCTTAGAAATTGTTAATGAAGAGTTCAATGACCAAGAAAAGGAAGAAGAAGAGATTCAGCTTGCCCCAACAGCATTTAACGATACACCTCCGAAGGTCAGGGACCTTACCGAAAAGGTCAACCAGGCAACAAATGACGAGCCTATAGAAGTGGCTATCAGCGCTTACTTAGAGCCTAGCGAGAAACAGAGGCTCATCGACTTATTGCTTGAATTCAAGGACTGCTTTGCGGAAAAATTCGAAGACATGACAGGACTATCACCAGACTTGGTATGCCACTAGCTACCAACACTGCCTGATAAGAGGCCTGTGAAGCAAGAGCCGCGAAGAATGAACTCGGAGACCCAAGTTCTGGTCAAAGAGGAAGTCGAAAAGATGCACAAGTTAAGCATTATCAGGGTAGCCAAGTACAATCAGTGGCTCTCCAATATAGTGCATGTTCGCAAGAAGAATCGCAAGATGAGGGTTTGTGTGGATTACAGAGACCTTCATATGGCTACACCTAAAGACGTCTACCTCATGCCAGTCTCGGATATGATGGTAGATGCAGTAGCAGGACATGAGTTGTTGTCCTTCATGGATGGAACCGCAGGGTACCACCAGATTCCGGTCACGGAGGAGGACAGACACAAGACCGCATTCCA
The DNA here is from genome assembly GCA_024704745.1 of Rosa lucieae. Lineage (NCBI taxonomy): Eukaryota > Viridiplantae > Streptophyta > Magnoliopsida > Rosales > Rosaceae > Rosa > Rosa lucieae. The sequence continues at coordinate 20,154,703 of CM045492.1, forward strand.
TTGCCTAGGGTTCGAGGGCGTTTTTGAATATGTGTTCATGCCTTTTGGACTGAAGAATGTTGGGGCCACGTATCAGAGGGCCATAAACCTGATCTTCCATGACATAATAGGGAAGATCTTAGAGGTTTACATTGATGACGGAGTCGTGAAATCTAGGAAGCGAGGGGATCATATCACAGATCTCAGAAAAGTCTTCGAGCGCATGTGACTACACAAGCTCAAGATGAACCCCGTTAAGTGCATTTTTGGGGTTCAGGCAGGTGATTTCCTGGCATTCATTGTCCATCAAAGGGGCATTGAGGTCCCTGAGGATAAGCCAAACGCGGTCATCAACGCATCTCCCCCGCAAACAAAGAAAGAGTTACAGTGACTGCTGGGTAAGATCAACTTTTTGCAACGATTAATTTCTAACTCTGCAGGTAAAATCCAGTCGTTTTCCCCACTACTGAAGTTGCAAGGACAGAACGAGTTTGTGTGGGAACCTAAACATCAAGAGGCTTTCGACAAAATCAAGGCCTATCTAGCGAGCCCGCCAGTGCTTGTTCCTCCTAGAGCTGGATTGCCATTAAAGTTGTATATTTCAGCAGCTTAGGCTTCCATTGGTAGCCTCCTCACTCAGGATGATGAAGAGGGTGTCGAACATGCCATCTTTTACCTCAGTAGGACACTCACAGATTGCAAAACAAGGTACACTCTAATGGAAAAGCTGTGTATTACATTATACTTCTCAACATGCAAGTTGCGGCATTACATGTTGTCCTTTACTACTTGCATCATTGGTCAAACCGATCTAGTCAAGTATATGCTATCGTGACCTATCTTGAGAGGTCGTATTGGCAAGTGGGTGCTCGCCTTATCAGAATTCTCGCTCCAATATGTCCCACAGAAAGCAGTAAAGGGGCAAGCCATCGTGGACTTTTTGGCACATCACCCTATGCTGGATGTCCCCGCAGTTAGAGATTTAGAGGTCGCTGCCACAATTGGAGTTCTGGTGCACTAATAACCATGCAGAATATGAGGTCCTCATTATACGCCTAGAAGTGTTGCTGGAACTAGGAGTGAGAGACATCCAAGTACGCGGCGATTCTTTGCTCATGATCAATCAGCTTCGCGAGAAGTTCAGGTGCACAAGCTACCTACTCGTGCCATATTTGGTTCCCGTACTTGAGCTTTTGGTCCAGTTTGATGACTTGGACTTGGAACATATTCCTCGCAATCGCAACTTCACTGCCAATGAACTCACTCGGCTAGCTACAGGCATTACTTTGAAGTATAGGGTTCGAGAGCAAATTCTCAAGGTTGAGCGACGCACGCTGCCTTCGTGACTTGCACGACCTGACCCGCCAGAAGCACCAACCGTAGTAGTTTTAGATCCTATAGACGTGGATTGGAGTATCCCTTTGATCGCTTACGTCAAGTAGCCAGATCCCACTGCAGACAAGAAAATTCATTTTCTTGCACTAAATTACTTCCTCAGAGGTGACGAGCTGCGACGACGCAATGAAGATGGCATAGACTTCAGGTGTGTGTATGGCCGCGAAGCAAAGCGATTAATGCGCGAGACACATGCAGGTGTTTGTGGAGCACATCAAGTGGGTCCAAAGATGCGTTGGCAAATTAGGAGGCATGGGTATTATTGGCCCAGTATTTTGAAGGATTGTATTGCGTTCGCTAAAGGATGCTAAGATTGTCAGGCACATGGACTAGTCCAACACATTCCCAATATCCCCATGTAGCCTATTATTAAACCTTGGCCTGCACGAGGCTCGGCACTGGACTTGATTGGAATGATTCACCCTCATTCTTCTCTCCAACACAAGTTCATCATTGTCGCTACTGACTTCTTCACTAAATGGGTGGAAGTTGAGCCTTTGAACGAGGCCTCCGGTGCCACCATTCGCCAATTCATCTTTCACAATATTATATGCTGGTTTGGCATCCCTGAGGTGTTGGTCTCAGACAAAGGGATAAGCATTCATGGGTGACGTGGAGAAACTCGTCGATGAGTTGGGCATCCAGTTTATCCATAGCACTCCTTATTACGCTCAGTCCAACGGTCATGCGGAGGCCAGTAACAAGATCATCATCACATTATTGAAGAAGATGCTTGTCGAGAACCCTTACCAGTGGCACGAAACACTACAGGCTTATCGCACTTCCAAGCGGAATCCTACTGGCAGCACGCCCTATGCTCTGATGTTTAGCCATGACGCAATTCTCCCGTTGGAGATCAATGTTCAATCCCTACGAGTCTAGGATCAACATCAGTTGATTGGTGAAGATTATGTCCAGGCTATGTGGCAGGAGCATGAGGATGTTAGCGTGAAACACTAGAGGTTTTGGACAGCTTAGTGGTGGAAAAGCAGCGCATAGCTCGCGCCTATGATAAGAGGACGTGCGGCCGCAGTTACGAAGAAGGAGAGCTCGTTTGGAAGGCCATTTTTCCGTTTGGCGAAAAATTGACCAACCGCGGTAAATGGACTCCACGCTGGGAAGGACCCTTTGTGATACACAGCATTCTAGAATGCGGGGCTTTTCACCTTAAGGATTTGGATGGCGACATCCACCGCAACCCTATCAATGGACGGTTTTTGAAGAAATATTACCCCAGTGTTTGGGAATTTGAGGATCCCCCAGATCCATCTGTTTCCGGGACGGGGGGCCTACATAGTCTTCCTTTGTTCGCATCCTCCTTTACATTTAGGCCTCTTCTATGGCCTCATTCTCAAGTATTCGCTTCACCTAGGAAGACTAGGGGGCAACAGTCTATGCATTCAGGCTTTGTACTCGCGGCCTTTAGATGTTAATTGTTTTCGTTGTTATGACAGATTCTTTAACTCTTCAAATTTCTTCAATTTTTTTCAGTTCTTTTCAAATTTTTTGACAATAAGTGTTAAAAAGCAGTGTAAGAAGGCCTATGCCAGAGGCCTTACTATATAATGAAAGTATGAATAGCGAAAGAAATATATTTGCATTCATAAAGTGGCTTTGCGGCCAAAAGCAATACAAATACATTTGCCAAGATTACATGTGCAGATTACAGAGCCAAAAGTGGCTGAAAATCATAAGATGTTTCAGATCTTCTAAGAGTTTCTGGTTCTTCTCTCAAGAGGGGGCCGGCTAATTGCCTTCTTTTACTCTTCCTCTATTCACCCACCTCTCTTGAGCCTTAGCTGCAGCTGCTATCATCTGTATTGGAGCAAGAGGGAAGGAAATAATCCATCGCGACCTTCTCCAGTTGTTATCCTCCGGGATGGAGAGGGAGACCAGTGTTGAGTGCAGCTAAGTAGCCCCATTCATCTCAGGGGAAAAACAGAAGTCTGTTCGGCCTTCCACCCTTCTTCGGTTTGCTTCGCGCGAGGGAACCTCAGAAGGAGGACTCTCTAGAATGTGGTATCCCGTGTTAAGAGCGCCGCGTGTTCTTCAGCCTAACTGAAATCGGTGAATCCCATCTAGACTTTCTGAGGCCAAAGACACGCGGCAGGACCTGAGATTAGGCCATAAGGCCTACCCAGGAATTGAGATTAAGCCATAAAGCCTAAGATCTAGAGGCTAAAAGCGAAGTTGTGAGGAGAGGATTTCAGAAATAGAAGGAAGAGAAGTAGGGCTGACAAGATTATCTCTGGATAAGCCATGGTTGCGTGTATTCTCACTTCCACCAAGTACAGATATTTATAGGGCTAGCCTCAGTGGCCTCAGCCCTTTGATGGACGGTTGAAGTAGATTCAACACCATCAATAGAGCCATAAAAAAGAATTGAATGCTATGATCTAGGAAATGAAGGAGAATTGAAAACGTGTGGAAAACAGAACGGTCTTCAAGGAGGTAACCGCTCCATTTCGAGCTTATCTTTTTGAAACAGTTTAATGAGGAGTTAAGGTAGAGTTGAATGCTGAATTGCTTACAAATTTAAAGAGATATTTGGGCCAATGAAGTGGGCTAAATAATTAACTAAATAATAATATTAATATTAATATTGTTCGTACAAAATAATGGGCCTAACATTAGAGACCTAAAGGCCTCGGCCTGCATAAGTCAGACGAGGAAATGTTCATCCAGACGAAAGCTAGCATCAGCAGCAACTCGTTCAGCTTGTTGGACCGCTTCGCGAGCCTGAACCAGGTTCTGAGACAGCGGCTCAGAAGCGGCTAAGGGTTGCACCAGTTGAGGTTCATCATGGGCAAGCCTGGCTGACACAGTGGCTAGTTGGTCCTGAAGATCTTGAATTTGGGAATGAAGGTGATTCTGCGCGAGCCTCAAGTCTCTAATAAGGGTGGCTAACTCACCCAGAAAGTCACACAGGTTGTCCATCTGTTGGGCGAGGGCCTGGTAGTGTGTCTGGGCCTGCCTAGCCTGTGTCGTCGTGGTCGTTTTCTCATTGAGCCACCTGGGGAGATCATCTAACAGTTTATCTAGGTCGTGGAACTATGCCTCAGTGATGGCCCCTTCGCAGAAAAGTACTCGGAGGTATTCTAAGGCTCTGGTAGGCGCGCCAGGTATCAGGATGTCAAGACCCAGGAGACGGCGAAGGTCTTCTCTAGCGTCATCCACAACTCCAGAACGTTAGCCATAATCTGAACGGAGAAGCTTGTTGAGGAATAGGAACAGCGACAGAGGCCTCAAGAGGCTCCGCGATAGGGACTGCCTCCTGCACTGGCTCAGGGTGCATCCCTTCCCCTGCTTCAAGTACTTGGGGGACATGCTACTATTGGTTCGAGGGGAGTTTCAGAAGCATTAAGAAGGATGGGGGTCTCTTCTACTATTTGTTCCCAAACAACCTCGATAGTGTCTGGAAACGAATCAGGTGCTACTTGTTCTAGGGGTGAGTTGCAGTTGGCCGCTCGTGAGGGATGTTTGGAGGTGGCACTCTTTCCTCAGCCTCAGGCGAGCTATCATCTAGAATCTGCACAGGCACCAGCGCTAGCTGCTAATCACTCGCGGCATGGACAGGAGGTGGAGGGTTAGCTGAATTAGATGGCGCTTGAGCATGCGAAGAGGATGCCTCTCTGCCAGCGACGGATGATGCTTGCCCAATATGCCTCGAAGGGCCTGTAGATCTGTAATCGACATTGACTGAAAGCTAAGGACCGCCATGAAAGGCTAGGCAGTGAAAGATTTCATCGCTAAGCTCACCGAGCGTCAGGATGAACCCAACCTAGGGACACAAGAGGCCAAGACAGAAATGATAACCGCTGAGGAGCCAGCCCCCCAACAGCAATTAGACTGGAACCTCCACATAGACTGCTCCGTATGTGCCAAGGCCTGCTGCGCCAGAGTCATCTTGGCAGGACCAGGGGAACTAAAAGTGGAATACGCGTTAAAATTCAATTTCAAAGCCTCAAACAACATGGCGGAGTATGAAGCGCTCATTGCCGGCTTACTCCTGACCATCGATTTTGGAGTTGACAGTGTCAACATATTTAGCGACTCTCAACTAGTCGTTAACCAAGTCAAAGACAGCTTCCAGGCCAAAGACCAACAGTTAGTGGCATACTTGAGGTACGTCAAGACACTACTCAGAAAATTCGAATTTCACACCATCACACAGATTCCTAGGGAAAAGAACGCCAAGGCTGATTCACTGGCAAGACTAGCAACTGCCCAACCACACCAAAGTCCAGCGGACACAAGGGTGGAGTGCCTTGACAAGCCAAGCATCACCAAAACCCTTGTGAAAATCTTCAATATTGAGGTCAATCCCAGCTAGATGGATGAAATCATAGAGTACAAGAGCAATGGAACACTGCCCACTGACAAGACCGAGGCAAGGCAACTTAAGCGGAGGGCAACCCGCTATAACATCCAGAATGGCAAGCTTTACCACCAAGGGTTCATCCATCCCAACCTCAGGTTTCTGACCCCAGAGGAGGGAAAGACCATTCTTGCCATGATACACGCTGGGGAATGTGGAAACCAGTCGGGCACCAGGTCTCTAGCCAATCGCACAATGTGATAGGGCTACTTTTGGCCCACGCTTGGCGACGACGCTAGGTAGGTCTCCAGATCCTACCACAAGTGTCAACAATACGCTAACCTCCCCCATGCCCCGGATGAGCCCCTGTCGATCATCATAGGCCCATGGATCCACTCCACGTGGGGCCTGGACTTGCTTGAGAAATTCTCAACCGCCAAGGGCCTGTTCAAATACATTATCGTCGCCATCGACTACAACAGTAAATAGATAGAGGCGGAACCGCTGACGGCCATAGCTACCGCCAAGGTAACCCACTTCCTCTAGAAGAACATCTATTGTCGCTATGGCGTCCCCCACCCAATCATCACAGACAATGACACACAGTTCAACAACAAGGATCTCATATCTTTCACTGCTAATATTGGTACCAAGATGAGTATTGCATCTGTTGCTTATCCCCAAACTAACGGCCAAGTCGAAGCAGCAAACAAGATAATCAAGAAGCTGCTAAAAAAGAAGCTCGACGATGCCAAGGGTTTATGGGCGGAGAAACTCCCGGAAGTGTTGTGGGCCATCAGGACCACCCCAACTTCCACCACTAGTGAAACACCATTATGCATGATGTTCAAAACCGAGGCCGTCCTACCTATTGAGGTCACTCAACGTACCGCTAAGGTTGAGGGCTACTGCTCTGAAACCAACGGCGAGGGCATCAGCCTCAACAAAGACCTCCTTGAGGAGAAATGACACAAGACCCATTTGCACAACTTGCAAAACAAGCAACGAGTATCACGTTTCTACAATGCCAGAGTCAAAGCCAAAATAATTCATATATTCAGGGTCGGGACTCCCCGCCTAATGGTATAGTCAAAATTACAAAATAACCCTTAACGGCACCAACATAAACAAGCCTCAGCGACATTACAAAAGTTACGGAGCATTCGTCACTAATTCTCGGGAGCAGCAGCAACCTCTTCACCCTCCAGTGGTAGGGGTGGCCCAGCCAGGTGGCTAGTCTGATCAGATCCAGGAACGGTAGGGCTTGACGTCACCATAGTGCCATCCGCTCGGGTATTGGCGTCCATGAAGTTAGCACGGGAGATGTCGGATTGAGTGGGAGGTGGAGTCCGCTGGGAATCGTTCGCTAGACGCTCACCACTCTAATTGCTACCTGAGATGGCACCCTCAGCTCAGGTAGGAACCGCACTGCTTACGGGCTCCCACTGACCAGATGACCCGGCGGGTTGGGAGGCTTTCACCTAGTCGATGGCGTCCTTCTGCATCAGCATGTCCAAGTTAGCGGCAGCACCAGCCTTCGCCGCCTCCATCATGGCTCGCTTGTACTCCATAGATTGCTTAAATGCCTCCACAGCAGCGACCTCCATGCGGCTCCTCTCAGCTTCTAGATGGGCAACCTCGCCCTCCAGCCTCTTCCCTTCAGCGGACTTAGCAGCAGAATCCCGCTGAAGGATCTCAACTTTCTTAGCCTTAGCAGCCACTTGATCCTTTAGCAGGGCTATGTCTTGCTCTAGCTTGGACACATGCTCGTTCCGCTCGAGGTCTCGCTCAACGTCGACATTGAGCTTGCCGCGGGCATCCATCACATCACACTCCGCCTTGGTCAGGAGCAGTTCAACGTCCGCCAGCTTATCTTTAGCCTCTTGCAACTCTCTCTCGAGGCCTTTGATTTCCTCCTTTAGCTGCCGCTAAACCCCAGGCTAGTTTGACGCAGCAAGGAACAGCTCATGCAGCCCGACAGACAGATGGCCAAATGCAGAGCTGAAAGGCGGCTGTTGTACGGCAGTAGGGCAGATGGTCCCATCCAATCCGCCAAATCCTAGCCGCTCACAGAGGTGGAAGAGAAACTCACACTCGGGGTCGGTCAAAAACTCGGCATACGTGTCAAAGGATTCTAGACCGCTCGCCTACACCTCCCTGACAGCGGCCAAAGTCACCTTCGGCTGGGCCTGTTTTGCCCTCTTTTACTAGCGGGCCCCGATGGTCTCTGCGTTGTCTCCCTCCTCTTCTTTGTCGGCTTCATTCTGTCACTGTTTCCTCTGTAACACCACCCGTGTGGAACCAGCGGCGACAGGCCTTAATTGCATCTGCGGCTCCAACCCCGCAATAGTAACTGGTTCCTTTGAGGGTGATACCCTCTCCTTCTGAGGCTCACGCCCACTACGCCGACTAGCGGGCGCTCTCTCTTTCGGCTGGGCAGGGACCTTTCTCCTGCCGGCAGCCCCGCAGTCAATACTAGCTCCGGCCTGAACCACTGGCGAGCCGTTGGGGCCAAGATGCGAGTGGTGAGGCATCGGCAGTACCACTAGAGTCTCAGATTGGCTCAACGCCAGTGTCTGGGGATCGACGATAGTTTGCTGGGCCGCCAGCCCAGCGGCGTACATGCTCTCCAGAAAGTCATTAATCTATGCGCGGTCCATCGCTTTGGTAAACGCGTCACGGCTCGCTTTGTTACCCGGTGGAGAATCTACACGAAGTGTAACAGATTAGCCTGGGGAAAACTGAACAAAGGCACAAATCAGCGGAAGTTACTTACCAAGGGCGCGAGTTAACTGTTGATCGACCAACAGTTCCCAACCGGTGAGAAGACGGAGGTCGAGCAGTTTACGATTCAGCCAACAACCTCTAATCCTCGCCACGCGACACTATTCCTCCCGCGTCAAGTTATAATGCAAGCCCATTGCACAAAAAAAAACAAAAAAAAAGGATTAGCAGAGTACAAAAACATATCATACAAGCAAAACGGGCAACTTCGATCGGCAGAAGCTAGCACCAACCTCGGATAGGTTGGAACTCCGACTTAATCTTCAATGTCGGCGCCCCCTCATTTGACCCCGCTTGGTATTCCCACCCCACCGTGGTAATACAGAAGGTCCCTCGCCAGGGAGACATAGAATCCTTCAGATTCTCGATTAGCTTCAGCGCCCCCAGACGGCGGCTCAGATTTACTTGTCCGCTGCATCCCTGGTGTTTCACGTACACCAACTCGTAAAAGTACAGCACCTCCGCCACAGTTTGACCCGCGCAGCTGGACAAGCGCCATAGCGAGTTGAGCGCCATCAATTACCACCACATGTTGGGACATATCTGCCCAAAGGCGAGGCCAAACTGGAACACCAAGATCTGGAGGTTAGGAAGTAGTGAAAAGTTAACACCTTGGCGGAAGGTGGCCTCATGAACGGCAGCAGAATAGAAGCCTTCTCATCAGCGGTAGGCGGACGCAACTTCACCACGCCGGGCAGGCGAAATACCCACTTCAGACGATTGACGATAGCCGCAGTCATCGGTCCCCCAGCCTTATGAACTGCAGTGTCGTCGCGGAGAACCCACTCCAACTCTACCTCTTCCCCACCAACCTCACCCCCGCCAGCGGAACCACTAGCGGAGCTATTGCTCGCTAGCTTCTCCTCACGCCTTTTGCAGGCGGTAACATCCTCCCTTGCCCTATAACTTTTTGGACGACCAGCACGACCCATTGCAATTTCCCAAGGTATGGTTTGTAGCGGCTTGATGTCTAGTGGTTCGGACAGTGAGGTTCCTGCAGGGGCAGACGGATACAACGAGTCAATAAACATCCTATCCGCCACGCTGAGCAACACATCAGACCCGGAATCCTCACTGCTCTAGATCTCTAAGACACTAGCCATCAGAAACCCTAAAACCCAGGTCAGTTAGTTCCAAAACCGATCTAAACTATCCCTATGTAAGCTTTTAACCAAGAACATCAAGAACATCCAAACCCAGAAAACCCAGAAGGTGCCAAAACAAGAACACAGCCCATATATATCCAAAACCCAGATTCTACGATCTTGCTAATCCATCAACCCTAACCCCCTGTCAAACAATTACACCCATTCCCAGAACCCATTCTAGACCCTCAAACACACCAGGGAATAACAGAACTCGCTCCAAATACCAAAAAACAGAAACTGACAGAAAGCAACGAAACAAAGAAACTCGAATCGGTAACCTGTTAGTATGGAAGATCTGGAGCGTTTGGAATGTATGTCTTCACGTCCAAGGATCTCTCTCACCGAACGATGCTATCACTCGATTTGCAAAGGACATTCCTCGAATAACAGAGAACAAAAGCTTGAAGACGACGACGAGTTGAGTTTGAAGTGAAGATGATGTCAAAACCACTATGGTTTCTCTTTTATGTCAACATCAAACCAATCCAGGCCATCAGCTGAAAAACAACATTGCACGACAGCCGTACATGAGCCCCATGACCGCACTTACTTTCCGGATTAACCGAGGTGTTGCCTCGGTTGCAAAATCAATAATTACTCGCATTAATGGCGAACACGCAGGCGTGCTGCGGGAACGTTATTCCACACGCTATCCCAATACATGTTGGCCATGTGTCGGACGCCGTCAGACGAAGAATCTAGCCAAAGTAACCATCAAGGGTCACCAATCTTCAAAAGTCTCCGCTAAGCACCACGCCGCTAGCGGAACTTCTCCCTTCATCTTGCAAGCGGAAGTCTCCGCTAAGCTCCACACCGCTAGCGGAACTGCTATTTTCATCTTGCAAGCGGAAGTCTCCTCTAAGCACCATGCTGCTAGCAGAATTTTCTCCCTTCATCTTGCAATCAGAAGTCTCCTCTAAGCGCCACGCCGCCAGCGGGATTTTCTTCCTTCATCTTGCAAGCAGAAGTCTCCGCTAAGCTCCACTCTGCTAGCGGAACTTCTCCATCTTGCAAGCGGAAGTCTCCGCTAAGCGCCACGCCGCTAGCTGAACTTCTCCCTTCATCTTGCAGGTAGTTCAGCTGAGCGCAACACCTCTCACACTGGTCTACCACCAAGCAGGTCCCCGCGACACCGGTTGCCACTTACTATCAGCGAAGGGATTTCCGCCAATGGCGATTCGATTCCCAAGGCAACGCCTCATCCTAACGATGACCGCCACGCGGTGTTACAGTCGGGCTACGTCCCTCCGGGACACGGGAACATGTTAACATTCTACGACGGCCCTGATCAGGCACGTTGACCCCCGCCACTCGGGTACCAAAGATTGGGCTCACTGATAGGAGCATGAAATGTGACGTTAATAGTATCAAAACCCTATATTTTGCTAAGTTATTTCCTTTATCTTAATCAATTTAACTTAGTTAGTGTTTTACAGGTAAAAATGGAGTCTCAAGGTCCAAAAATGACTAAGGAAGGCACAAGTGGCCCAGAAATGAGAAGAAATGAAGAAATGGAAGTTCTCCCAGTTTGACTAGGAAAAGGAATCCTAGTTGGAGTAGGAATTAGAAGCTGACTTGGATTCAAACTCTTAAGTCGCGGAAATTAGAAGTTCTACTTGGACAAGGAAACCCAATTCTACTCATATAAGGAATCCTAGTGTGACAAGGAGTCCCTGTTGGATAAGGATTACTCAAGAAGGTTCCGGAAGAATGTGGAAGAATCGCAGAAAAGAAGTTTGTATTCAACTAGGAAACCTACTTGCATATGGAGTTCTACTCGTACTAGGAGACCTGTGGAAGCTAGGAGAAGTCTATGGAACGTCCATGAAGAATCTAGAAGTCTCAAGAAGGTCATATGCCGTGCACATGGAAGAGGAAGCAACAAGGGATTCGAATTACAAAGCAATGTGGAGTTTGGACTTCCTGTTGGATAAGGATTGGAATTGCCATGAGATTCTTGAAGGTTCTAGGGAGTTCTTGACGTTTCTACTTCAGAATAGGCGTGGAAGACATGGGAGAGGCATATGATGCAAAGAAAAACCGAATTGGACTCAACTTATCCTTCAAAAGTCGAAACCAATACAGATTCGGAAATCTGCCTATGCAGATCAGTCAACTTCAACGGAGTGTCAAAAATCTGTCAGAGCTCAGAAAATTATGATCTTTATATGGTTGGAAAGCTACGGATGTCTAGTTTCCAGAGATTTTTACGGTTAGTCAATAGATATTTTTTAGAGGAAGTTATGGCTGTTTTAGTGGACTGAGGTCAATCCTGCCTGAAATCTGTTTTGTCTCAAAGAAGTCCTAGATCAACACGAACTAAGAGAAACCAAGTAGAAATGAATTGGGAGTGCCTTGGGACGTTCTCCTATATATACCTTGTGTATTAGACATTCAGGGGTTACACATTTTTCTCCACAAATTCGATTTCTCACCGGTTTGCTCTTGAGTTTCAGGTTTTCGCTACTTCAAGTTCCTCGCCGTGCCATCCTCCATCTTTGCCGTGATCTTCACCTTGTGCCACCACCTTGGAGCTGCTTTGGGTCTTTGGGACGTGATCAAGGGTTTTTCTTACCACCTTCCATATGTCTACTTCACGGTTTAGTGTTCTTGTAGTTGTAATTTCTGTTTTTATTTTTCTTTGTGTAAAACCGAAACCATGAGTTGACAATCTGATTTTTGAATGCAATTTGGATTAACTTTTCAATGATTGATGTGTTTATGTGTTCTTGATCTTGATTAATTGCCGAATATATGGAATGATAATCTGGTTTTGTTTTATAGAAAACTTTTATGTGTTATTGTTCTTTGGGTGCGCAACTTAGGATGATTGCATGTAATTGGAGCTAGTAATTAGGTGAACGCTTGTTGATCCTAGTTCAATATGGTAGTAAAGGCTTTATACAAAGGTCGAGATCAGATTATGCATGTAATGAAAAGACTTGCTTTGAGTACTTGAATTTGCATGTTTATTGACTAAACTTTCACTTGCTCTTAATGATTTGAATGCATGAGATTATGAGTCGCTTCGATTGTGTGATACTTGCATTTGAAATATATTGTTTAGGCGCTTGTTCTACTCAATTGTGTAAAGGGAAGTCATATAAGGGACATTGGGCGCTTGTAACTTTGTTTCTTGGTTGATATCGTTCCATGGTAACTAGAAGATTAAAGATTGCATGAATGAATTGAGCTTGAATTGTTCTTGATGAATTGTTTTCCAAAAATTCTTCTTTTCTCACCTTTGTATAGAAACGATTTTTATTCTTTTATTGTTTTCTGAAATTTTTATAGTTCGATCTTCAAAACCCCCCTATCTTTTATGTTTTGTGTTCTTGTATATTTGTAAATAAATAAAATCGATTTAGGTTTTTAGTATGCATGTAAATTGTGAATAATATGTTAATAATCTGAAAATATAATTTAATTCCGTGAATAGTGTTTTGTGAATAGTAATATGTGTTTGTGTTAAACATGGATTTGTGTAGTTAGAGTTTAATTATGATTTGTTGTTTGTATTTGTGTTGTATATGGATTTCTAATTCAATTCTAACGTAACTTGTATATATTCTTATAATTTTCGTGTGAATTTGTATATTCTTTCTTTTAATTTGTTTCTCACATGTTAGCACCCTCAATCCCCGGCTTGAACGATCCCTGCTTATTCTATACTAACGCTCGACATTTTCAGGGTTTAAATTGGCGAATGCTTTTGCACGTATCACTCACTACCCAACACCCTCTGCTTAGTGCAGCTCCCCTCAACAAACAATATACCGACCAAACGGAGGTCTATCTTAGCCGGGGAGTGGGGGACTCCCTGGGGGGCCTAGCAGGGGCCCACCCAAAAGGGTACAAAGCGTTTGCTCAGTAAAGTGCATGGTTGACAACGCACTGACGCTATTTATGCTTTTGCAAGTCTAGCAGAAGTAACACTTCGAACCACTAGGCAACTCCCCAACCAAGATTGCCCTCCTTGACTGGGGACTTGGGGGACTTGTACTTACATAACACTATAATGAGCCACGCTCATGATACAGCCAACGGTACCAACTACCGCCAACTGTGTGACCTATAGAAGCACAGCCAAGCAGGCTACCGCCTGAGCTCCGGCTCACCCCCAGATCACCGCTGACGCTCCAAGATAGCATCAGAAGCTCCAGAAGCTGGGAACTGAAGCACATCAGTCCCACATCAAAAACATGGAAAAGCTCGGCATCTTTCTCACCTATAAAAGGTTATCTCTTCTCTCCTCATTAATTACGCATTTACTACTTATCTACTGTTATTCTGTCAACATAAATACATTGACTAACTTAGGCATCGGAGAAGAGAAGACCGCCCAGCGCGGTCTTCCTCTAACGTCGCTTTGTATTTCACTTGACCGGTAGCGTAAGCTTTGAGAACATTGCAAGTAGCGGTCCGTCCATCGGACCAACGTTAGCAAAGACTTGGGCCACCACTCAAATCTTAAACATTAACAGTATTACTGACCGGAGATCTACTTCAGGGTACTTTACATTTGTAGGAGGAAACTTGATTACTTGGAGAAGTAAGAAGCAAAAGGTGGTAGCAAGTGCTGAAACAAAGTATAGAGGGATGGCTCATGGAGTTTGTGAGCTACTATGGCTGCGTAATTTATTGCGTGACTTAGGGTTCAAACCTAAGCAAGCCATGAAATTACACTGTGATAATAAGGCAGCAATCGATATATCACAGAATCCGGTACAACATGATCGTACCAAGCATGCATGTGGAAGTTTATAAGCACTTTATTAAGGAGAAGATAGACGCGAAGTTGATTGACTTTCCATTTGTTCCAATTGAAGAGCAATTAGCAGATGTGTTGACTAAAGGAGTTTCCACCAAGGTGTTCCATGACTCAATTGACAAGTTGGGCATCCGTGACTTGTATGCTCCAACTTGAGAGGAAGTATTAGCATGAGTCAATGCATCCTATTTAGAATATTCTTATTCTATTAGGAATGTAATTATCGTATGTAATTAGGAATGTAATTATCCCTTTAATTGTAATTAGCACATGTAACCTTGGTGTATAAATACCTCCTTGTAAGAAGAATAAAATTTTCTCATCATTCTCTCAAATACGTTCTTATTCTCAAGTAAATCATCGCTATCAGTCCACATGCACTTCAATTCGCTGCTAAGTGCTAACCTTCTTCTCCAATTATAGCAGCAACAACAACAGCAGCAAATGGGTGGTCAAGCGAGCAAAGGGTCTGGAAGTCAACAATGATACTCCGTACAGGTATTCCTCTATAACATATACTATTGAATGCATGAATGTGTTACTTGTACAGAAAAATACATATTTTGAAATTATGGTTAGTTGGCTAATCTATTACGGTGCTTGTTTCTTTTCTTTGTATGTTGTGCTCGTTTTTGCTTTGTGTTAAATATCATAGGCTTAGGGTTTAGCACAGTATATTTCCTAGGAGATCAAGCTATTGCATAGGCTTGCTGTTGGCATATGTGCCCAGTTATTTGTTTCTGTTTTGACTCTTGAAGGAATGTGTTTGTTCTTATGGTGATAAGAGTATGGTTGGTACAATTCAAATGTCTGTTCGTCTAGATATAGGTATCTATCATTACTTTTAGAAACACTAGGTACAATTCAAATGTTATTTTGGTGGTTCTGGTATGGTTGAAGTAAATTAGTGCAGCTTTTGTATATATTTTCTTGGATGCATCTATCAACTGAAATATGATTTAAGTTCAGATTAAAAGAGGAAAAAAGCAAAATGATTGAAGTGTTTTGAGTTTTGACTCTGTGTTATGTAATTAATCTTTGATGGATCGATCGTATATATGTGTTGTATCCTATTGTTTAACATTGTTCTTAGCTATAAGAGTTGATTGATCATTTTTGACTTGTAATCTTAATTGGCCGCTCGATCTGCTAAATAAAGAAAGCATCCCTTGTATTTCTTCCCACATCTTTTTTATATATCAGACCATGAATCTTTCTGCCTTTCCTCATCAATCTATTTGTCCACCTGCAAAATATGAGATTTGTTTTTTTTTTTTTTTTTTTTTTTGCTGAGAGCAAAATATGAGATGTACAACCACCCTATTAGCTGCTGGGACATTTTTCTTTTCTTGCTTTGCATTTGATCTACAATCAAACTGGAGTCTTTTAATGTAAGCATTTTGTGCTTCTATCCATAATATTATTTAAAGAAATTAGTTTCTGTAGATCACAATGTAAAAGTTGATATTGATAACCCGTACATATTAAAAAACATACCAAACGATCTCTACTCGCTTATTCAATGAGCAGGTGATGTTTGTAGTGCACTAGTAGATAAACAATTTTGAGCCGCACCATTTTGGCAAATCAAAAGTAATTTTGGCAATAGATAGATGAATTACGCTTTAACTCTTTTTTTAATTTTTTATTTTTATAACTAATTAATGGGTACTTGGACTAAATTTTGGAGCGCCCCTTTGCTTTTCAGAAAATGGACGGACTTCCGCGCTCAGTGGTATCACCAAAAGGATCATTGCTTGCAATCAAGCAATGCGATCCATGCTCCTGCGGTAGGCTCGAGGAGGGACCTCTTTGCCTGCGAGAAAATCAACTATTTTCGGAATCTGCGTGTATAACAAGCTCTTGGTTTTTTTTTTTTTTTTTACGAGTGCCGTCATGTTCACATCCCGTCTCATAATCGAAATGGCGTATTATAGTGTAGATCTTTTCATTTTAAATTATAATGACAAAGTGAAATGAACATTGAAATTTCTTTTTCATAGGTTTTTTTTTGCCCCATTTATTTCTCCTTGCGTGTCAATTGGCTTTTTAATTTAGAAAAGAAAAAAAAATTAATTTAGTCACTCAATTATGATTCATTCGACACTTCTTTCAATCTATTTTAAAAAACTTTAGTTTAGTTGCTCGATTTGTACTCTGTTATTCACTTTACTCGATTTCTACCCTGTTAAAGCAGCAGCCACTTGGAGCAAGAAATTAAATCTTGATAATTGGATGCTCGTTTCTTTTCTGAGGCAAGCCAAAATCAAATCCTCAATCCTACTCTGTAAGAGCCTTCTGATACTCATTAAGTTACATGAATACTTAAATGGGGGAAGCCAACACCATGTACCACACAAAGCAAGAACTGATGCACAATTAAGAATCTTCTTCTTCCTCTTCTCCCAGTCGGCAGTCTTTTTCTCAGACTACTGGTACCTATAGTTATGGCAGAACCTTTAATTTTAGTTTACACTGTTACTAGCTTTTGCTATAAAAGAAAATTACCTTGCCTGCAAGCATGACTTCCAACAAGATTACTTGCAAGCTTGGGTCCAAACACAATAACTCAGTGCCTTACCTACTTAACTGCATGTATACTCTGTATAGATAGTGGCACACGCATCCTACAAATTTCACACACAAGACTATGAACTACACTGGAAATAGATATCACTGGTCCTCTTAGACTTAAAACCGTGGAACTCAAATCCAGTTACAGCTTCAACTCTAGAACCCTATCAATAATCATCTTACCTACTTATAACCGAAAATCAGGTAAAACAGAACTCAAATTGCACAAGACTCCAAACATTAATGCAAATATAATTTTCTTCTGAGTGTGTGCCACTTAATTACGACTTGAGAGCGAACAAATTTACCTTCCATGCACCACTTCTCAGTATACAAAGTTTCATACGTATACCATGATGTAAGAAGACAACTACACCAGAAGGCACCAGAAAACCTGACCAACCCCACTGTAAACCAAGCCAACTCGAGTGGTTCCACTGTGAACTTGATATCAGAATCTCCAACGTGTAATCACTGTTATTGTAAATAGGGCATTCTCCCACTTGTCTCCAATTCCTTTGTACTGCAATATTATCCTCCTAACTTAAAACTGGCTTCAAGCTAGCACTCTGTGATTCTCTGTCCTTGCAAAATAATTGCAACTCCGAAGTCATATATACAAACTTTCCTTACAGATCCTTCCAAATGGAGATGCCTTCACTTCTTGGATACACAAACAAAAAGTTCCAAATCTTGTTTGATCAAAGCTTAAACAATGCCGATAACTAAAACAACTCTGATGGCACA
Organism: Rosa lucieae; assembly: GCA_024704745.1. Classification (NCBI taxonomy): domain Eukaryota; kingdom Viridiplantae; phylum Streptophyta; class Magnoliopsida; order Rosales; family Rosaceae; genus Rosa; species Rosa lucieae. The sequence continues at coordinate 20,172,419 of CM045492.1, forward strand.
AGTTGAAGTCGTTTGAATCTTGGATATGCAAATGACTGCTCACAACACAATCACAATAAATCCCATCCTGCAAGATCACATAACTGATGGATACACATAATATTTCCTCATAGTTGAATAATCAAATATTTCCACAAATTATGAGCAAGGAAAATCATATTTCATTAAGGCACAGATAGTTTTATTGCTAAAATAAAACAATCATATTGCACCCAGATGTACCACTGCATAAAAACAATGCAAATTACAGTTCGTCTCGACAGCAATTCTTCTTGGGCATAGGATACTTGTAACATCATGCAACCAAATCAGGAGAAGGAAAATAATATTATCATCGAGTGAAACGATTATCTGATAAAGGAGAATACACAATACAAATACAGACCGCTAAATTATTCTAATTCTAAGACCCTCTGCTTCCAGAATCATATCTTAAGCAATGGAACAAACTTATTACAGCAGAAAGCAACCAACCGTAAAAGGTAGAGGAAAAGTGGATGGGTTGGTCTGGAATTCGAAGGTGCGAGGAGTCATGAATTGGAGAGTGAAACAATTCTTCTCGTCCCTGTCCACCTTAGTGATATCAACTTGAAATTGAAATGGTATCGCAACACCCCGCTTCTTATAAGTCCCGGGCTTATAGTCAGGTCCTTCACCATAAGGAAGGTTGAATTGGGTGATAAGAATGCAGGCTTTCTGACCTCCTATGTGGACAAAATCACAGCCTGCTGCCGAACCCAATTCATAAGGCCACCATGGCAGCTTCAAATAACCAATCGGTGCAATGGATTCCTGACCTTCCTCCAAGGAAAAAAGATAAACTCCCAGCCTCCACGTATCATGAATATAAGCAAACATAATCTTCTTCTTGTCATCATGGCGCTCCGGCAGGTCCAGGACAAAGGCGTTGCCCATAAAAGGAAAAGGGCCGCCGCCACACATAGTAGGGACTAGTCTCCATTCTCTGTCTGGGTGTGCCACGTCAAAGCAGAACACCGGACATTTGTCATGGGACACAAACATCTTGGTGCCGGCAATTGCATAAAAGAAGGAAGTATGAGAGTCATATCGAGATCCGGGTTGGAAAAATGGAGGTTGGGGCAAACCCTTCCAAAGGCCTATTTTAGGGTCAAATACCTCGAATGATGGAGGATCAGCGATCAGCTTGTAGGAAAGAGCGTACACTTTCCCGCCCAGCTCCACCATCATAGGGAAAAATTTCCCTCTCTGTAGAGTCGCATCCATCTTCCTGAAAACATTGTCATGAACCTCGAAGGCATGAACATCTCTATTCCAGAGTTCAGAACTTATTGGAGGAAATCTGTCACCGGAACCCAAGCTGGGGCTCACGCCACCGGCGAAAATGATTTGGGAGCCGAAAACAGCACAACCAACAAAATCGGGAACATCTTCCCCGGCCTTATAAGCCACTTGCCGCAATTGCAATTCTTCATCGGAGGATAACAAGTCGGATAATTTGATGGTACGAACAACAATAGCGACGCTCCCACCCTCGCGTTGTTCAACGAAACATATGTAGAGTGACTTCTTAGCCTCCTCCTCCTCCAGCTTCAACTTCTTCGTTGTCTTCTTCACCTTCTCTGATACTCTTAATTTCTTCTTCTTCTTCATCACGCATCCATCACACCTGTGCTTCTTGTGCTTCTGAAGAGGGCAGCAATGCCGAACCAGACGATGCCTTCTTTCTTTGCCATCGCTGGCTTCGGTTAATTTAAGACATTTTTTGTGGGACATATCTCTTTCGGGTTTTCTGTCTCAGTTTCCTTTGCGTTTGAGATATGAGAACGAGACAAGATGAGATGATGGGTTCCCGCCTTTTTATATGTATTTATAATCTGAAGCCGATTTGTATCTCTATCCGGATGGTGTTCGGATTAGTATTCAGAATTGGGCTCGAATTAGGTTTGGTACCCACTCAACTCGATTGTGGGTTTGACGTAACATAGCAGGCCCACCTTTCTAGAGTTTAGCAAATTACTACTACCTATACTTTTAACCAAGAATTTTTCATTAGGAGAGGCCTGTTTTCCTGAATTCCCTTGTGTTAGCGTGCATGGCCCATGCACAAATTTCAATCCTTTGCGGTCGGATTCCTTCCGTTTTTGAATTAATTATGTTAACGAATAAACTATAAAACTGTCCTTATAGTTTGGATAATGTGTATTGACACTGCTGAATGTCAATAGCATTATGAATAATTATTTTTTGATGCTATTGTTTTCTTTTGAGTACAAGGTATTCATGATGAGTATTATGTGACATTTTCTACATAAAAGGACTTGAAGAACCTATTTAGGATTCTCCAAATGCATCCTTAAACTTGAAGAACATATTCCTCTGGTATCACAGTACAAAAAAAAAAGGTATTTTTTTCAAGTTGTGAAATATACAAAGAAACAGAGAGATAATATTTCTACATATCATCTTCTTCTTTTTTTCTTCTTTTTTTGAGAAACAACTCATTTATACAGTAATCCCAAAAACTATTTATGCATATACAATCTGAAACTTGAACACTATATTATTTATTTATGGCTTTGCTTCTTTCACATACAAGTTGCTTTGAATTTCATCTTTTCTCATGGTGAAGAAGTTTCTCCATCAAGATTTCCTCATGCTTGAAGCTCTCTTTGATTTCCTTTTCAATATAGCACATTGTCTGCCTAAACACTTCTATCCTTTGACTTCTTGGTTAATAGCAACTTGTTGTATATAGTTTAGGATATATATGCTCCTCAATCAAACTACAAAAAATGATAAAGAAATGTAAGTAAATGTATGCATTTAGTTAAACTACTGACATTCAGTAAGGTATGTAACATAAAATCTTATAGAAATATTGGTGCAAGCACATTACATACTAATACATATTGCACCAAATATACACAACATTCCGTACCAAATACACATTAATTGTATTTCATGTAACTAGTAATTAAGTTTTGTTAAAACTATTGACATGTAGTAGGTTTGACACAAAATCAAAACAGATAAATAATTTATAGTTTAGTAAACCAACTATTCTATTTGTAATCATTTTGCTAATTAAATTCATCCTAACTCCACTCATTTAAGAAAATATATGAAAAATTAAATCATACATTATAAATCAACAATTTCTATTAGAACAAATAAGCTCAGTGCCAACCAAGAACTCCATCAATTTTCATCAGAAGACACATTTCAGAGTATAAAGCTACTGACTCTCAATAAGCTCAATAAAAATAAGAACTCCATCAATTTCTATTAGAAGAAACAAGCACATCTCAAAAGGGTAAAGCTACTGACTATCAACAAGATTAATAAAAAATGAGAACGCCATCAATTTTCATCATAACAAATAAGCACTTCTCAAATGATTAAGTCATTGACTCTAATAAGCTTAATAAAAAAACAAGAACTCCATCAATTTCCATAAGAACAAACAAGCACTTCTAAAAGGATAAAGCTATTGACCCTCAATAAGCTTTAAAAAAAAAAAAGGACTTCCATCAATTTCGAGAAGAACAAACAAGCATATCTCAATGAACAAACAAAAATTGTATAATTGCAAGAAACACATAAAAACCTTACTAAGGACAATCGCAACAAAATGATGGAAAACAAATTACCAATCTGAGTCGAGTATCTTATGTGATCATGAAGTTAAACTTATTACATAAAAACCTTACTAAGGACAATCGCAACAAAATGATGGAAAACAAATTACCAATCTGAGTCGAGTATCTTATGTGATCATGAAGTTAAACTTATTGACCCTTAAAATTAAATATAGACATGAGGTTGTAATACACATAGAGTTACACATACAAATGAAATGAACTTGCTGAGGTAAACAACAGCCACCTCACAAAACCTATCTTTGGTTTTCAGCTTACCTCACGCTACATGTGAAAGAAGAATATATCTTGTTTATATGTATATTCGAAAATAAAAAAAACAAACCCACAACAGCCGAGGACCACCATGGCAGCAATTCCTTAGCCACCAGAGCTTTCATGCTTTGAAATTGAAACCTAATTCAACCTTTGCCTTCATCCTTTTATCTGACCCTCCTTTAAATTTTAGTATGGACAATCTCCCTTCTCCATCCTTTGAAAATGGACCCGCATCAAAGTTTTAGAGGAGCCATACTTATGAGGCTTGGAGCATTATAAATCAAACCTGATCGATCCGATGTCTGCTCTCTCCTCCGAATGGCGTCATGCCGAAATTACACGAGTTGGCTCAGCGTTTGAAATTTTGTTGGCCTTTCTTGACTAATTAGACAGTTGCACCACTGGGGGAAAGGCTTCTTTATGCTCCAATTTCATTCTTCAGAAGATATGCAAAGAGTTTTGTCTATGGGTTCAATTAATTTAAAACGAAGAATCCTGCACTTGATTAAATGGAGCCCCACGTTCTCACCTTCAAGTTACAAGAACACATTTGCCCAGTTGCAGTTGAATATGAAACAATGCCTTCGTTTTGTGATACTTGTTGTTTGTTAGCCACGTAGCTTCTAAATGCAGTGCTAGGGCTCTCCCTGAAGATCCACTTGTGTGGAGATGGTCAAATGAATCATATAGTCATAGGCGCCAAAATGCGTGATCCTATAGGAGCAAGCAACATGCCTCTGCACCATCAAGCAAAGATGAGGAGAAGAAGAAGAAGCTGTGAGCAATCCTAGCCACCATCATCCACCTTGTGCCGTAGTCATTGAAGCCTTGCTTTCAAGTCCTTCTAGTGTTCAAACGTGTACAAATTCTTCATCATTCATCTCTTTCATAGGGTTAATTAGTTTTAAAGCAAAAAGGCTACCTTAAAACAAAACAAAAAAAATCTGAGCGTAATCGATCCCAAGAAATAAGGAATGTCCTAGCGTAATCGCTTCTAAGAAATTATGAATTTCTGAGCCTAGTCGCTCCCAAGAAATTCGTTTCCAAGAGGTATTGGATTAGATAGAAGCAATGATGTGTGTGGTCGATCGTATATTCTCAACAAACTATAAGTTTGGAGATCTCAATGAGCACAAACCCCGACAGTTCAGCTTAGGTCTCCCCTATGAAGAAGAAAGGGGGGTAGAAGAATGGAGGTTATAAATCCCCGAGAAAAGAAAAGAATTGAAATCTTAAAGGAAAGTACACAAAAGCGGGAACTTTAATGAAAAATTACCTTGAAAAGGACAAACGGGGGTCGCCGGAACTTTTGGCAGGAAGTTGGCAGGAAAAATATGCTTATGGCCTATAGTTGCCAGTGGTTGGCTGGTGGTGGCCGAAACTGGCCGAAACTACCCTAAATAGCTTCTATGCGGTTTTTTTGCTTGTGGTTCAGTCACTTAGAAGGCCGGTTTAGTCACTTTTAGTCTGGTTCTTAAGGTTCTGCCTCTGGTTCATGAATTTTGATGTTGAGGCGCTACTGGTGAACGAGTTTGGTGGCAGAGGATTCGTGGCGGATGGTTTAGAGCTTCCAGAGGCTGATTCGGTAGTTTTCCGGCCAATTCTGGTAGGTACATCACCAGTTCTGGACTCCTGGGGTCGAGGGCTTCAAGGTGTGTGGCGGAGGCAGAAAAAGTTTTAAGGTTTTGTATTCGGATTTAGGGTTTTGGTTTTTGTTTCAGGGTTTGGCTATTTGTTTCAGGGTTAGGGCTTCGTGTTGATAACGTGTTTTAGGAAAAAGGGATGTAAAGAGACAAGCAGCAAGAATTGGGAGAATGAGTTGTTTTTTCATTGATAATAGGGACCTCTTTATATATAGAATTATAAGCAGATAATCTTAGTCTTACAAGGAAGCTGAATCATACGATTAATAGAATATATTCGAGAATATCTGTAAGACTAATCCTATTACAACTCAGACAAGTAATCAGCGTTTGGGCCAGACACACAAACTACGTGTTCTTAAACAAAGAAAATTAATTATGCAAAAAGAAAAAGAAATAATTACATGTAGGCATGCAAGATATGTGTGTGTATGTGTCACGCCCCGATTTTTAAACAACATTTAAAAAAAATCAATATAATCTCATAATTATACATGTGTGAATGGTTCAGCCATCAATACAAAACACCTGGAAAACCTTTTTCTTTTAAACCAAGTACATACTGATGCCCTGAACCCACAATGTTACTCGCTCTGCAGAGTCATATATTACACAAGTGTATGAATTAAATTGCCACAACAAAGTAATAAGGCCCTTCAGAGTTTAGTACAAAGCGGAAGTCTTAATAATGGTAAAGTCACAAAATTGTCTTCCTACCGAAAAGCTACAACTATAAGGTCTCAGCTTCAGCCATGATTACCCTGACCTGCAGGATTAACTCCTACACCATTGCATAGTGCACCAGGTTGCCACACAACAAATTCGGTAAGCTTATGAAAGCTTATATGAGTAACTCAAAACAGAAAACTACACAACTCATACCAAAACTAGGAAAACCTTTCAACTCGAGAAAAGGGAATACAATACCATACTTCCCAAAAATAATATTCTTTTCCCAAAAGAGACAACACAAGTCACCCCTTTACAAAATCATATAAATCGAAACTCAGACAATTAAACATGATAAATCAATCCAATCTGGATAATAAAAATTAACACACATAAAATCATATCGATTGTTAGCCTAACAAATCGAATATGATACTTTGATCCAACCTGCTGGACAATAAAAGTCAACTCAGTGACCAAATCATATAAATTGCTTCCCTAACAAATAAATATGGAAACAAGTCCACCTGGACATTAAAAGAAAGAATCACTGAAACTCCATTTTAAAACACGTACTCATGAGCATCAAATAATTCCCAGCTACTCCCCATGAGTTCAATGGCAACAAACTAGAGCTCTAACTAATCATATCCACTCACCCGGCCAAAGACGTGAAGTCCCGATTTATATGCCTGAGGTCACTCCCAGTGACCCTGAATCTTCAGGTCCTCGACCTTCAGATTAAAATATTGAAAAGCGTCACTAAAGACCAAAATATTACTAAACTCTTAAAGGAGATGTCACAACCTGTGACTTTCAATCCTCAAACCTCCCCAGTCATCATATCAAGACATTAAGCAAGTTGCTCTGGATCCAAAATGTTAAACCAAATCAAAATGAGATGTCACCCCAAGATCTCCGAATCCTCAGACCCTCGATTGTCAGATTCAAAATATCAAGCAAGTCGCTCTAGACTCAAAATGTTAAATCAAAACAAACGGAGAAATCACAACCTGTGACCCTCATATCTTCAGACCCTAGGTCGTCATATCAAAACATTTAAAATCTCATTAAAGCAACTCACACAAAATCTTGATACTTTTCAAACAATAGAAATTCCTAATTCCTAACACTTTGTCTCCCGAAAAGTCAAGCCTTAAACCAATATAATGAAACCCATCATACATACTGTTTAAATCACCCACCAACCCATAAGGATATACATATTTCACGTATCTATATATATATATATAGACACACACACACACACACAGTCATTCACTTAGGATGCCATTAATACCAACTATAGTTTGTAGTTAAATAAATAACTCCTAAAACGATAAGGTAATCCGTTCGTAAATGAACATTGTGAGATTACTCGCCTCTGAATCCCGCTGCGTCTTCTATACAGAAAAGAGTAACACAATCAATAAAATATCCGTCCAAGACAATTTCGTCAAGTAGCTAATCACGAAGCACAAAACTATTAGACTTCGAACCCCCGTTTGAACTAAAACCCATCACGTAATGTCAATGGAGGCAGATCCTCATCAGAGATCACCTAAAGTCTCCGAAATACTTCTATGATCGATATAACCGAACTACAAGTCGATCGAAAGGCCGGATCCTCACGGATCGATAACCAAGACAATCGAAAACTGTAAAGACCCTAACAAATTCATTTGATCTCCAAAAATTATGAATTATATATCAAAATGCTCGTATCGACGAGTAGAAGATACATATAACCAGAAACTGCCCCTGACATGGCCAAAAACGCTGCCAAGCGCCTCCATAGGCTGTGGCACAACGTGGCTGGTCAAACTCAAAACCACAACAATCCAACTGTCAAAAATGGAGATAATACTAAGTGGAGCAACTTTAATACCTGGAGTTTAAACCAACTCGGCGTACATTGGTCAGAATCAAGCTCACAAGCCGAAATCAACTGTTCACCTCAAGTTGACTATGATTCGGTGTGAATCTTCCAAAACCATCACCATACACTATGCCAATAATGTCTTCAGATGACAGAATTTTTGTTTTCTGTTGTCTAAATCTTTTAAACTTCTTTAGACGACATATAAATTAATTCTGTTGTCTGAATAGCATGAGAATCCATACTATTTCAGTTTTTTCATTTTTTTAGTAAGTTAGAAAATTAAGACGACAGATATTTGTCGTTTGAAAGAACTGATAAATTGGCATGAAAAAGTGGAAAATTAGGACAACATTCATATGTTGTCTGAGTAAACGGGAAACAAACCCTAATTAATCTAAAGTATTCCCGCGCTCCCTCTTGGCTATAACTCGGGCTTTCCCACTCATTTTGCTAGCTAGGACCTTTCCCTCTTAGCTGAAAAAAAAAAAAAAAAAAAAAAAAAAAAACCAACCCTAGATCTAAAAACACAATTGCGACACCTCTCACTCTTAGTCAATCTCTCCCTCGCACGCTCTCACTCTCATGAACCTCAATCCCTCAATCCACCCTCAATCCCTTTCACCCTCTCAAGCTCAAAGACACTTTCATCCCCCTGCGATTCTGGCAAAGCAAGTTTGGGTATGGAAGTTTTGGGTATAGAAGTTTGGGTAAGCGATTTCGGCAAATTAGCTTTGGGTATACAAGTTTTCTGAAACCCGTCTCTCAACAAGAACACAGTGTGACCAAATTTGCTTCACTTGCCCAGTTTTAAGGTTTGAATCATATGAACTCTTATTGTCAGTTCACTGTTTTGATTGTTGATGTTCTGGAGAGACAAAGCACCTAGCCTTTCATTGTGGCTTGATAATTATTGCCTCTAAACTCCGATGTTGTTTTCAATTTGATACTTTTGGACTGAAGGCACGCAAAAGCTTCTTCTTTTCATTTACAAAGAAACAAAGCTTGCTTTCATTAATTTTATTTCTTTTCTTTTGTTGGAACCCTCCAGACCACAAGGTTGAACCTTTTGTCTTGTTCACCTTGATTAGGTTTGATTAAGACTAGAAAGCCACCGCCAAATTTATTTCTTTAATCTTCCAAGCCTTTCAACTTGTTCTGTTGGCTTCTGCCAACACTTTGATTCTTTATGTTTTTTGACAAACGCATGACTGACAGAGCTTTCATGTAACGCAGGAACCATCTCCAAGCACCTCTTGAGTATACAAGTTCGGGTTATTGCTCGGTCGGTCGCACTCTGCAATTTTCGGCTTATCTTTTTATCCCTCTTGCCTTGTAAGTTCTTCTTTGTTTTTAATTTCATCAAGTCTTGATGGGTTCTCTGATATGATAGGTTCTTTGTTTTTAATTGCATCTGGATCTGAATATTGTCTCCATTTGAGTTCTTATGGGTTTGATTATTGTGGCTTTTGTTTGAAGTTGCAGTCTTTGGATGGAAATTGGGGGTTTTTAGTTGTTTTGCTTTTTGGTGACATTGGGATTTTGGATTTGGTTGTTTGATCGTCTGTTGTGGAAATTGAGAATATGGGTTTGCTTTTTTGCTTCTTTGTTCATGCTTTCGGTGATAAGGGTGTTAATTTGTTTATTATTGTTTGTTTGTTTGATATGCAATTGGTGGTGGCAAATTTTGAAGGTATCAAACTATATACTTCATCTGAAATGTTAGTTCAACATACATTAATGAGTGATTTGGACTATTTCATGGAGTGTCAAATATGGCATCAAGGTCTCAGTCCTGACTTCATTTTCTGGAAATATCAATTTCTTTTTTCTAAAATAGACTCTTGATTTTGAAGATCTGAGGAAGAGTTATTACTGCGTTGGTTTTGCTTTTGAGTTATTCTATCCATTAATCTCTGTTAATGGATTGTGTTCAATGAGCAATCTACAAAAGAAATTAATATAAAAAATGCCTCCTTTTACTGTACTTGTTCTCTTTTAGCCTTTTTTTTCCCCTTCAAACCTTTAATTTCACTTGCTTTTGGTTTGCTGTTTGTTGGTGATTTTAGATTGCGAAAAGGTTTCTGCAGTAGCTTGAAGCTCTGGAGTGATCCCTATAGGAAAATTCTTTTGGTGGTATCTAAATCCACAAGACTACAAGGTAATACCTGAGGAATATAAACTATTCAATTACACATAATATTTTAATGTAACATTTGTGTGAAAATGTTACAGTTTCAGGCTCATCCAGTTTCTTGCATTATTGAATGGAATTGATTTGATTTACAACGTTAGTAGTATTCCTTCTTCAAGGTACAATACATATGTAGTGGATGGAACAAAATTAATTAGTTAAAACTTAAAACTGTTGAATATAACTATGTCTGTAAACTTAGCTAGTATTCTTGATAAAATTCTTTTGTCTGATAATTTTATGTTGGAAACTTACTACAAATTTCTTTTTATCGTTACTGATTTTGGTCCTAAGATCAATAACATACACTCAAGTTTCTTGCAGTTGTGAAACAAATGCAATACCAATACGAATTTATTGATCATGATAATTTATGCAGAATTTGTCTTTGAGAACAACAAGCTTCTACAGTCCATTTATAAGTGATAATTATAATATTTAGGTACAGTTTATTTTCTAATGTATGTTTGAATATATGTCAATGCATTCTAAGATTTCTAAACTGCATCCTTCTTACTATTAAGTTAGTGCTGATGCAACTTTATTTTGCATCTTTTACATTCACTCATTGCTCTTTTTTTTTTCTTTTAAATTGTTTCTTCTTATCATGTGCAGAGACCTGATAAACAAGAACCCATCTCTAACACAAGACACAGTTCCACAAGTGATAGAGTAGACAAAAGGTATGAGTATCCTAATCACTTGTAGTCCATAAATTGCTGATCCAAGAAGTCATGGATAGGTGCTAACTTTTTTTGGAATTCTGCAGAAACTGCCTTGCAGCATAGCTCTCTTCTTTCGATATCATTGCTATTGTTGTTGCTGTAGTGAAAGGTTGGAGTACTGGGAGTGGTGATTAGCTAGGCTGTGACTTGAGCAAATTAAGGTAAGCAGTAATCTTCTGGTATGTTTAACGTGAATAGCATAGTTGGTTTGTTAAATTAGCTAATTGGTATGTTGATGACTTTAGTTGGTTGTTTGTATCTGTTTATATGCATGTGGTGACCTAGTTTGAAGATGCTATGATGATGCTAAATTTAGCTCCTAGCTGTTGAATATGTGTATATATATGGAAAAATGATTGATGGTATAGAATTGAATTATGCTGATCCTAAGTGATAGTTTAACCAATTGGTATGTTTATGAATGAAGTTGGTTCTATGTAGCTATATACATATACATTATATATAGATATATGAGTTCAGTGCTCTATGATCCTAGGTCGTAGTTTAGTTCCTAATTGTTGTTTTTGTGTATGTATAAGATGGAAAAAGGATGGATGCATGCTGATAGGAGATCGTTGAGGTTTCAAATAGGGTTTGAGGATTTTCTTAAGTTTGCTTCAGCGAATGCTGCTGACAAATCAAATATCTGCTGTCCTTGTTTGAAGTATTGTAACACTAATGGATTTTCCATTGGAGTTATTAAGGACCATGTATTTTTTAATGGCATTGTGACTAGTTATAAGAATTGGAAATGGCATGGAGAACCGTCTGTCAAGAATACCGATAGAGTAGGTGAATCAGAAACAGTAGATATGAATTGTAACCAAGATATGGGGGAAAGTGAAGATGAGGAGATATCTAGTGACTCGAATGAGTTTCTAAGGTTTGTGGAAGATGGAGATAAACCTTTGTACCCCGGTTGTACAAAGACAACAAAGCTGAACTGTCTTATTCAAACGTTCAACTTGAAAGCAAAACACAGAATAAGTGATGCTTGTTATTCCGACATGCTAGTCATGATTGGCATGTTGCTTCCCGAAGGGAATGAGGTACCCGGTTCTCTATATGAGGCTAAAAAACACTTGCAGCATTAGAGATGGAGTATGAAAGGATTCATGCTTGTCCAAATGACTGCATGTTGTATAGAGGGCAGCATTCTGAAGTTACAAGCTGTCTGATCTGTGGTGAATCACGATGGAAAATGGGAAGGGATAAAGTTGAGAAGGAAGGGGTGCCTGGGAAGGTATTGAGGTAGTTCCCACCAATCCCAAGATTCAAAAGGATGTTCCAATCAACGAAGACAACAAAGGACTTGACTTGGCATGTTGACAATAGGAAAAAAGATGGCATGATGCGGCATCCATCAGATTCACCGACCGGGAAATTGGTCGACACAAAGTGGCCAGAATTTGGTAGAGAAGCTAGGAACCTTCGTTTAGCCCTTTCCTCAGATGGGTTTAATCCCCATAGTTCTTTAAGTAGTCGGTACTCTTGCTGGCCGGTTATTCTCTTTACGTATAACCTTCCTCCATGTGTAAGTATTTTGGGCTGTTCACCATTCAACACATGATTTCCATTTGTCACAAGGAAACCGGAGCATTAAGGAAACGAAGATAAAGGATCAAAGGATCGGATCTTGAAGAAAAGATTAGGCCAAATTAGGTCATTGATCTTGAGTTTAATATGTTTTGATTCCATATCTTTCTGATGCTCTTTGATTGATATGCATATCAGTCAATTTGATTCAAATCTGTTATGCATTAAAGAGGGATTTAAACTTGCACATCAAATTGAGATCTTGGTTAGGAAAGTTTCTATTGCTCATTCAAAAATTGTTTTAAAACCTTTCTATATGTTTCTTAATTATTTAAGAAAAGATTTGATTGAGGGGGAGTGTTTTTCCCTATAAAAGGTTTCTAAAAGAAAGTTAGCTGTGGGGTTTTTGATTACATAAAATTGCTCTAGATTCATTGATCAGAGTTGATCATATCGTTTTTCTGGAAAAACCTTCTTTATGTGTTTCATGTATTCCATTGCAAAATCATTTCATACTTATTCTCAAGATCGTGATTTAAATTGATAGCACGAAAAGTTGAAGGTTGAGTATCTTGAATGTTGTATTAGGAGTTAGAACAGTTGTAAAACAAGTTAGCATGTGTTGCTAAGTGAGAGTGTTTGTTAAGAACAACACGACTTGTATTCTGTAAACCCTAGTGATTCATATTGGATTGCATTTTCGTGTTGGCTACGTCAAAAGCCACGCAGTGAAGTTTCCTCAGTGGAGAGGTTTACATTGCGTTAGCAAATCTTCGTGTTATGTGTCGCATTTCTTTTGAAATAAATTTCTATACGTAACGGTACTTCAAACAATTGTTCCATCAGGTAATTTCAATTGGCATCAGAGCGGGTTCTAGATTTTTCTAGTGATCCCGGAAAAGATGGAACATTCACGCGATAGAGCTGCTGGTGGATCTGTCAATAGTCCTCCATGGTTCGATGGTGGCTGTGAAAAGTATACTCAGTGGAAGATATACATGAAATCATATCTCTACGCTCAAGATGAACATGTGTGGAATATTGTGGAGAATGGATGGACTGTACCTGTGATAAAAGCAAAAGGAGAAGGCTCTTCCACTGTCACTCCCAAACCAAGAAAGGATTGGACTGAAGAAGAAGTTCGTGATCTGCAAGCAGACTTCAAAGCCAAAAACAGCATCTTCACAGCTCTATCCGAGCGAGAAAAATTGAGAATCAGTCATTGTGATACTGCCAAGCATGCATGGGATCTTCTACAAACTACATACGAGGGAAATAAAAAGGTACGTGCTCAGAAATTACAAGCCTTGATCTTTGAATTCGAGACAATGACCATGGGAGATGATGAAACAGTAGATGACTTTCATGGTAGAATTCTCAAAATCTCTGGTCAATGTCGTAGTCTGGGGGCACCCTTTGATGAAGACAAGATTGTCAAAAAGATACTCAGAGCGCTGCCAGAAAAATTTCATTCAAAAGTCACAAGCATAGAGGACTCATTTGATATTGATGAGTATCCACTCGATGAACTCATCGGAAATCTTAAAACTTATGAAATGAGATTGAAGCCTGAGAAGAAAAATAAAGGTGTGGCCTTCAAAGCTATCAAAGAAGAGGAAGAGGAGACCCTGGATCTTGCACTATTGACAAAGGAATTTAAAAAGTTCCTCAAAAACAAGAACTCATCCAGAAATCCCAACACACCCAAGAAAAATTCCTACAATGGCAGTAGCAGCAGTGATTACAACAACAAGAATGGGAGAGCAAACTTCAAGGGAACTCATTCAGGCAAAACTAAGTGTTATGAGTGCGGTGGCTATGGTCATATTTCTACTGACTGTGGAAATAGGAAGCATGGAAATAGCAACAACAAATCACTTCTCTCAACCTGGAGTGATGATGAGTCTCAGGAAGTTGAAAATGTTGCGTTTGTATCATCACTTCTACCTGACTCTGATAGTGATGAAGCATTTTCTGATGATGAAACAAATATCCGCTGCAGACAACTCTACAAAGCCTCAAAGGCAACTCTCCGCAAAAACTTGAGTTTGGAAAAAGAAGTTGAATTCCTGAGAAGCGAAAAAGAAAAATTAGAGAAACTTTTGGAGACATCACAATCTGCATGGGAACTGGAAAGAAGCAAACATGTAGGTGAACTAGCAGAATTGCAAGATGACCAGATATCTTCAACTTGGAAGAGTGAAAAGACAGAGTATCTCAACAGAATCAAAATACTAGATCTGGAAGTTAAAGGACAACAAGTATTGAACTTGGAATTATTAGCTAAAGTTGAGATCTTGCAAGATGAGTTACGATCAACTCAAGAAAAGTTCAACAAGTTCGATGTTAGCTCTAGTTCCATGTCCAAGTTGCTTGGATCAGGAAAAGCTCCTCATGACACTTCTGGATTAGGGTACAATGGAGAAAGTTCCAAGAGCACTAAGTTCGTAAGAGCATCGAGATCATCTGTTGAAAAGAAAGAAGCTTCCATGGATAATCAAGTCACAGTTATGAAGAAACGGAGGGAAGATCAACCACCACCAAACTATCAGGTAATGCTTGACCAAGAATCCACCACTGGTCGAAACAGGTACGCTAACTCTAGAACTTTCATTCCTACTTGTCATCACTGTGGTAAGATAGGACATATCAGACCTAGATGCAATGAAAGATTTTCAAACTCACAAGTTTCTCAAGAAAAGTGTACTGTTGAATCTCTAAAGTATGAGCTTGAAGAACAAAAGGAACTCATTAACAAACTAACTGAACTGTTCTCTAAGAAAGATCTTCAAACTGAAAGAAGAAAAGATGTCTGGACTAAGAAAACTGAATTTGATGCTACATGTCTCTTTGCACATGCTAATACAACTCATATTGAGGCAACCTGTTTAGTAGCCTTGACTGCTCTAGCTGAAAAGCGACGAGATGTTTGGTATGTTGACAGTGGCTGCTCTAGACACATGACTGGAGACAAAACCTGGTTCACTTCCTTTGAAGATGAACACACAACTGGATCCGTCACTTTTGGAGATGGACGGAAAGCAAATATACTAGCTCGAGGTACGATAAACACTCCAGGTATACCTAATCTCAAAAATGTATTATTTGTCGAAGACTTAACTGCAAATCTGATTAGCGTAAGCCATTTGGCTGACGACTATGAAGATGTATGGTTTAACAAACAGAGATGTTTGGTCTTAAATCAGAAAGGAGAAGGTATCATGGGAGGTAAGAGATCTGTTGATAACTGTTATCATATTCAAGCTAATGAATCTTCCAGCTTGCAGCCCTGTTTGTCTGTAAAAACTACCGAGGAAACCCTTGAACTCTGGCACAAAAAGATGGGACATGTAAACTATCAAGACTTGCTGAAATTATCCTCCAAGCAATGTCCGAGGCTTACCAAATTTAAAGGGCAAAACTGACAAGATATGTGGAGACTGCAAAATTGGAAAGCAAACCAAGGCTCCTCACAGGACGGTGAATTCTGCAACAACCACAACTGTCTTGGAACTCTTACACATGGATCTCATGGGACCAGCTCAATCCGAAAGCATTGGAGGTAAGAGCTACATGCTAGTAGTTGTAGATGATTTCTCAAGATACACCTGGGTAAATTTCTTAAAAGACAAGACGGAAACGTTTGAATCTTTTAAAAACTTGAGTCAAAAATTGATCATTGAAAAGAAGTCATCAAATACTAGCATAGTGAGGGTAAGATCGGATAATGGTACTGAATTTAAAAATGCCTCTTTCTCTAACTATTTTCATGAGCTTGGTGTGTCTCATGAGTTCTCAGCTCCAATCACTCCACAGCAAAATGGCATTGTGGAAAGGAAAAATAGGGTATTGCTGGACATGGCTCGAGTAATGTTGCATGCTGCAGGCTTAAGCACAAACTTTTGGGCTGAGGCTATCAGTACTGCTTGTTATACTATAAACAGAGTATTCTTCAGACCAGGTACTGATCAAACAGCTTATGAGCTGTGGAAAGGTAAAAAGCCAAATGTTGGATACTTTCATATTTTTGGCAGCCCTTGCTACATTTTACGTGATAGAGAACATCTTGGAAAATTTGATGCTAGAAGTGACGATGGTGTTTTCTTGGGATATTCTCTGAACAGTAGAGCTTATAGGGTTTACAATAAAAGAACCCGAGTTGTTATGGAATCCATTAATGTTTCTATTAATGATCAATGTGTAAAACAGGAAGAATCATATGCAGATCCATCACCCTCCTCTATCACTCCACCACTAAATGCAGAAGCCTCATCTGATGAAGAGGAAGAGGAGATCCCCGACAACATTTTTGAACCAGCTCCCATCCAAAGGAAAGGATTCAAGCAAGTTCAAAAGGACCACTCATCTCAAGATATCATCGGAAGTCTGAAAGATGGACTGACAACAAGGAGAAAAGCTACAGCTCAGGTAAGTACCTCTGAGGTAAGTGAAGGAAATGTATTGCTATGTTTTATTACTGAAAATCTGCTAAGCATGAACATTATATCTCACTTTGGTTTTGTGTCTATTGTTGAACCAAAAAATATTAAGGCAGCTTTATTGGATGATAACTGGATTAGTGCTATGCAGGATGAGCTCAATCAATTTACTAGGAATGATGTGTGGTACTTGGTACCTCGACCTAGTAAATGCAATGTTATAGGAACTAAGTGGATTTTCAGAAACAAAAGTGATGAAAAAGGGAATGTGGTTAGAAACAAAGCTCGACTAGTAGCTCAAGGATACTCTCAAATTGAAGGTCTTGACTTTGACGAGACATTTGCTCCTGTGGCTAGATTAGAATCAGTTAGATTACTCCTCTCTATAGCTTGTCATCTTAGGTTCAAACTGTTTCAAATGGATGTCAAAACTGCTTTTCTAAATGGGAACCTTCAGGAAGAAGTTTATGTGGAACAGCCACCAGGTTTCCAAGATCCACATAACTCAGATCATGTCTACCGTCTCAAGAAGGCTCTGTATGGGCTAAAGCAGGCTCCCCGAGCCTGGTATGAGAGGCTCTCCACTCATCTTGTGGGAAAAGGGTATGCTAGAGGGTCTATTGATAAAACATTGTTTGTCAAACAAACCAAAAATGATATTATCATTGCCCAAGTGTATGTTGATGACATTGTCTTTGGTTCCTCTTCTAGATATCTTGTCAAAGAATTCCAATCTGTCATGGAAAGTGAGTTTGAAATGAGCATGTGTGGTGAACTAACTTTCTTTCTTGGACTGCAAGTAACGCAGATGGACACAGGTTTGTTTCTCTCTCAAACAAAATATGCTGAAAATCTGATCAAGAAATTTGGTCTTGAATCTAAGAAGACAGTGAGCAATCCCATGAGTACCACTATTAAGCTGAGCGAAGACCAGGATGGGAAATCAGTTGATCACACACTATATCGCAGCATGATAGGTAGTTTACTCTATCTCACTGCCAGCAGACCTGACATATCTTACAGTGTAGGAGTGTGCGCACGCTTTCAAGCTAATCCTAAAGAATCACACTTGGAAGCTGTCAAGAGAATCATTCGCTATATATCAGGTACAGTTGACTGTGGAATTTTCTATACCTTTGATACTAACGTGGAAATTGCAGGATATTCTGACGCTGACTGGGGAGGAAGCTTAAAGGATAGAAAAAGTACCTCCGGGGGATGTTTCTTCATTGGCAACAATCTGGTTGCCTGGCATAGCAAGAAACAAAATTGCATCTCTCTATCTACTGCAGAAGCTGAGTATGTTGCAGCTGGAAGTTGTTGCACGCAAATGCTGTGGATGAAACAAATGCTTCATGATTATGGCATTCCTCAAGGTAAGTTATCTATCTTTTGTGACAACACCAGTGCTATCAACATCACCAAGAATCCTGTTCAACACTCTAGAACTAAGCACATTGATCTTCGATATCATTTTATTAGGGATTTGGTTGAACAAGACATACTTGAGTTAAGCTTTGTGCCCACTGAAAATCAACTTGCTGATTTGTTCACTAAGCCTCTTGACACTGCTAGGTTTGAGATGTTGAGAAATGCCCTAGGGATTTGTTCTAAGCATTAAGGCACAAGAATGACTGTCCACTATTGATCGAGGAAATTGTGATCCTAGTATCCTTTGACCACAGTCACTAGTGAAATGTCCATATTTCCAGCTATGTACCCCTTGTTGCCATGCCTTATTATGGACAAATACAATTGTGTACTCTTGGTTAGTCACTGTATCACGTAACCCTACTATGCACTTTCACTTATAGCCTATGTGGTGGCATACTGTGTTTCCTGTCAAATGAGTTTCGGTGAAGTAGAAGAACTGCTTAAAATGCTCAAATAATACATTCCCTCTTCTCAAAGTAATCAGGTCCTAGTTGTGGTGAACTTTCTAGGGTTTGTAAGAAACGAGAATGGATAACTATATCCCATCTCTCCGAGTAATCAGGCCTTAGTTGTGGTGAACTTTCTAAGGTTTGCAAGAAACGAGTTGGTGAGTGATCTTTGCACGTAAAATAAAATATTACTGACAACTACTCGAGACTTTCTCCATGGAGCATCCTTGTTATGCTTAGTACCCTAAGAACATCTGTTCTGGGAGTTGCTGAGAAAATTCTTGTTACATGAGTTCGAATTGTCACAACCTAAAAGAGGTCCTTGACTCAAATTAAATCCGTGCTTCGGAAAAATTGTTCACCTACTTGACTACTTCTCTCTGTCACTAAACTCATTTCTAAGCCCCACATACTGGTTATTCTAAATTTTTCCTTTTTCACAACGTTATTCCCTACGATCTGACTATGAGTACCAATTCTCTTTGTTGATAGAATACATCATGCTTCGTACTCTGAACTATGTTCTTTTCACTATGTGATTTATGCTCTCTGTGATTGAACTATGCTATATTTTCTCTCTTCAATATGACATATGCATTCATTGCCTTGATGCTTAGCACAAGAAACGATCATGTGGTATAATTGTAGATTCTGGGAATATTTCTGTCTCTTCGTTTCCTCTCCGTGTGGTTACACTTAATTTCCTTATTGATTAAGGCTAAGTTGAGGGGGAGAAGTAAGTTGCATGCGTGTTTCTCGGAAAACTAATTGTCATAATTCCTCTCCCCATTTGAGACGCTATCCCAACCGGTGTAACCTTTGGTTTTCTAAACCAAACTGTTTCATATATATAGCCTCTCTTGTCTCCCTCGGATTTTACTCTTGGTTGTTTCTGTGTGCAGGTTTGTCAATTCACTTGTCTTTCTCACCATGGTTCGCACAAAGCACACTACTCGACTTGGTGGCCATCGCCGCCTGCCTCCTCCAGAGGAAGGCTGTCAGGCCGCTGTCAGGGCCGAGATTCTCCATCCCGGCATGCAGCGTGAACGTAGTCGGAGCCCTCCTCTTCGCTCCTTAACGTCTGGTGCCTCTTCTGCTGCTCCTCCTCCTGTCTCTCTGGATAGTCTCCGTGACCAGATCCTGGTGGTTGACTGGAGAATTGCTTGCCTCACTACGGACATGGACGACATGCATTCCCTTCTGGTTCGTACTCATCATGCTCTGACCACCATCACACAGGAGATCCGGAACATGCAGCGTCACCCTCCCGGGTTTGACGCTCCCGCTCCCTCCACCGCTGTTCCAGCAGCAGTCGCCCCTGCGGAGACCTCAACTTCCATGGACAGCGAGGAGTTTCAGGATCATGTCATCAAGCTTATGGAGGAAGTCGAAGGGCATTCCCGTTCAAAGGGGGAGAAGTAAACTTTTTTTTTATGCTTTTTGCAGTTTAATTTCAATCAAACAATATTTTTTTTGGGGTTGTAAGTGCATAAGCACAGATATTTTTCTTGGATGCTTTTGGTTATTTAGTAAGTTTATTTTGGCTACTTGGATCTGGAAAAGGATGGAAACTGATTCCTTAATCCAAGTAGCATCCCTTGTTAAGTGACTAGTGTTTATTTGTGATAACTAACATGCAGGACAAAAAGCTTGAAAAATCATGTGTTGAATGGGAATGCCCAAAGGGGGAGATTGTAAGTATTTTGGGCTGTTCACCATTCAACACATGATTTCCATTTGTCACAAGGAAACCGGAGCATTAAGGAAACGAAGATAAAGGATAAAAGGATCGGATCTTGAAGAAAAGATTAGGCCAAATTAGGTCATTGATCTTGAGTTTAATATGTTTTGATTCCATATCTTTTTGATGCTCTTTGATTGATATGCATATCAGTCAATTTGATTCAAATCTGTTATGCATTAAAGAGGGATTTAAACTTGCATATCAAATTGAGATCTTGGTTAGGAAAGTTTCGATTGCTCATTCAAAAATTGTTTTAAAACCTTTCTATATGTTTCTTAATTATTTAAGAAAAGATTTGATTGAGGGGGAGTGTTTTTCCCTATAAAAGGTTTTCTAAACGAAAGTTAGCTGTGGGGTTTTTGATTACATAAAATTGCTCTAGATTCATTGATCAGAGTTGATCATATCGTTTTTCTGGAAAAACCCTCTTTATGTGTTTCATGTATTCCATTGCAAAATCATTTCATACTTATTCTCAAGATCGTGATTTAAATTGATAGCACGAAAAGTTGAAGGTTGAGTATCTTGAATGTTGTATTAGGAGTTAGAACAGTTGTAAAACAAGTTAGCATGTGTTGCTAAGTGAGAGTGTTTGTTAAGAACAACACGACTTGTATTCTGTAAACCCTAGTGATTCATATTGGATTGCATTTTCGTGTTGGCTACGTCAAAAGCCACGCAGTGAAGTTTCCTCAGTGGAGAGGTTTACACTGCGTTAGCAAATCTTCGTGTTATGTGTCGCATTTCTTTTGAAATAAATTTCTATACGTAACGGTACTTCAAACAATTGTTCCATCAGGTAATTTCACCATGGTTATGCATGAAGAGGAAGCATATGATGTTAACATTGTTAATATCTGGACCGAAACAGCCTGGAAATGATATTGACATGTATTTACAGCCATTAATAGTTGATTTGAAACAACTGTGGCAGGGAATTGAAGGTGTGTACGACGCTGTAAGAGAAGAGTCATTTAACTTCAAGGTAGTCCTACTTTGGACTATTAATGATTTTCCTGTATATGGGACCTCTCGGGCAGTATTATCAAAGGATATAATGCTTGTCCTATTTGTGTCGACGAAACCCGACCAGATAGGTTGAAACATAGTAAGAAAATGGCATTTCTGAGGCATCGCCGTTTTTTGCCGAGACATCATCCATATCGCAAGCAAGCTGCTAAGAAGAAGTCTGCATCTCCAAATAAGAAGGATGTGTCCCAAAAGAAGAGGACTTTGTCGCCAAAGAATAAGGCTAGATCCCCAAAGAAGAGGACTTTGTCGCCAACGAAAAAGGCTGCATCCCAAAAGAAGAAAGGCACATCCTCTTCTAGTGCTCGATCTATGAAGGATGTGTCAAGCAGTAAATCTGGAAAGATTGTTAAGTCCACTAAGAGGGTACAGAGAGCAGCAGCTAGTAATGAGGAAGATATCAACGTAACAGGTGGTTTGAGGCTGCTAAAGTGAGGAATGGTGACAATGAGTCACATTACAAGGCGGCTGATCAGAGGGAAGCGGCTAACTGTGGAGATTAATGATAAAGGGCAACAAATTGGTAAGGCTGCAAAAGAAATGCAATCTTACATTGGGGTCTTAGTACGTACAAAGATCCCCATTATCATTGGTGATTGGAGAGAAGTAGACCCGGATGAAAAACAGAAAATATGGGAATCGATTAGGTATTTATATTATCCCTTAAATTAACCTTATAGCTTTGAGTTTCACTAGTTTTATATGTAAACTAACCTTATTGCTTCTATTTTAATGCAGGAGGCATTTGTGATTGTGATTCCTAAAGAATGTAGGAAATTGGTGATATCCTCCGCTGCAAACAAATGGTGGGAGTTCAAAAGCAAACTGACTAACAAGTACATTATACCTTTTATCGATACACCTGATGACAGGACCCGCCCCAGATTCCACCCTGGAATCCGAAGTGGCCCTGCGGGACCCACTTTTAAAGAAGGTTTACCAAAAATTTCGGCATAACCTCCCTAAAAAACGGACAACCCAAAACCTGTGGAAAACAAACTTCACTTCTAATAATCCACCCACAAACTCCCAGAGCCACCCTGCTCCCAACATTCAACCGACTCAAGCCCAAACTAATAATAGTTTAACAAATACTTCAAGTCTAAGAAACTCCAAGATTTTAGATACTACAATTTCCAAAGTAAGGTCGTAGACCTCAAATATATTTCCATACAAGTCTGGGTCACAATTCCATAGTAATCAGAGCAATTCTAGGAACGTAAATTTAACATAGAGTACAGTAGGCTAAATAGATAACCTACAAAATATGATGACGGAAGCGGATGCGGTCACTATGGCTCACTCCTGAACGCCGAGCAGCAACACTGCAAACTGGGCATTTGAAACCGAAGGGCCCAGGGGAAAGTACATAAAAACGTTAGCGTGAGTGGACAAAAATTAAACAAATTTAAACCAAATGGATTTTATACTTTCCCACATTTATTTCTTTAAAAATTCCCGATGCATGCAAGGATTAACGAAAAATAAAATAAGAGGAGTTCCACTCATGAAAACCGACTAGCCCCGCTAATCACATACGATTTAAAAGAAAAGGTTGGAACTCTGATACTCAAGGGAAATAAGACCAGCCCCGCTGGTTAAACGAAAATCTAGCTAGCCCCGCTAGCTTAAGTAGTAAAGTGAGTAGGGGAAGGCGATAGCCATACGAGTGAGCCTCCCAGGCTCGGGTGATAGCCTCCCAGGCTAAAATACTCCCATTACTCCCGTAATATACCCTTACGCCACTAAGTGTAGCGATAGGATACTGGGCTACAGAATTATTGTCACATAGACAGTAACCTGCGCCACAAAGGCGGAGGGCTACGGTGATCCCATCACCATGCCACAAAGGCGGAAAATCAATGCTAGCAATGATAAGTCACCCAAAGTATGGCAAAAGAAACCCGAAAACCAAGTAAATCCATGAGTACATAAAGCTTCCCCAATCTGTCGTAAAAGAATTTCCAACGACGTGTCCTACACACCAAAAGTATCTCCAAATCAAAATAAATAGGAGATAAATAAATAAATAAGGTAAGATAAGCATAATCCAATGACGTGACCCCGCAAGCCATAAATCTTCTAATAATCAAATATCCAAAACCATTTCTGAAAATAACCATACGCTCGGGAAAGTAATACGATAAATAAATTATAACCACGGAATCGATTAAATAAATGCATGCATCATTCTTTGAAAAATAAAAGTCCACTCACAATATATGATCAATCCTGACGTCGCTCGGTATTTTCCTCGTACGAAGACTCCTCTCGTCCTGTACGAATAGCAATCGTAAAAATATATTTACCGGACGGAAATTAACTTTACGATAATTAGAAATTGAAATTCATAACGTCCCCCCTTCAAAATTCAACTCCTTAATTCACATCGAATCCATCCATAAAACTCCACATTATTCATTCATCGATATATAAATTCTAGAGTGAATTCGAAAGAATTTCGGCGTTCGAATTCACGTAAATCGATAATTATCCATTTATACTCAATTCGTAATCTCTCCAATTTCCACTCAACTTCATGTATAAACTTCTACAATCGTTAAGGGATTTATGGAGCCAAAACAGAAAATAAATTGCGGCTCCACGCGCCACCCAC
The DNA here is from genome assembly GCA_024704745.1 of Rosa lucieae. Lineage (NCBI taxonomy): Eukaryota > Viridiplantae > Streptophyta > Magnoliopsida > Rosales > Rosaceae > Rosa > Rosa lucieae. The sequence goes on from CM045492.1 coordinate 20,196,676, forward strand.
AGTGGCCACGCGTGGGGCCCACGCGCCACCGGCCATCCACCACCAATGGCCACCAAATTTTGGCAGCACCACCTACTCAACAGACCCAATCTCTTTCTCAACTACAACAAGTGCCAATTTTACCTGGAAGAGCTCCAATTAAGCCGGTGAAAATTTTCCACAAAAATTCAAGAACCCTAGGATCGGGTTTGATCGATTCGACCTCCACACTGCAAATTGAAAAGTAAAACCTTAGGGGAAATAATCTCCAGCAAAAACCCGACCTTCGACCCCAGTTTGGTGACCGGAGATGGCCGGAATCACCGGAAATCAGCAAAAATCAAAAACTGCAACAGTTACCTTCCCGGCTCGAAATCAAGCTTCTCCGACCAAATCTTCAGAAAATACCACCACCAATGCGTCGAGGGGAAGGAGACGAGCTTGGGGATAGCTGGATTTCGTCGTGGGTCGGCCGGAGGAGGGAGAAATCGGAGGAGAAAAATCTCAGGCCGAAGAGAAAGAAGTCTGGGGAGAAGAGAGGGAGAGTTACCGTGGGTTTCCGAAAATGGAAACCTACAGTGGTAACTTTCCATATATATATTTTATTACCATGAACAATAACTTCCACCTTTTAAGCTTTAACTTTCACATACGAACTCTAATTTTTACGTACCACATATGCACGCGCTCGGCTTAATGTCCTCTAAAACTTTCATGAAGGAAATTTTCTCAAATTGTTAACCCATAAAAAGTCAACTTCTAGCCACCCCGCTAAAAGATAAAACTATAACTACGAATGGTAAAACATACAGTGATTCGTGTAACTCAGTAAAAGGGGTAGATCGGATGTGGGGTGTAACAATTCACCCCCCCCTAAAAAAAAATTTCGCCCTCGAAATTTACATACCTGTTAGAACAGATGGGGGTACTGCCGTCTCATTAGATCTTCCGGTTCCCAAGTAGCTTCCTCCACCAAATGATTACTCCACAGTACCTTAACTAAAGGTATTGTCTTGTTTCGAAGGACCTGCTCCCTTCTGTCGAGTATCTGGATCGGTTTCTCCTCATAAGTAAGATCCTCCTTCAATCGAATAGGCTGTTCTTCTAAGACATGAGAAGGATCAGCAATATATTTGCGGAGCAGGGACACGTGGAAGACAACATGAATCTTTGATAACCTCGGAGGTAGTATTAATTTGTAAGCAACTGGGCCAACTCGCTCTTTAATCATAAAAGGTCCAATATATCGAGGACTGAGCTTCCCCCGCTTTCCAAATCTTACAACGCCCTTCCAAGGGGACAATTTCAAGAATACCCAATCACCTTTTTGAAACTCCAAGTCTTTCCTGCGGTTATCCGCATAACTCTTTTGTCTACTTTGAGCTGCCCTGAGTTTCTCCTTGATCAACTTAACTTTTTCAGTGGTAATCCATACAATCTCTGGGCCTATGAGCTTCCTTTCTCCCACTTCATTCGAACACAAGGGAGTACGGCACTGCCTTCCATAGAGAGCTTCGTAAGGAGCCATGTCAATACTGGAATGATAACTATTATTGTAAGTGAATTCAATCAATGCCAGATGGCTATCCCAACTTCCTTTGAATTGCATAACACAGGATCTCAACATGTCTTCCAAAGTTTGGATAGTTCTCTCTGATTGTCCATCAGTCTGTGGATGAAATGCCGTGCTAAAATTCAACCCAGTACCCAAAGCCTCCTGTAGACTCCTCCAAAATTTTGAAGTGAAACGAGGATCTCGATCAGAGACAATAGAAACAGGTGACCCATGAAGTCTTATTATTTCATTCACAAAAAGTTTCGCTAACTTGTCCATCCCGTAAGTCTTGTTAACAGGTAAGAAATGAGCAGACTTAGTGAGTCGATCCACAATCACCCAAATACTATCATGATCATTACGAGTTCGCGGAAGACCCGAAACAAAATCCATGGTGATGTGCTCCCACTTCCACTCCGGAATAGGCAACGGCTGTAGCAATCCCGAAGGTTTCTGTCTTTCTGCTTTTACCTGTTGGCACACCAAGCACCTGCTCACATATGCTGCAATTTCTCTCTTCATATTTCTCCACCAATAGTATGGTTTTAAAGTTCGGTACATTTTTGTCCCGCCGGGATGCATAGCGTATGCAGAACTATGAGCCTCTTCCAAAATTTCTCGTTTAATATCATGAAGATTAGGTACACATATTCTATTTCCAAACATTAAGGCTCCATCTATTCGGAGAATAAAATCCGTTCTAGTGCCATTACTCATTGTCTTAGATATTCATCTTCATCTTGTGCCTCCCGCACTTTATCAATGAGATTTGGCCTCACATGGAAGCTAGCTATCAATGCTCCAGACCCATTCTTAATCGTCAAATTAGCTCCTGTAGATCGCAATTCAAAAAGTAAAGGAACTCGAACTGCCTTCAAATGGGCTAAAGAGTTAGAGGGCTTTCGGCTAAGTGCATCAGCTACCACATTGGCCCTTCCTAGATGGTACTCAATAGTGCAATCATAGTCTTTAGTCAACTCTAACCACCTCCTTTGCCTCAAATTTAAGTCCCTTTGGTTAAGTAGATACTGGAGACTTTTATGATCCGTGAAAATCTGGCATCGTGCCCCATAAAGATAGTGTCTCCATAACTTAAGTGCGAGTACTACAGCAGCAAGCTCAAGGTCATGAGTTGGGTAGTTCATTTCGTGAGGTTTTAGCTGCCTAGATGCATAGGCAATCACATTTCCATGCTGCATCAACACACAACCTAAGCCTTGTCTTGAGGCATCACTGTAAATCACATACTCCCCGCTATCATCAGGCAATGCTAGAACTGGGGCACGAGTTAAACGTCCTTTGAGTTCTTAGAAACTTTGTTCACACTCCTCCGACCAAACAAATTTAGCACCCTTCCTGGTCAATTTAGTGAGGGGGGCCGCAAGTCTAGAGAAATCCTGCACGAACCGCAGATAATAACCAGCTAAACCCAAGAAACTACGAATTTCCGTCACGGTGGTGGGTCTTCCCCAATTCAAAACCGCTTCCACCTTTTGAGGATCCACACTAATACCTTCAGCTGACACCACATGACCCAAGAATCCAATGCTGTTAAGCCAGAATTCACACTTACTCAACTTGGCATATAGTCTAGCCCTCAAAGTCCGAAGTACTAGCTTCAAATGCTTAATATGAAGCTCATCACTCTTGGAGTAAACCAGAATGTCATCAATAAACACAATCACAAAACGGTCCAAGTATGGGCGGAATACTCGATTCATGAGATCCATAAAGGCTGCAGGAGCATTGGTTAATCCAAAAGGCATCACCACAAACTCATAGTGACCATAATGTGATCGGAAAGCGGTCTTGGGTACATCGGACTCTCTTATCCGTAACTGGTGGTAAGCTGTCCTCAAATCAATCTTAGAAAAGACTTTGGCACCCCGCAATTGATCAAATAAATCATCAATCCGTGGTAATGGATACTTGTTCTTCACTGTGACCTTATTCAATTTTCTATAATCAATACACAATCTCAAGGTGCCATCCTTCTTCTTAACAAAAAGCACCGGAGCACCCCAAGGGGACACACTTGGCCGAATGAAACCTTTATCCAACAACTCCTGTAACTGGGTCTTCAACTCTTTTAAATCAGCTGGAGCCATTCTATAAGGTGCTTGCTATATAGGTGTAGTACCAGGGAGCAATTCAATGGTAAAGTCTATTTCTCTTTCTGGAGGCAAACCAGGTAGTTCATCAGGAAACACATCCTGAAACCTCCTGACCACAGAAATATCCTCAATATTCAACACCTCCCTCTTTGTATCTACAATGTGTGCCAAATAAGCCTGACAACCTTTATTCAAAAGCTTTTCAGCTGTAATGGCCAAAATCAGGCAAGAGGAGAGAATGTTCATCTCACCACGGAAAGTGATTTCCGGTTTTCCTGGACTTCGAAATACTACTTCTTTACGGAAGCAATCAACCAATGCACCATGTGTCTCCAGAAAGTCCATCCCCAGAATTACATCAAACTCAACAAGATCTAGAGGAATTAGGTTGGCCTCCAGGCAAAATCCGTCAACCATTACACCACAATCATTAAAAACCAATCTATCTTAAGTGCTCCTCCCGCAGGTAAAGAAACATACCACTCGCCAATAAGGAGTGATGATGGCACATTTGCAAAACATGCGAATCTACTTGACATAAAAGAGTGCTTCGCACCGGGATCAATTAAGGTTAAAGCAGGTTGATTAAAGATAAACAACGTACCAACAATGACTTTCGGTGAGTCACGGCCCTCCTGCTGGGTCATGGCGTGCAGTCTAGCATGTGTCACAGAACGACCTCGCTGAGCCCTGCCCTGCTGAGAACTAGCTCGGCCTACCGAGCTGGTGCGGGCACCGCTAGTCGACCCGCCAGCAGAGGACTGACCAACAGTCTGGGTGGGGGTAGATCTGGCTCCCTGAGCCAAAAGAGGGCAGTCTCTCCTGAAGTGGTCCTGCTGACCACACATAAAACATCCCACTGTCTGATGCTGCCCAAACTGAGCTGACTGGCTAGTCGAAGCCCCACTCGAACCACCATGATAACTCCTGGATCTCTCAAGCTGCCCAGACTGTCGTCCACTAAACTGACCCCGAGAGAATCTCCTGCTGAAACGTCCCCTGGATCTATTACGGGACCTCGAACTGGAACCACTGCTCCTTCCACTACCAACTGAAGAACCAGAACTGGATGTGGAAGTAGCCCTCTTAGATGGACCCTGGCTAGGGCCACCAGGATCCCTAGGGTGAAATCCGGCAGGTGAGTCCGACTCAATGTCCAAGGCATAAGATACTGCCTCAGCAAAACTCCGGTACGGTGTGCCTAACATCTTATCCTTAAACCTTCCTCCAAGTCCCTGAACAAATCTACGGATCTTGCCTTGCTCAGTACGAACCAAGTCCGGCAAATGGTGAGCCAAGGAGAGAAACTCTTGCTCAAACTCCAACACTGACTGATCCACTCTCTTCTCCAAATTCAAGAACTCGTCCTCCATCCGATTAAGGTGGGCATCACTAAAGTAACGTCCATAGAAGTGGGCCTTGAACATATCCCACGTCATCGGACCAGCATTTGCAGGATCATTGACAACACCAGTCCACCAGTGCCAGGCAGTATCCTCAAGGAACTGTACTGCCAAATTCACTTTCCTGTCCTCTGGAAGGTCCATCTGGGAGAAAACTCTCTCCATCCTGTCAAGCCACCGCTGAGCCTCTACAGGTGAGGCAGCAAAAGCAAAAGTCTGAGCCCCATGCCTCCTAGCACGCTCTACAGAATAGTCGGTACGTGACCCGGGGAGTGCTATAGCAATCTGCAGAAAGAACTGCCCAAAAGTATCTGCAAACCCCCTAGGTATCGGTCATCATCCCCAACAGGAGGGGTTCCCCTACGTGCTCAGCGATTTCGAGCCATAGTACCTGAAGACAGAGTATTTAAGAAGTTCAAGGATCAGTACAACAAGGTATCTACTTTACATGCATAATAACACACTAGTACCGAAGAGCACACGATGGGGATCCGCCGCGGTCGGGCCATCACTCGGGAGGTACTAGGCGTCATCAGGCATATAAAGTAGCAAGGAAGTAAGGAACTCTACAGAATCTAGAAACCTAATGCTCTGATACCAATTGACAGGACCCGCCCCGGATTCCACCCTGGAATCCGAAGTGGCGGGACCCACTTTTAAAGAAGGTTTACCAAAAATTTCGGCATAACCTCCCTTAAAACCGGACAACCCAAAACCTGTGGAAAACAAATTTCACTTCTAATAATCCACCCACAAATTCCCGGAGCCACCCTGCTCCCAACATTCAACCGACTCAAGCCCAAAATAATAATAGTTTAACAAATACTTCAAGTTTAAGAAACTCCAAGATTTTAGATACTACAATTTCCAAAGTAAGGTCGTAGACCTCAAATATATTTCCATACAAGTCTGGGTCACAATTCCATACTAATCAGAGCAATTCTAGGAATGTAAATTTAACATAGAGTACAGTAGGCTAAATAGATAACCTACAAAATATGATGACGGAAGCGGATGCGGTCACTATGGCTCACTCCTGAACGTCGAGCAGCAACACTGTAAACTGGTCATTTGAAACCGAAGGGCCCAGGGGAAAGTACATAAAAACGTTAGCGTGAGAGGACAAAAATTAAACAAATTTAAACCAAATGGATTTTATACTTTCCCACATTTATTTCTTTAAAAATTCCCGATGCATGCAAGGATTAACGAAAAATAAAATAAGAGGAGTTCCACTCATGAAAACCGACTAGCCCCGCTAGTCACATACGATTTAAAAGAAAAAGTTGGAACTCTGATACTCAAGGAAAATAAGACCAGCCCCGCTGGTTAAACGAAAATCGAGCTAGCCCCGCTAGCTTAAGTAGTAAAGTGAGTAGAGGAAGGCGATAGCCATACGAGTGAGCCTCCCAGGCTCGGGTGATAGCCTCCCAGGCTAAAATACTCCCATTACTCCCGTAATATACCCTTACGCCACTAAGTGTAGCGATAGGATACCGGGCTACAGAATTACTGTCACATAGACAGTAACCTGCGCCACAAAGGCGGAGGGCTACGGTGATCCCATCACCACTCCACAAAGGCGGAAAATCAATGCTAGCAATGATAAGTCACCCAAAGTATGGCAAAAGAAACCCGAAAACCAAGTAAATCCATAAGTACATAAAGCTTCCCCAATCTCTCGTAAAAGAATTTCCAACGACGTGTCCCACACGCCAAAAGTATCTCCAAATCAAAATAAATAGGAGATAAATAAATAAATAAGGTAAGATAAGCATAATCCAATGACGTGACCCCGCACGCCATAAATCTTCAAATAATCAAATATCCAAAACCATTTCTGAAAATAACCATACGCTCGGGAAAGTAATACGATAAATAAATTATAACCTCGGAATCGATTAAATAAATGCATGCATCATTCTTTGAAAAATAAAAGTCCACTCACAGTATATGATCAATCCTGATGTCGCTCGGTATTTTCCTCGTACGAAGACTCCTCTCGTCCTGTACGAATAGCACTCGTAAAAATATATTTACCGGACGGAAATTAACTTTACGATAATTAGAAATTGAAATTCATAACGTCCCCCCTTCAAAATTCAACTCCTTAATTCACATCGAATCCATCCATAAAACTCCAACATTATTCATTCATCGGTATATAAATTCTAGAGTGAATTCGAAAGAATTTCGGCGATCGAATTCACGTAAATCGATAATTATCCATTTATACTCAATTCGTAATCTCTCCAATTTCCACCCAACTTCATGTATAAACTTCTACAATCGTTAAGGGATTTATGGAGCCAAAACAGAAAATAAATTGCGGCTCCACGCGCCACCACGGGCAACCCACAGTGACCGCACGTGGGGCCCACGCGCCACCGGTCAACCACCACCAATGGCCACCAAATTTTGGCAGCACCACCTTCTCAACAGACCCAATCTCTTTCTCAACTACAACAAGTGCCAATTTTACCTTGAAGAGCTCCAATTAAGCCGGTGAAAATTTTCCAGAAAAATTCAAGAACCCTAGGATAGGGTTTGATCGATTCGACCTCCACACTGCAAATTGAAAAGTAAAACCTTAGGGGAAATAATCTCCTGCAAAAAGCCGACCTTCGACGCCGGTTTGGTGACCGGAGATGGCCGAAATCACCGGAAATCGGCAAAAATCACAAACTTCAACAGTTACCTTCCCGGCTCGAAATCGAGCTTCTCCGACCAAATCTTCAGAAAATACCACCACCAATGAGTCGAGGGGAAGGAGACGAGCTTAGGGATAGCCGGATTTCGTCGTGGGTCGGCCGGAGGAGGGAGAAATCGGAGGAGAAAAATCTCGGGCCGAAGAGAAAGAAGTTGGGGGAGAAGAGAGGGAGAGTTACCGTGGGTTTCCGAAAATGGAAACCTACAGTGGTAACTTTCCATATATATATTTTATTACCATGAACAGTAACTTCCACCTTTTAAGCTATAACTTTCACATACGAAATCCAATTTTTACGTACCACATATGCACGCGCTCGGTTTAACGTCCTCTACAACTTTCATGAAGGAAATTTTCTCAAATTGTTAACCCATAAAAAGTCAACTTCTAGCCACCCCCCTAAAAGATAAAACTATAACTACGAATGGTAAAACATACAGTGATTCGTGTAACTCAGTAAAAGGGGTAGATCGGATGTGGGGTGTAACACCTGGGCTGTTGGAAAATCCTCCAGATGACTATCGATGCATTAACAAGGAACATTGGGAACAATTTGTTGCTGAAAGGATTTCTGATGCATTTCAGGTTTGTGAACTCTTACAAACTAAGTCCATCTGTTGGTTTTAGTTTAGCTATGTTGAATAAGTTGAATCCAATTTTGTTCCTAATCATTTTCTTTGTAGGAGCTGCGTGAAGCCCAAATAGAAAAAAGAAAGGAAAACAAGTATCCTCACCGTATGGCGCGTAAAGGATATGCTAATTTACAAGAAGAATTGGTTAGTTCTTGGTTCATAACATAAATTTGCTGGGTACAGCGTGATGTTGTTCAACTCCTAATATGTTTCTCATGTTTCATAGTCTGCGACAATCCCGATAGAGGAACTCGATCGTGCAACAATGTGGGTGAAAGCACGGCAAGACAAGAATGGTAACTTCAAAGCAGTTGAGGTGCAGGAGAAGGCCAATAAAATTGTAAGTCATTTTATGGACTTTGATGGATGATATTGGTATTGTACAAGAATTACATCCTGAATCATAAGTGTGTTTATATATTTGTGTCAGCAAAAGTTAAAGCAGAAAGATTCTGATGGATCGATTACCACACAAGGTTCTGATGATGTGCTCACTTTGGCGTTGGGGAGACCGAGCATCCTGGTAGGGTACGAGGAGTTGGAGGTTATATCAAACCAGCTTCATTCTTTGACCTGCCTAAACGGCGAAAGAAAAGTGTTGAAGAGACAATGCGGAAAAGTGTGAAGCTGATATTGGAGGAAGAGAAGGAAACCATCCTTGCAAATGAAAGAGCTTTATGGCAGCAGGAGAGAGAAAGAGTGGTTGCTGAGGAGCATGCCTATTGGACAGCCAAGTTTGCAGAATTGGCGGCAAAGATTGATGGAAAGAAGCTGCCATTAGAGTCACCAAAACTAGTCAGACCCCTTCAAGATCCTGGTTCAGGACAAGGGAGTTGTTCCCGACATGCTGAGAAAGTTATGCAGAATAATCCGGACGGTGAGCTCAATGCAGTGAAGAAGAGGTTGGTTTTAAATGATGATACAGCTGGACTGTTAGTTGAAGAGAACCATGAAGTTCCTGAAGGGAACCACAAAGTAACGGCAATAATCGAGGAGGAGGTTAGAGACATCATGGCTCCCAAAACTTCAGCAAATGATAATTTGGTAACACCATTATTCCCTTCATTTATCTCTTTTCTCATTTCCTATAGTTTGCAGCTTTAGTGGAACTATTAATGAAACTAAAATATATGAACTAATTGTTTATTTTCATTATTTGTCTTAGGAGACGACTGCTGCAGTCCATGAGTGTGAACTGGCAGTAGATAGGGTGGACAACATTGTTGCTATTGGAACAATTATTCAAGTGAATGTTCCATCGAGTGATCAGCTGATACATGTGTTCCATTGGGAAAGGAAAATATGCGCGTCTCAATTGTTCAAGCCATTGTTGATGATGCCCTGTTACCTATTCCAGTGAACGATGAGATTGTCACTGTCAGCGACGCTATTGGTACTTGTGTTGCCTGGCCAAGAAACCTGGTTGTTATCCCTGGAGAAAAGGCACCCCCTAAAGCCATTCAGCAGAATGTAATCAATCAGTCTTATGTTTAGCTAGTTTGAAAATGGTTTTGTTCAATATGCAATTTTGTTTATGTACTATTGCAATATGTTAATCTGGGAAAAGTTGATAACATGTGGTCTTATTGGTTTACGCAACTAGAAAAAAAATCGTGCTAATACCAAGAAGAGAATTAGAGATGTATTTGATGACAATGAAGACCTTGAAAACTTGCCACCGAATCTGCCAACGACATTAAAGGATTTGTGCACGTGGGGGAACAATTTCCTTAGAGACAGGGTCACCATCCACACAACATTTGCTGCAGACCTTTTCGGCCGTTCAAAGAAAGTCTGTCTGTTTAGAAGTGATCTCTATACCATGGCCAACAAGCTAGAAGTATCAAATCATGTACTTGTGTTTTACATGAGGTAAGGAATTATTAAAGCAAGTTGGGTGCATATAGTCAATAATACATTATACGATTGAATTTTGATTGGCATGTATCACTGTTTCTTTTGAAGTACTTTTAATAGTTTCATATTCCAAAATAATTTGTAGCTACCTTCATGAAGTCTTGAAGAAGTGTAAGATGGTGGATATGGTTGCCTTTGTCGATCCTGATCAGACTGGTACACTTGGGTGTGGAAATCCCACTGAAAGGGCTCGGTCTTTGTCAGATCGCTATAGGCAAGGAAGGTTAGGGAAAATCTTTGTGGTTCCACATAACTCGGGGTACGTAAAAATTAAAGCATCTGGTCTGGCAAGTTATATTGTTAATGGTAATTAACAGATTTTTTTTTTTTTAATGTTATCCCATAGTGCTCATTGGATGTTGACGGTTGTGAACCCAAATGAAGAAGTCGTGCACTTCATGGATCCACTTAAAAGGCGACTCGATACTGGGGAATGGAAATCTATTGTCAACAAGTAAGTGTCTGATATTGTACTATAGTGATTGATCAGTTTGTGTTACTGGTTCATGTACTGGACTTGTTTACTAATTATCATTTTCTGTTTGAAGCTCCATTAAAATCTATAATGCTCACAAGAATTGGAAAGGAAGGAAAGTAATTCAATGGAAGAATCTTGCTGTGAGTCGGTTGAACTTTTTGTAGTGGTTAGTTTTATGTACTTAATTCATTGTATATTTCACCTTCGATTACCTTAATTCTTTATTTTCAGGGTATTCCGGAGCAAAAAAATGACAAGACTTGTAGATATTTCATTATGCGTTACATGAAAGAAATTGTGGAGGACAAGAACTTGGATTTTAGTGTTAAGGTAAAATTGATCAACTGCTTACCTATGGACTTTATTGTTTAATGATATAGTGCATGCTCTATGCATATAACTTTCATATTTAATTTGCCGCATTTCCTTATTGCAGTGGGGAACGAGGTTAAATTTGGTTTACACAGACAAGGATATTGATGAGATCCGAGCGGAATGGGCTAAGCATGTTTTGAAGTTCCCAGAAAATTAAGTATCAGCCTATATATTTGCTTTTGTTTCTGGTAGCTTGATAACTTGCAGTAGTAGTGTCTAGGAACTGCTTTTGTGCATTTTGACAGAACTGATGGAAAGTGTTGAACAATATAATGCATGCAGTTGCTGTAACTACTATGGATGCTACTAGGTTTTTGTCTTAGTTAGATTAGGATCCATGCAACAATGGCAGGGGTTAATGTAAAGGCTAGCATGCTAGCTAGTTTAATTAGTATTATGCTACTGATGGGAATGTATTTTGGTGTGTTAATTGATTCAATGAGGAATTTGCAGATTTCAAATCTTATAATATGCTTTTTTGATGACTAGTGTACAGAATGATGTTTGCTATATGCTTCAAATCCAACAAAATGCAAGTTTATGATATGTTCTATCACAAATACAGTAACAACATAAAAGAATATCTCTCTGTTGTTCCTTCATACTTGTAACAACAGAAAACTAAAGTTTATTTCACTATCAAACAGCAAAAAACTAAAGTTTATTTCACTATCAAACAACAGAAAACTGAAGTTTAATTCATTATCAAACAACATAATACTTTTACCAGACAACAGAAAACTGAAGTTCAATTCACTATCAAACAATAGAAATACTTCTAACATACAACAGAAAACTGAAGTTCAATTCACTATCAAACAATAGAAATACTTCTAACATACAACATAAAACTGAAGTTCAATTCATTATCAAACAATAGAAGTTCTTCAAACAAACAACAGAAACGCGTAGTTCATTTAATTATCACACAATAGAAGAGTGTGGTTTCGACCTCAATTAAACTACAGAACTATAAGATTACATATAGTTATATTGTCTATCAGACAACATAAATACTTAAAACTGTGGTTGGAATACAAGATAAAAGACATAAAAATAAAGTCTTAAAACTATTTAGACGACAGATGAGCATAATTTACCCAGTTATAAGTGATTTTCAAACAACAATTAAATGTCTTTGAAAATGCATTCAGACAACAGATTGTTAAACAAGTTTTTATTTTGGTAACTTTAGACGACATATAAATGTGTTCTTATTACATGCCAGACAACAGCAGTTTTATTAAAATTGTAGTTTGTAGTTCATTTGAACAACATTAATCTGTCATTGTATATGATTATTAACGACAGAAAGTCCCAAATCCTTTAGTGTTGGGTTGTTCAGACGACAGAGCCTTGTGAAACTTCTGTTGTCTGAGTGAGAAGAGACGACAGAGCATATCTGTCGTCTGATGCCGTAAGAGACGGCAGCTGGATAGACAACATATAATTTACATATCAGACGACAGATCTCATCTGTCGTCTGAAGGCTTTATTGGCATAGTGATAGTTCGAAAGAGGAAGAACCCATGAACCTAACAATACTAGTTTCACCCGTTGCCTTCGCCGGAGCAGGAAATTCTAGTCAGGTCCGACTGCCTCTACCTTCACCTCCGGAGTAGGAAATTCTAGTCAGGTCCGACTGCCTCTACCTTCACCTCCTCGATGTGCAGCCGTTGGTGAGAGTTAGAGCGAACCACCACCACAGGGACAATGGCAGGGCTGATCCTAGCCGTTCTTGGTTGGTGTTGTCGCTAGGGCTGGGCGTCCGGACCCGAAAGACCGAGGACCCTACCCGAACAGAGGAAAAAAGCCCGATTCGGTTCGGTTTTAGAATAGAAATTTTCGGATCGGTCTAAAGCCCGACCCGAATTCATGTAATCGGTTCGGTCTCGGGTTCCATATTTTCAGGGCCCGAAAGCCCGAACCGACGCGAATTCATGTATTTGCTTATTGTTTTAGATATATGACTTCTTACATAAGTTTTCCTTTCTCTTTTCTTTGCAGGATGACTTGTAAAACATTCCAATGTACAACCTGGAAAGGTTCCCTTGTAGTTTCCATTAGGATAGTTATATTCTTGTGATACTTTACAATTTATATATTACAACACAGTGCCACACCTTATATAATTTGGTTGCCAGAAAGAGACCCATCCAGGGGCCCCGTGGCTGCAGGTGGCCTTTGATTTTGTAGCTAAATGAAATCTTTATCTTGATCACATGTAACATATACAATGATGTGGTGTTGGGCATTAGAAAAGGAAAAAAAATGTTTCGTTTTTGTTTTTCGGTGGAAATAAACGTTTGGGCCCGAAAAAGCCTGAAAACCGAACTGGCCCGAATGGGTTCGGTTTCTGTCGGTTTTCAGTTTACAAAAAGACCGAACCGGCCAGAACCGACAGTTTCGGATTCGGTCTCGATCTCACTAATTTTTGGGCTCGGGTCGGCCCTAGTTGTTGCCAGAGGTGGCCGGAAATATCAGGTCTAGTTTCCTGGTCCGGGTCAGATCCATCGGTTTAGAGGAGAGAGAATAGAGCTTTCCGATTACTATTTTCGGAAAGTTTCCAAAAATATCAATTTGTGAAATTCTAAAATAGAAATTTCTATTTATAGTAATTTTAAAAATGGCAGAAACTTCCGTTAATCATAACTCTCTCGTACGAACTCCAATTTATGCGTGTCACATATCCACGAACTCGTATCGACTCGCTCTATGAGTTTCATGAAGGAAACTTTCGGAGAAACCCAACGAATAAAAATTCAACTTTTTGACCTCTCAAAAATAAAATGTTTCGAGTAATTATCCGTCCAAAATACTTCCACGTCATCCATCAAACTACGTACTCGTACCAACAACCATTGAATTAATTCCAAAAAATCCTTGAAAAATAATAACGAATTTTCGGGGTATTACAGTGTATTTATATATTCATAGTAAATTTCATTACAAATGCAATTACAACATTCTTTGAGAGCATAGTTACATAGTTGGTAAAATTCGGGACATGTACTATATGTGAAAAATATGTACGTATATTATTTAGATATTCATCAAATAACTCATTGAAAAGTTTGGCAAAATAGTTTTAATTAGTCAACTAATATTTTAATTTTGAAATATTAAGTTATATATATTTTATATAATATTAATTTATAAATTTTGTATAATATTTTTGACTTCAAAATTGCAGTCAGTCCCATTCAAAAATACAAGGTACGAGAGTAGCTTTGAAAAATATGTATAATATGAAAAATTACTAACTATACATGAGAGGAAAGACTGGAACTATGTATCCTTATCAAAAGAGGAAAGACTGACATTTGAATTATTCCAATGACAGAGTCAAGATTGGATAATTGACCATGCCAGAGTGACCAAAATTAGCGACAGTAGGTGACCACAGTAGTTATCTACTGGGCAGATCCCGATTACATCAAAATCAAAACGCATTGAAATACATGGCCTTAAGAGCAAGTTCACCCGTTGGGTCACCTACTATTCACTGCTTTTTAGTGTATATTTTCATTATCTGGGTCACGAAATATACTGTGCCCGTGACCCAGGACACGAAATGCGCAGGTCACCATGATGACCCATAACACTGTACAGGGTGACCCAGGGCAAGAAATACAGTGTGCTCTTGACCCAGAAGGTGAAATTAATACTAAAAATAGTGAATAGTGGGTGACCTGATGACCAAACGGGTGAACTTGCTCTAAGCTGGTCAGAAACCAACTCATGTTGACATCACACTAGCTACCAAAATATAGACACCCTTGGAATCCGTAGCGAAAACTCTAATTTGAAACAACATGAACTTATTTGCGATCTAAAGACGGATCCAAAACCAAAAACACAACTGAAAACCCTAAAAAAAAAAAAAGCATCCCCAGCCCACCATCCACTATCCATCATCTAAACCTGCTCGTCGCCAGATCAAAACATTTCACCTATGAACAACTTCCAAAACCTATCACCATCATGGCTCATGCTGGTCTACGCCACCTGCACTATGATCAACACTTGCTCATTCACATATCCAGAAAAAATTTGTCGAGTTGCGTCAGGCGGATTGCAATCTACAATTGCAAATCCACCAATCTCTAACAACTCCCTCACTGACACCTTCTTTTTCCATATGTAGGGGATGGAAAATGAGCTAGATAGAACACCACCACTGCAATAATTAAAATTTTCATTTTCAGCAAATAAAATTGTAGGAGTGTAGAACTAAGCGATACATACCAACCCTATAAATCAAAACAATTGAAAATAAATAGAACTTTTTAGCAAAGGCCAGCTTTCATCATCTTCACCAAATGACGAACCTATTGGATGTGTGAATACTAATATAGGGCTGCCAACACTCAAGAACCTCTCTATCAAAAGATTGACACCTCATCACAAGAACTTAGTTTCGTTAACTTTTTAAGAGTTTGTACATATGTTTAGTTCAAAAAATTTTAAACGATTAATCACGATTATTTAAACAAATCAATATTGCATATGATCAATCCCAAATTCTTCCATGGCACAAATCTAATTTTTAAGACAAAGAACTATTTTTTTTTTCTTCACAATGTAGACAGAAAGAATCTATCTTTCGAGCAGTTTGTTGGAGAGGAAAGATCCCACATTGGAAAAGTGACAAATAAAATATAACTTATAAGTGGGTGGATCTCATACAATTGTACCGAGACATTTTGTGATTAAAACCCAACACCTATAGGGTGGTTAAGTTTTGGGACAATATCGGTACAATAGTGGGCCACGGGCCACGCTTGTTGCTGTTTAACATGGTATCAGAGCGGGTCGCTCTTCAATACGTCGCCATCATGGACCCAGATATGGGTTCATTCATTAATTGATTCACCAATCTACTCTCCAATCATGGACCTAGTTTGGGTTCATTAAATTGTCCATCGGAAGTTTCCGATTGGATTATTGCCAAGTGTCCGATGTGGGCCTTGGATTGTTATGTGATTGGTCAAGTCTCTAATGTGGGACTTCTGACCCGATTTCCAATGTGGAATTGGGTTTGTCAATTAATTCCACGTGCATACCTAGAGCTAGGTTGCACATGAGGGGGCGTGTTAGAGAGGAAAGATCCCACATTGGAAAAGTGACAAATAAAATATAACTTATAAGTGGGTGGATCTCATCCAATTGTACCGAGGCCTTTTGTGATTAAAACTCAACACCTATAGGGTGGTTAAGTTGGGACAATATGGGTACAATGGTGGGCAACGGGCCACGCTTGTCGCTATTTAACATGTTAGTGTGAGTCATAGTTCCCTATTAGGAATAGACTAACAAGGGAATATATTGTTGTAACTACTTTGTATATGTTGTGTAGTACATTAGTACACAATAGTAGTAGTACAATTGTAATCTGTTTATATACACCACAGAATGGGTGTAATGATATATCAGAAAATTCATTCTCTTATCTTTGACTTGGTATCAGAGCAAAGATCCGAAAGGGCTTTGTCTCTTTATTTTTAATTTCAGTTTTTCCAAATTAATTTGGGGAGTTAGAACCCCATTGTTAGGGTTTTTTACCTCTTAACGACATTGCTATTGTCGTCTTTTGTCTGCATCCTAAGCGTCCGTCAAAGAACGACCAACGTCTTCTTCTTTGACTTCGGCGACATCATCTTCAGATTGGGTTCGCATCAGACGTGATCACCTTCATCTGCATCAGACATAATCCGGCATCTGCGTCGAGCCCCTGGTTTACATTCGGTTTCATCTGCGTCACCCAGAGAGTCGCGCTCACAGACCCGTCGTCGCCCAAATCCGTTGTGGGCACAGACCAGATCGCCGTCTCCAGACCGGTCGCTCCCTCCTCCGTCACCAGCTCCGTCGGTCTTCAAATCGCTGAGAACCATTGCTGTCGATTTCCAGATTGCCCAGAACCGGTGATCCTCGCTCGTTCAGCTCCGTCGCCCAACAACTAGAGATCGACGCTCACCCAGGACAGGCGATCCTCGCTCCTCGCTCCGCCGTCAGTTCCCTAGACCAGACCGGCCTCGTCTCTTGTCAGCCGCCTTCGTCTGTCTCTTACATCAGAGATCGATCTCCGATCTCTTCAGTTGGTCAACTAGGTCAACTTGATCAGTGAGTCAACTCGGTCAGTAAGTTAACTCGGTCAACTCCAGATCTCCGAGTCAACTATACCAGGTCCTAAAAAAAAAAAAAAAATGTTATTATTAATTTTTGGAGCCTTCTATTCTTCTTAATTCCGCTGCGTACTTTGGGATTTATATTCTCTATTGTATTTTGCAATGGGTGGTGATGACAGTAAAAGTCAGAGTTCTAAGACCAATGAGGTCCAGAGGGTTGAAGTGTCTGTGCGAAGTTCAGATGGAGGCTCTTTTAGTGATTGTGGTAAGATTGGTATGGCTTTAAAGGTTTCTAACTTTGTTGGTTCTGATACATGGATTATTGATTCTGGTGCCTCCGATCATATGACTTATGATAAATCATATTTTACTAACTTGTCTTCCCCACCAGTGTCCTATGTCACCAATGCCAATGGTGAGGCTTTTCCTGTGTTAGGGTCTGGGTCAGTGCGTATTACTCCCACTTTAGAGCTTCATAATGTGTTATATGTACCTGACTTGTCTCATCACTTGATATCTGTTCCACAGTTGAATACTGAGTCTAAATGCTCCGTAACCTTTTATCCTATGTATGTGATTTTTCAGGATCTTCTCACCAGGGAGATAGTCGGTCGGGGGTATCTGAGGGGCAGGTTGTTTCATCTGGATCAGACATACGCGGGAGAGAAACCAAGAGCACAGTCCCGAGTAGCTTTGACTTCGAATTCTGATAAGATAAGTGAAATTTGGTTGTGGCATCGCCGTTTAGGGCATCCTTCTTTTTGTCTTATGAAAACAACCATGCCTACTCTGTTTCTTGGTGTGAATGAGTCTACTTTACGTTGTGAAACATGTGTTTTGGCCAAGAGTCATCGTGCTACTTATTCTCCTAGAGTGTCTAATAAAAGTGTTATTCCTTTTGAGTTGATTCATTCTGATGTTTGGGGACCTTCTAGAGAGCCCACTGTATCGGGTATGAGATATTTTGTGTTGCTTATTGATGATTGTACAAGATTGTCATGGGTTGCCCTTCTTAAAACCAAAGATGAAGTCTTTCCAGCTTTCCAAACTTTTCGTACTCTTGTTCAAACACAGTACAATTGCACCATTAAAGTCCTTCGTTTTGACAATGGGGGGGGAATATGTTAATCATGTTTTCCAAGAGTTTTTTAACACCCATGGGATTGTTCACCAAACCACATGTCCACAAACACCTGAACAAAATGGAGTGTCTGAAAGGAAAAACCGTCATTTACTTGATATGGCTCGTGCCCTTCTCTTTAGTGCCCATATGCCTAAGTATCTTTGGTGCGATGCTGTATATGCTTCCTCCCATCTTATCAATCGTCTTCCCTCTAGTGTCCTTTAGGGAAAAATTCCATTTGAGGTTCTTGCATCTCATGTCTCCTTACCTTCATTTCATAATCTTCCAGCTCGTGTCTTTGGTTGTGTTGCTTTTGTCCATGTTCCTAAGAACCAGAGGTTTAAATTGGATGCCCGGGCACTTAAGTGTGTGTTTGTTGGCTACGGAGGGTATCAGAAAGGGTACAAGTGCTTTCCTCCACCTACCAGGAAGTACTATGTCACTATGGATGTCACTTTCTTTGAGGACATGAGTTATTTTACCTTTTCCGATACAGCTCTTCAGGGGGAGAATTCATTTTTTGAAGAGCTGTATCATGGAGAGGGGGAGGAATCAGAAGGAGGAGAAGAAGCAGGTGGTATTTTGACGGATCTAGTTGAGACCATTAGCTCTCCACCAGAAGGAGAAGCTCCAAACATCCAAGCACCAGTTTCTATGGCGGAAAATGATGTTGCAGATACAACTCCAAACATCCAAACACCCGTCTCTATGGCCGAAATGATGTTGAAGACACAATTGTCCCTCCTACCATTGCTTCTACCCCTAACCCACAGCTTCCTGGTACTGAAGATCACTTATTTGAGGTATGACATCCACTATTACTAGTAGTAATGAGTCTAATGTTGGGCAATATGTGTTACCAAATAGGACCACTCGGGGTCAATCAGCCAAAAGATATGAACCTACCCTTACTGCGAAATCAAAATACCCAGTAGCCAATTATATGTCCACTAGGAGGTTGTCTAAGTCATATGAATCTTTTGTGAATCAAATATCTGCTGTATCAGTACCTAACAAAGCGCAGGATGCATTGGGGGATCCAAAGTGGAGGAAGGCAATGGAGGAAGAGATGGAGGCGTTGGAGAAGAGCAATACTTGGCAACTTGTGCCTCCACCACAAGGCAAGAAGGCTGTAGGTTGTCGTTGCGTGTTTACCGTGAAGCATAATGCAGATGGATAAGTGAATCGGTACAAAGCACGCCTTATAGCAAAGGGGTTTACTCAAACGTATGGTATTGACTACGATGAAACGTTTGCTCCTGTTGCCAAGATGAACACTATTCGGGTTCTGCTCTCAATCGTTGCTAGTTTAAACTGGCCACTCCGACAGTTTGATGTCAAGAATGCATTTCTTCATGGAGAGTTAGCCGAGGAAGTGTACATGAGCCTTCCACCTGGGTATGTAATTGCTTCTCCTGGTGATTTTGTATGCAGATTGAGAAAATCTCTGTATGGTCTTAAACAGTCACCTCGTGCTTGGTTTGGAATATTTTCACAATTCATGCGGAAAGTTGGTTATAGACAGAGCAACTCAGACCATACCTTGTTCCTTAAGCATCAACAAGGGAAGGTAACAGCTCTAATTATTTATGTGGATAATATGGTAATCACTGGCAATGATAATGTTGAGATAAATAAACTGCAGAGACAGTTAGCCTCTGAGTTTGAGATGAAGGACTTGGGTGAACTTAAGTACTTCTTAGGAATTGAGGTAGCCAGGGGGAGAGAAGGAATCTATCTATGCCAGAGGAAGTACGTTCTTGACTTGCTGACAGAGACAGGTTTGTTGGATTGCAG
This sequence comes from Rosa lucieae, assembly GCA_024704745.1. Lineage (NCBI taxonomy): Eukaryota > Viridiplantae > Streptophyta > Magnoliopsida > Rosales > Rosaceae > Rosa > Rosa lucieae. The sequence continues at coordinate 20,216,887 of CM045492.1, forward strand.
ACCTGTTGATACTCCTATTGAGCAAAACCATTGTTTAGCTGAGTATCCAGATCAGGTACCTGCTGAACGAGCTAGCTATCAGAGGTTGGTTAGGCGCCTGATTTATTTGGATGAGATCAGGTACCTGCATATGCAGTAAGTGTGGTGAGTCAGTTCAGGCATTACCCGAGTGAGAGTCATATGGATGCTGTTATGCGAATTTTGAAGTACTTAAAGTCAGCTCCAGGAAGGAGAGTACTGTTTTCTAAACACAGCAACATTCTTGAGGTTTGTGGATTCACAGATGCAGATTGGGCTGGAAACATCATAGACAGGAGGTCAACATCGGGTTACTTTACCTTTGTGGGAGGTAATTTGGTTACATGGAAGAGTAAGAAACAGAAAGTTATGGCACGATCTAGTGCTGAGGCTGAGTATAGGGGTATGGCTCACGGAGTGTGTGAATTGTTGTGGCTGAGAAATTTGTTACGTGATTTGGGTTTCAAACTCAAGAGTACCATGCAGTTGTATTGTGACAACAAGGCAGCCATTGACATATCACAAAATCCGGTACAGCATGATCATACTAAGCATGTGGAGGTTGATCGTCACTTTATAAAGGAGAAGCTAGATGCCAAAATTATTAGTTTTCCTTTTGTTCTAACTGAAGAGCAACTTGCAGATATACTTACCAAAGGAGTTTCCAGGAAGGCATTTTATGACTCACTTAGCAAGTTGGGCATGGTTGATGTATATGCGCCAACTTGAGGGGGAGTGTTAGTGTGAGTCATAGTTCCCTATTAGGAATAGACTAACAAGGGAATATATTATTGTAACTACTTTGTATATGTTGTGTAGTACATTAGTACACAATAGTAGTAGTATATTGTAGTACAATTGTAATCTGTTTATATACACCACAGAATGGGTGTAATGATATATCAGAAAATTCATTCTCTTATCTTTGACTCAGTTATCATTTTCTTTACAATGAAGAGAATATAAATTGCACAAAATTTTTTTTTTTCAGTAGTATCTAGCAAATATGTGAATAAATTAACCACGGTCCAAAACGCGTTGCAGCTTCAGGTTTGAACTTTGAAGTTCGAAGCATTCCTTTTTTTTTTTTAAAATAAAAAATAATAATTCCAAACGTGTTGTCTTCTGTGAGCCACACTATCCAAGAAAACTTGCTCTCTCATTATTTTGGGGATTCCTATACTTAACAAGCCAAATATTTCGACATTTTTTTGGGTACTAGTATCATATGCGTGCCCCCCGCCCCCCTTTGTTTTGTTAATTAGTATGTTTATGCTTAGCATTTGGCCCTTGAAAACAAAAGTAGGCATTGGCCCAAGAAAAGGAAAGAAAACAAAAGCAAGCATAAATCTAGTATTAGTTATATACACTGGTGATTGTGATTGTGATTGACTGGTTTCTTCCATTCTAAAGAATCTGAACCTTTCCGCTTGAAGAGGAAAGTTGGTCTTTGTTACACGACTCAACAGTTGAACACTTTAAATCTTTTGGCTCTTTTTTTCTTTTTCTATATATATATATATATATATATATATTATAAGAATCTTTTGGCTCTTTGACTAACACTAAACTAAGCAATGTTTATACTATATTTAGGTTTATTGTCCACAATAACGTCGTTTTCTTTTAGTTAGATAAAAGACACGTTTGGCTCATATATTATATTGAACATGATTATTCTGTTGACTCTAACTCTTAGAGTTTGCAAATTATGCTTCCCAACATTTACATATTACTCTAACTCTTGGCTTATTATTACAAGTCAAATAAATTTTGACTTGTAATAATGAGTATGGGCTGACTCTCTCAGCTTAATTGGGTCTAAAAATTTCAAAGAAAAAATTATTAATAGAAAAATTAGCATGCTAAATACTGAAAGATAAATACAACAATGATTACAAACTATTATTCATTTTTTTTCTATCAACTCTAACTCTTGGAATTTACAAAATACTCTTCCCCAAAAGGCTGATGTATTATTTTTGACTTGTAATAATGAGTATGGGCTAACTCTCTCAGCTTAATTGGGTCTAAAAATTTCAAAGAAAAAATTATTAATAGAAAAATTAGCATGCTAAATACTGAAAGATAAATACAACAATGATTACAAACTATTATTCATTTTTTTTCTATCAACTCTAACTCTTGGAATTTACAAAATACTCTTCCCCAAAAGGCTGATGTATTATTTGACTATGGGCTGAGTCTCGTGGCTTAACAGGGTTCAAAAATTTGGAAGGAAAAAAATTATTAATGCAAAAATTGACTTGCTAAATACTAAAGAGATAAATACAACAATGATTCTAGCGCCTCCAACCCTAAAGGGAAGGAGTTGGTTCTATTTAAAGTTTTTATTTTTTATTTTTTCAAGTGTAGCGTATGTGATGGTAGCTTCTAGGAGCTTTCTAAGATGTTTCTATGTGTCGCTTGTACCACAATTGCGTGCCTGGCAATCGAGGCGTAGATGATTGATTTTTCCTTAGGAGGCGAGGTTATTATAGCATGTCCTAGGCTTGCTTTAAGCGAGCGGAATGGTTTGTAATGAGCTGCGATACTTGGGTGAAGGTTTGGTTATTTCCCCGCCAACATCGTTTACCTTTAAATATTGTTAGTCTCTAGCCTATTCATGGTTGTTGATCTAATGCAATCAACTTCAATTTCAAAAAAAAAAAACAATGATTACAAACTATTATTCACTTTTTGACGAGAATTATAAGAAATGATAGAGCTCAAAATGACATGCCATACAAATTTAAAACTAGAGATGTTCACAAGCCTTTAACCTTTCAAACTAGCAATTATTTTGTCAACATTACCCATAATGAGTGAATCCAGTTTTAGACTTGTACGGTTCAGTATTGACCAAAAATTCGAAAGTTACCTAACCAACTACTTTTCAATTTTCCACATTTGTGCTACCCATTTTCTTTTACAGTTTTTTTTTTTTACTGTTCAAGTTTTCAAGCCCAAGAATGTCTAGATTTATAAAGAAAACACTAAATTTGCAATTCTACTATATTTTTGAAAATCAAATTCATTATTCTCATAATCCATGAATTTATTTAATCGATAAAAAATCATATGAGGTTTGTTATTTTAACGTAGCATATTGCGTTATGTGCAGACAAATAATACATAATCATATCAAAAAATTAAAAACAGACGAGACCAAGTCTACTCATCATGGCACGTTCCCTTTGATCACCTCATTTTCATAAGAAAAATGTGCACCCTCTTTCCACCTGTTTTGTTGAAATTTATAATGGAGAATGACAATTGGCAAATCTGATGAGCTCAAAACCAGGGAAGGGAACGAATGGGTCCATCCTATCCCATGGGACCGAGCACCACTTCTCTGCATTACTGCCCGGAAACTGTGTCAATACACATGGGGGGGCCAAAGCTTACTACTACTTCTTCTTCTCCTTCTGGTTTCTTCTGCCACTTGAAACAACCTTTGTAAACAAAAGTCAGCAAGCAAATCATATCACACTGTTACTATTGCCCCTTAACTTTGAATTTTCATTAAATCCAACACTAACAAAACAAACCCAGCTTTGTTTTCCGTTGAAGAATACAAAGTGGGAAGTGGCCAAGCCACATTAATATCCACTTTTGACCGCTTCCCTCATTTTCTGAATGGAAATATTGGGGACCAACTCCCAATCTATATTCTACATTGACCCCTAATCACATATATTATATTGATGGTCCAGTAGTTCTTGGCTTCGGCTTTATTCTATTCTGTGGCATAATTGCAGTGCAAGGACGGACAGACACAGTTTCTGAATTCCAGATAACACATACCATACAAATGGGGAGGAATGATTTGTTTCCTTGTCTGGTTTTCCGGGAAAAATTTATTATTTCATTGAAGGAATTGGCCTAGTTGACTTTCTCGGGAAAACCCATATATTCCAGTCCTGCCATCCTGTTTCATATATGGGGTGCCACTCTCTTTATACTTCTCTATCTTACCCATCTCTTCCTCCTTCACCAACTGTTGCTCTTTTCCTGGTAATTCTTCACCACTTGTAAACTTTCATTTGTTTTGCTAGTTGTTCAATGTTGGCGTAATTGGGCATTTGACCATTGATCATCCCTATTTCAAGAATATGAATTTATACGATTGTTCCCTATTTCAAGAATTTGAATTTGTACGATTGTTGAAAGAATCTGTATTGGTTTGTTAAGGTCCGCTAAACCCAGTTGTTGAAAGAATTGGATTTTCAGCTATGACTGTTAGGGATCAAGACCTGAAAAAGAAGGTTTCCTTTTCTTGCTTCACTCTCTTTCTTTCCTTCATTTTGATTGATGCCTTTTTGTATTCCTTTCATAAATTAATTGGATTTTTGTTGGTTCAGTCTTTTATTCACAAGATTTTCACCATGAAAGACAGAGATGTAATTGGCTCATCTGATTTTCTTGGTGAGTCCCTATTGCATTCCGTTAATTCTTTCCATTGGAGAAAATCGAGAGGGCAGATAATGTGCTCTGTCTTTGGCTCCTCTCATAGGTGTGATATGATATTCCTTGCTATTGGTGGGACTGTTTACCATGTTACTGTCTTACTTTTATGATATGCAGATAGCGGAATATCATTCCATTTTCTTTTCTTTTTGAACGATGTGATTTTACTTCTCTTTTTGAACGGCTTAGTTAGTTATTCTCATTTATCTTCTTTTGGTAGGATAGCGATGAATAGTCAGTCCAACTGTTCAAGACATTTGGGTCTAAAATGTGTCTCTGTCATGTCTAACCATATAAGACGGTTGGGTTTACTAGGTCTTTGTTTGTAAGAAAGATATTGATCATTACAGAGAGGGGTGAAGAATCTTGGCAATTTGATCTGGAATATATTCATGTTTGAACTTTAAGTAGTGCAAAGAGAGGAAGCAAGCATAGAACATGTCCACCTCCAAAGCCAAAATTGTATCCCCTTTCTTTGTGCTCCTATAAATCCTGTGCTATCAGTCAATTGGATCAGTTTGTGGCTACCTGTTCAGTTATCCAAAGTCAAATGTTTTCTGAGCTAGCTGTTCAACCTCTAAAAATCGCTTTCTGTTGTTTAACCTATTTTATAGTATCAAGGATCTTACCATGAAAATTACCTTGCTTTTATTTCCTTTCAGAAGCACAATCTGATCCAGTGCTTGACAGTCAATCTATAAGTGGCAGAGGGGCTCAAATGCCTGTGGGTCGAGATGTTCAGTCCTTTCGGTAATCATAATTTGTTTTTTTTTTTCCTGTTTCTGTTTCATGTTGCTTTCTTTATTACAATAGATGCTGAAACTTTTAATACACCCTTTTCGGGTTTGTCTTTCAGAGTTTTTGTAGCAACCTGGAATGTAGGAGGGAAATCTCCCCATAGTGGCCTTAATCTGGACGATTTTCTTCAGGTTAATAATCCGTCAGACATATATGTCTTGGGGTATGATTTCTCTTTTTCTTATTTTTCGTCTTCTCCTCTGACTTTTCTCGTTTCAGATTTGTTGTATTATTTTGTTTAACTTTGTGAGCTGATTATTTCTTGTCTCACTCATAAAATTCCATTTGGATATATGTAACATCTTGAAGTTGCTTTTTCTTTTTACTCTGGCTTCCACTTGAAAATCATCCATTCAATAATGAGAGTCCTGGCTTGACAATCTATTCAAAGGAAACTGTATATGTGGGTACTTGTTTTAAAAAAAAAGTGTGCTGTGATGTGGGTCACAGTGCCTTTCATGCAATTAAACCTATGATACTGTATCTGCTACACCCATAAAGCAAGAAGACCATCTTTCTGAAACCCTTTTCTCTTAGATAGAACCCAGAGATGTAGTCTTCTCATTGGTAGTTTCTTGCTTTGTCATGTAATTTTTGTACTTGTAGAAAAAAATAAAATCTGTTGTCATATCCTTTTATTACTTCTGTAACAAATATTGATTTGTTCCTTTTATTAATTTCATTTCTTTATACCCATCAGTTTTCAGGAAATTGTTCCTTTAAATGCTGGAAATGTATTAGTTCTAGAGGATAATGAACCTGCGGCAAAATGGCTTGCTTTAATCAACCAGTCACTGAATAAATCAACAAATGGATCTTCAAGACTCACAGCGAGCCTTGGTGGTTCATTGTTTTTCTCGAAGCCGTCCCTTAAAAAGGTCAGCAAGTCTTTTAGAACAGAGAGCAAAAGAAAGCTGAAGAGTTGCAACTGCACTTATGAACTAGAAAGGAAGCATAGTAAAGATTTCTGTTTTCGATGCCAACAACCAAATATAAATGAAGATGACTTGTCTTCTGAACCGGATGAAGAGGGATCTAATGGCTTTGATATCTCAGAAATTTCCGTTTCCTCTACTACGAGCCAGATGAAGTATAGCCTTGTAGCAAGTAAGCAAATGGTAGGAATTTTTGTTACTCTTTGGGCAAGGAAGGAGTGTGTACAATATGTTAGTCACTTGAGAATCTCCTGCATTAGTCGTGGCATCATGGGCTGCCTTGGAAACAAGGTATTCTTAATATTATTAACAATCATAGAGTTAAGCATGTGCCAGTTATGATTGAATGTATAGTTAGACTTTGTACTGCACACCTGTATGATTATGATCTTGGTTCACTTGTTGCAGGGTTGTATTTCAGTGAGCTTTCTGTTCCATCAGACAACCTTTTGTTTCGTCTGCAGTCACTTGGCATCTGGTGAGAAAGAGGGGGATGAGCTTAGGAGAAATATGGATGTCTTAGAGATTCTTAAGAATACACAGTTTCCTAAGATTTGCAGAACAGCTTATAGTAGGGTTCCAGATAAAATTCTAGACCATGAGTGAGTATATTTGAAATTTGTTATTAAATAATCGAACACTTGGGTTATATCATTCTCTTTCTATAATGCATCAGGTTTTCTCACATTTATGGTCACTCATTATCTGAATAATCCCTTTTGTAAAATGGCTGTAGCCAGGTCATATGGTTAGGGGACTTGAACTACCGCATTGCGTTGAGCTACTCTGAAACCCAGAAACTTTTAGTCGACAATGACTGGGATACACTTCTTGACAAAGATCAGGTATTTGACTTTACCACAAAGGAATAAGACATTGAGTTTGGACTGCTTATATATACTATGTGTTTTAGGAATTTGATTGCTCAATGTCGTCTGATATTATTACATATGAAGATATGTTCACTGAAAGAATCAACGGCTTGATGGTTGTTTCATATAATTGGGAATTCAGGCAGGCTGTCTTTTTTCTTTTATACATCCCCTTTTGTGCCAATTGTCTATCATAAATGACAAATGGAAATGTTTGCTTTCATTGTCAGCATCAAATTCCAATAAATGAGTCATTTTGTGTTGGAAATGAATGCTTCCATTTCAATTCTTTTCACAGAAAATAATTTACCTAATTTAGTAGTTTCTGCTACCTCAAAACTGTGTGAAGCCTGGTTTCATCCCTTTTCTCTGATATAACCTGAGTCAACTTTCCACTTTCCTTATGTTTTGCACTCATTAGTGTTTGTGTGCTCGTAAAGCTCAAGATTGAAAGAGAAGCAGGGAGAGTATTCAAAGGATGGAAGGAAGGAAAAATTTACTTTGCACCTACTTACAAATACTTCTACAACTCCGACACTTATTTTGGCGAGATGAAAACATCAAAGAAGAAAAGGAGAACCCCAGCTTGGTATGCTGCTCGGAAGAATATACTTATGGAACCCAATTTCAACATTTAACAACTAATCTGACAAGTTCGAAATTGCAGGTGTGATAGAATACTGTGGCATGGAAATGGGATTAGACAACTGTCATACATACGTGGAGAGTCCCGTTTTTCTGACCACCGGCCAGTTTGTGCTACATTTTTTGTGGATGTCATGGTTAATGAGGATGGATTGAAGAAGGAAATACCCAGCTCTAATATGAAAGTTGAAATTGAAGAGCTTTTACCCACACGTAACAGATGGTTAAGAAACATGTAAGTTTATAAATCTTGGTATTATTCTACTATTATATTGTTTTTGCAATGACATTTTGATGGTAATGGGTTGTGAAGCCAACTTATCTTGTTGATATGTGCTATTGCTAAAAATGGGAAAGCCAAATCTTCAAATCAAATATACAGATACCCGTATCTTTGGTCATTGGATCATTTTATGTTGGCCAGTCTAATATGATTGTTTTATTGTCTAAATAGTTTTTTTTTTGTACTAATGATTGTCAATTGTTAACTTTGTTTGCTGACTGTGCTTGTTATCCTCAGGTACTAAACTTGCTAAGCACGGCCATGGAAAGGTTGAAACAATCCCCAGTTTTGCTGATGATATGAGATGAAGTAGCTAGTTTTTATGATGTAGAGCGTTTCGCAATATAAAGTGTAAATAATTCTGTTTAGAAATGGTTAGAATCCAACTTTTCCGATTCTCTTTAACAAGTTGATGGTCAAGATGCACGGGTGACAGCTCACTTGTGAATTGGTGTCTTAGTTCTTGTCATCCATCGAAGTGTACTTACAATGTCAAATACTCGGTTGTTCTTGGCCAAAATTGGTTCCCAAGAAAATGGTGGGTGATATAGCCTACATTTGGATGTCTTTAAGACATTTAGCTATTACTTTTTACTCTTGAAATATCAACAAACCCCTCGAGTATTGCTCAAACCTCACTTGAGAACTGCTCGGAGCTCCTCGACGAATACTTGAATCCCCTTGAGCAATACTCGGAATATTTTTCTGTCTAAAACGGAGCTACAAGCAGTACTCTGAACCTTGTTAAAATCATCTCAATCGGTCCAACTTGCATCAACCAAGGTTGGTGCTGGCGAAGGTGAGATGCAAATGGAGTAAATAGGTTTCATAGTTTTCTAATACAAATAAGAGCATCAGTTTCAAACTTTGTCATTCAAATGGCATGACATTGGTAATGTAACCCTTAGTTTTTAAGTTGGGAGTGTCAAATATTTTAGGCATATCTATGTCATTCACTAAATCTCAGTATCTCATTGTGGTAATTGTAAACTAAATACTGGAGAATCCAAAGTTTGCCAACCAATTACCAGTAAATAAATCACGTGCCTGATCACATAACTGCTCTCTATTAGTAAATAAATGCAAAATTCTCTGCGGGATTTGGCTTTGGAACTTGGAAGGAGCTGGAATAGTCAAGGATACACCACATGACATACTGCATCTAATCTCCATATAATATAAACTGAAGAACCGAATAATAACAAACAAGAAGGCTAATAGGAATACTAGTATTCACTTTCAAACATCATGAGCTTATAAATAACCTCAACTACTCATCATTGGAGACCAAGGCAAGAAGACATCCTCTAAGTCAGCAAAACCATGAAATCTTCCTGCTTCAAATCATCGGTGAAACTTATGGTTGCTGTTTTATTGATGCACTCACTCTGCACTAGTTATACAGCCCTAGCAAGACTCCACCCACCAGTATCTGCTTTATCTTCAACAACGTCTCCATCCTCTCAAGCTCTCCGACATACAAACTCAGCCTGGAAAAAGCCGGTCACCACTGCCAACGAGCCAGCTGTAGTCGATAGCCTTCGAAGAATACCTCCCAGCATTCCAAATCCTACACAGAACAAGTAATTTTCATTACCCTTAATTCCTCAATTCTCTTCTTGGTCTTAACTTCCTACAACCCAATTCACTTCGTTGTTTTAATTCTAAGACGTGTTTATATGACAGGTTGAGACCGGAGAGAAGGGGCTGAAGTGTCACAGTTACATCAAGTACTTAAAAAGCTGTTGTTGCTTTTGTCTAGTAGTACTGTTAGTTTATTTATGAACCACAGAGAAAGCTTTCTCCTGTTAGGATTAGTAGGTTATTGAAAATGTTAACACGGAGTGTATGAGAGCATACGGTTATTATGTTGAGACGTGAGACAATTTTGGAGGACTTCAACACTGTAGATTTTCTAAATAAGCATCGAAAACTGTAGCTTTCTCCAATTTACTGTTACCTGGTGCTGGTTCTCATTATGATTGTACTCAGAGCTGAAGTTCAGCACTAGTACTTGCAGGCAGACGAAACACATGGGTTATTTAGTTTTATGATTGAAAAGAAGATCAACTTTTTTCATTACTCTTCACCTTTTATAGTTTAATATAAGCTTGCAACCACAACAACCTATCATATGTTAATCATCTTCTAAAGATCTTTTCTGCATAATTGATCAAATTTACAGAGAGGGTAAGTTTCTAGGACTTTTTAAGTTAAAGCTGCAAATCGGTTCGATATCATTCGAGTTTGGTTCGTGTTTGGCTCGTTCGGTTTCTGTCTGTGAAATAAATGAGCTTGTCTGAGTTTGTTTGAACTCAATATTAAGCTTGATCGATAAATCAAGTCAAGCTTGAACTCTAGTATATTTGTCTCGTTAATCTCATGAGCAGCTAATAATGTATATTTAGGAACCAATTTGTCCAGCTCGTTTGCTAAAACTTAGCTAACAATAGTCGAATTAAAATATTAAATATTTAATTAAATAAAATATTTTTTTTTGTTTTAGGTACTATAAAATATTTAAGTGTTATTATCAATTTTGGGTATTTATTATTAATCATGAACTAATATTGTCTTTTATAACTATTTTAATTTTAATTTTTCTAATCTTTCAACATCTACATAAATAAACGAGCCAAACATAGTTCTGGGGTTGAAGCCTTCTTTGATCTGGAGGAGTTTGATTTGGGATAGAGACTTGGTGTTAGCAGGGACTAGACGGAGAATACGGTTTGGAGAATCAGTTGGGTATGGGGAGATAAATGGTTGCCTTCACCATGGACCTTCAAAATAATTACTCCCTTTTATCTCCCCAACGATATTCCTGTTCGACAACTAATGATTCAGCCGGGAGTTTGGAATGAGGATTTTATAAGGCTAATTTCCTTCATTCATACGTAACGTACATAAAATTTTGTATACTCCATTGGTCAGTGGAGCAGGAGGGGACGTGGTGATTTGGCATTATTGTAAAAATGGGCACTACTCCGTAAAGTCAGGTTATTGGTTGGGAATGGAGAGGTTGAATAGGGATGAGAGAGTTGGTAGTAGTTGTAGTAGGAAAGGTGAATCTAACACTACTACATTTGGAGTTCAATTTGGAGCCTTCGGCTACCTAACAAAGTCAAGCTCTTTCTTTGGAGAGCTTGCCATGCTTTTCACCTTGTACGCGCTGAGCGCTTGTTGAAGCGCCACATTACCTCTGGTGGGAGTTGTGAGAGGTGCTGCCATCTGATGGAGTCGATAGTGCATTGTATTTGGGAATGCATTAAAGCCAGAAAGATATAGAAGAGGACTTGGTTGGAATTGGTTTGTATAGTTTGGAAAGAGCCAAGTTTCACTGACCTGTTGATATACGTTGTTGCTACTGCTAGTAATGGAACTAATGGAACTTAAGAGGTTTGATGTCCTTGCTTGGTGGATTGGGAGGGAAATGAACTATTAGTTACATGGAAGCACTACAATTCTCCCCAATAGCACCCCTTCAATGGCCACCAAAAATAATCAGTGGCTTTTCCAAACAGTATGACACTGTCATTTGACAATAGTGACTAAATTTTTTCTCTCACTGTACCTCAGTGGCGAATGGGTGAATGAAAGTTTTACTGGTACTGTATCCACACTAAACAGAGCCAAATGCATTATAATAACATTTAATAATAATATAAGTGGGCTCCGGGCCGGGTTCCTATGTTTTTCATCTCTTATCGTGTGGTGCCACTACACCAAAAATCTTATCAGACAACGGCAAAAAACCTTTGTGGGATTTGGAGACTCACCATTGTAGAGTGAGCCGTTGTCTGATGAAAAATCAGACAACAGTGGAACACAGTTGTGTGAGAAGCACATAGACAACAGGTATGTGTTATAACTGTTGTGTGACAGCTCGGCTGATGGCTCGGCAGATGCCAAGCGCAGCTGCGCATCAGTTGAGGCGCTGTCTTCAGACAACAGTGCCTGTTTTAAGCTGTTGTATGTTAAGCGTGTCAGACAACATTTTTTTATTTTGTCTGTTGTCTGATTGATCTTCAAACTTCAGTTCTTAGACGATATCTGTTGTGTGATTAACTTTAGGACAACAGAGTTCAATTGGTCCTGTTGTCTGAGTACAAATTAGAAGACACTGATTTGTTAAAAACCGATGTGTGATTTGAATGACTGCAATGTGTTTCTGTCCCATTTTTGGCCATTCTAATCTGTTGTGCAATCATTTGAACATCTCATTCCTGAATTAGAGAATACGCCATCAAATACAAACATTGCAAACCATCAAATGAGAAATCTAACCAATAGCCCCCGCATGATGCTGCGGGTTTGCATTAATATTTTGTATGTAAAATAGTCATAATCATAAGCTAAGAAACATTAATTGAAAATGTTATAACTTTACATATTACAGAAGTGGTGTTTGAACCAGACTCATATTTTTACATAAGAAGTTAAGCTCTCGGAGGAGGAGAATTGTGACCATGATCATTACTTAGTGTGTCTTTAACAGGGATTTTAAGATTCCAAGTTCCTGTTGAAGCTCCAACAAACTGTGAAATCCCTTTTAATGGTTCATCAGTTGGAGTCGTCTTTGTAGCTGTTTGAATGATCAGTATAGAGTCAGGAACATGAACAAATTCAGCTCCATAGCTCACATCCCACCCAACTACAGAGTTCTCATATGATGGTGCACTTCTGCAATTTATTGACATCCAATTCAATAATGTAAGCTTTGATTCATCATCAGACATGCATGAGTGGGATTGTTTGGCAGTGCTTTTATAAAAGTGCCTTCTCTCACTGACATAATTTTTTTTATAAAGTGCAAGTGCTTCATGTAAATGCACCGTGAACATTTCTTAATGAAAGAATCAATCATTTTATATATGAAAGCACTATAAGCTATTTCTTCCAACTTTCAAACCACTCCAAAAAGCTCTGAAGAGTATTTGAAAGCTTTTTTTACCATCACTAAAAGCCTGAAAGTATTGCCAAACAGGCCTCGAGTCGTGGACTATAAATTTTGTGCTCAAATGGCAAATAGATAGTATATATCAAATAATAATATAACAACAAAGAAGAAGCAATCTAAGCTCATAAATTATAATTTCCAGAGTCTTTCCCAAGTTTGATGGTTACTTCAGCGACCGGATCACCAATCGTGAATTCTGGATTGCACTCACAGTAATCCACACTCAAACCTCCATATTGTATAGGAGCATGCTTAGCAGAAATGTACCTACAACATCATGTGAAATTTTAACTTCAAATCAACCAACTCTATAAAAGGGGATATACTTTACAGAAACCCCTATTGATCAAATCATGCAATGTCAGATAGACAGAAACTATACTCACTTGAATCTCTGCAGATTTGGTTGGGCTTGGAAAGACAAACTTGGTTTTGGTCCCCTGTGTCAAGAAGGGGCTTATCAATATGTAGAATGCAAAATACCAACCATGCATGGAGCAGTCTTCTCACCACATACACAACAGATCACGCAAAAGCAGTTATATTTCACAAAAGCAAGACTAAAACTAATCAAGATTGGAACTATTTCCTACTCCTTACAGATGAACAAGTACACAAAAGCATCACATTTCAGAGATTTGATTTCACTACTAACCACCGGAAGCCATAAGCCGAGACCCTTAAAACCCAACAACAAAATCAGGAAGAAAAGAACGAATCCGATGTAAGTGACATTAACGAACTGAAGCTTCTAATAAGACTAACATGGTTCAGAAATATAACAAGAATTTATATTCTCAAAAAGCTCTCAACATAGATAATTGCAAAACTACAAGCAGAACATAAAGATCAAATAAAGGGAAAGAAATAACAGGTTCTCTACTTCTCTTTTGTCTAAGTCAGAATGGTAAATTTAACTACTTTTCAAAGTATACACTACTACAAAAATTGAATCAGATAATGCCTACCACACGACGCATCATACTTTTCAGTCGTCTGATTAATTTTTATTTTTTCAGATGTCGTTTTTATAAAATCTATAGTCTGATATGAACTTATGAATTAGTTCAGAAGGCGTTTAAGGACAAAACCGTTGTGTGACCCTTAGAAAATTGAGCGGCAAGTTTCCCACCATGTAAATGGTGCCAAACACCATCTTAAACCCCAAATTTTCCCCCAACATGTATTAATCATACGACGAAAAATAATAAAACTATAGTCTGATCAATATGTTTGGCTGAAGGAGGGAGATTTCCTATCACCATTTTTCTCTACCTCCTTATAGAGGGAAGTCAAATTGATTGGAGACAAATCCTAAATTTAAAATGGTTGCATTCCGACCACATTTTTATAAAATTATGTTGTGTGAGTCTTTATCCAAATTGATATAGCCGGGCTTGAAGCCCTCACACTTGAGCAAAACAATAACAAAAATACCCATAGCTCCTCAATCTCTCGACAGTTCCTCACTCTCTCTCGACACAGATCCATAACCAAAACCCATAACTATCAGTGCCTCCACACTTCAACCATATCTCTTTGTTCTTGATGGTGTCGAAATCCATCCGATCTAAAACCTAGAACCTCTCTCCTCTCTCCTCTTTTCCTCTATCTTCTACCCCTAGACCCCAAATCCATCATTTTGAAACCTTGGACCTCTCTCCTCTCTCCTTTCCCCGACAACCAAACCAGTTTCCACCTCATAGGATTGATGGTGAATTCATCCCATCACTCTCGCTTCAAAACAGACAGCAGAGAGCCCTAGATTGGAAACCCTGTCTTCTCCAATTCTTTGAGTCCTCTTTCTCTTGCATAATCCAAGGTGGCCTCTCTATATATGTTTACAGAAGAACCCGAAGCTCGAGCTCTTTCGACCCCCTGAACGGGTCAAGAAGATCGAGTCGGTGCCTAGCATAGATGACGAAGAACCCCATCGCAACTGATTCTCTCCCGAAAGGTAAACGTTCCCAATTGAATCTATGTTAGAGTTGGATCTCGAGATACTTCACATCTGTGGTAACCTCTACGTTATTTCTGATTTCCATGTTGCCATTATCGGCATTTGTCTCTCCTCTCCTCTCTCATGCTCATCGATTGTGTTGATCTTTGATTGTAATTTGGTACTGCGTGAATTTATGTGGATTTTGTACCGTATTGATTCGCTTTTGTTTTTGGGCTCAAGAACTAATTTTGATTCGCTTTTCTGTCTGGGTATTTAGGATTTCATAAGAGAAGGACCTTCCCTAAATGGGTCTCTCAGATGCGCCCCATAAATGGTTTCAGCTCAAATCCTCAAATAGGCATTCACTCAGTGCTCTGTCTTTTCATGGCGGTCTGTTTGTTCATTTTTCTCTTGTTATATGTTTTTGTTGTTCCATTTGCTCAGTTTTTGTGAAATTTGCTTGACTAATTAGTTTCATTAATTATTTGATTGGTTGCTTAGAAGCATATGTCTGCTTTCTAATGCATCATCAACTGTGTTTGTTATCTGTTGTTGTATTCATCAATCAGATTTAGCTATAGATGAGACCAGTTCTAGACTAACATAATGAATTGTTGCTGGTTTGGGTCAATCTTGGAACTGTCTGATGTATCTGCCAAATATATTTTTGTGGGTAATTCGGTATTGTTGTGCTTTTGCAGCAGGTCATGGTTGTATACTAGAATTATTGAACAAGAAACTTGAAAACCAGAAATGGGTATCACGAAGAGGCACTGTGTTGAGCTCCTTCAAAACTAAAGCTGCTTCTTTGGAAGGTAAGGCTTTCTCTACCTTCTTGGAGCAAACCCAGTAGCTTTAACTACTTCTGGATTAAACCCAGTTTCCAAAATTGCACAATTCAGTTTTGTTAGTCTTTGATTTGCTCCAGAAGGAACCCATTGCCTTTCTTTAGAGGGATTTTGATTTTTTTAATGAACTGGAATTGTTTAGAATTCCATATGGTCAAAGCCATGAGACTTAAGAACGAAACTTTTACAAAAGAAGCATTATTTATGTTGTGAAAATTTAAGCATTAGCATTCAAGATTGGAACTTGGGCAACATTGCAAATTTTCTATCAAATCAGATTGGAGAAAGCCTTGAATTATTGAACAATATTAGAAATTGAGTTCGATACTGGGTAATAATTTTCCTTGGATGGTTTTGTTACACTAGATTGATATGATGATTTTGTTTTCTCGTAATTACTCTTTATCTCCAACTCTTCTCTAGACTAGGAGAAAAAAAAAATATCACGATTCCTCATTTTTTGATCTTAATTTCTTGTTCACTCTTCAATATATTAGTTTTTCAGTTTGGTTGTTACTTCTCTGCTAGTCCTTATTCCTTCTTCATAGTTCATCATCTGTGAATAAACCAGCACTCTTGTCGTTCATCGTTCCAGATGTAGATGTTAATTTTGGCAGGTAGTTTTTGGTATTTGTTAATGGCTTCTTTTGAGATTAGCTTTTTTAGTTATCCTATTGCCTTTGGCGAAATGTAGCTGGTGCTACTGCAGTATGAAAGGGGATAGCTGAGAGTGATGTGCTGAAATCATTGTCTCAAATCATTGATCCAGACTTCGAGACAGACATCGTCTCGTGTGGATTTGTGAAAGACCTACAAATCAATGAGGCTTTGGGAGAGGTCATTTAGAGCATGTATGTGAAGATTTTCAATGACAGACATTAAAAAAGATGTCCTGACAGGTATATTGATTTTTCCATCTCAGGTTTCATTTCGGTTAGAGCTCACTACACCAGTATGTCCAGTAAAGGACATGGTAATTGACACAATCACCATTGTTATATCAAGAACTCGCATATACTTGATAATTTGATATGGTAGACTTTTGATTTATAAGTGAACTTAAAAAATGCTTACTGATTGATGTATATGTGAATGTTTCTCAATTTCTTTCTTGTCCTTTGAATGAATTATATCTAACGAAAAGATGCAGCTGTAACTATTAGCTTCATGATTTTCACCTTCTATCATTTATGAGAAAAATTATGACTTTGTTAGCTTCTACTTGTAACATTGAATGGACTATTGAGATAGTTGGGGTCCAATAAATCAATCAATAAGGATTTAGAAATACTAAAATAGCAACATTTTTTTTTCTTCAGTTGAAAGAAATAGCAATCATAATAAGGTTTAATCGCATTACAGTTTGAGCAAAAGGCAAATCATGAGGTGGTGAACGGTCAAGAATGTCAATGTGACTGTGTCAGCACAACCTGCAAAACCCCTTTATGCTGGGCAACTTCCAGCAGGGTTACGGACAATTTTAAATATTTTGGCAGTTTCTAGTTGCAAGGTAGACTTTCCATATTTGTCTGGTGCTTTCTTAGCTGGTATTTTGCTTTTGAGCTACATGCTAAACTTCATGGTTTCAATTTACAATTGTAGGGTTTGATTGTTGTTATTAAACCTTCTGATGATGGTATATCTTTTTAATTTGAATTCTTGTCTAGACACCAGCTTCTAACTACGATAGAGTGGTATGGCATGCTTCCAAAAATAAGTTGTGCAAATTTGTTTGATCATTATCCCCATTTCACGAGCTAAGTACTGTATCGCCAATGAAATTCTTGTGAAGCTTATGTTAATGAAGCTTCCATCTCCATCAAATTTTTTTTTTTAGATCTCAATAGTACAAGTTAAAAAATTTAAGTTCAGAGGCCCTTACATAATTCAATGCTAAAAGATGGTACTTTTAGTGTCTAATTGTGTTCATTTCATTATGTAGGGGAGAGCTGGATTACCTTGTTGTTGACATGCCCCTTGGAGTTGGTAATATTTAGCTTACTTTGTGCTAGGTCTTATTATATTTTCATATGCACTTAATTCGTTATTTTCATTTCATTTTAGCGGTCCAGATTAAGGGAATTCCATTAATCAAATTATGCATTCTCCTTTATATTTGTGTGATCAACCATTATTTTATATCTAGTATGTTATATGTACATACTTGAGATTTTGTCCATCATTAATTCTCATTTTTCTCCTTTTGTTCTCTCTTGCTCCTTGCAGGCTTTGGATAAATCAAAGTATATGAATGGCCTTCAAGCAGTAAGGAAGCACATTCAAACAGGATCTTGAGTTGCTTAAAGCACATGCTAAAAGAAAAGTTGAATTTAGTTTTGATGCTATTGAAGAAATTCCAGAAGATATTGAGAGTGTAGAGTCTGGGAGCTCCTCAAACTTCAAGCTCCTTAGACTCCAATGAGGCTAGGGCTGTAAGTAGGCTCGATACAGCTCGTGTTCGACTTTTATTTGGCTCGATTTTAGCTCGTTCGGCTCGTGTTCGTAAGATAAATGAGCCGAGCTTGAGCTCAATATTAAGCTCGGCAAAAAAACGAGTCGAGCTTGAGCAAGGATATATTCAGCTCGTCTAGCTCGTGAGTAGCTCGTATTTTCCATGAGTAGCTCGAGCTTGTTAAAACTCGGCTCGTTTGTTAAAGCTCGACTAATGAAATTTATACTATAAAAATATAATTATTCTAATCTCAATTCTTCAATTCTTTTTATTACGTTCCTTTTCAATTGGAAGAGAATATGAGTTGGCCCCAATCTTATTTAATTAGTTTAAGTGCAATTTTGAGTTGGATTCATCATTTTGAGTTTATTTTAGACAATAAAAGGGATTTGTATGATGGTCAGACATCAAATTTGGATTATTAATTTAATTTTTTTTTCTATCTTTTTTATTTTTTTAAATTTAAAGTCAAATGAGCCAAGCCGAGCCTATTCAAGCTCAAGCTTGTCCAATAAATCAAGCCGAGCCGAGCCTAGCTTGGGCCTAAGAAAAATATTCAAGCTAAGCCGAGCTTGAGCATGGAAAAAAAAATTCAAGCTTTAGCCCGGCTCGAGCTCGATAAAAAACAAATGAGCCGAACATGATCACCTTGGTATCCGCTCCGGCTCGGCTCATTTATACCACTAAATGAGGCCATGATAACAGCAAAGCTAGACACTGAAGTAAATTTCTGGATGTATTTTGATAGGAGAGGACTATTAGATGTACTACTTTTGTGGATAAAAGATTATCTTTGTACAATCCATTTTGGTGCATAATGTGGATTATAACAATTTCTTCTATATATATATATATATTGATTAGTTACTATTAATTTGGTCATTTTTGATTCCACATCCAGCAAATATAATGCATTGAATCATTCTATTAGGATAATAATAACCACACAAAAAACGGTCGTATGTACACAATATTCACAACAATCTCAAAATAAAAACCGTCGTCTGAACTCAAAACAGATAACGGATGCTATGAAAAAACAGTTGTTAAAATAAAACTCACACAACAGCCATAAAATAAAGCGACCTCTGAATTGCAATTACACAACAATTTCTAAAGTCGCTCATTGTCTGAAGAACAATCACACAACAGCTAATGTTGTCGACAGGCTTGTCGACATGCTGCTGAGCCCTTCACACGAAGGTTCCCTACAATTGACCTTCATCAGGCGGCGCCTCGATATACGACAGTTTACCTCCATATCTGACGACGGTTTTTAGCCGTCGTCTGATTCAACTTTTGTAATAGTGATAATCGACTAATCTAGAAATACCCAATCACAGCGTTTGAGAAAACCCCAAACTCTCAAACTCTCTCTTCTCAATCCCTCTCCGTCTCCCCCTTTCTACTTCTCATTCTTCTTTCTTTTTCAACTAGTCGCTCTCCCCTCTCCTCTCTTTTCTTTCTTCTTCTTCTTTTCATCTCCTTCTTCTCCCTTTTCTTTCCTTGTTCTCTTCCTCTTCTTTCTAGTTTCCATCTCTCTCTTTCTTTACTCTTCCTCCACCGTCAGCAAAACCCACACCTTCTTATCTCTTAACAATTACAAAAATAAATAAAAAGTAACAATAGATAAAAACAAAAATCCACAAAATTTAAGGAACATAACATTTTAAAAAGTCTAACTCAAAGACAATATTCCAAGTAAGCTTCAAAGTCGGGAGCGGGATATCACAATCCCCCCCCCCCCCCAAAAAAAATTTTGTCCCGAAATTTGCAAACAATAAGCACCAAACAGTTCACAAAATCTTCACGTAACCAGTTTAACCAAATAGTTCAACTAACAATCACAAGGGCCAAAAATCAAAAATCAAAATAGTAAGGTACCAGTACTTGCAACCGTTAACTTAAGTAAAGAAATGTAAAGATACATAATTACTGATGGTGCACCATCAACAAGAGTAACAAAAACAACAACTCTTCAAGCCAGATTAAAAAGCCACTAGTAAATTGGTTACCAAGCAAACATTCAAGGTAACTTATGAGTACAAAGCCACTATGGGTCTATAAACGCTTAAGAATAGAGAGGAAAGGAAAGAGTACACATACATAAAAGTCAAATAAGGAGAAATCATATCAGCTAACCAATCAAACAAACTGCTATTTGAAAAATGAATTTATTTCTCTGTCTGAAGTATGTTATTATAATCAGACCTTATAAGCAATAGGGTACACTATCCTCTTAAATATCAACGCCCCAACATTACTCACTAAAACTCTGTAGAGTATGAAGGAAAGAATAGGAAGTTATCAAAATCCAAAATCGTAGATGGATAAGTAGTACCTACCAAACTCTTCAACTACAGAACCATGATGAAAATCCAATGTGGCTTCCGCAACTTCTGGAAAGAGAACTACATAATTATGCAGAGAGGTGAGGCTCCATCTGACTCGGATTGAAGATACCTTCATTATTGTTATGTAGTTCAAATTCAGTCTCTTCTACGGTGGCCTCCCATTGAATTAGACCTTGTTCTTAACATCGAGACATTTGTACATAAAAAAGAATAATAAGATACAACTCACCCTCTAATTTCTGCGAGATCACCAGTATATTCATAGCTAAGAGAGTAATAGAAGTAAAGCCTTGATGCCAGGACATCAATAGTTCTGAAGTACATGTTCTTTAGTCATGAAGCCATGAAGAACAATCATAAACATGATACCTGATAAACAGGTGAAAGAAGAGAAAGGAAGAAACTATTGTAAAGAAATGGATAGATTGCTGTCTTTCTACCTTATGTACTGCTGAAACTTCCCCCTTGCATCAAATTCAGTTTTGTTCACTTAACCCTGCCTTTCAACAATAAGTTTCTCTGTATTAGAAGAATAACATGTTCCCTGTACTGTAAGTTAAAGATTATGTCACAGGTAGAGAAAAAAGAATAGAACAAAATGTAGAATAACAGATTCGAGTACTTAGAATGTATTTACCAGCATAGGACATTTCACCAGAGGGATTTATCAATGTTCTTCACAATAAAAAAAAATCAGGCCTTGACACATACACAGGCATTAATATTATCTAGATAGAGTATTTTTCACACCCTAAAACATTATCAAGTCTTTTCCAATTATTTCCAGACATCTGGTACCAAATTGAAGCATTAGCACAAGGATTGCACATTGCTTTGAATACTTTAATCATCTAGTCCAATTTTCTGATACTCACCCTTGCAGAGCTGTAGGCCACCTGAGCAATGCAATTACAACACCTGTTCACAAAGAATAGCTCAAAATTACAACAGCTTTAACAACAAGCCAACTCTTGGGCATTAATCAACTAGACAAAGGTGATCCTTTTCCATACCTGAGATATTTCTTGAAAGTGGTACAGCAAGGGGGATTAAACCTTGCTTTGCTCCTGGAGAAATAATAGAATCACCTGTTTCATAGTAATGTATGTAAGAACTATGTATTAATCTACTGCTGCAGAACATGGCAACATTAAAATAAGAACTATCTTTCTATTGCTTCCAAATTAGTAAACGTTAAACCACTTGCAATCTCTTTAACACGGAAAATTGTGATATCCTTTCCCCCATGTTTGTTGAGAAATAATTTATATGATGGAGGCAAACTCTCCTGCTTCAATATGTAAGCAGACCTGAAGAAATGAATTTTTATCCAATATCGTGACTTAGTAATCTGCTTTCAGTATCAACAAGATGAATTCATAAAAACTTCAAAGGTCAAGATACCATAAGTTATTCCCACATACGTAAGGCTTGGCAGTGCCTGTCCATTATTGCCCCAAGACAATTTAAAATATGACAACGAAAAAATAAAACACACACTGCATACACTGGCTACACCAGTACTAAATATGAACATTTCTACAACAAAGTATATTGACAAAATTTGTGAAGAGGAGAGACACACAAGGAAAATGTCATTGTGCTTCCAAGTGAGAGGTCTACAAACATGACCAAACCGTTTGCTTTTAATCCCACAACGTGTGGCCAACACGGCAGCACGCATAAGTATGTATACGGCCAAGCTCGTATGCTGCGTGTTATGCCTGGTAAGAAGCATAGATGAACCTGCTATAAGCCCTGCTAACAAAGCCCTCCACTTAGCTGTCCTGAACTAGAGTAACACTGGAACATAATCAATTAAACCAGAGCAAACAACTATCTCAAATCTCAATCAAACAGACCATGTGAAGCTGAATATAAAAGAACAAGGAACATGCCTACGGTGGCCTCCCAAAGAAGCAATAATCTCATCCACTGTAACAAATGTGCCTGCAAAAGTCCTAAGAAACAGACCATATCTCAAGGTCTCCTTCAAAATAGTAACAATTGCTTCATTATTCGGAATCACACCCTCACTCCTGAACAGATACACATCAAACACTTAAATTATAACCAATAAACACATTAACAAGTTTGAATTGTTCAAATATTCAATATAATTAGCACATTAATCACTTAAATTATGACATAATTAGGTTTGAATTACTGAAATATTAACTTTTTACCTGAGACAGGCTAAGAACTTTCTCTTTCTGAGTCTAGCTAGGATGGAGAAGACTGCGAGGCCGCGCCGATGGTGAAACCCTTAATCGAAGCAGTCACGACCCGCTGTAGCTTCTCGAAATCGCTCGACGGCACAGGAACGTATTTGAGCGAAGAGGAATAGCAAAACGACGAAGAGGGGATCAGATTTCCTGTAATGCGCGCACACCAGATCTTTGGCGTGATCACCGTTGGAGCCGCCATTCTCGCCGGCGCAGCAGGTGCAGACGTCGCCGTCCAGCGACATGGGAGGGCGAGTGGATTAGGCTTTTACGGGAATGGGGTGGCACATGGAGACGAAAGAGGGATTCAAAGGAGATTGAGAGGTGGATGATCGTCGATTCGGAGGTCGTGCTTTAGCTAAACGACGGCGGCGCTTGTTTTCACTCCACTGTTAGTTGAAATTTGAGCTCGAAAACGGCACCATTTCAGCTAGTAAAGGAAGAGTGAAGCCATTACTGTCCAGATTGAGAGAAAGATTGTTCCCCTTCTTTCAATCTTCTTCTAAGATCTGAGGTCTGTTAAATAGAGAGAGAGAGAGAGATCTGTGCCAAAGTGCGATGTTTAAGAGAAGTCAAGTTCCAGATGAGAGGGGACTGTGAAGTGTGAAGAAAGTGACGGAGAAGTCTTTGATGGAAACGATTCGAAGAAAACCCTTATTTTGTCTAAGTGGGAGTGAGAGGAGACAAATAGCTATGGTGTTTTCATGAGAGATTGATGGTTTTTGATGATGTTTGGAAGAGATCTGCTCGACGAGTTCAGGAAACGGCTGTTTTTGACAAAGTGTTGACAGGGAGACAGCAAATCCAATAAACTTAGCTACCTATTTAAGTTGTCAAAGGCGGGCTTTTAAATTTTGCTTTATGAATCAGACAACACAAAGATGAAGTTTTGCTGTCTGATTTTGAACAAATTATACCTCAGCTAAGGTTCCAAAGAGGGAAAAGTTCCTGCTATAATATGCAACCAAAGTAACATGCTAGGCAATGCTCATTCACACAACGAAAATAACTCATTTGGTTGTGGGATCATCAATCTGGTGCTATATTTCAATCAAAACTTGGAGGTTTTTGGGGGGGCTTCAGTGCCA
Organism: Rosa lucieae; assembly: GCA_024704745.1. NCBI lineage: Eukaryota > Viridiplantae > Streptophyta > Magnoliopsida > Rosales > Rosaceae > Rosa > Rosa lucieae. The sequence continues at coordinate 20,240,777 of CM045492.1, forward strand.
TTTTGGGCCAAATAAAGGCACATCCAAATATTTCCCACTTTATCACACAACAAAAGGTAAAAAACCGCTGTATCATGTTTTGCATGCTACTCTCACACAACGGATATAACTATACTGTTGTACAATGTAGTACCAATTTGGAGCCAAATTTGAGTCAATCTAGGAGGGAAATCTGTCGCTATTTTTTTTTATGATTCACACAACAGATTATTCTTGTAACCGTTGTGCAATGACCTTCTAAACAAAAACTTCAGAATTTTAACCACCTTATACAACAAAAGTTTAGTAAACATGTTGTGTGATTCACTTTTCTTAATCACACAACACCTTTTTTTTTTGTGCAAAAAGTGTTGTGTGTTAAAGTTTTTGGTGTAGTGTGCTAAGATAGCAAAAAACTCCTCTCGTATAAATTCATTTGTTTTGACTAAAACCCTAGCTTGCTCTTTGCCTCTTCCTCTTGTCCACACTATGTGCAGTGCCTTTCTATTAGGTTCAAAACCCTAATATCTTATCTCCAATCTCTCTCTCTCTCTCTCTCTCTTATGTTTTTAAAGCTTCAATCTTAAGGCTTTGCATGTGTTAGGACTTGATGTTTTGAGTCCCACATTGGAAACAAGTCTATATGTGCTTAAACAAAACACAATGAATGGATGAATAGAGAGAGACAAGGCCTATCAGGGCACAAGCCCATTTGGTCGAAGTGGATCTTTGCAAATATAAAAGACTGGGCCTTGGGGCTCTTGGGCTCTGAGGACTTAATTAAAATCCAACAAAACAATTTCTTTTTGTAAAATTCGGATAAGCTCATTGGCCAATAAAGAGAGTGTAAGCTATAAAAAATCCTGATGAAAATGTGGCTTATTTCAGTTCGATATGAAGATAACTGTTTGATGAACAGTTGCGTCTTCTTCTCCAAACTCTATAAAAGAACTTCACAAGTTTTTTGGAAAACATCTTCAAAAATTACTTTAGAGAAACACAAGTGAAGTTCGCCAGGTTTCAAGGCATCCGTGCAAGGCCTTGGAACAAGAGTTGTATCCTGCAAGGCAGATGTCTACAATCAACCACATCATTGGTGTGGGGATGAATTTATGTCTTAGGACATTGCGCTGCATAAGCAAGCCTCTCTCATAAGACCAAGTCAATGAATTCTAATCTACTTAGTTGTATTTATTTACATACTGCTTTATATATATATATATATATATATTTGTTTTGTATTTTTGCGTTGTATTCTGTTTATCGTAAATTCCAGCGATTAGGATTGATTAGGGGTTACCAATCCCCACGTGAATAACAATCTAAGACAGAAATTCGATGAATTTTAGATGGATCAATCGGCGACAGTCGCTAAAACCGCTCATGTTGAGAAACCAAAGAAGTTCAAGATAGACTTCAAGAGATGGCAACAGAAAATGTTGTTTTATCTCACAACCTTGAATTTGGCACAAGTAATCTCGCAAGAGAAGCCTGTGGTAGAAAAGAAGGAGCGTCAAAGGAGACAATGAATGTCATTGACTCATGGATCCATAGTGAATTTCCAGACCATTGGTTGGGCATTGTTTGAATATCTAGCCAATCCTTTTCTCAGGCGAGGCTACAGTTCGTTAATCTTTTTTCTCACACTGAAGAGGACTAAGAAGTTTATGAAGAGGAGTACAAAATTGAATAAGAAACTGGCAAAGAAATATGAGAATGACAAAGAGGATGAAGAAGATCAAGAAGAAGCCGGTCAAGATAAGGAGGAAGAGGATGACACCCAAGACTAATATTATGGTATATATTGAACATCTTTGATATTGTTTTCTCATCTAATAAATTTAGAGGTGTACAAACTTTGTTATTCCAATTTCATTCTGCCACAGGACTTAACAATATTGGTTGCTAGATGGATGGTAATCACACATACATTTAATAATTAAAATATTCATATTGGTATAAGATTTATGTACTGCAATGAGTCTCCTACTTGAGGTACTTGAACAACTGAGGTACTTTCATCATTTGGTATGCATCTATATTGCATCTGGTTTATCCTTGTCTAGTTGATAAACATACTGCATCTGTTTTATGATTGTCTTCTTTGCTACCATAATGAATATTACGAGTGTTGATGTATATCACTTTTCTATATAATTGTTAGAATAAGAACTAATTAAATTTTTTTGTCTTGCAGGTTATTCATAAGGAATTAGGGTTGCAGCCTTGGGGATGAAGGGTCTCGATGTTTAAATTTTGATAGGTTTATCTGTAAATTTTTAGTTTGTATAGTTGATACATTTTAAAGTACAGTATACAGTACATTAATGTAGAGGTGCCAACTGGCACCTTTTTTTTTTTTTTTTAATCTAGCTTCATAATTTTGCCACTGATATTAGTGGCATTCCAAAACCACCATTACATACTGATAATAGTTGCTTTGGCACTGATTTAGATGCAACTTTTCTTTGGTTAAAGGTATCTCACTGTTACATATTGGTTTCTAATGCCCTCAATAGCACCTGCAATAGAAGGGACTGATCCCTCATTAGTGGCTGCATGGTGGCTAATGGCATTAGCAACTGTTATCAGTGTGTATTGGGACAATGGAGACTAATTCAAATCAGTGTGAAATAGGGAAATTGTAGTAGGGAAGGAGTGTAATGGGGTCTGATTAGATTGTTTGTAAAGCTCTTGAATGGCATGATTAGTATTTAAAGGCATTGGAAGGCCATCTACAACAGGATCAAACAAGGGATGCAGCAGACATGGGAGAGATGTGTCATTGGTTACCTCTTCAACCTCATTGGGTGAAACTTAATATCGATGATTCTTGTGATTTGAGTAATAGGAATGTGGGAGTAGGAGTTGTGATTAGAAACTAGTTTGAAGCACTAGTTAGAGAATTGGCTATGTGAATTACAGCTCCTCTCGATCCAATGGCTATGGAGGTGTTGGCTTTGGTGTATAGGGTGAGATATTGTCGGGAATTAAGGGTCACAAAGGTTGTCATTGAAGGAGATGTTTTAACTAACCTAAATCTGCTTGATTTTTATGGATTAGACCTCAGTGAGGTGCATGTAGTAATGGAGGAAGTGAAACAACTTATAGGTGGCTTTGATGTAGTTTCATGGAAGCATGTTCGTAAGAAAGGAAACCAAGTGGCGCATGTTTTGGCTTGTTTGGCTTTAAACATGATAAATTTGATGTATTGCGAGGAGGTTGGTCCTCCTTGGTACTTAGTTTTATGAAAATTTATCGACCTGATGTAATAGAGGGCAGATTAAATGAGTTTCTATTACCCAAATTCTACTATTGAATAAAGATGTTTAGAATATAACAAAAAAAAAAAAACAAAAAAGATCGAGTCAAGCTCTAGCTTATTCCACAATTGAGTTGAACCGAGTAGAAGTCGAGCTTAAAAAAAATCAATCAAGTATAGCTAAGTTTGAACTTGGAAAAAATAGTTCAAGCTTAAGGCAGCTCAGCTCGATTTCGTTAAAAACATATAAGCCAAACTTGATTACCTTGGTATTTGCCTTGACTCTTCTCATGCATACCCCTATTTGAAGTAGTGACCTCTAAAGTAGCAATCAAAATATGTAATTTGATTCCATAAGGAAGTCTAATATGGAACTCATGGCATGCATGGATGATGCAAAGCAAAATGACGTTACTATTCTTCCTTCCTTCCATCAAGCCCCTATACGATTTCCATAGTAGACAACCAAGGCAAATTGTTGTTTTCAAAAATATGGATTTGTTCTATAGTAGTGTAGTTCTATGGCGAAGTAGGCCTGTGCCTAGCTAAAATCCCCCAATCATATGGGCCCTAAAATTTTACACAAGTTTTTTGAAAAATAAAATAAAAATTAGTCTAGTGAATAAAACATTAGCTTTTTAGAGACATGTCCTTGACAACATTTCAATAGCATGTTCGCGACATTGCTCAATGTAATAGCACATAGGTTTATGGTTAAGCAGTTCAGTAGAAATTTCGCATGTTCTTAGTTCATTAGCACGTCTATGAGATTTCTTGGTGATGTATAAGGTGTGTGCAATAACATGTTAATATAATGTCATCCCCCAGTGTTCTGCATGGGATTTCTTAATGCAGTATCACCTTTGTTCGTGAAAGATTCTAGGCTCAATAACAATCTATGGGGTTGCCTATTGCAGTTCACATCCGTCTATGTTATTACTTAATGTAGTAGCACATTTGTGGGATTACTAAGTGTAGTAATGAAAGAAGCATTTTAATGCGATGTTTTAATAGCTATTTCCTCATATTTTACTTAGTTAATTCCTTAAATAAATCAATTTTAATAAAGTTTCTATTTTTAGGTACCTTAGAGTAAATGGAGAAGAAATGAGTTTAAAGGCACATGAGAAGCAAGGGAACGTTGGAAATGACAATGGCAAGGCACAAGGATGCAGAAATGAGCTGAAATGAAGAAATGAAGTTTTCCTGGTTCAGCCAGGAAATTCTGGTTTGACTAGGAAACCCAGTCAAAGTAGAAATCTTGAGTCAACTCGGAAACCTACTCTTGCCAAGAAAAGGAATCCTAATGACACAAGGAGTCCCAGTTGAACTAGGAAAGCAAAAGAAAATTCTGGAAGGTTCAAGAAATTTCATGTGAAGAGTCCTCGTTGGATTGGGAGTCCTGATGACAATAGGATACCTGGGTGGACTAGGAGAGCCCAAGAACAAGCTCGAAATATCTCTACAAAGGTGATATGAATTGGGAGTCATTTTTTACAAGAAAAAATGGTTAAAAATCAAATTTGGAGTCCGTATAAGATATATACTGATTTTGGCCGATTTTTAAGAATATATCTGGATAATGACATCTCAATTAAATTCTAAATGCATCTAGACATGATTGTGGGTAGAGGGAGACTTCTATAGATAATTAGGGGTGTAAATGAGCCGAGCCGGAGCGAATACCAAGGTGATCATGTTAGGCTCATTTATTTTTTTATCGAGCTCGAGCCGGGCTAAAGCTTAAAAAAAAATTTCATGCTCAAGCTTGGCTCGGCTTGAATATTTTTCTTAAGCCCGAGCTAGGCTAAGCTCGGCTCAATTTATTGGACGAGCTCGAGTTTAAACAGGCTTGTCTTGGCTCATTTGACTCTAAATAAATAATAAATAAATAAAAAGGAAGGAAGTAAATTAAAAATAATAATTCAAATTTGATGACTAACTATCACACAAATCCCTGTTGACTTTATTGTAATATGTTATACTTAAATTAGCGCTCAGATTCTTTTCCAATTGAAAATGAAGATAATAAAAAGAAATTAAAGATAGGAGATTATAGAGCGCGTTTTAGGAAGTGTCATTTTAGGGGGCGCAAGAGTTGACTTTTTATTCGTTGGGTTTCTCTAAAAACTTCCTTCACGAAAGTCATAGAGCACGTCGATACGAGTTCGGGGACATGTGGAACGTTGAAATCGGAGTTCGTATGAAGAACTTATGGCCATTGGAAAAAGTTTCTATTTTGGTTAAATAGGAAAAATTCCGAAAAAATATCAAAGTTCCCATTTTCGGAAACTTCTCTCTCTCCTCTCTCCCGACCCCGGTTTCGCCCTCTCCCTTCGCTGGCCGATTTCTTCACCGTCCGGCCACCAATTAATGAGATTCTTGAGGGGTTTTTGCTCTCCTCTAGAGTTCTGCGGAAGCCATCGAGCGTGGGTCGAGCTGTCGTGGGCGCTGCAAGGCCAAGAAGTGGGCGACGACACTGCGTCAAGCCCAGATCGAAACTTTCGATTCCGGCCACCATATCTGGTGTTTCTCAAGGGATTTTGGAGCCCAGAGGACGTAGATGCTTCTCTGCAAGGTGGCTTGCAACGATTCAAAATGTGGAGGTTGAATTTTGAAGATTGGGATTCTAGGGTTCACTGAAATTCAAAGCTTTCGAGGTAAATTCCGGCCAAATGGCTTTGATCCACACTTTGTGCTAGTTATGAAAGTTGTAATTGGAGTTGAGATAAAGATCTTTTGTGTCGAAAGTTTTGTCAAATGTTGACTTTCGGTGGGCGGCGGCGCCTCCACTGTGGTGGTGTTTTCTAGCCAGCTCCGGCCACTCCATGGACATTTTTTGTCCCTCATTGTGTTCTATATGTCGATACAATCATTTTGACATACAATTCGTTAATTTTGGATATCACATGAAATTGTTAGGAAATTTACGGCTTCGGTTTTCGATCCGTGAGGATCGGACCGTCCGATCGACTTGCAATTTTGATATATTGACCGTAGAAGTGTTTCAAAGACTTTGGATGGTCTCGGATGAGGTTTCGCGTCGATTGACTTCACTTTCGGATTTTGGGATCAAATTGGGAGATTCGAAATTTAATTGTTGTGGTGATTTGTGTACTGAGATGAGACCGTGTGTGATTAGGTACTGTACAGAATTGTGTTGAGTGGATTGTGGTGATTTATGCTTATCTTGGTTAGCATGTAAAGACGCAGTAGGATTTAAAGGTGACTAAATCTCACGAGGTTCATTTATGTACGGAGTTACTTTATTTTCGGAATGAATGGTTAAATAGTGAAATCATTTTTCATAAATAAATATTTGTATTAAAATTATATGAACTTGATCGTCAACGGTTCATAGGTAAGTAAAATGAAGTTTTATCATAAAAATGATTTTTCACGGGTTTTGTATTTGTGAGCTATAGTTGGTATTAGTAGCATTCCTAAGCAGGTGACCATGCATGTAAATATACGTGAAATATATATATATATATCTTGGTGGAATTGAGTGTGTAGTTTACTATTGTTGTACAATGTGAAGTTGAGGAAAATATATGGTTTTGGAAAGAAAAGATGGTTTTGTTGGCTTTGAGTTTTGAAAGAAGTAAGTATGATTTTGGTGATGGTTTTGAGTTGAGAAAACAATATTTGAAAAATGACTTCATTATTGTTTTGAGGTTGTTGGAGTTGAGGAAACAATCTTTTTGTGATAACCAGTGTGATGATATGTGAGATGATTCGCGTGATGATTGTGCGTAAATGATGTGGGTTGTGGCTGTTGAGTGATTGGTGTTATCTATGATTGATGGTGTATTGTTTTCTAGTTTAGTTCTATTATTGAATTGTTGTTTGCTTTCGTAATCTCCTGAACTAAATTATATGTAGGGATTACTGTTTTATGAATTGATTGGTTTTAATGTAATCTCCTGAACTAAACTATATGCAGAGATTACTATGATTTTTATTGATTAGTTTTAATGTAATCTCCTGAACTAAACTATATGCAGGGATTACTATGATTTTGAATTGTGTGCTTTTAGTGATCTCCTGAACTAACATTCTAAGTAGGGATTACTGGTTTTATTTACTTTAATGATGAGAGTGCAGTTGTGGTTGAGACTCGTAGTGAGTCGAGAAATGTTTTATCACGTCGTTGTGGTGATAAATGCTTCCTGTCGAGAGAAAATGAGTGATTTCGTTGGTTTGTAGTTGAGCTTTCAAATGATGGTTTGTCGTGGTGACTCGTGTTTTCCCTAAAAAGAAAAGGATTTTGCTTTTGGAAAATAATTATTGTGTTGATTTGTTGTCCTTAGGTCGAAAGGGTGTTTTGTGGTTATTTAGGTTTACCCAAACGAGCTTGTAAAAGCTTACAAGGTTTGTTGTTTCAACCCGGTGAACTATTCCATGATGTAGGGTTTTTGTGCAGGTTAGAATATCAAGTGATTGTCATCAAATCTGAGGTGTACGTTCGGTAGCGTGGACGTCCAATGGTACTTTTAGTTTTAAGCCTTCCGTTGTGCAGTGAGTTGTGGTGCGTGTGTTTACTTATTGAATTGTCATTCAGTTTAATTTCTAAACTATCTGTAATGTAATATGTGACTCTAAAGAACGAGTCGGTATTGACATTGTGAGCTCAATTTGTTTAGTTGCTTAAATTAAATGAAAAAATTTCTATGTGTTTTTCTTGTGCTTGTTGAGTTATCACGTTTCGGATTTGAATTTATTTATTCAAAATTCGGGGCGTGACAAACTTAGTATGCAATTTCTGAATCAATAACTTCATAGCAAATACATAACCAGCAGAAAATAATTGAAGAAGATGTTCTGATCAATTGTTACAAACTTACTACAAAACAAGGAATTATGAAATAGGTAGAATCATGAGATAGATAATAGGATTTGGAATCCACAATCCAAAACCTGTTAACTGGAATAACTTTTCGACAATATACAAATTCGAAATTGAGAGAAAGCATGCCACACCCATCACCAATCCTAGCTGTCTCGTCTTCGTGCACAGTACCTGCAATCACACAACTGTTGTAGGGATGAGCAATCGTCCTCTCTAGCCCAATATGGCTCAACCCTAGCTAGGTTTGAAAACAATTGTAATATATAAACATAGGTGCCGGCGAGTAAGTAAAAACTGCATATATAGATAAAATCCACATTGAAAACATTTTTTGTAAACTCAAATATTCGGATATCCGATTAACAAACCTGATGACCGATCATAAAGCCAACTACACATTGAAAACATTTTTTGTAAACTCAAATATTCGGATATCTGATTAACAAACCTGATGATCGATCATAAAGCCAACTACACCCTTACCACAATTACTATCGTTTAAACCGGCAAGGCATAGTGAGAGTGTCCACTTACGCCGCATCACCTAGAAGCAGTGCCACACCTCAAAGGATGTCAGACACTCTACCATCCATAAGGCCCTTCCGGAGGTTTAGGGGGTCGAAGCCCAAGGAAGTCGCTATGCTCCTCTCACTATCAGGTCACCCTCATTATCTCAAATAAGAATAATCATAGAAAACCAATTTTCAAACTATAAAACAATATAGAAAACCACTAACTAGGGAGAGTCCCCCTACCTGGAGTCTAAAGCTAAGCAATGTTTGGGTGAATAATCGATGCAACGCCATCGTCCACTAATCTCCTTTGAGTTATAGGAGGCCCTAATCCGGAAATAAGTAAGTGTCACTAACTATATGGAAGTGAAAGATGACAAAGTTGGATTATTTTGGAACTGGACAGTCTGATAGTTTATACATAGAAAACATTGACCAATCAAGCAAAAAATTTCCAGAAATAAGGCTCAAGGTGTACTGAATACATCCCAAAAAGAATCAAGTAATTAAAAAGGATGAAAATTGAAAGAGTTATGCTCAAACATTTTAGCTGGTCAGAAATTGAACGAAACTGAATTGGTTTCCAGATTCCTTAATGAGGATGAAAATAACAAGTTTTGGATATTAGCTTTAGTAAAAACATCACTAAGGTAATGTGAAGGCTTCACAATACTTGCAAATCATTTAACCAGAGACAAAAACATACTGAAAACACAATCAATTTTGATGTGTTCGGAAAGAGAAAATGGAGTCTCTTTCAAATTGAATTTCACAAGAACAGGCTTTGATGTGCAGGGAATTCAATCCAAAAAGAATTTTGCTGGAGTTAATTTAAAACTCAGGGAGTTTGATCAAGTAAACGCAATTCTCAAATACAAGTTGAGCAATACGAGAGCATGTTGTATGAATATAGATACAAAACTAGAATCCAACCAATCATATCATTGACCACATTAAGAACAAAGTTAAGAGAAAATAAGACACTCACCACTAAATCAAATATATGGGTGAGTTCCCTCATGAAATTCGACAGGAAAAGATGGAGACAAGATGAATTTGGTCAAGCCCAGTCATATATCAAGGAATGCCACTTCCGATTTAAACATGCAAGGTAAAATAAGAGGACCTCATTGAGTATGATACTCAATAAAGTATATTGAGTTCTAGAATTGGTAGGAAGAGAAGGAAATATAAACTGAACAATGATATTACCTCATAATAGAATTATTTCCAAAGGAATTTGAGGAATCCTAATAAGGAAAGAGGATAAAGAAAAGTTGAAACTCGAAATCTGCTGCTTTCTGAGCTATCTCTACTCCGATCAATGTACAGACTTCATTACAGATCTGATCGCACTTATTTTTGGATATGTTATTTATGAGATGATGATGAACAACTTTGATGAAGAATATTTTTCGATCAGAGGCTTTAATTTAGGTTCATTAAGGCATGCAAATTGACTGACGTAAACAGGGCTGAGAGAAGCTTCAGGAGGAGAAGAAAGGGGAGATTTTGTTTTCTGGCAGAAAAAGGTTAAGCTTGTTTCTTAAAGAATTAGTTTTGAGAACTGGGCTTAATAAGGTTAGTATCGATGGAGGTTAATGATATAGGATGATAATAATAAACTTATGAAAATAATATGTTAGGAATATAAATTGTAGAAAAGAGATAATTAATATTTAAAAGTAATATAGAAGTTGAACAAATTTTGTAAATAATAATTTTGTAAGAATTGTCATAAGAGATATGTTGAAGATTAGGAAACAACTAAAAACTTATCCGTCGAAACTCAAAAGAGACACTTGAAATTTCCGGGTCTCACAGATATGTACTTAGAGTAATTAATCGCTGATCTGCGAACTTTGTGGGATGGAGTTAGTGATGTCTATGATGCACATAGGAAAGAATAATTCACTCCTAAATTTGTTTTGTTGTGGACCAACAATGACTTCCCCACATATCAAAAATTATCGGGATGCACCACTAAAGGGTATAATGCATGTCTAATTTGTGGTGACAAAACTTTTGCCATACATTTGGCCCATATATAGTATGAAAATGTTTTAAGATAGCCACTGTAAGTATTTGCCTTGTCGTCATGCTTATCAGAGGCAAAAGAAAGTATTCAATAATGAGCAAGAATTTGAAATTGCACCAACATCACTATCTGTAGAGGAAATGTTGAACATATTAAGTTTGAGTTTTGGATGAGAAAAAGGAAGAAGAATTTAGCTGCAAATGCTAGTGGTACTAGTTGGAAGAAAAAATCATTTATAATTTATGGGATTTTGTCCTTTTACCCCAATTCTAGGGTCTTTGTTCCCCCTTACACCAATAAGTTTTTTTCCCTTTAACCAAAACACTGTTAATATATGTTTCCTAATACACAACCATTTCATTCTTAACGTACCTTTTTTATATTTTTTTTACCGTTATGCCCTTTTCATAATTGCCCAGCCAAATTCTTTTTCATACTGAGAGATATTTTTTATTTAGAGAGAGAAGCTCTAGTTCGTTAGAGAGAGAATGTATGGTTCGTTAGAGAGAGAAAAATCTAGTGCGACAGAGAGAGAAGGAAGCTTTGAATCTCGCAATGGAGTGAGAAAAAAGCTCCGATTCTCACTACAATCTAGCTCTTGATTTTCACCTTGCTGTAGCGTGGTTTAAATTCTTTTCCTGTTTTGATTTCAATTCTGTTTGTAGTTTTTTTTTTTAAATCTAAGTTTGCTTTTTGTCTCGATTGAATCTGAGTTTTTTTTTTTTTTTTTTGGGTACAATTTGTTATTTCCAAATTATTGCGCTAAGTTTGATCTGTTATTTGTCTATTTGGTTTTGATTTTGTTGGATTTGCTATTTTTCTTGATTTTAAGTTTGTTGTGCTAAGTTTGTTGATTGAGTTTTTCTATTGGAACCTCCAAATTTACTCACTTGACCTCTATACTTTTTACACCTCCTATCAAATTTTCAAATACTAAATTTACTCATTAAACCTCACTAAAGTTCCTCAAATAACCTCACTCATATAATTTACAAACAAACTAAGATCTTCATAATAAAAAAACTTAGTCATTTCAATGATTTAATTACTCTATAAATCTTAATTACATCTCCATTCGTTAATCAGACAACATAAATCTCTTATCCAATAAAAAAAAAATCAAACACAAGGTATTGAGTTTTAAAAATTAATAAAAATAAAATAACATGAACTATTATGTGATTTTTTTTATTTACTTTTTCTTTTTTAGCTGTGCAAAAAAAAAAACAGATTAATCATTTTTACTTAATGTTTCTCTATTTTCTGTACCGCATGATTAATTATTTAAATATTTTTTTATTTATTTTTATTTGCTAGCTCTATTTTTTTTTTTCTTCTTTTTGCAAATATAATTGATAGATTTAGATTTAGGTCATAATACAATTTATTTTGTTCTCCCTGACCAATATGCGTTCAATATGCATATCATACATTTTTATCTTAATCATAGTTTTATTTCTTATTAAATATATATATGAATGCTTTAATCAGTATGTAGTGAAATTGGAAAATGAAAATAGATAAGGAAAATAATGAAGAATGTAATCTAATATTATTGAATTGGAAAGTCTAGAGAAAATAAATATAACAATTTTTTTGGTATAATTATTGTTCTTAATAGTCATTTTATAGTAGGTTATATATGTCATTTAATAATTCATAATAGAGTGAGGTTAAGTGAGCAGATTTGAAGGTCCCAATAGAAACTCTCTTGTTAATTCTGTTTTGAAACACTTTGATTCACTTTTCCATATTTTGATGAATTATAATGTTTTGTTACTGAGTGTCAATAGTTGTTGTTCATTGATTTTTTTTTTTTGTTCAAGGTGAAGTGATTTGGTAGTTTTTGAAATGATTTGGTAGTTATGACTCTTTTTATTGGGGGCAATAAATGTTTATCCAGGGGGGGGGCAATAATAATTGTTCACATATCTCCTCTTTTTTTTTTCCCTTATTATTAAGGTTCAGTAATAGTTGTTCAGAGTAATTTTGTTTATGTTGTGAAGTGATTTTGTAGTTCTGACTCTTTTATTAAGGGGCAGTAAATGTTTATTGGGGGCAATAATAGTTGTTCACATATTTGATAGGAGCATTTTGTGCGATATTTTTAATGATGAACTCTCTACATTTTGGTAAGTTATTCTCTTAACATTATCATCTCTAACTTAGTTTATTGTTTTTAGATACATTTGAGCTTACAATGTAGGAAATGTGCTAACACGAGTTGGAAATGAGTAAAATGAAGGCAAGGAGAAATTGAGGCAAAGAAATGAGAAAAAAAAGGAGAAATGATGCGTTACCAATCCTACTAGGAAAAGGAACCCCAGTTGAAGTGGGAATTCTAAGTCACTAGAAGTCAAGCTCAGAGAAATGACGGAAATGACAAATAACAGAATCCCAGTTGGGCGAACAAGGAAACTTAATCCTTCTAGGAAAATGAAACCTAATGAGACTAGGAGTCTCAATCATACAAGGAGAGCTTCGAAAGGTTCTCGAATGTCTCAGAAATGAAGAGTTCTTATTGGACTAGGAAACCTATAGGCAAAAGGAGTCCTGATGACCCTAGGATACCTAAGAGAGCTTGGAGATGACATGGCTTCAAGATGCCTCAAGAATGTTCAAGAATACTCTAGAAGACTGAAAATTGTGTCACATATAAGAGTCATGATCAATGTTGGACTTTAAAACGTCAATTGAAGAGTCCAGATCCAACAATGAAAGCTTATCGCCGTCTTTGGTGTATCCTAGAAGTCCAAGATGTCATACGTGGAGAGTTTTGAGGGGAATCTACTTTGTACGCAATCAGCAAAAGAAATAAAGTGAATTATTATTGAATAAGGTTTTCTAATTACATAAATACTACAAAGTTGGCCAAAAATAAGATTAGATACATAGAAGATTTCGGCACAGATGTTCTTCTAGATTAAGGGTTGATCTCTACTTCCTTTGGTGAATTTCTATTGGTCAGATGATGCAGAACTAGTAGAGAAACACCTTGACTCTTGGCTTTGCCGTGCATTATATATAGAAAGAGTTGTTTCACCTTTTTATTCATCATCAAAACCCAGAATCAATTCGTAAATACCTCCCATTTACTCTCTTATTTTCAGCACCTTTCTATTGTTCAAGCTCTAAAGCCAAGAAGCAAACTCCATCATCTCCAATACATCCTTGCCATGAACACCATCAATGTCCACCACCTTTGAAGCCTCTTCTTGCATTCTTGAAGCTCTTTAGAAGTGCAACCATGACCTTCTCTATTTTGTTTTTGGATTCTTTGCCTTGTAACGTTAAAGATAATTTATACTAGCGTTCTTGATTCTTGTTTTAAATGGATGTTTCGAAACTATGTGAGAATGAAGAGTGTGTTTTGATGTTTTGTTTTCAATGACTTTGAAGCATGAAAACGTTTTAGGATTTTCACATTGTTAATTGCGATTTCCTTATATGTTAATAAATGTTTGTTGCTTTTGTGCTTTAATCTAGCATCTTATGTGTTCATGTTCTTTGATGGCCAGCTTGGGATTTGAATATATATATATATATATATATATATATATTTGATTCTAAATTAAGATATGCTAGCACTACTAGAATAAGTTAATGACATTTTGCTGTTGTCTGAGTTAATTAGACGATGGATTTTTTAAACTGATCATTTCACCTCTACTTATCAAACACACTGTCGTTTAGTAAATTTGAGAGATTTTACACTAATAAGGACATCTATTGTCTGAAAAATTGAATAAACAAATAAAAAATTAATTTACATTAATTTTTTTCCACTCGAAACCTAACCTATTTGACAAACCATGTTCTCTCTCTTAGCTAAAAAATTATGTCACTCTCCATCCCAAATCGCTCTTAGCCTCGCTCTCACTCACCGTCACTCTCATCCTTAATATCGCTCACCCTCTCACCCTCATCGAGGCTTTCTGAAATTAAATTGTTTTAATTTCTTTTATTTTCTCTAAAAGAATTTAATTTTGTGCCCCTTATTAAATCAGGTTGACCAAGCAATGAAGAAGGGAAATAAAGTGAAAGACTTCTTCAGTTGGAGAATAAAGGAGAAAGATGTTTCAGCTTGGAAATTAAAGGAATTGCCCCATTATGAGAGGAGTTAAGGCCTTAAAGGAGATGTTTCAGTTAGAAAATTAAAGGAATTACGATGCAATCTCATCCGTCCAATGATGAAGGGTATGATAGACAAAAGCCAACCAATGCTCCCCTATAAATAAGCAACGTCCAGAACTGAATTGGCATCACTTCCCAGCCAAGATCATTTCCTTGCCTATCACTTCCTGGCCAAAAACTTTTCCGAGACTCTGCCCAATTCACTCCTTAAACCTCCATCACCTACAAGACCGTGACACCATCCATCCATCAATCTACAAAGCTCTAAGGCGCTGAGTCAAGGACGCTCCACCACCATAGTAGAGACGAGTTCATCACCTTTTTACCAAGCCGCTGAGGAAAGCTTCAAAGTGTAACTATGACTCTACTTACAATTTTTGTTTCGGTTTTGTGGGTTTGCATTTGTGAGTTGTGTAATTGGAGACACGAAATTTTCGGAATATTTTTATTAATATTTTTGAGATTTTCAGTTTATTATTGAGTTAATTTTGAGAATTCTTTTATGATGCATGTTACAACCTTGTGCCCTTTTACGTGTTTAGGTAATTTCTAGATTTAGATTAATAAGTTTGCATGCTAGAATAACGGTGAGAGTTCTTGTGTGTTTGCTTAATTTGCCAAGAGTAATTGTTATTTGCTAAGACGCTGAGTTAAACAAGTAGTAATTAGTTCTAACGAGTGGTAAAAATCATGCTTTAATGATTAAACGATTCTGGAAATTACGTGTTAAATTCTATGTGTAATGGTTAATTTGCACGTGTGAGTTGATTCAAGGGTTAGATAATACTACAAGTTAAGAGAACTACGCTGAGTGTTTACAAAAATTAGTAGTATTAGGCTTGGTAAGGACTTTTCTGATCCAAGTCTACATTAGAACGAATCAGATAAATGGATTGATCCGCTGAGGCTTTTCATTTGGGCTCTTATCTAGGCATTTAAGATGTGCACATTTTTGTAGCATGTTGAAATGGATTTTCTGTTTTTACACTAAGTAATTTCTGAGTGGTATTGGTCTAGGTTAGGAAAGTCGATCATTGTATATAGTTTTATTTGCTTCGTTTTTATTTTAAGTAGATTAGGAACAAAATTTCAAAACCCCCCATTTTATTCTTTTATTTGTTAATTGACCTTTTTGTGTATGTGTACCCTACAATCCCCGGACTGAACGATCCCTGCCTATCCTATACTGACAACTACATTTTACAGGGTTAAATTGTAAGGCTGACAACTATATTTTGCAGGCTTAAATTGTGAGGCTATTTTAGCCACATCAGGGCTGTCTCCGTTGATTAAGATTCACGTCAGTCTTCAACTACCTCCATCTCTTTCTCTCTTTCTTAAGTTCTTCTTGGTTTTTCGTACTTCAATATAAGATTCGGTTCTTCAATTTGTCTGATTGAAAAAAAAAATTGAGTTTTGTAATATTGTTGGTTTGATTGGGTTACGATTTGAATGCCTAGCTTTTGTAAAATCCCCAAGACTTCCCTTTTATTTTATTTTGGACTAAATACTTGTTACTCCTCATACTTTTCTCTTAAAAACAGTTTAGTCCAAAATTTTAAAATTAAACATGTTAGTCCTTATTCTCTCTAATTCCCACACAATAGGTCCGAAATGACTATTTTACCCCTCATTTTTTATTTTTCTCTCTTTTTCTCTTTTTTTTTTTTAATTTTAATTTTTCTCTCATTTTTTTATTTATTTTTTCTGCATCTGTCTCTCCCCCCTCCCCCCCCCTCCCAGGTTTACATACTCGTTTCTTCATCAATTTTCTGCTCTGAACTTTCCAATTCAGAAGCTCTACCTTAGGAATCAATGGCTGCTTGAATCGAAGCAAACAACCCAAAAGCAACAATAGACAGCCCAAAGCCGCGCATCGGAGTTCCAATTTAGAAGCTCTCCCATATTCTCTCTCCTCCATGACTAGTCTCTCACACCACCATGCAGTTCACCTCTACTACTAGTGTACTCACCGGCCTCCGAGTCATCCTGTGATGTCGGAAAATGGCCCACGCTCCGATACACAGGTACCCAGAATTTTCTCTGGGCACCCAAACCTTCTTCTCCGTGGAGACCTATCACCTGCAGCAACACAATCGCCGCAACCCAGCCCACCACTGAACCCATAACCGTCATACCCTTCCCTCATCTTCTTCCCACTACCACCACCACCCCCGATCTCAATCAGATCCTTCGAATCGAGCTTAACCCAACCCACCACTCATCTGAAGCAGATCCTGCAAATAGAGCTTGACCGAAAGGTTTCCGGGGAGGTGGAAAACCCCCTCCATGAGGCAGCCATTCTTTCTGATGACCTCCAGTGCGAAGTAGCGGCGGGTGAGGTGGTAGAAGATGTGCAAAAAGTGGTGGACGAGCACCGCGCCCAATTGGAGGTCCATTTTTGAATCCCTAATGACCTGGATCTGTTCCAGAATCTCTTCGACTGTCATTCAACAGCTCCAAGGAGCTCAGCTCTGAAGATGACGTCTTCTGCACCTACATGGACATCGAGAAGGTCGGATCCAAGTTCAAAGATGGATTCTCAGCCCCCAAATCCGATTAATGCCACCGGGTTGTTGCAAATGGATACTGGCCGGTGTGGAGAGCAACGCCGAGGAGTACCCGGGGGGGAGGAGAGATGAGAGAGCAAAGCAGAAAAAATAAATAAATAATGAGAGAAAATTTATTTTAAAAAAAAAGTGAGGGGTAAAATTGTCATTTCGGACCTATTGTGTGAGAATTAGAGAGAATAAGGACTAATCTATTTAATTTTAAAATTTTGGACTAAACTGTTTTTAAGGGAAAAGTATGAGGAGTAACAAGTATTTAGTCCTTTTATTTTTATTGATAAATTTCAGTCCTTTAATTTGTTTTTATCTTCTAATTTAGGGTTCCAAATTGGTGGTATTTGTGTATTTGCTGAATTGAAAAAATTGTTTACTTGAAGTACTTGTTTTGCTGTTTCTATCTTGTTGAAAACTTGAAAACCATATAGGGTTAGATTCACAAATCCAACCAACAGAAATACATTAGATTGTCACTGGTGTGGGAATCAAGTTTATCTATTTCTATCTTTAAGTTTTGTTACAGGTTAACTAGATGTATTGTGCTTCTTAGGATTGAATTTACTGTAATAGAATACCCATCTTTAAAGTTCTTCTTTGGTTTTTAATATTGGTAATGTTGATTTATATTATCTTGAAAGAGTACTTTGAGTTGGGGTGTAACATTTTTGGGTTTTGAGTGACCTCTTTGAATGTTTTGGTCTGTGGAGGCTGTGGGTCATAGTAGTGACCGAGGGAAGTTTATCGGGAACCATGTCTTTGGCCAGGTTATGGTTATGATTTAGTTATAAATCGATCTAGTCTATCTACCATTGTATGTCATGGGAGTAACAAGGAGGATACTTATGACTCATGAATACGCGTTTTAAAAGAGAGTTTCGAGTGTATTCACTCTTTTAGTTGTCTGATGCGGCTTAAATAGCCTCACAATTTAACCCTGCAAAATGTAGTTGTCAGTATAGGATAAGCAGGGATCGTTCAGTCCGGGGATTGTAGGGTACACCTACACAAAAAGGTTAATTAACAAATAAAAGAATAAAATGGAGGTTTTTGAATTTGGTTTCTAATTTATTTAAAAATAAAAACAAAACAAATAAAACTATTTACAATGATCGACTTCCCTAACCTAGACCAATACCACTCAGAAATTACTAAGTGTAAAAACAGAAAATCCATTTCAACATGCTACAAAAATGTGCCCATTTTTAATGCCTAGATAAGAGCTCAAATGAAAAGCCTCAGTGGATCAATCCACTTATCTGATTCATTCTAATGTAGGCATGGATAGGAAAAGTCCTTACCAAGCCTAATACTACTAATTTTCGAAAACACTCAGCGTAATTCTCTTAACTAGTAGTATTATCTAACCCTCTAATCAACTCACACGTGCAAATTAACCATTACACATAGAATTTAACACGTAATTTCCATAATCATTTAATCATTAAAGCATGATTTTTACCACCCGTTAGAACAAATTACTACTTGTTTAACTCAGCGTCTTAACAAATAACAATTACTCTTGGCAAATTAAGCAAACACACAAGAACTCTCACCGTTATTCTAGCATGCAAACTTATTAACCTAACACTGAAAATTACCTAAACACGTAAAAGGGCACAAGATTGTAACATGCATCATAAAAGAATTCTCGAAATTAACTCAATAATAAACTGAAAATCTCAAAAATATTAATAAAAATATTCTGAAAATTTCATGTCTCCAATTACAAAACTCGCAAATTGAAACACACAAAACCGAAACAAAAATTATAAGTAGAGTCATAGTTACATTTTGAAGCTTTCCTTAGCGGCTTAACAACATGGTGATGAACTTGTCTCTACTATGGTGGTGGAGCGTCCTTGACTCAGCGCCTAAGAGCTTCGTAGATTGATGGATGGATGGTGGTCATGGTCTTGTAGGAGATGGAGGTTTGAGGAGTGAATTGGGCAGTCTTGGAATGGTTTTTGGCCAGGAAGTGATGCAAATTATGTTCTGGATGTTGCCTATTTATAGGGGAGCATTGGTTGGCTTTTGTCGATCATACCCTTCATCATTGGACATATGAGATGGCATCATAATTCATTTAATTTCCCAACTGAAACATCTCCTTTATGGCCTTAACTCCTCTCATAATGGGGCAATTCCTTTAATTTCCAAGCTGAAACGTCTTTCTCTTATTTATTTTCCAGTTGAAACATCTTTCTCTTTTATTCCTCAACTGAAAATGTCTTTCTCCTTTATTCCCCAACTGAAAACATCTTTCTCCTTTATTTCCCTTCTTCATTGCTTGGTCAAATATCTTAATTGCTTTATTTTATGACTCCATCATTGTTGTTTCCAAGAGTTCCACCAGGCAAGGTTTCCTACAACAAGCAGGAGAATATCAGAATTTTCTAGAGAAAATAAAGGGAATTAAAATGTAAAGACCGCAAAAACAGTTGACAGTCAGGAATCCTGATCCAGCTAGGATTTTTCATGAATTTTACTTTTTCCGCCTATTTCACTCCAAACACTCAACAAGACTCTCAAAATGACTTAATGACTCAAAACACTAAACTAAGGGAAAAATAAGGCTAAAATGAGGCACATAATCAATAATATCGTCACACTTTTTTTTCTCCTATCATTGTCCAAGGACTTGATTTCTTATTTAATTGTGAGTTTTTTTTTTTTGAAACGATTTAATTGTGAGTTATAATAATTTGATTTTGTCACTTCAGTGACATATGTTATCCTTAAGAGGTAAGGATGTCGAGTTTTGAAAACGAATCATTATTGTGTGATTGCTTTACTTGAGTTGAAAAGTTGATTTTGTGGAGTTAAATGTTGTTGCTTTAATTTATTTATAAGTTGAGAAAACTATAAGCATGTGTTGATTTGAGTTATTTCAGTTGAGCTTTACTCATACGAGCTTAAAAAGCTTAATGGTTTGTTGTTGCAACCCGGTGCACTATTCCATTGGTGTATGAGTTATTCCTGCAGGTCAAAACAACCAAGGTTGAGACTGCGGCTTGTTGTTGCAACAGTGTTGGGTTCATAACCTATTTTGTTATTGTACTACTATTTGTAGTATGCTCCTAGTAAGCATTTGGTAATGTAAGCATTTGTACTACTATATTTTACTTTGATGCTTTCAAGTTTATGTAAACACTTGGTAATGTAATATGTGACTCTAGAGAACGAGTCGGTATTGACATTTGTGTGCTCAATTTGTTTTGTTGCTTAGATTAAATGAAAAAAATTTCTAAGCATTTGGGTGATGTTGAGTTATCAGGTTTCATATTTAATTTTCTTTATTTGAAATTCAAGGCGTGACAACTAATGATAATAAATCAACATTAGGATGGATTTTTACATTCTTTGGAGGAGCGATTTCTTAGGCTTCTAAGCAGCAAACATGTATAGCACATTCAACAATGGAATTTGAATTTATAGCATTAGCAGCTGCAGGCAAAGAAGCATAATGGCTTAGAGATTTGTTATTGGAAATAGTGTTGTGGTCACAACCGATGCCATCCATTACTTTGTACTGCGATAGTGAGGCTACATTGTCTAGAGCATATAGTAAAATATACAATGGAAAGTCTAGATGACGAGACCACCTCATATTTCAGGATGAAATCGAAGTGTCTCTACGGGGCCCACATTAGAAGAAATTCTATCAAAAATTTGGCGGAACTTCCCTTAAAAAGTGGACTACCCAAAACTTGTAAAAACATTATAAAACTCCTCAGTAATCAAATCCACCCTCATCTCCTGCAGGCTACCTGCTCCCCACAATTCATATCCAACTCCCCAATAATTTCAATAAGTTTGAATCTGCTCAAAATACAAATATATTCAATGTAGGTAATTAGAGCAATCTAAACCAGAATTGAAATAGGATATAAGTAGGATAAACATATAACCTACAATAGGAATGAATGTGGGGGACAGTCAATATCTCAATAAATCATAAAATCATAAAATCTCAATAATTCAAATCATAAATTAAATCGCATAACAAATAATTCCCAAAAGTAAAAATGCATGCATAAATAATTTAAAAACAAATGTCCCACTCATAGATTTGCGGCTATGACAGTCATCCGATGAATTTCTCCTTGAGCTTGATTTATACGTCATCCTGAACAAATTGATAATCATGAATAACGGATTTTGAGAATTGAAATTAAATTAATGATAACAAAACCGAAACCCCTAAATGATAATTTGTTGGTACAACCTCAAACTTCTTAGGTTAAATTGACTCAATAGTTCTAACAACCTCTCGAAAAATATAGTTGATCTAACGGTCAGATCTTCCCGAATCGAAACCCAAATTTCTAAAGTTTTAGAAATTTCTTATCGCTCACCAAAAAGTACTTCAATGGCTATGAAAATCATACCAACGTGTTCCTAAGTAGAGCTCTACCTAACAAGCCAATAAAGATGGTCAGAACACCCGGTACGCGTCTTCACGCACCCCCAGTAGTGGCGGAGTGTGGCCCCACGCACCACCTGTCTAAACCTTGAATTGGGCCATGAAATTTCATCACCATGATGCTCTCATCGACCCCAACAACTTTCTCAACTAACACAAAGTCCAATTTTAAGTTTAAAAGCTAAAATTTACCTGGAAAGGATTTGGGGCTGGAATAGCTCAAATCTGAAATTCGTCTTCCTCGGGTTGGATTGAGATGTGAAACTCGGTGGGTTTGTAGAGCATCACAAGACGAACAAAGCACACTTAGTTTCAATGTCTGATTTGGCCGGAGTTGGTTGGAATTTGAGAATTATGCTAGAAAAGAGTGGTACATTTATTACTTCTATTCATCGCATACGGTGAGTAAGAGGTTGCAAGACATATCTCAATGGAAAGCTAGTTTCAAGAAGAAAATATTGGTACCAATTTCATGGTCAAAGGTGTTCGAACGAAGCGGTGGTGATGCCACAAACTTTCTGGCGTCGAAAGGAAAATTTCTAGGTTTTTGGGGAAGGCTTTCCGTTTCTGAAAGGTTCTCAAAATGGTTGCTTTCAAAAATAGAAGTTGTATCTATAGTATCAATTTTTTAGAAAAAAAATCAAAAAACTTCCACTAACTTGAAACCCTTATAACTTCTTCATTACAACTTCGATTTTAGTGTGCCAGATGTTCGCGAACTCAGTTTAATGCCCTCTACAATTTTCTAGAAAGAAGTTTTCCAAAACCTAAACTAAATGAAAAGTCAACTTTTAATACCCCTAAAATCATCGAAACGAAGGTAAAAGTGAAGATGATTGTCATTCACCATCCAAATGTAGTGTAAACAGGTAAGTTTAGGTACAGGCATAACACTAGACATATTAGCTTGAGACATGAGTATGTCTAACAATTGATAACAAATGGAATTATCAATATTACCTATGTTAAGTCACGTAATAACTTGCCAGATCCATTTACAAAAGTACTCTCAGGAGATTTAGTAGTTAAAACATCTAGTGGAATGGGGCTAAATCCTTTACCTAATTAAATCACCAATAATTGTAAATTGACTCTCTCTAGAACATCTTTGGTTAAAAGCTTAATGAGTACTAACAAGTTACTGTATGTGTTTATAGAAGCACTGAAAATTAATTACAGAGCCTATTTCAAGATGATCATGCAAAACTGCTACATTGAGGAGGATCGGTTAATTTCTCTTAATAAGGTTAATAGTTTATGTCTATAGTAATAGGGAAATGGGAAGAAACCTCATCCAGATGAACATAAGAAGTAATGCCGCTTCTACAAAGAGTTGGCCGGGTTTTATCTTGTAAATGTTCATGAAACCGGGACGAATCACAAGGCCATAATAGTGCTTAATAGGAGTAGAATTTGCTTTAAGGAAATTTAATATGATCATGTGTGTAGTACTTCTGGTATTAACATAAGAGGATTTGGTTTAAGCTCAGGCCACCAAAGTTTTTGTTCATACTTTCACTTACTTACACTAATTGAAGGTTTAATTCGAAAGGCACCTTTCTGGTATGCGTGATCATATATGTATGGCTATAATTTGTGGAGGATTGAACTGAGAGAATTAAGTCAATTTCATATTATATTTACATACATACATATATACACACACATATATATATATATATATATATATACACAGCAAGGTTCCAAAGAGGACGTCATTGCTATACATAACAAGCACAGCCATCCATTTCTTTAAATGAAATGCAACGGCTCAGATCAATCTCCTTGAAAACCAAAATGCAGGTAGAACTAATATGTTCCACAACGATCAACTGTAGACTCTCCACTTTGGTTGCATCGAAGTCTATGGTTCTGGTTCGATCAGTCCTCCACAATCTCTTCTCATCTCTTCTCCAAATACTAGAAAGTGAACTCAGGTTGAACGATTGTTGCAACCGAAGCTTTCTTTTTTCCTTTCTCTCATGAAAATTGCATCTCTCTTATGGTCCCGACATCCCTTTGAGTTTTCGCACCAAAAGTTGTAGACTTGGAAGCAGAGAAACACATCTACAATATGGATTCTCTCACTTTTCTGATTTGTTTAATTTCCAATTACAAAATCTAGGGTTTTTTTCTTCATATTTTGGGGCTTTTCTTCTTTCTGTTTATGGGTTTGGTTTTTGTTTCAATTGTTGATCTTATGTGTGCTTTTCAGTTTCAAATAAATGGAGTCAGAGGATGATCAAGTTTATATTCCTCAAGTGAAGGCAGAGTTGATGCCTAAATTATACCAAGAGTTTGAAACAATAGATGATGTTGCTGCTTTCTACAATAGATATGCAAAAGAAGCACGGTTTAGTATTAGAAGTCATTCTAGTGTGACCAGCAAAGATAAGAAACAACTTATGAGGAAGGAGTATGTTTGTTATAAGCAAGGAGATTCCAAAGTTGAAAGAGAAAAGCGTAAGAGAGGATTACCAAAAGTGGGTTGTAAAGCGAGAATTGCAGTTGTGAGAAAGAAGGAGTCTGGAAGATATGCAATCTCTGTATTTGTTGAGGCTCACAACCATCCATTAACAAGCCCGCCTAGAGTACATTTGTTGAGATCTCACCGTCGTGTTTAAGAAGTTAACACAGTTCTATCACAGCAACTAAGCTTGGTGAATGTGGAGAAACATAAACAGTTTGAATTCTTTGGTGTTCAGGCAGGTGGCATTCAAAATATTGGTTTTATACAACTTGATCTATATAATTATGGAAGAACTTGTCGTGAAGAGAAGAAGGGGCGTGATGGAGATCTACTGTACATGCTTTTTGAGAATGAGAAAGAAAAAGATTCTTCTTTTGTCTATACAATGGATGGAGATGAGGAAAACAGAGTAACATGGTGCTTTTGGGCTGACTAAATTTCAAGACGAGCTTATAGCTTTTATGGATATGTAGTTATCTTTGATACTACATACAACACAAATCGGTATGGAAGGATTTTTGCACCATTTACTGGTGTTAACAATCATGGGCAGACAATCATCTTTGCTTGTGCATTCTTGAATGATGAGACAACCGATACTTTTGTTTGGTCATTCAAGGAATTTCTAAATGCTATGCCAGGAGATGCACCAGAAAATACCCCTAAGATGATCATTACCGACCAAGATCCTGCTATGACTAAAGCCATTTCAGAAGCACTCCTACAAACATTTCATAGATATTGTAGTTGGCACATTCTTAATAAATTTTCTGAGAAGCTAGATGCGATTAAATATCGAGATTCCTACCAAGACTGTCATAGCTGCATATGGAATTCAAGTAGTAGAGAGGAGTTTGACTCAAGATGGATTGAAATTATTGAGAAGAGTGGGTTGAGTGATAACAAGTGTCTGGAGTCGATATACGAAATTCGTTCATCATGGATACCAGCATATGTCAATCATGTTTTCTCAGCTGGAATGTCAAGTAGTCAAAAGTAGAGAGTCAACATTCTTTCTTCAAGAATTATGTTTCTAAGTGGAATTCATTGGTGGAATTTATGGTTCAATTTAAGAGGGGACTTCTTCACCAACGCCATTCTGAGTTAGAGGAAGATCATATTAATATTGATGAGAAGGCAAAAACTGTCATGTCCCTTGACATAGAAGATATATGGCCAAGGTTTATACAAGTAAACTATTTTATGAAGTTCAAGAACAGTTGAGAGAGAGCTTCAAATATAAACTAGAACTTATGTTTGAAAATGTCACTCAAGAATAGTTTAAGTTTATGCGAAAGAACATTGATACTTGTAAGTCTCATGAACTCACTTACGAAAAGAATTCTGATTTTGCATCATACAGCTGTAGAAAGTTTGACAGTGAAGGGTCCCATGTCAGCATGTTTTGGCATATTTGATTAAGATCCAAGATGTTGATAAATTGCCTATTCAGTACATCTTGAAGAGATGGACTAAAGCTGCAAGACAGAGAGTTGTGATAGATTCTGATGGAATGGAGATAAAAGATAACAAAGCTTTACTTGCAAGGAGGACTAAACTATTCCAGCATGCCAAATATGCAATTGATAAGGTTATAGTGAGTGATGAGGCTACACAGCTCTTTATGGAAGCATTGGATGCTTTTTTGGAGAATATATATTAAACCATTAATTAGTAATGAAAGTGGATAAAGTGCAGTAGGTTCCAAAGAGACCAAGACTGATACTATTCAGCATGTTTTTAATGAACCAGATCAAGTGAGAGCAAAAGGGTGTGGGAGAAGGTTGAAGAAAAAAAAGAGAAGAAGAAAGTTAAGGTAAAGGACAGTCAAGGTAGGCAATGCCATGAATGTGGACTATTTGGTCAGTCACATGACAAAAGAAATTGTCCAACACTTCATGGAAGGTAAGAATCTATAAATACTTGTGTTTCATATTATTGAAACTATTCAACATTTTTATCGATTCATATTAATCACTTTATTTTTGCTTATTTATGTAGACCTGCTATTGATAAAGATGGGGATTCAAGTTCCACTAGTATGGATGAGGATAGCTGTTCATCATCTCATTTCGCAGAATAATGTCTCAAACACATCAATTAACTACCAGAAAACATGCTCTCTAAGGTAAGCTTTCAATTTTCTGTATTTGGTATTTTTTAGATTTTGCATCTAATTTGGTCAATTTAAGGTAAGCAGGTTTTGTGGTGTACGTGTTTAATTTCTCTGGTTTTGAATTTGGAAGATGATTTTAGGTTCGGTTTTAGCTTTATTGATTAGCTATTGTGGTGGTTTTGAGTTGGTTGAGAAATAGCTACTGTGATTGGTTTTATATAGGTTTGTGGTCTGTTTGATTTTGCAGGTTTTGGATGCACTGTGCATTGATAAGTAGGTTTTGGGTCTGTTTGATTCTGCAGGATTTGGATGCACTGATCAGTCTGCAGGTTTTGGGGTCTATTTGATTCTGCAAATTTGGTGGTCTATTTGATTATGCAGGTTTTGGATGCCATTTTGCATCATGTCAAGGTTATATGGCAGAGTTGTTCATAGTCAGTATTGTTGGAATATTGTTGGAATATTGGATAGTCAAAAGTTGCTGATATGTAATGATTCCAGAAAATTACTTAATATGTAATGATTCCAGAAAATGAATGTAATTGTTTCATTCCTTGTATAATACTGTATAGTACAACAAATTTGATTCTGCAGCATAGCAAGGGCAAAGCTCTGTGATTCCAGAAAATGCACATTACATTCAGAAGTAATATATACACTGTGATTCCAGAAAAATTCCAGAAAATGCACATTGTTGTAAATAATTATGGCTAATATCATATAAATAGATGGAGAGTCATATATGCCTTTCACTATAGATTAGTGATTGATAGGATTGTGAATAGGAGTAATTGACGTTGCTATTAAACGTTGCCTATTTGTATACATCATGTACTCCTATATAAACCCCCTCATGGTGAGATGAATAGACACACAATCTGATTCTCTGTGTCCAAACTCTCTCTCTCTCTCTCTCTCTCTCAAAAGTTTTTCTGTTTTACAACACGTTATCAGCACGAAGCTCTAACCCAAGCCCTAGCCAAGAAAAAAAAACACCCCCTGCTGCAGCCTGTTTTCACGCCCCGAAACCTCTTGATCAGGACCTCAAATCAAAATCCTTCCTTCGTCAAAGTTGTTCGTCTCTACCTCTTCTATCTGTCCTCCAAATTTCAGCCCTATTGGAGTTGTTTTGAGACATGTATACCATCCGAAGTGGGAGCTATCCAGAAGAGGCGAATAGCTCTTGGATTGGCTGAGAAGACAACCTTCTCAGTTCTGCACACATAAGCTGAAGATTCATCCGTCCTTCATCAAGTAATGTTTTCCAAAATCTAATTTTATATTCATGCTTCTTGCTTATTGAAGTCTATTGATTGAATATGAAAAATCACCATAATGCATGAACCCTAGCAAATCCTACATGATTTATTTACTTGGTATACGTATTTGTATATATTTGTTCTTGTGTTTTGGATTGTTTGATTGGAAAAGGAAAAAAATTACGATACTTTGGCTGTAGCTATTTCTTGCACTTGCTCCAGTAGCACCAATTCACAACTAAAGAGTATCAATCAATCATGCAAAAATAAAATCTACTATTTCTGGGATTCGAACCCAGCCAAAGTGTGTACTAGCCCAACATGTTGTCCACTGTGCCATTATGGCCAATTGGTAATTATCACCACCATTTAATATTAATACTGCTGGAAGCAGATTTAACTCCATTTAATTGGTGATTGATCAATTAATTCAATTCATGTTTTGGTTTTGATTGACATTTATCCAAAACAATTGCCATAATAATTTCACAATGTATCTTTTATTACTACATGTGAATATTGTGTATTGCATGAATTATGGGCTTAATTTTTGGTTACACAAATTTGAATCTATCATTATAATTCTTTATGGTAGAAGCATTATGGGCTAAAATTATTACGCGATTATTTCATAAGCATTGTGCCATAAGCATTTGCCAAATTTATTACCTGTACTTAATGTCAGAAGCATTAATGAGATTTGAACCCATTTCCTTAGGTATATAACCGCTGCATTAATTTATTTATGTTACGATTTAATAACATATATTGAATTTGGTTATGTTATAATTGTGAATATTAATAGAGGCTGAGTCAGAAGCTCAAATCAAACCCAAAGTCATAACAACAAATTCGAGCTAGAAGCGTTGCAAGGCCAGAATAGAAGCTAACTACATGTTACCATGACAAAAGTTATGAATCTTCTCAAACTAGGCTCATCCAATTGGATTCGATGTGTAGGAAAGGTTCAAATGAGGCCGTGTACTTAAGCGAGCCTCGCTCCACCTAAACCTCATCTTTCCTTACCTGGTCGTATTCAATTGGAGTTACCGAAAGGGTTGAGTAATAACTTTTCATTCTTTGGCAGACCAACCTGAGCTCAGCAGGCCCACCCTCCCTCCACGAGACCTAGCAGCCCAGCAGGCCTCACACACCATTTGACTTACGCATGAAAGCCCGGGTCACAAGTCCGCAAACTAAGCTCGATAGGCTTCACTATCAAGCCCACTCCTTTGGTCCATCAGAATCAAACAAAAGAAAAAATGATTTGATATTGTAAATAGATTCACCATATTTAATATGTGTAATTAATTGCCAGAAGCATTTATTTAAATAATTGTGTGATAATTATTCTGTTATATTACTAGCATGCAATTAATATCTCAATTGATTTATGATTTCCATTTATCCAATTTGTGAGATATTATTACAATTTACTTTATTCAATATTATTGTGTTACTTGTCTAAATTTTCGCACTAGAATATATGTGTAGAAAATGCAGGTACCTAATGAACTAGAAATTCTAAATGTACCCGTAGTTCATATATAAATCGAACTTGTAGTTTCGATAATGCCGTTTAAGAAACTTGAAGTTTCCTTTCATAAATTCACCACACATGATAAAACCAGTAGATTTTACATGTCTAATCCTATTTTTCATACCATGTTATAGAACCTGAAGTTCTCATTACTTGCTTATGGATGATATTACCCAAAGCACTAATATTATTTGTTCCTTTCCTGTAAGAAATGTCAAATCTCAACATGTTTGACTTTGTTGCTGTGGAGGTCTCCAGAAGAAACTATCTAAAGTGAACTCAAGATGTGAAAATTCATCTGACTACAAAGAAGATGAAATCAACAATCAATGCTAACAATGTCGTCATTGAGGCTTTTAATATGAGTGCCATAATTTTCATAAAGAAACATATGGAGAAAGCACTCCAAGTTGAGTATCCGATGAAGAGGATATACAGACTCTTTGGGTCGCTCTAGAAGAGCACTTTCACCATCAGATGACCATTTTCTTGCTTGAAGCAAGACATGATTGGCAAAACGAAATTAGCCCATATGACCGTCTGCCACTTGGCCAAAGCCCAAGAGGCCATGTAATCAAGCTCCATGTAGCCAAGGCCCAAGTGGTAGGAACCATGATGCCATAACTCAGCAAGCTCGAGTTGAAAGGAATACTGGTCCGGCCCGCTGCCACCAGAATCAGCATGATCTTTATTATCAATGTGGAGGAATTGACTGCTGGTCCCGCACCTATTGTGCGATAGCCTAAGCAGTAAATGAGTATTACGCCGGTCGCGGAACTCGAAATACCAACTTTATTGAAAGGTAATTTTCTATCGATTCCACACTAGAGATCATAGATTTTCAGGCAGTTACTAAACATACCGAGGATTAGAACTCGAAGACATGGGTATAATTGGTCCCTTGTGTCATATCTATTTCATCTTAATGAATGAAACTTCTTCGGATTATTTTTGGTGATTTATGTTTCAATCATTTTGGATTATGAAAATGTGGTTATGTTCGAATGTATTTAATTCAATAAACTCATTGATACATGTGATCCATTGAATTAAATAAATGAATAGGCATATTCTGTGGGGAAGCTTGTTGTCTGGTTAAAAGTGCTACTGCACACACCATACTCCCAGATCGGAGATGTTTTTCAAACTTATTGTTTATTCATACCTCTGTGACAACCATATCTGGGCAATCCAACCTGATAGAAGGCTATGGCAAAGCCTACTTTATGTTGTCCAATGGTACTGAACTTATCATTAATGAGTTCTTATATTCTCCACGTTCCAGAAGAACGTTATTGAGTATTAAGGATATTCGAACCAACAGTTACCACGTTGAAACCACTGAGAAAAATGCGTGGAATATCTTTGCATAACCTCCGAGTGTGCGGTCAGAAGCGTACATTGGAGAAATTGAAATCTATTAGCTAGAAGCTAACTAATTCAAGCAACTACTTGCTATGGCATGATCTTTTGGGACACCCAAGTCAAACTATGATGCACTGTATCCTCAACTCATCGCAGGTGCATCCCCTTCTGAATAAGGGTCCTGTATATAATGACACACTATGCCATACTCGTTAAGAATATTTAATACTAGACCATCATATGCAAAGACTAGTACATACACCACCATTTTTCTGCATAGAATGCAAGGGAAATTTGTGGACATATCCAACCACCATGTGGACCAGTTAAATATTAATGGTTTTGGTTGATGTATCGAAAAAGTGATCACATGTTACACTACTGTCCATAAGAAAATACTGCTTTTGCTAAACTCTCGCCTAGATCATGAAATTGAGGGCTCACCACTCGGATTATCCCATAAAGTCCATAAGACTTGATAATACCGGAGAGTTTACATCGAAGTCTTTCGATGATTATTGCATATCCCTTGGGATTGATGCTGAACATATAGTTCCCTATGTTCACACCCAAGATGGTCTCGCAAATAGAATTTTGGTAATGCGCACCAAGCTTCTAATTTCTGCATGGAGCTATGCAATCTTGCATGCAGCTATGTTAGTCCCGTTGAGGCCCACTGCTACCAACCTTACTCCGCGTTACAGCTGGTGACTGGGTACGAACCTGATGTTTTGCACTTACTCGCATTTAGGTATGCAGTCCTCGTGCCAAATTGTGCCGTCACAACGTACAAAATTGGGTCCTCAACAAAGGATGGACATACATGTCGATTATGAATCCCATCCATCATGTGCTCTTTCGAGCCCTTGACAGGCGATCTCTTTACAGCTAGATTTGCGGATTGTCACTTCGATGAGACAGTCTTCCCGCCGTTAGGGCGGGATAAGAACCGTTCCTGATGAACGACGTGAATTGACGTGGAATGTCCCCACCATGTCTCATCTTGATCCCCAAACCGCACAATGTGATAATGAAGTGCGGAGAATTCTAGATCTATAGAGTGTAGACCAAAATATGCCAGACGCTTTCTCTGATCTAGCTAAAGTGACAAGATGATATATACCTGCTGCAAATGTGCCTACAAGGATAGACGTTCCTGTAGGATGTGTCGTCCCAGATGGACAAGGTACGACCATGGCAGCTAACCAGTCATAAGTCCCTGCCCTGAAGTGAGGTAGATCATTAGGTTCAAAGGATTCTTATCCCTAGAAGAGGGTAAACTTGGCACAAACGAATCCTCTTCACATCGCAATCTCAAACCGATTCATCTCAAGAGACAAATCCGGATTATGGGTATGTCCTAGAAGAGACTATGTTGGGGGACGCTCCAACATTTGAACCCACTCCCGAGAATAGAGAAATCTCGGTAAAATTTAGTGAGATTTGGAATCGGGTTGAAATTATCATCGATGATATATTAGTATTTGCGGTGGCTACCGAAACTATAATATGCGATGACCTCGAACCTTGCTTTATTGATCAATATCAATGAAAAGACGACTGGTTAACAAGGAAATAAGCAATCCAGGTCAAAATAGATTCCTTGACAAAGATAAAGGTGTTTGGACCTGATGTTCCCACACCTCTCCATGTTAAACCCGTAGAATTTAAATGGGTATGTGTAAGGAAGCGTAATGAGAAAAACGAGATTGTGATACACAAGGCTTGTCTAGTGGCGCAAGAATTTTCTCAACGCCCTATGATTGATTACGAGGAGGTGTATTCTCCCGTAATGGACGTCATAACGTTCCGCTACCTTATCAGTTTGGTAGTTTCTGAAAAACTAAATATGCAGCTTATGAATGTGGTCACAGCTTATCTCTATGGGGATCACAATACAAAGACATATATGAAAGTTCCTAAAGGACTTATGATGCCCATTGCAAATAGTTCTAGACCACGAAACACGCTCTCCATTAGTTTTGAGGCGTTCACTTTATGGATTTAAACAATCTAGACGGAGGTGGTATAACCGTCTAAGTGAATATTTGATCGAGATGGGATATGTGAATAATAAACTATGCTCATACGTGTTTATTAAGGAAACAAGTTCCGGGTTTGCAATTATAGCAGTCTATGTCAAAGACATGAATTTGATTGATATTCCTAAAGAGATCAAGGAAACCGCAAAGCACCTGAAGTCGGAGTTTGAGATGAAAGGCCTTGGGAGAACAGATTATTGTCTCGACCTAGAGCTCGAGCATAGTGCAGATGAAAAATTTGGTCCATCAACCAAATTACAATCTAGAAGATGTTAAGACGCTTTAATAAGGATAAAAGCAAGCACACCCATGGTCGTATGAAGTCTAAAGAGAACCGTATTGTTTTGCAAATGATAACGAAGAGATATTGGTGCCAGAAGTCCCATATCTAAGTGCAATAGTCGCATTATTGTACTTGGCTTAATGCCCTAGACAGGACATCTCATTCGATGTGAACTTGTTAGTTAGATATAGCTCTGTGCCAACACGTTGCCACTGGAATGGCATAAAAGACATTTTTCGCTACCTTAGAAGTACGGCGGATATGGGCTTATTCTATCCCTATGCATCAACGAATGGATCAAACTCCCTTGATCCTCAGATTGATGCTCGCCTTGTTGGATATGCTGATATAGACTATCTATCAGACCTGCACAAGGCACGTTCCCAAACTGGTTATGTCTTTACCATTGGGAATACTGCAATTTCTTGGAGGTCTATGAAATAGACACTTGTTGCTACCTCTTCGAATCATGCTAAGATACTACTAGCTCTTCAAGAAGCAATATGTGAATGTACAGGGCTAAGAGCTGTTACAAAGCATGTTTGAAGCACATGTGGACTGCATTCCACCACTGATGAACCAACCATTATCTGCGAGGATAATGCTGCTTACATAGAGCAGATAAAGACAAGTTTCATCAAAGGAGACAACACCAAACATGTTGTACCGAAGTTCTCCTTCAATCAGCAACAACAAGAGCATCAGAAGATTGAAGTTAAGCAGATTTGATCTGAAGACAATCATGCAGACGTCTTCACCAAGTCACTACCAAAGTATACATTCCAGAAGCATGTTCAAGATATTGGTCTACGTAAACTATCTGAATTACCTAACATGTAATTTTCAGGGGGAGTCAAAATCAGGGGGAGTATCCTGAAGCATACCCACTTGACCATCGTGTACTCTTTTCGTCCTTCATCCAGGGTTATATTGTCCCACTGGGTTTTGTTACTTGGCAAGGTTTTAACGAGGCACATCTTTAGCATGGTCACCCCAATTATAGTACATCCTGAAGATGCTTTGATTTGACATATATGCATTTGCTCATCTTTTCCCTTCGACCACGGGTTTCTCCCACTGGGTTTACTGGGCAAGGTTTTGGTGTAGCAACTCTAATGCTCCCTCTCGTAGACATACTATCTACTTATGATGCTGATAAGAAGACTTTACCTATCTCTATTGTGATACGACTACTCCACATTCACGCGCGTTGTGCTCTTTTTCTCCTTCGACCAAGGTTGTTTTTCTCCCACAGGGTTTTTATTAGTTGGCAAGGTTTTTGACGAGGCAACTTAGAAGCGCTCAGCCTAGGTAACACTATTGACATGAAATATCTAAGTGGGAGTGTTGTAAATAATTATGGCTAATATCATGTAAATAGATGGAGAGTCATATATGCCTTTCTCTATAGATTAGTGATTGATAGGATTGTGAATAGGAGTAATTGACGTTGCTATTAAACATTGCCTATTTGTAAACATCATGTACTTGTATATAAACCCCCTCATGGTGAGATGAATAGACACACAATCTGATTCTTTGTGTCCAAACTCTCTCTCTGTCTCTCAAAAATTTTTCTGTTTTACAACACACATTACATTCAAAAGTAAAATATACACTGTGATTCTAGAAAACAAGCACATTACATTTAGTGTTTACTACTACAAACATTCCACAAATGAACACAGTTTTCCTATCCCACAACCAATACATTTTGCAGCAACCAATCCACATGCCTCAAATAGAAATCATCACTAATTACCGGTGCATCCCAAGCTTGAAGAATCAAACACAT
This sequence comes from Rosa lucieae, assembly GCA_024704745.1. Lineage (NCBI taxonomy): Eukaryota > Viridiplantae > Streptophyta > Magnoliopsida > Rosales > Rosaceae > Rosa > Rosa lucieae. The sequence goes on from CM045492.1 coordinate 20,275,414, forward strand.
CACAAAATTCATAACAATATTCACCAATAACAGCAACAATATCGAAACTAGTGCAGAAGCTAATCAATCAAGCCAATAGCCAACCTGAAATCATCTTGCAAATGCAAAACCTGAAAAATCACACACACTAGATCAGTATCCTAAAAGCTCTATTGAAATTTCATGTGCTTCTAACAAATAAATGACTTTTACATAACTATAAGCTCTCTCAAAACTAGACCTTAATGCACGCTTTTGGCAACTGTTCTAATAACACTTCAATGGATCACTAGAAAAATCAAAACAAGTGGTCCATCTAATACTCTTGAAAAATGTAGTCAAATTGGGGCTAGCCAAGGCCATAAGGCTAATTGGGATTGATGCACATTCAACTCCAAGACACATTAACCACAAGCTAGCAGGTACAACCATATAATGAAAAATAGGACTTAAAACATGAGCAGGAACAAAACCAATCCTCAAAACTGATTGGATAGAACATGTCACTGTTTACAATCAAAACATTGCAAAGATGTTTAAACAAGCTTGAACTCTTCTTCTAGAGCCATTACAATCTCCATTATCCAAGCTATCTAAGCACAAATCTTTTTGGAAATGTACATCAGGAGTCACCTGTAGATAATTGCAAAAAAATCAGTAATCCCAAAAACAAAATCAATAATCCAAAAATTAGTAATCCCAAATCAGTAATCCCAAAATCAGCAATCCCAAAAACAAAATCAGTAATCCCAAATCAGCAATCCCAAATCTTCAAACTTAGAAAACTCAAAGCTTTACCTTATACGGTGACTTGGGGACCTTCATCGGGGTCTTCACCGGTGATGAGCTCCATTGACCGCGTCATCGTCAAACCCAAGCGGCAGCAGTTAGGAGGACTAAGGAGATAAACACATCGGCGGGGACTGATATCGGGCGTCGCCGGTGGAATCACTCTGGCGCTGTTAATGGTTTTGGGTGAGAAGAGACCATCACAGTGTTTTGGGTGGAGACGAAATGGAGAACTAGAGACTTTGGTTGCATTGAAGTGGAGAGTGTACAGTTCGTCTGAGTTTTCTACTTCGACCCGCGTTGGTTTTTGGGAAGAGATCGATCTGAGCTGTTGGTTTTCATTTAAAGAAACAGACGGCTGTGCTTGACCAATCCGCATATTATGTATAGCAAGGACGTGCTCTTTGGAACCTTGCTCTGTGTGTGTGTATTGAAATTGGGAAGGATTGTTGGAGATTTCAATTATATATATAAAATATTTTATAGAATTAATTGAAGAGGTGAGATGGTTGAATTATACATAATCTCTTATTATAATGAACAGAAAATATAATATTATGAAACGGTACATGCCTTTTATCAATTATGTTTATATTGAAAGGGTGCCTTTAGCACCTCTTAATCTCTATATAAACAACAGCACATGCCACAAGTTTCAATATCAAATCGTTCAATTGACTCCTCTCTTCTCCCTCTTCTTCTCTTATAATCATACAATTTTATTCTAATATATTCTAAGGGAATTCTTCGATTTTGCTATATCAAAGATTCCAAAATTTTGTTGTATTCTGAAAGTGGTTTTTCGAGAACCCATTTAATAAACTCATTGACACTGCTACAAAAATTGAATCAGACGACGGCTAAAAACCGTCGTCTGATATGGAGGCAAACCGTCGTATATCAAGGCGCCGTCTGATGAAGGTCGATTATAGGAAACCGTCGTGTGAAGGGCTCGGCAGCATGTCGACAACATTAGTTATTGTGTGACTGTTATTCAGACAACGGGCATAAGATGCAGCTATTGTATGACTGCGATTTAGATGTCGCTTTATTTTATAACCGTTGTGTGAGTTTTATTCAGACAACAGTTTTTATTTTGTAGCCATTGTGACTATTGTGTACATTCGATAGTTCTTTTGACAAAAAGTGTCGTGTGAAGACTAACAATTAAATGTATTTGTGCTTTGAGATGACGCATTGAGCTTTTACCATTGTGCTATAACATGTCAGACAATGCTTTTCATTTATTATTATTGTCTAATAGTTACAAAATATATAACAATCAAATTAATTCAAATCCCACCACATGTAAAATGAATTCAGTAAATTGATATCAAATATATAGGGAGTATTTCCCAAATATTCATACACAAATTTAGGATGGTCATTCGTACATTTGTCTTCTCTCTGTTTCTGTCAACTTTTTTGCTATTTTCTACATCATACAATGGCCGAGTACCTTGCAGCTCCATGTCTACAAGTCGAGCTACTGTCTGTGATCCTTGGGACACATCCTTGGTACTTGCCATGTTGCTTAGCCTAGTGTTGGGACCAGTCAGAATGGGCAAGCCTCCTCTGAGTTCCAACTGATATTCCAATAACCATTCTAACAACAATTGAATAGATGCAGAAGTTTCCAATTGATGTTAAAAGCTGCAACCATCAAACAATTAAATACTACTTTTTGTTAACATTTAGCATCGGTGAAATCAGCCATTAATACAATGTATAGAAATTGTTCCCATCTATTAACCCATAGATTAGCTCATCCATGATTAATACAATGTGGAGAATGTGAAATAAATACCTGTTGGAAATGGCTAACATGTATCGTTTTCTCCACAAGATCAGCTGACTTTAGAAAGAAAGTATGGATACCAGTTGCAATAACAACTCGTTAAAGTTCTCCTTGTTTGCATGTTGATCCTAAGTAAACTACATCACCAGGATTTTTGGTCACAGGAAGTGATTCTCCGGTAAGAGCAGACTACAAGTGAAAAAGAGAATATCAAGTTCAGCAATGGTATACTTTAGATTATGTCATCATCCATTTTCTGTCACGTACAACCTGGTAACAAATTTGGGGGGGGGGGGGGGGGGGGAAGGAACACAAAGAGACCAAATTTGGAACTATCAATCTCAACAAGAAACAAAAGAAGAAATGGTATGTAAACCTGCACTGGACTACATTATCCAAAAGTAATGTTAACATCAGCAACTCATTTATAATACATATTCACCAAAGCCCATCACTACACCAAAAATCTTATCAGAAAACGGCAGAAAACCGATGTAGGATTTGGAGTCCCACCGTTGTAGAGTAAGCCGTTGTCTGATGAAAAATCAGACAACAGTGGAACACAGTTGTGTGAGAAACACACAGACAACAAGTATGTGTTATAACTGTTGTGTGATAGCTCGGCAGATGGCTCGGCAGATGCCAAGCGCAGCTGTGCAGCAGTTGAGGCACTGTCTTCAGACAACAGTTCTAGTTTTAAGCTGTTGTATGTTAAGCGTGTCAGACAACATTTTTTTTATTTTATATGTTGTGTGATTGATCTTCAAACTTCAGTTCTTGGACTATATTTGTTGTGTGATTAACTTTAGCACAACAGAGTTCAATTGATTCTGTTGTGTGATTAACTTTTAAGACAACAGAGTTCAATTAATTCTGTTGTGTGATTAACTTTTAGGACAACAGAGTTCAATTAATTCTGTTGTCTGAGTATAAATCAAAAGACACTGATTCGTTAAAAACTGATGTGTGATAAGATTGATTACAATGTGTTTTTGTCCCATTTTTGGCCATTCAGACAACAGACAGTGATCATTATATCTAATATGTTGTGTGATCATTTGAACATATCATTCCTGAATTAGATTGTGCATTCATTTAGTCCATTTACCAAATGAACAGTACTCTATCAAATACAAACATTGCAAACCATCAAATGATTCATATAACCAATACTTTAAACTTCAAAAGCAAAATGGGTGCATTTCCCAATCATTGAAACCAACATTTTACACAAGAAAAGCATTCTAGTGCATGCCCATCTACTTGGGACATCACCAATTCGGCTTGTTCTCAGCTTCTTTCTCTTGGGTTCCACAGGTGGTTGGCTCTGAGTAGCGCAATCTGGCTCATCATCTTCTACAGGTTCTGCTTTTGGTCCTGTATATTGCCATTGAGTACCACAACTTGGACAAACTCTTTCACCCTGAAATTCATCAAGCAAATTGATTAAGCACTAGGCTCTTTTGTTCTTTACTACCATATAAGTAAATCAATATGGGAGTCAATAAGCTAATCAATATCAGTGAAGAGTTTGGCAATGTTAAGATCTATTTAAATGTGGAGTGCAAAATCTACTGCCCTATCAATATAATATACCTTTTTCTTAGCAAACAGTTTTCCTAGGCAGTACTGATGAATTCGAACCGAACAACCCTATTTCTAGCAGAACACTGTCTGTCAGACATAATACACCACCAAATTGTCATATACGACAGCATCCGCAAACTATTGGCAAGTTGCACTAGTAATAATTATCCTGGAATTAAAATGGTTAGGAAGGAAGAAAGAAGCATAAGAGCAAGGCTGTAACTTGAATTATTTAATTTCGAGCAGTCGAAAATCACAAATTATGAATTGAACAATTGTGAGACAAAGCAAGAGACAACCTTCACGCCAGCTTCGTTGCACACTTCGCTTGAGGAACATCATTATTGTGAAACCAACTTCGTAGATCAAGAAAGGATATGACACCAAGTCCAACATGACCCTCAGCAGTGAAGGAAAGCCATTTATCCCGTACAAATTCATCAAGAGTTTTTTCCTTTTGGGACATTGAAAAGTTCTTCAATGCAGTAGGGATAGGAAGTGAACCTCCTTGTGATTATGATGATGTACCACTGTTAACCTAAAGAAAGGCCACCACAGTTATCAAGCATGCATGTACAAGATTAATAACCTTTGCGTATTAAATAGTGCATCCCTTTGATTTTACTCTAATTCCTTAGTCTCAAATTCAGGTTTATTTTTGGCCTTTCTTTAATTCTGCAGCCTCATTAATCTTAGAGAGTGGCACATTATATTAATCTTAGTTCGGATAAACAAGACCTTTTTACAATATATTTGGGTTACGAGTCTACTAGTCCTCATTCAAAGACACAGTTGTTGGGTTGTGTGCTGCCTTTTGTTTGGTCTCATACGTTATATACATGTCAGACACCATATTATATCTAATCACTCAGGCTAACTTGATCAGAGTAATTAGCTAAGGAGGCCAAATCAACCCTTTTTTTCTTTCGGAATGAGGGAGACCACATCTGACACCCGTACAAGTTTGCAGTTGAGCAGAAGGTGGATATATACCTAGAGTTCTAGCGTTCAGTTTCCATCAAGAGCTTTTTATAAATATCTATACCACCAATAATCCACTTTGAGAACTTCCTTATTGGATAAGTCCCTGCTCAACTAACTATAGTCATCTTAAATGAACTTCTCCTATTTTGTGTTTGTAAAACTGGAAAACAGGTAACCAGGCAGGCAAATAATTTCCTATCTATTTCATCCGCACTTTTTTTAAAAAACAAGACCTACTTTATCAACTTAAGCTTTTATACAAAAGTTAATGCAATGCAAAGACAAGCTTGCTGGAAATTAGAGTTAGTGAGCAAAATTTTCACACCTGATTCTCTAATCGTAGATTAAGAGCGTCACTGCTAGATATGGTTCCTTGAGCATCTTCTTGCACTATTGCTTGTATATGATAATATCAAAAGAATAGACCAGAAAATATAAATGAATAAACAAATATCAAAATAAAACACAACAAAAACATTAAGCCACATACAATTTCAAAAAAAGAAAAAAGAAATACTGATTAAGCCCTATAATTAAACTTGTACTGTTCTTTACATACACATCTATAGACGAGGATTATGCTCCAGCGTGCACACAATGCACAATTGCATATGATTACACACCCCACACATACAAAGATAAAACTGAAGACACTATACTAAGATAACTTTGTGTTTCGAGGGAGTGATTATAGCAGAAACCCAATTCCAACCAACTGCAACAGTCTATGAGAGAAGTGCATGGACATTCTAATCACTGGTATCCTTTTCGTTTAACTTTTGGCTTCAAAACTTCTTTGTAAAGCATGAGCTGGAGGAATAGGTATATATCTTGCTTCAGAAACACAGGTGAAGAATCTTTATAAATTCAACTAATTCACCATTTGTCCAAAGTATCTTACATGACCTTTTGGAGGATAAAGATTTCTCTATAGGTGACATACAAACTGACAAATAAAGTGGATTGGCTTGGGAAAATACTTATAATCAAACACAAAATGGAAGGTATAAGAAAATCAAGAAGAAAGAATCAAAGGGGAGTCTATAGGTAGTCATATCAAATGCATCAACGGATGACTCAATAATAACACAAACAAGCAGCAAGTGTATGGACACAAAAGCAAGTAGGACCCAAAAGAGCCTGAGTCCCACCAATATTGGGTCAGGTAAGGAAATAAATCATAGCAGGGATCAAAGATAAGTTTAGCATAAAATAGTGGTCAACGACGCTCTTAAGATGATAATTGATAAGCAAGAGAGCCTTTGTCCTAGCATCAGATAATAGACACAAATTTTCATAATAAAGTCTAGTAGATTCATATGCAATTAATATCATGGTCAAATCAGAAACAGGTTATAAAACAAAAGAGTGTTGTAAATATTTGTGGATAATCATGTAAATAGATGATGAGTAATAGGTGCCTATCCCTATAGATTGGTGATTGATAGGTTGTAATTGTAGGAGTGAGTGGATTGTAATTAAGCATTACCCTTTTATGTACACCATGTAGTCCTATATAAGGCCCCTCATGGTGAGATGAATAAGACACACAATCTGATTCTCTGTGTCCAAACTCTCTCTCTCTCTCTCAAAATTTTTTCTGTTTTACAACACGTTATCAGCACGAAGCTCTAACCCAAGCCCAAGCCAGAAAAAAAAAAAAAAAAAAAAAAAAAAAAAAAAAACCCTGCTGCAGCCTGTTTGTAGGCCCCAAAACCTCTTGATCGGGACCTCAAATCAAAATCTTTCCTTCATCAAAGTTGTTCTTCCCTGCCTCTTCTATCTGACCTCCAAATTTCAGCCCTATTGGAGTCGTTTTGAAACCTATACACCATTCGAAGTGTGAGCTGTCCAGAAGAGGCGAATAGCTCTTGGATTGGCTGAGAAGACAACCTACTCAGTTTTACACATATAAACTGAAGATTCATCCGCTCTTCATCAAGTAATGTTTTCCAAAATCTAATTTTATATTCATGTTTATTGAGCCTATTGATTGAACATGAAAAATCCTCCATGATGCATGAACCCTAAATTCTAATTGTTTTATTTGGAATATATATACCTATTCGATCATGTTTTGGATTGTTTGATTGGAAAACAAAAAAATTAGGATACTTTGGCTGCACTTGGTCCAGTAGCACCAATTCACAACTAAAGAGCATCAATCAATCATGCAAAAATAAAATCTACTATTTCTGGGATTCGAACCCAGACACAGTGTGTGCCAGCACAACATGTTGTCCATTGTGCCATTATGGCCAATTGGTAATTATCACCACCATTTAATATTAATACTGCCAGAAGTAGATTCAACTCCATTTAATTGGTGATTGATCAGTTGATTCAATTCATGTTTTAGTTTTGATTGACATTTATCCAAAATAATTGCCATAATAATTTCACAATGTATCTTTTATTACTACATCTGAATATTGTGTATTGCGTGAATTATGGGCTTAATTTTTGGTTACACAAATTTGAATCTGCCATTATAATTCTTTATGCTAGAAGCATTATGTGCTAAATTATTACGCGATTATTACATAAACATTGTGCCAGAAGCATTTGCCAAATTTATTACCTGTACGTAATGCCAGAAGCATTAATGGGATTTGAACTCATTTCCTTAGGTATATAACCGCTGCATTAATTTATTTATGTTACGATTTAATAACATATATTGAATTTGGTTTTGTTATAATTGTGAATATTAATAGAGGCTGAGTCAGAAGCTCAAATCAAGCCCAAAGTCATAACAACAAATTCGAGCCAGAAGCTCAGGCCCAAGTTGCAAGGCCAGAATAGCAGCTCACTACATGTTACCATGACAAAAGTTATGAATCTTCTCAAAGTAGGCTCATCCAATTGGATGCGATGTCTAAGTAAGGTTCATATGAGGCTGTGTACTTAAGTGAGCCTTGCTCCACCTAAACCTCATCCTTCCTTACTTGGTCATGTTCAATTGGAGTTACAGAAATGGTTGAGTAATAATTTTTCATTCTTTGGCAGACCAACCTGAGCCCAGCAGGCCCACTCTCCCTGCACAGGACCTAGCAGCCCAACAGGCCTCACATACTCTTTGACTAGCACATGAAAGCCTAGGTCACGAGCCCGCAGACTAAACCCGATAGGCTTCACTATCAAGCCCACTCCTTTGGTCCATCAAAATCAAATAAAAGGAAAAATGATTTGATATTGTAAACAGATTCTCCATATCTAATATGTGTAATTAATTGTCAGAAGCATTTATTCACATAATTGTGTGATAATTAATCTGTTATATTACTAGCATGCAATTAATATCTCAATTGATTTGTGATTTCCATTTAGCCAATTTGTGAGATATTATTACAATTTGCTCTATTCAATATCATTTTGTTACTGCCAAATTCACATTAGAATATATGTGTAGAAAATGCAGGTATCTGATGAACCAGTAGTTCATACATAAATCGAACTTGTAGTTTCGATAATGCCATTTAAGAAACTTGAAGTTTCCTTCATAAATTCACCACACATGATAAAACCAGTAGATTTAATTTACATGTCTAATCCGATTTTTCATACCATGTTATAGAACCTCAAGTTCTCATTACTTGCTTATAGATGACATTACCCAAAGCACTAATATTATTTGTTCCTTTCCTGTAAGAAATGTCAAATCTCAACATGTTTGACTTTGTTGCTTTGGAGGTCTCAAGAAGAAACTATCTAAAGTGGACTCAAGATGTGAAAATTCATCTGACTAGAAAGAAGATGATATCAACAATCGATATTGACAATGTCGTCACTGAGGTTTTTAAGGCGAGTGCCATAATGTTCATAAAGAAACATATGGAGAAAGCACTCCAAGTTGAATATCCGATGAAGAGGATATACAGACTCTTTGGGTCGCTCTGGAAGAGCACTTTCACCATCAGATGACCATTTCTTGCTTGAAGCAAGACATGATTGGCAGAACGAAATTAACCCATATGATTATTTGCCACTTGGCCAAAGACCAAGAGGCCACGTAATTAGGCTCCACGTGGTAGGAACCATGATGCCATAACTCAGCAAGCCCGAGTTGAAAGGAATACTGGTCCGGACCGCTGCCACCAGCATCAGCATGATCTTTATTATCGATGTGGAGGAATTGACTGCTGGTCCTGCACTTGTTGTGCTATAGACGAAGCAGTAGATGAGTATTACGCCGGTCGCAGAACTCAAAATACCAACTTTATTGAAGGGTAATTTTCTACCGATTCCACACTAGAGATCATGGATTTTCAAGCAGTTACTGAACATACCGAGGATTAGAACTCGAAGACATGGGTATAATTGATCCTTTGTGTCATATCTATTTCATCTTAATGAATGAAACATCTTCGGATTATTTTTGGTGATTTATGTTTTCAATCATTTTGGATTATGAAAATGTGGTTATGTTCGAATGTATTTAATTCAATAAACTTATTTATACATGTGATCCATTGAATTAAATAAATGAATAGACATATTCTGTGGGGAAGTTTGTTGTCTGGTTGAAAGTGCTATTACACACACCATACTCCCAGATCGGAGATGTTTTTCAAACTAATTGTCTATTCTTACCTCTGTGACAACCATATCAGGGCAATCCAACCTAATAGAGGGCTATGGCAAAGCCTACTTTATGTTGTCCAATGGTACTGAACTTACCATTAATGAGGCCTTATATTCTCCACGTTCCAGAATAACGTTATTGAGTATTAAGGATATTCGAACCAATGGTTATCACGCTAAAAACACTGAGAAAAATGAGTGGAATATCTTTGCATAACCTCGGAGTGTGCGGCCAGGAGCGTACATTGGAGAAATTGAAATCTATTTGCTAGAATCTAACTAATTCAAGCAACTACTTACTATGGCATGACCTTTTGGGACACCCAGGTCAAAGTATGATGCACCGTATCCTCAATTCATCGCAGGTGCACCCCTTTCTGAATAAGGGTCTTGTATATAATAACACGCTATGCCATACTAGACCATCATATGCAAAGATTAGTACATACACCACCATTTTTCTGCACAGAATGCAAGGGAAATTTGTGGACATATCCAACCACCATGTGGACCAGTTAAATATTAATGGTTTTGGTTGATGTATCGACAAAATAATCACATGTTACACTATTGTCCACAAGAAAACGCTGTTTTTGCTAAACTCTCACCCAGATCATGAAATTGAGGGTTCACCACTCGGATTATCTCATAAAGTCGATAAGACTTGATAATACCGGAGAGTTTACATCGAAGTCTTTCGATGATTATTGCATATCCCTTGGGATTGATGTTGAACATATAGTTCCCTATGTTCACACCCAAGATTGTCTCACAGATAGAATCTTGGTAATGTGCACCAAGCTTCTAATTTCTGCATAGAGCTATGCAATCATGCATGCAGCTATGTTGGTCCCGTTGAGGCCCACTACTACCAACCTTGCTCTGCGTTACAGCTGGTGACTGGGTACGAACCTGATGTTTCGCACTTACGATCATTTGGGTATGCAGTCCTCGTGCCAATTGTGCCGTCACAACGTACAAAATTGGGTCCTCAACAAAGGATGGGCATACATGTCGATTATGAATCCCATCCATTATGTGCTCTTTCGAGCCCTTGATAGGCGATCTCTTTACCGCTAGATTTGCGGATTGTCACTTTGATGAGACAGTCTTCCTGCCATTAGGGGGAGATAAGAACGTTACAGTTCCTGATGAACGGCGTGAATTGACGCGGAATGTCCCCATTATGTCTCATCTTGATCCCCGAACCGTACAATGTGATAATGAAGTGCGGAGAATTCTAGATCTACAGAGTGTAGCCCAAAATATGCCAGACGCTTTCTTTGATCTAGCTAAAGTGATGAGATCATATATACCTGCTGCAAATGTGCCTGGAAGGATAGACGTCCATGTAGGATGTGTCATCCCAGATGGACGAGGTACGACCATGGCGGCTAACCAGTCATATGTCCGTGCCCTGAAGTGAGGTAGATCATTAGGTTCAAAGGATTCTTATCCCTAGAAGAGGGTAAACTTGGCACAAACGAATCCTCTTCACATCGCAATCTCAAACCGATTCATCTCACGAGATAAATCCGGATTATGGGTATGTCCTAGAAGAGACTATGTTGGGGGACGCTCCAACATTTGAACCCACTCCCGAGAATAGAGAAATCTTGGTAACATTTAGTGAGATTTGTAATCAGATTGAGATTATCATCGATTATATATTAGTATTTGCGGTGGCTACCGAAACTATAATATGCGATGACCTCGAACCTTGCTTTGTTGATCAAATTCAACGAAGAGACGACTGGCCAAAAAGGAAATAAGCAATCCAGGTTGAATTAGATTCCTTGACAAAGAGAAAGGTGTTTGGACCTGTTGTTCCTACACCTCCCCATGTTAAACCCGTAGAATTTAAATGGGTATTTGTAAGAAAGCGTAATGAGAAAAACGAGATTGTGATACACAAGCCTCATCTAGTGGCGCAAGAATTTTCTCAACGCCCTGTGATTGATTACGAGGAGGCGTATTCTCCCGTAATGGAAGTCATAATATTCTGCTACCTTATCAGTTTGGTAGTTTCCGAAAAACTGAATATGCAGCTTATGAATGTGGTCACAGCTTATCTCTATGGGGATCACGATACAGAAATATACATAAAAGTTCCAAAAGGACTTAATATACCCGATGCAAATAGTTCTAGACCACGAAACACGCTCTTCATTAGTTTTGAGGCATTCACTTTATGGATTGAAACAATCCAGACGGTGGTGGTATAACCGTCTAAGTGAATATTTAATCGGGATGGGATATGTGAATAATAAACTATGCCCATGCGTGTTTATTAAGGAAACAAGTTCCTAGTTTGGAATTGTGGCGGTCTATGTCAATGACATGAATTTGATCGATATCCTGAAGAGATCAAGGAAACCGCAAAGCACCTGAAGTTGGAATTTGAGATGAAAGGCCTTGGGAGAACAAATTATTGTCTCGACCTGGAGCCCGAGCACAGTGCAGATGAAATTTTGGTCCATCAACCAAATTACATCCAGAAGATGTTAAGATACTTTAATGAGGATAAAAGCAAGCACATCCATGGTCGTTTGAAGTCTAAGAGAACTGTATCGTCCTGCAGATGATAACGAAGAGATATTGGTGCCAGAAGTCCCATATCTAAGTGCAATAGGCACATTATTGTACTTGGCTTAATGACCTAGACAGGACATCTCATTCGATGTGAACTTGTTAGCTAGATACAGCTCTACACCAACACGCTGCCACTGGAATGGCATAAAAGACATTTTTCGCTACCTTAGAGGTACGGCGGATATGGGCTTATTCTATCCCTATGCATCAAGGAATGGATCAAACCCCCTTGATCCTCAGAATGATGCTCGCCTTGTTGGATATGCTGATATAGACTATCTATCAGACCCGCACAAGGCATGTTCATAGACTGGTTATGTCTTTACCATTGGGAATACTGCAATTTCTTGGAGATCTACGAAATAGACACATGTTGCTACCTCTTCAAATCATGCTGAGATACTAGCTCTTCACAAAGCAGTATGTGAATGTACATGGCTAAAAGCCATTACAAAGCATGTTCGAAGCACATGTGGACTGCATTCCACCACTGATGAACCAACCACTATCTACGAGGATAATGCTGCTTACATAGAGCAGATAAAGATGAGTTTCATCAAAGGAGACAACACCAAACATATTGTATCGAAGTTCTCCTTCAATTAGCAACAACAGGAGCATCAGAAGATGGAAGTTAAGCAGATTTGATCAGAAGACAATCATGCAAACGTCTTCACCAAGTCACTACCAAAGTATACATTCCAGAAGCATCTTCAAGATATTGGTCTACGTAAACTATTTGAATTACCTAACTTGTAATTTTCAAGGGGAGTCGAAATCAGGGGGAGTATCCTGAAGCATACCCACTTGACCACGCGTACTCTTTTTGTCCTTCGTCCAGGATTATTTTGTCCTACTGGGTTTTGTTACCTGGCAAGGTTTTTAACGAGGCACATCTTTAGCATGGTCACCCCACTTATACTACATCCTGAAGATGCTTTGATTTGACATATACATGCATTTACTCATCTTTTCCCTTTGACCACGGGTGTCTCCCACTAGGTTTACTGGGCAAGGTTTTGGTGTAGCAACTCTAATGCATCCCTCTCGTAGACATACTACCTACTTATGGTGCTGATAAGAAGACTTCACCTATCTCTAAAGCTATGATACTGCTAGTCCACACTCAAGCGCGTTGTGCTCTTTTTCTCCTTCGACCAAGATTGTTTTTTTCCCACAAGATTTTTATTACTTGGCAAGGTTTTTGACGAGGCAACTTAGAAGCGCTCAGCCTATGCTACACTATTGACATGGAATATCCAAGGGTGAGTGTTGTAAATATTTGTGGATAATCATGTAAATAGATAATGAGTAATAGGTGCCTATCCCTATAGATTGGAGATTGATAGGTTGTAATTGTAGGAGTGATTGGATTGTAATTAAGCATTTCCCTTTTATGTATACCATGTAGTCCTATATAAGGCTCCTCATGGTGAGATGAATAAGACACACAATCTGATTCTTTGTGTCTGTTAGGTCCATAATTACCTAGTAATTATTCCCCTAATCTTGCACTTTTGCTTAACCATTGTGTTTATTTATATATATTTATTATTTTTTCCTTATCATGCTAGAAAATGAAGGAGAAGCTTGAAATTGCACTAAAAAGTCAACTTTAGCACATTTTCCTACTTCGGCTAGGAGAAACCGAGCTAGGCAAGGAAGGAGGAGTGGCCGACTGATCAAATGAAATCTGAATGAGTTGAAACGTTTCAGATCCATTCTAGACATCCTAAGGATCATTTGTTATGCAGTGTGTAAGAGTTAGTTCGGAGTGGAAGGCCTTCAAAAGATCGGTCCAATTTTCTGCACTAGAAGATGAAATTTTACTAGGATGATCTACAATCATGGAAGAACATTTTTTATGAAGAAGTCGAGGGCCAATTCCTAACTCTCGGTATAGATTAAATTGAAGGAAGATAGGAGAAGAAAGTGCGCAAACGGACAAAGAAATGGGTCAACGGTGGTCAACGCCGGATTCCGGACATTTCCGGCTGAGTTGGCCAACCAAGAATATGTTTAGGAGACAGGAAAGAGCTTATTAGGGTTAGAGACTTTAGGTGGGAAGACTTTAGGTCTAGGTTATTTTGAAATTCAAAAGTTGAAAGATGACAAGTGGTCCAATTCTTACACCTTACACATTTATCTCCCATTTATTACCTTGTTCTCCTACACATTGACCCTTCTACCCTTAATTTTCCTTCTTCACCAAAATATCTATGGGCTTTCTAGGTTATTTCTATGTGAAGTCAAAAACTAGATCCACATTTTGTGCTTACACATTTGTCAACCACATCTAGCCCTTTATTCCTTTTGATCTCCCCCCTTGATTTGGATTGCCTTGGCCTTTAAATAGCTCATTCTCTCTCCCCAAAACCGTGCACTCCCTTGGCTCTCTCATTTTGGAGCATCAAAATCTATATTTTCTTTAGTTTTAGGTTAGTTTTTCATACCTTGTACATAGTTCTTTGAGTTTGTGTGAGAAATAGGTGTGTAGGCACTTGGGTTTCACCAAAACCGAAGTTATTACACACTCTAAATCAATCACAACACTTGCTTTCACACATCCAAGCCTTTGTTCTTCTTTGTTCTTGAGTTTTGTGGATGTGTATGGTGTTTTGGGTTGTAAAACCGAAAATCCCATACCTTGAGTGTCCAAACTCTCTCTCTCTCTCTCTCAAAATTTTTTCTGTTTTACAACAAAGAGTGAGATTTCAGGACTAATTTCTGCACCCTCAAATGCAACTTGCAAACTGAGATGAGTCAAATGCCAATAGAACCAAGTCACTAGAACTTAGGGTCACATATCAATTTAGAAGTTGCATGGACTGGCAAAATCAAAATTTATAAAAATGACTAACATTTTGATTCTTTTCCTCAGGTATCTTAGTAGTCTATACATCAATTTTTGATTATGAAATCCCAATCACTCTAATATTTCAAACAGTCCATAATTGTCCAAGTACTCATCAAATTAGTCCTGTCACTCTGTGTCACACAGCATTAGCAAATATATTCAAATAATATATAACCAAATCCAGCTACAGATTCTCATCACTGGACTTGTCCATCCAACTTATAGAGAAATAATGAGAGAGGGGGACTACAAAATTTTAAACAAGTTCTTGACAAAGCTAAATCTAACAATAACCCAAAAAATAGAAAATGTAAGGCAGAAGATAATAATCTTTTTCCTATTCAACTTTTCATAACATATCACCTGAGGAATAATGAACTCACATTAAGATTATGAACTTCAGATTTTGGTCAACCTGCTGTAGAAAGGAGGTGACTTCAGACCATACATACCCTCTCTTTCAACTCAGACTATTGATGATTTTAGACCTAAGAGTAAAATTGAAAGAATGATCTCTGTTGTGAAACAAGTACAGTATGAGAAATCCATGAATGCCACTCCTTTGCATTGCAATAAGTAGTAAAAATCTATCAAGACAATCAACGAAAACACCGAACAACCAACAGCCATAATAGTAAGATCAAAACATCAAACTTGATTATCACAAGTCATTCAACTCAGGCAAACAACCCATTCAACACAACTCGACCAATATCAACCAAGGCACAGACACCCATTCTCTACACGCATTCAAACTTGAATTTCACTCCCAACACCACGATTCAATCAATTCAGGCCAAGACACAAACAACCCATTCTGCACACGAAATCAAACCGACAATTTCAGGCTTGCTTCTCTGGGTTTACCTTTGCTAGTTTCTGGTATTGTAACAGAAACTTCGTTATCCGCTGCCGAGACTAGGTTGGTGATGAGTTGATGATGCCTCGTGCTACAACCCAGAAATCTTCGAAGTTCAACTCCCACTCAAGGTCAAGCCTCGTCCAGGGAAGCAGTCAAACCAGAAACCAAGCCCAGACTCGTCGGAGAAGTCACCGGCATAGCAACCGCGTCGAACCCGAGCTAACCCAGAAACCAAGTCGACAAAACTCCATCAATTTTGAAAACCAATTAGCCTAACACGTAAAGAATGGCATGAAGATGAGTTTCCATACCAGATGAAGCTTAATCGGTCGCCGCAAATTGCAGAGGTTGCCGATGAATGTTCGGGCTTCTCGTCGTCGGGTTTCCTTCTCCGTTCAGTGCATGGACAATCCAAGGATAAGAGGTTATTGGCGACGGCAAGACGAAGAAGATGGTGGTTGTCCATCATCTATCGGTGGCCGGATGTGGAAGTTCAGGTCGGTCGCTGACCGGGTCATGCTGTGGCTGAGTCAGAGAGCAAGCTCTCTCTCTCTCCCCCTGTTAGATAATCAGCCAAGATTAATATTAGGTACAAAATCAAACGATCGCTCCAGCATGACATAATGCTTGAAAACCCTAAAATCAAAACAGAAATTACATACCACGAGAAGGGGTATTGTCTTTAGGAGCCTTATTAATAAGCTCGTTTTCGGCAACTCGCCCAAATCTTGCCATCGGAGGATGGCCGGCGGCGCTGCTTGTTCTTCAAGTTCTTGGCCCATGGCTGTGTGGTGTAAATCCAGCTAATTATGGATACGAGAGTTAGGTCAATGAAATTTGGGTTTCAGATTGAGGGTTCGACCAATAGAGATTTGGTTGATTTCGAGGAATCTGAGATTGGGGGTTTCCTATTTGGGATTTCAGAATGAAAGAGAGAGGAAGACTATGATTTCTGGGTAAAGAAGAGAGCCAGAGAAGACTGAGAGTGGGACAGGGAGAGGAGCGATCTGAAAAGAGAGAGATAAAGTAGAATGTGAGAGTTCAGCGATGAAGAGGATAGAGATTTCGCGAGATAGATGGGGAGCTGTATGAGAATGTTGGGCGTATTGAGAGAAGAGATCGAGAGGTTATGAAAAACAGCCAAGGCACTAACTTTGTTTAAATGTGCCCTAGTTGTCTAAGGCATTAATCAATAGCTTTGTTTTCTTTCTTTTTTTAGTTACTCAGACAACATATATATACATTTACGTTGTCTGAATTGCTACATAGCTGATGAAACAAAAGATGAAAATTTCCCGCTTGGGCAATCAAAATGCCAGTTTTGGCGCTCAGGCTAGGCATTTCTCATTCACACAACAGAAATAGTTCATTATGTTGTAGGAAGTTGCAAGCATGACAAACCATTGAAGCCAAATTTGCTTGTTTTGGGGGGGAAGAATGTCATTTTGGAGACTTCTCCAAATTCTGCCACTTACTTGCACAACGGCACAGTAAAAACCATTGTATGACGATTTGCAAGTATACTCCTATAACACAAATAACTAAACTGTTGTACAATTTAGTGGCATCTAGGGTACAATTTGGAGCCAAATTTGAGTCCATCTAGGAGGGAAATCTGCCACAATTTTTTTTTTGATTCACACAATAGATTATTCTTGTAACCGTTGTGCAATGACCTTCTAGATAAAAACTTCAAATTTTAACCACTTATACAACGCAAGTTTAGTAAACATGTTGTCTGATTCACTTTCCTTCATCACACAACACCTTTTTTTTTTTCGTTGTGCAAAAAGTGTTGTGTGTTAAGGTTTTTGGTGTAGTGCATTTGTTATCATACGAAGAGACAAGGTTCACAAAGTTGTCATTCAAAGCAATTCCAGCCTTGGCATCGAAAATGCTTGACCTGCAACATAACATAAGGTGCACTCACTGAGAAATAGCTCATGCATTTGCCATGAAAAAGGTCGAAAAGAAAGACATACAAAGTTGCTATAGCAAGAAAAAAATCTCAATTCTATTATAATCACACACACAGAGCTATCCATCATGATCCAATCAAATCGCATAATAAAAACACATAAAAAAACAATCCAGAACTGATCAGAAACATTAAAGAGCATCAAAACAATGGAATCAAAGCTGGTAAACAGAATGATAGAAGAGATTCAAATAACAAATAAACTTTAAAGTTCAAATAACAGAATTATGTGACATAGAAAAGTGGAAAAACATGTCTACCTCACTATTGAGAGGAAGGAGGAATAAAAAGGTAACCAATTTGTATATTTCGTCCAATTTAATCATACCTTTACACCCACACTGAGGAAAGGGCAGTCATACATGGATCGTAAAATATAGCCCGCACCAAATCCAATTTTTGCTTCTTTAAATCTTTCCAAAATCAGTACATGGTTGCATTAGCCTTGTTAAAAGGTACAAAGGAAGAGAACACACTCTTAAAACTTGCAAAGACAGAACTCTTTACAATATAAAGGTGATCAAGAAAATATCCTATGAGTGCACAAACAAGTCTACTGATGTGAGCCATGTCACAAAGCAAAAGCAGTAACCAAACTCGTTTTGAAAGCAGGAAAAATACATGAAGTCCTTCAGAGTTTCAAACACAAGAAAGAATAAGAAATAGAGGAAAGAAGACAAAACCTGGTTCGTGAGTAAACCAACAAAAATGTCACTAAAAAACAATCTACAAGATTCTAAACAACTCCAAATTTCTTCTTCTTCTTTTTTCATTCTGCCTTGTACCATTTACTAGGCTCATCGGACTGAATTACAAATTCCACTTGAAAAATTGACTCCAACGAAATTTGAAGACCAAATAAGAATTCCCATCATTATTTCTTTATGGAAGTATCATCAGTCTAGCATCTAGATCATATTGCAAGTCCTGCCAAATACTAGATTTAAATATTGGAAGGAAAATGAATACTCAATCCACATGAGACTCAAAGGTTGCTGAGGAGGTAGCGGCATCTTCAGCCACAGCCCATCTTTTTAGTGTTCCATCACGGCTCCCAGTAAATAGGTAATCAGACCCAGATGTTGATGCCTTCAATACAGTCAAACAACTTATGCCTGCATAATGTTGCAAACAGAGAAACCATTCAATACTGTAACACAAGTATCTATGACTTAGCACCAGTACCATGCTAAGCTATATGGAAAGGAATATCTTGATGTTATATGCAAATAAACATTTACTACAATAAGACCCGCAAACTACTACCTGTGCACTTACATTTCAAACTTTCCCAATTTCCATAGAAATCGATAACAAGAGAAAAATAAGATCAAATAAGGAAGTCACTCGTACCACTAAACAATTGAACAAAAGCATCAAGTTTCTGAAAATAATTTACTACACGAAGACAAATAATAAACAACAACAAAAAACATTTCACAAGACCATGATTAAAACTCAAGCAATCCAAGCAAGACCAATAGAGAAATAGAAATTGAAGAAAGATTGTAATCAGAAGAGTCACTCACCGAAAAGAAACCAATCCAAAACCAAGTTCTTGCCTATTAACTTCAAACAAACTCTCCTCTCTCCTCTCTCTCTCTCGTTTCTGATCTCTCCCTAAGAAAGCACCCATCCGGAAATAAAAACGTATTCTTCTTCCCTCTTCCTATTTCTTCTTCTTTTCTTTCTTTCTCCTCTTCCCTCGATCATCCGTCTTTCCCGTCTCCTCCTCTATTTCTTTCTGTCTTTTAAAGTGCAAACTCTCAAAACCCAAAATTTGTCTCTCCCTCCTCTCCTCTCTCTATTTTCTTCTCAACATCTCTCTATTTCCCTTTCTAATTACTCTCCCTCTATCTTCTTTTCCATTTCATTTTGTTCCTCTCTTCGTCCCCCTGCTCTCTTCTTCTTTTTCTTTCTTTTCTTCTCTTCTTCTCCTTTTTGTTTTTCGTCCTCTGTTCTCCTCTTTCTCTTTCTTTTCTCTCACCCACGTCAACCACCCAAAACCAAAACCTTCTTATCTCTTAACAAAAATTAAACTGAAACAAAAATAGCAAAAAAATAAAGAAAAT
Organism: Rosa lucieae; assembly: GCA_024704745.1. Taxonomy (NCBI): domain Eukaryota; kingdom Viridiplantae; phylum Streptophyta; class Magnoliopsida; order Rosales; family Rosaceae; genus Rosa; species Rosa lucieae. The sequence continues at coordinate 20,295,496 of CM045492.1, forward strand.
TTCTTATATATATAAAATTAACATAAAGGTTTAACTAAAGAAAAAATATCACGAAAGTAAGAAAGGAATAAGAAATTAAAAGAAAAACAACAAACTCAAAGTCAAAAACACAAATAAGCTTCAAAGTCAGGTGCGGGATATCACAATATCCCCCTCTTAAAAAAAAAAATTTGTCCCCGAAATTTGCAAAATCTTGATCTCCACATGATAACCAAAACTATAGCTATGGTGCCACCACATGCAACAAAGCTAACCAGCAATAGAGCATGGAACCAATGCTTCATTCCTCCGCAGCAAAGTTGCAACACATAATTAATCCCACCAACAAAGTTCCAAAAGGAACTGAACAGTGACACCAGCAATAAACGTCAAACAACAACACCAAAAACAACAAGTACTCAAAACAAAAGAACTAAAATGAATAAATAAAATTAAACTTCCTTAATCAAGAAACAAAACGCTAATAGTAAATAGGTAGATCGAATTACCCACAACACTACTCAGACCACTAGTCTTACCTTTAACAAACAAAGGTAAACTGAAACTAATAGAAGAGTCTCACAATACAAAAAATAAAAATCTGAAGTACTAAAAGAACAGATCTAAAGAAGCCTATAAACAGACTCAACAACTTCAAACCCGTGAAACACATTAGAAGAAGATGTACACTAGTAAAAGAAACAAGAATCGTTCTCATTTTCCGAAAGAGAAAAAAAAAATACTAATAACAAAAAAATAAAACTGCAGCTTGAAGCATGCTTCGAATTTAAACATAAACTAGTAGTGTAACAAAACAAATATCAGTTACAGTGTTATCTAAGAGCAAATAAAATGCAGTTCATGTCAATATAGAAATCAACAAGAACTCCAAAAATTAACAACTCAACAAGGATAGAAACATATCGTACCAAGAAAATTAAGAAACAGTGCAAAACACAATACTAGAATCTTAACTAGCCCTACCCAATACTGGAATTTACATGGACAAAAATCAAGAAATTCAAATCAATGGGTTCAATTAGGTCCCAAAGAAGAATCAATGGGTTTTATAGAGAAACCCTAAAAAACAAAAGGGGTTTTCACGAAATTACCTTCATTTGCATCAGAGAAGAATCAGAATCCGCCATGGTCAAGTTTTTCAATTTCGTGTATAATACCAAGTCTACAAATGTAAAAATCAACAAATCAGAGAATGAATTCTAAGAAATTGAATCAACAAACCACTAAATGGAAAATAGGAACTCAAAGTTGAAACCTAATCTCAGAGATTGAGGATCGGGACGATGGCTTTACCGAGAGAAGTACCACTTGTCACGATACGAATCGATGAGCCGGTGTTCGATATCTAGAAGACCAATCAAAGTCTGACAAGAGGTCCGCCGTCAAGTGAAGTTGAAGGAGGAGCAGTCTCGCTAGGCCTCCCAAGCTGCGATTGGGATTGTAAGTACAATTCTTGTACATATCGTATTGGCATTCCCATACAAAACTATGACAAAGCCCTTTACTGATCTCGGAGAGTCACAGGTAATTGCATCTGCATAGGCATGGGATTTCAGTGTGTGTTGCAATCCCCGAGTCAGCTGTCAGTTTTATGTGGAGTCCGATTTTGGAAAGTTGGTTTTAGGTTTTATGTATTTATGTCTTTAAAAGATTTTTCTGAGTGTTAAAATCGTGGTGTTGATGCCTTAGGGTTTTTAGGACTTGTCTATTCCTAGTTGATTCTCTTGAAGATTGATTAGATTTCTTATGGAAAGTTACTTTCCTAATTAAAAGAGAATTAGGGTAGAATCTTGGTAGAGATGTTTTTGCCGTGAGTGCTTGATATATTTGAGAACATATGCACGGCAAAAAGGGTACTTTTCGTGAGGCAAGAATATTGATAGAGTCTTGCATGATTGTTTAAATCTTGTGTCTTCACAAAGAGTCATAACACTTGTTCCATGTATAAGTGTTGGTAATCATAGTTTCATATGCATCATACTTTCTCAAGATCAGTAGAGAGACGGTGAAGAAAGAAGAACAAGATTTGAAGATTGATCAAGAGAAGGAGTTCAAGAACGAAGACAAACTTTATATTAGATTTGGTGTGAATCTTATAGCCAAGCTAGCGCTATTCAAAGTTTGTAAAAGAACATATCCTTTTCAATATGATGATCTTTATTTTGGGTTCTCAAGAGTAAGAGCCCCGCAGTGTTTTTAATCTCATAGTTTGAGATTTTCACTGCGTAACCAAAAGTCTGGAGTTTGTTCCATTATTCATGATATTTGCCCAGTAGGGATTGATCCATATACTGCAATCCCCATTCTCCAGAAACTTATATTCCATCCTTGTATTTTTAGGGATGGCGAAGTCTTCGATGCCAGAGAGGCTCTGATGCAGAAACTAATTTGGTTGTCAGAGAGAGGAGAAAGGTCTAGGGTCTCAGTATGATGGATTTGGGGTCTAGGTGTAGAAGATAGATATGGGTGTAGAAGATAGAAGGAGAGATAAGAGAGGCCTGGGGTTTGGATCTTATGGATTTGGTGTCGATGCAGAAGATAGATATGGTTATGTCGAGAGAATTTTGGTACTGTGCGCGAAATTGAAAGAGTTTTGGAAAGAGTTTTTCTGAGTGAGGGTTTGGGACAGTTCGAGAGAGTAAGAAGCTTTGGGTCTGTGTCGAGAGAGATAAGGCCCTGTCGAGAGGGTGAGCTGATAGGAGCATTTTAATGCGACGTTTTAACTGCATTTCCCTACATTTTCTGCACCATTTCCTTAATAAAACTCTATTTAGGAAAGTTTCCATTCCTCGATTGGGAAAGTTCCTATTTGTACAAAGTTTCCATTTTTGTAGTTTCTATTTTTCATTTTTAGAAAGTTTCCCATTTTCAGTTTAGGAAAGTTACAATTTTTCATTTTAGGAAAGTTTCTATTTTTCATTAACAGTTTCTATTTTCAGGTCCTTGTCACAAAGGAGCTGAAATGAGCTCACAAATGGAGAGAGAAGCTAGCCAACGTTGGAGGGAGACAAGATGAAGTACAAAGGGAAGCACAAATGAGCAGAAATGAAGAAATGAAGTTTTCCTGGTCCAACCAGGAAACCCTGTCCAGAAAAGCAAAGCTTGCCAAAACAAGACTCTTGAGCCAACCAAGAATGGAGATCGAATTAATGAAGTGACATGGCATGGGAGAAGCTTCTTGAAGACTCTAGATGATGACATGGCATAAAGGTGGCGCATGGAGGTCCAAGAACTCTCAAGAATGAAGTGGATTTTCGGCAATTGGATTAAAAGCCCACAAAGCCCATGGAATTAGGGTTTGTGACGCAATGAAGAAACCCTAGAAAGAGTTTGCCGTGAAATATCAAGAGAGAAACAAGGAGATGGCGTGAAAAATCAGAAAATATAAAGAAGATTTCGGTGGAGATTTTCTAGGGAGATTTTCTTGGAATGAAATATTCTTGGAGAATTATATTATGTAATTGCCGTGAAGAATCAAGAGAGAAAATAGGAAGCAACGTGAAACCCTAGCTTTGGACGGCAAAGAGATATTCTCTAGAGAGTTTTAAGGAAAGAAAATATGTGTGGAGACCAAGAAAAGCTAAAAAGAAGTCTAGATACATTCCTTAATTCCTTAAAGGAAGTTTGGCCGAATTGAACTTTAAAAATCAGAAATTATCTCAAGGTATTTCGGCCAAGATTTCTAGGGAATTAAAAGAAAATTTTGTGATTGGTTGAACCACCTCATAGGGCTTATGTGGCAAGCAAGCATTGGAGGAAATTATGTGGAGTTATCACATTGTTGCCGCGAGATTATTGAGGAAGCACACGGCTTGGAGACCAAGTTGGCCGTGCCCCTATATATACTCCCCCTTTCTCAACGTCAAGGGTTCCTCTCTTTTACGTTCCACACTTGAGAAAAAAATCAGAAAATACCTAGAGTTGCCGTGAGGTTGCTCTCTCCTTTCTCCATCCTCTAGTCATCTCCACGAGTTCAAGCAAGGCCAAAGAAGAAGAAGAGAAGCCGTGAGCATCATCATCCACCACCAACCTTGAAGCTTGCTTTCGAGATTCAAGAGACCACAACATCAATTCGTTCATCTCATCTTCATCCACGGTGTAATCCGATTCTCCTTTGTACCCTTTGCTTTGAATTTCGTTGGTTATGAACTAGTTGACATATGTGTTTGAACAAAGTATTATTTCTGGAATTTTTATATGATTGAATGAAATTTTCAGATTCTATTATTGTAATTCGAAGGTTGCTTATGTGAGTTTGTTTAATTAAATTTGCTTTATAGATATCTTTCATATTTTAATCTTATGTGGTTCGAAACACTTAGGGTTTTTGTATGAATGGTGCTACAATTTAAGAACATGAATCAACTTTTTGGTTTTGTGTTCTTGAATCGAAAAGTAGTAAAGGTTTTGTGCAAAAACCGAATTTAATTAAAAAGGATTGCAATTAGGTGGACTTTTTCATACTAAGTTGCACACTTGAGTTGATAGCCTTTCTAGGTGTTTAATGCGTTGAATGTGTATGATTGACTAGCTTTCTAGGGCTTGAATGCATGTTTGATAGGATTGGTCTTTGTGCTTTCACTTAGATTAATTAGCATTGAAAAGTAAAAATGGGAAATTGTTTGCTTTCTAACGTTTCACATAATCAACTCCTTTCTCATGACTTAGATGAATAATATTAGGGTTTGAATCGATTTTAATCATAGTTTTCAGTTTTGATCTTTGTTCTCTCACTCCATTCGTATAGTTGTGTTTTTTTTGTGTTTTACTTGTTTTCTTTACTTAGGTTAATTTTCGAAATCCAAATCCAAAAATCCCCCTTTTTCGTGAATATGTATATACTTTGTTTTATTTTTGTAAATAATATACTTTGTGTTTTTATTAATTGTTTAATTGTCCTACATTGACAGGTGTACCCTCAATCCCCGGAATAGAACGATCCCTATTTACTATATACTAACGATGACATTTCAGGGTTAAATTATGCGCTTCCTTTTAAGTGTATCATGAGCTGCTTTGGGTTTTTTGTTGGTTTTTTACTTAAGTGTTAGGGTTTCAAGCCTGGCTTATATCAATTTAGACAAGACTCACACAACAGATTTTTTTTAAGAATGTGGTCTGAATGCAGCCATTTAAATTTGGGGTTTGTCTCCCATTAATTTGGCTTCCCTCTTTGGAGAGCTGGAAAAAAAGGGTGGTGGGAAATCTCCCTCTTTTCTGTCAAACGTATTGATCAGACCACAGTTTTATTGTTTCTCATCGTATGATTAATACATGTTGAGCAAAATTTTGGGGTTTGCGATGGGGTTTGGCACCACAGACATGGTGGGAAACTTGCAGCTCAATTTTTTTAGGGTCACATAACGATTCTATCCTTAAATGTCTTATGAACAAACTGATAATTCCACATTAGACGACAGATTTTATAAAAACGACGTCCGAAAAAATAAAAATCAATCAGACAATAGAAAACTATGATGCATCGTCTGAGGGGCGTCGTCTGATTCAATTTTTGTAGTAGTGTGAGTAGAGGCTAATAACACTTTAAGGAAACGACTCAAATCATACCTTAAAGTTGTTCTTCTATTTTCATTTTCTCCATTTTCCTATTTGTTGTATTATGGAAGTAATTTGCCGAAAACCTTTTTAGCAAACTCATTGAGTGAGGGCAAATTATACTTTAATGAAACGACTCAAGTCGTATCTCAAAATTATTCTTCTATTTTCTTTTTCTCCATATTTTTCTCATTCTATCAATACACTTTTATTCATTCTCCTATCTCATCAATATACCCAACGCGATAATGTACGGGGCCAGCGAGGAATATAACATGCAGCAACTTTTGTTTTTTTCCTTGATCTGAAACATGCAGCAACAGGTTGATACAGTAGAGTGAAATGATAATGCATTGAACTAACGAAGTACGAGTAGCACGTTCCCAGCTGCCATACCATATTTCTGCATTAATAGCGACCGAAGAAACCGACACACCCAACCCCATTTCCGCCACGTACTCTGCTCATAATAATAATATTCTTCTTCACTTCACGCGCATCCATCTATCCCCCAACCCCCCCTCTATAAATCCACCATGCATTAACCACAACACAATACTCAATAGAGCCCCCCCAAAAGCCACCGATTCATAAACGATGCCGAGACTACCACAATCCTTGCCACTGTTCCTCCTCCTTGTTGTTCCTCTTCTCTTCTTTTTCTTGGCCGAAGCTGAGTTGCCACCATCACCATCACCCTCCTCCTCTGCGTCCGCCGCGTGCAAGTCCACCCTCTACCCCAAGCTCTGCCGTTCGATTCTCTCCACCATCAGATCCTCCCCCTCCGACCCCTACAACTACGGCAAGTTCTCCATCAAGCAATGCCTCAAAAAGGCACAAAGACTCTCTAAAGCCCTCGACCAATTCCTCCACCACAACAAACGCTCCTCCTCCATGACCGACGCCGAGGCCAACGCTTTCAAGGACTGCCAGCAGTTGTCGGATCTGAACGTCGACTACTTGGAGGCCATCTCGACGGAGCTCAAGTCGGCCGAGCTGCTTAACCAGGAGATGGTGGACAAGGTGCAGACTCTACTGAGTGGGATAGTGACAAACCAGCAGACCTGCTACGATGGGCTGGTTGTGGCCAAGAGCAGCATTGTCGACACTAGCACGAGTCCCTTGTCGGTAGCCTTGTCCAATGCCACGCAGCTCTACAGTGTATCGCTTGGGTTGGTCACTCATTCTTTGGCTCGAAACCTCAAGAAGCATAAGAAACGAAACGGCTTTGTTTCTCATGAGGGTCACAAAATCCGGGAGCCACTTGAAACGTTCATCGAGGTACGTGTGCTTGCTTTTTCACTAGAGCCCTCTTACCTAAATCTGGCATAGTACGTGGTATTATTTAATTGGAAACTCTGTAGCATATCTGGACCATCTTGTAGCTGAGGCGCCTATATAACTAGCTTTGTAGAAAAATTTTAAAAAATTATATAGTTTTGTTTAAATTTGCATCATACTGTCATACACTCATCCATATGCAACTATATGAAATTTTAAGGTAGCGAAGCGTAATTAATAATTAGAAATTTAGGAGGGAAATCCAGTAAAGGAGGATTATATAGCACAAACAAAAATTCATCAAGAATTATATCCAAAAAAAAAAATTCATCAAGAATTACTAGCATATGTGAGATTTTTTTGTTGGATTCTTTTTTAAGCAGGACTTCGATTTACTTTTTCGCTCGTCCAAATTTTGTATATTTCTTTCTTTGCTATTTTGATAGTAGACAATAGTTTTTGCTTTCCTTCCTCTATAAAACTGAGAGTTGAACTGAAGCCGTGTGAACATAGTTCGACCTGTCGACACGTACTGAGATGGTAAAAAAAAAAAATTGACCCGGTCCACAAAAATAAAAAGTTACCTAAATGTCTTTTTGAAGTAGTAATTAGTTATGATATTAAACCGGAAGAGTGGCACGTTCATGATTATGCCCATGAGGTTTACATCAGAATTAGATAGGAAGGGAATGTGGATGATAGATACATACTAGATTAGATGGTAGATTAATTAGAAGGTGCGTGCGGTCCACCAAGATCTTAGATTAATTAAACATTCTTAGTTTCGTGTGACCATGTATGTGTAAATTCAGATGAATACTGAGTGATGGGTCAACTACGTAATGTGAATAATAAGGAAAGTCAAACCTATCAATAATTGCTTGATGTCCACCAGAAGTAGTTGGGACAGCTGGCCACTTAACTGAGGTCATGACATGTGCATAGAGAGAGAGAGAGAGAGAGAGAGAGAGAGGCATTTCCACGGTTCTACCGTTCACATCAGGTCATCATGGCCATTCCCTTATTTCCTCAGTCCTCACCATCACCAACGTCCAACTGAAGCACGGCACCACCCCTCGAATACTCATAACCTAACTACATTAATTTGTACCCATTTCTTGACGGTCAATCAATTACATTTCACCATGAGTAAAAATTTATAGACCGTACCATGTTACGTTGTTAGATTAATTACTAATGAGTGTGGGCATATGAGTTCAGGTTGGTCGAGTGGTCTAGCATGAAACTCCATGTCTTAGCATTTGAATATAAACTCTAACGAGTTTGTGGCCAGCAGGTTTGAACGTTTTTCAGATACGCGCGCATGTGGCAGAAGATTAGTCTAATTTTATTGAGATACTTTCGTGGACCTCAATCTTTATACTAATTAGGTGGGTGGGTGTGTTACTAACTCGCTAACGTAACTGATCGAGGTGTCTCACAACCTCACCTTGATCAAAAAAATTAAAAAAATGAAATACTCTTCAATATAATAATTTCACCCCTTTTGTTTTTCATTGTTATCAAAGTGGAATTAAAACTATTTGACCAATAGTTTTGATTAGTGGTTCAACACAATAACATGGTATAAAATAGAAGTAATCCCATGTGACTTAGACATGGCATGAAAGACATTTCCACATTTTAATGATATTATATATTTTTTTAATCTTAATTATGAGTTTACGTTTTTAGAATATTATACAATATCAAGAACAAATAAATAATACTAGCCTTCTTCATACATACTCTATATGTGTAATAGTTAAAAAAAATGAAATAAAATAATTATTGCAGAGAAAAAATAGTGAGAGAGAAAAGTAGGGGTTGTGGGATCATTTATTTTTAATTTTCTTAATAAAAATCTATTTTACAATTGTCATATTTACTCTTCCAATTTATTTTTTCTCGAAGTTTTTTAATTTTTCCAGGTTAAATATGTCAAAATTTTCAGTTTTAACTAACAAAGTCTCTTCTCTTAATAATAGTATAAATATGTTTTTACCAAAAAAAATAAAATTATATATGGCATGTGCAAGTTATATACTCTCACCCAAAAAAAAGAAAAAGCAAATGATATATGAGGAAGATCTAAAAATGAATGACTATGATCTTGCAGGGTCTAAGGAAGAGTTCTTCAAAAAATTCGAGGGGTGAGAGAATTCTCGAGGAAATGGAGAGCAGTGGCATTATAGTTAATGACACTGTCATTGTGAGTCCACATGGTACCGACAACTTCACTTCCATTGGAGCTGCCATTGAGTCTGCACCTAACAACACAGAGCCAGAAGATGGATATTTTGTAATCTATGCAAGAAAAGGGCACTATAAGGAATATGTTGTCGTCCCCAAATATAAGAAGAACATAATGCTGCTCGGAGATGGAATTAATAAGACTATCATTACTGGAAAACACAATTTTGTCGATGGCTGGACTACTTTCAATTCCTCGACCTTTGGTAAGTACATACATGCCTAGCTGGCTAGCTACTACTTTCGTTTTTGTAATTACCAATATCCGACCTATAAGCTATAAACCGCATAATGTGGTTAACTAGCTCGTATAACAAATTGACAAATCTGAACAATGGAGATTTAGATATATAATTTTAACAATTATGTTGCAGCTGTTTCGGGAGAGCGATTTGTGGCCATAGATGTTACCTTCAAGAACACCGCAGGTCCAGAAAAGCACCAAGCAGTGGCTGTAAGAAACAATGCAGACTTCTCTACATTTTATAGATGCAGTTTCGAAGGGTATCAGGACACTCTATATGCACATTCTCTAAGGCAATTCTACAAAGAATGTGACATATACGGAACTGTAGACTTCATCTTCGGCAATGCTGCTGCTGTCTTCCAGAGTTGCAACTTGTACGCCCGAAAACCCATGCCGAACCAGAAAAACGCATTCACTGCACAGGGACGAACTGACCCGAATCAAAACACGGGAATCTCAATCCACAACTGCACTATTCAAGCTGCACCAGACTTGGCAATGGACTTGAACTCAACTCTAAATTTTTTGGGAAGGCCTTGGAAGTTGTACTCTAGGACTGTGATCATGCAGTCTTATATTGGCCCTTTGATCAGTGCTGTTGGGTGGTTGGAATGGAATGGGACTGTTGGATTAGACACCTTATATTATGGTGAGTTTGAGAATCATGGACCTGGAGCTAATACTAGTATGAGAGTACATTGGCCTGGTTACAGTCTCATGAATGCTACACAAGCTCTCAATTTTACAGTGCTCAACTTCACATTGGGGGACACTTGGTTGCCTGACACAGATATACCCTTCTCTGCAGGTTTAATTGGGAATTAACTGAAGTATTCTATAAAAAAATATATATAAATATAAAAAATTTGTTCATTAGTTGCATTTAGTGGAACTCTGTAATTAAGGACTTGTTGGTCTGAAATTTATTGCCTTGGAACTCTGTATTTAGCAATTTCTTTTTTCTTTGTTCTGTTTTTGATATTATATTAACCGTCATGAAAGGTATTTGTGGCCATCATTCTAATTAAATGTAACCTTATTTTTCCTATAACGTTAGTAGAGATTTGAGCCTTTAATTTACTCACACTCAAGACAAGAGCTAGGGGTCGTCAAAGAGGGTCAATTGACCCTTCTGACTTCAGCTTTTATGTTGGAATTATGTGACGTTTCTAGTTAATTTCACGTAAAGTCTTTATTGATCCTTCTACCTCTTTCCAAATTTTATGACTCTTCTTTTTTTTTTTTACATTTTAGTAAATTATCTAAATTCCAATAGATTGAAGCCACAAAAGGCAACCATATGAAAAAGCCATAAAATTATCATTTATTATTTACTACGAAAATTCAATTCTTTTATATATAAAGATATATACTAAGTTATTTCGATCATATTCATAACCCTCCTTGATAGGATTTTTGGGTATGCCACTGCTCACACTTGAGCTTTTAGTAATTAAGTGTGCAGGATATCAACCTGGTGTCATAATATTAATGTCACACATAAACAATAATTAACATTTCAAAGACTGTTGGTTCCAAAATGTAATCACTCATATGGTAGAGCACTCCCCTTCCATGCGAGAGGAACAAGCGTACAGGGTTCATAATTATATAACTCGTCTTTCATATTTGTGATTTTATTGACAACTGCCAAAAAATGGGTACGTAAAACTGTAAAAGTATAGGAAGCGAAACAAAACAGTGATCATATATGATCTTAAAGGAAAAGGAAAAAAGAAAGAACAAATAAACAATCCTGTTCATGAAGACCACCAAATGGTCAGAGGTTGGATTTATAGGGAACACTAGCATCGGAGATCCAATTGGTTCCTTCAAGAAATGAGTGCACGGTAAATTTGCCGGCCACTTTGCTGGTTATTGTTTTCAAGCCCTTCCACTTAACTCTATTCTTTGTCACAGAACCAGGTCCGAAATTCTGAAATTCGGAGTAAAAAATGGAGTCAGGTGCCGTTGTGCCTACCCATGGCAACCATCCATCTGGGTGAATCAAGCTTCCCATGAATGTTTGCATGTACACTGTTGTGGAGTAATTCTTCCAAGGTCTCCCGAGGTAAGTCTTAACCGAAGACAAGTCTCCAAAAGGGGAAATGGTGCAGTTCTGAAATGCGATTCCCGTGTTTTGGTTGGGGTCGATTTTGCCTTGTGCCGTGATTGTGTTCTGCTGGCCAACCATTGGTACCTTGGGGAACACCTTACAGTTTTGGAGGACTACTGCTGAGTTTCCGAAAATGAAATCAACTGTTCCGTAAATGTTGCATTCCCGGTAGAATTGGCGATTGGCATGAACGTAGAGCGAGTCCTGGAAAGCATCAATGTGGCATCTGTAGAACACCGTCTGGTCAGCACTCGACATTAGTGCCACCGCCTGGTGCTTGGCCGCTCCGGCTGTGTTACGAATTCCAATGTCTCTGGCGACGAATCCCTTACCAAATACCGCTGCACACAAGGCCGAAACTCAAAATCAGATGGCACTATTGAATAAGGTGTCATTGCATTGTTGATGATGCACGTTAATTGCTAAACACATGGTGCAAATAACAAACTCTATTCCAATCAGTTATACTGATCGCATCTGTTTTTTGTTTTTTTGAAACACTGATCGCATCTTTAATAAACAAAGATCAGAGAATAAGAGTTTAAGTTATCTGTAAAACAAGTAATCCTAGAGTGATTATATATTGACCAAATGATGTGAGAGATGACATGTACGTACTTGGTCGAGTATCATTAGATTTTGTTATCAACTGATGTGTTCAGTGAAAATGAATGTGGTCCATTTTCTATTTTTTTCCTTTAGAAATAAATTTAAGTATCTAGTGAATGTAATGAATACTTGTTATAGGAGAATGAGTCTCGGAAATTAACTTACCGAATGTTGCACTGGAAAAGGTGGGAGTTCCATCCACAACGTTGAGGCTGGCAGACACAATAGTTGAAGTCATTCCATCGCCGACCACCACAACATTCCACTTGGACTTCTCCACTCGAACATTCTCGAAATAAACACCCTTCTTCACGTAGATGACTGTTCTCTTCTTGCTTTTGTCCGGCACAGCCTTCAGTGCAGCACCTACTGTCTTGTACTTGCCACTCCCATCTTTGGCCACAACAATGTTGGCCTTATTCCGCAAATCTGAACTTTCAATTAGCCTGCGGTCTGTCTGGTGCAGCCACTCCGGCATGCCATGGCTAGCTGCGGCACCATCGTGACTCAGCAACCGCCTTAGCTTCACAGAGTTGGCTACTTTCGAAATCCAAGAGACAATGGCAAGGCTGTTACTAGTTAGTTCAGTAGAAGTCTTGAGATACTTTTCAATGGTAGCTTTTAGATCTCCTTTTGCATCCTCAAACCCATCTACACATGACTGCTGGTAAGTTCCTGCAGAGCTCAACCATGTTTTAAGATCTTCAACCACTTCGACCAAGGAACCATCCCCGGACAACGACTCGTTGAGATGATCCAAGGCAAGACTCAGAAGCTCGCCACAGTTTTTCAAAGCTGCCACGGACAATTTGTCCGTGACAGTACCTTTGAAAAGCCCTTGATCGGAAATTTGAGTAGCAGCTTTGGACAGTTCAGTAATTGCCACTTGAATTGACAACTTGAACAAATCCTCAGGCTTAAAATTGCTGGAGTTTACAATAGGACCAAGACTAGAATAACACGAGTCCTGGTACAATGTCACGTCACAAACGGCTTTGACGGAAGCGGAAAGCGTACCTTTGCCATTGTCGTCACCTTTTTTGGAGTTATGAGTAGCGGTTCCAACCACGGCGGCAACTACGACGCAGACAAGAACTATGGAGGAAATGGATATGATGGCGACTCTCCTGCAAGTCTTGCGACGAGCATCAAGCTTGGCTTGGTCGGATTCACTGACTTTGCCGTAAGCTTTGAAGGAAGACATGCTTGTTTATGCTCTTGTGTTTCTACTTCTTTCTGTTTGTGGATTGCATTAGGGCTGGTGGGGTGTTTGTGTTTATATATAAAAGGAAATGGAAGCATATATGCTTGAATTAACATAGGTATTGGTAGGCAGACGCGGTACTACGTGCATTGCACTATTCTATAATGTTATCAACTTAATTCCAACAGCTGGAGTGCTGCACATGTAGGAAGTAGGAACCTCGAATAATATAGAGATGTGGTGCAGTCATCATTTTCTTTAAACAACAACACACACTATTTCTTTTTCTTTGTTTTTGAATTAATTACACAATATCACCTAAATTATGAGCTCATTTTCATTTTCTTGGGGTTCGAAGTTTTTCAAGGGCAGTTTGGCTTTGTGAGGAGGGAGAGAGAAAAGAGAAGTATCGGCTTGGCTTTTTGTTTTGCAGCTTGGCTTTGGAATCTAAGTATAGTTAGTGAAGTTTTAGGTTTTTATTTAACATAGATTAATCCGCAAGGAAGTCATTTACCTAACTACCTAGTTAGTGAGGAGGCTCATGCCATTTTTTTATTGAGCATGCTCTACAGTTAGTTCTATGCAGCTAACTAACTCACAGAGGTCTGTGTCAAGCATCAGTTCTCGTTATGCAAGTAAAAGACACCCACTAAGCACTCACATAATTTTGCTTTTAGATATTATAAAAACCTCTAATACTTGGTATGTCCAAGTAGCAGTAAAAGGGTAATATTAATTAATAATTCAAATTCAAATTTCATATCCCTGATACTTACCTCATCTCATACAGCTTAAACATGATCTTTACATGTCAACGTATAAATGAAGGGCTAGATAGTTATTTTAGCTTCAGATTTCTAAATTTGGAGTGTTGCTTCGACTAGAACTCTCGTGTCTGATCCGTTTAATTAATTGTCAGCCTGTAGTGTCTATCCAAGTGATTGTCAGCCCTAAGCCTTCATTTTCTCTTCTTTTTGGCCAGGAAACTTATGAGTATGGCTCATATTACATCACCAAGAGTGTTAGCTTCCAACTACAATTGTCTGCCTTGTTGGGGGTGATCCACTTGTAATGTTCTGGTATAACCCCTTGCAAGTTTTCATTGTAGAGAGTTGCTTTGGAGTAGAAGAGAACTAGAACTGGGATAAATTTATTGGGAATGTATGATATGAACTCAGACAGTCACTTTATCAGGTTCTATAAGTTTGTTGTATGCGGGTTCAGATTTGGGCCTCATCCTCAATTAGGCTAATATTCTCTAACGCTCTATATCTGGGATCCCGGAGGAATGACCCTAATCCATTTGCTTACGTTTCGAGTTAACTTTCTTCTACTTGCAATTTTCGGGTTAGCTTAATAATGAAGGATACTTATTTCATATGGAGGCCAACTGCATAGTGGTGGTTGGGTATCAAAAATGGATTAAATTCTTTTTTTGCAGTACAAGAAAAGTGATCATTCACGACGCGATATTTACAACGTGCATTAAATGCGCGCCGTGAATGAATATTATATACAACGAATAATAAAAGCACGTCGTGGATGATCCACTTCAATTACATTTTTTACGGTGTGCATAGTATGCGCGCCATTAAACTTGTGATATTGTTTTCATTAAAGGCGTGCAGCGTGTGCGTGCTGTTCTGAATGTCGTGATTCTGCAAAAGCGCCAAAATTTTTGGCCAAATATTAAACTTCCCTCTCGAATGAAAAGGAAAGAGATAGAAAGCTTACTCTCTCCCTCTCCCTCTCAGAGACTCTCTCTCCCTCTCAAAATCTCCTCCACTCCCGAAACCCTAAAACATTGCCTCTTCTCCTCCTTCTCCACTCGCAACCCTATCCCTGCCGCCCAGTTTTCCCTCCTCGTCTTCTCCGGCAGGACCGTAAATGACCTATTTTTCTGTAGTGTTGTGTTTATGATATTTTAGTTTTTCCTGCAAACTGATGGTGTTTATATACTCTTTTTTTGTTTCTATGAGTCTCAATTGAACTAAGGTATTTTGAGCACTATAATTGTGTGTATTGGTGAGCACCACAATTATGTGCATTGGTGAGCAGCACATCTGATTTTCTGGGATAAGGATAGTCTACAACATCTTGTAATTGAATTGTTATTTTATTTTCAAGAAGTGAGCTTCAAATATGTACTAGAACAAACATTTTGACAACTTATGGTTTGTTCGATATACATTAGGATTTCATATTACCCTATTAGGTTAAAGTTTAGCTCCTACTAATAAGGATGTCCTTATTAACTATTGTAGCTATCGTTTATGATTTAATACAAGTTAAGTTCTTCAGTTATATATATATATATATATATATATATATATATACAGATCCTATCCAGAACGAGGCCTCGCTCTGAATTTAAATGCGAGGTTGGAGTTTAGGGTCACTTTTCGGTCTCATATCCACATCTCAACTTTTTAGGTACTAATGTATAGATCATCTCTACAAAATTTCAGCCAAATTGATGGTCATTAAGGCATTGATAACTGCCTTAAAGCTAGTACGGTCCAGGTTGGATAGATTTAGTTAGTCCATTGGTTTAAGTGAGTTAGATACCTTAAAATCATTAATTTGGCTGAAATTTTGCAGAGATGATCTATACATTAGTACCTAAAAGCTGAACGGTTAAGATATGGATATGAGACCGAAAAGTGATCTTAAACTCCAACCTTGCACTTTAATTTCAGAGCGAGGCCTAGCTCTAGATAGGATCTGTATATATATATATATATATATATACAGGTCCGATCAAGTGCGGACGTAGACGTAGTAGGCGACTTCTAGGCGGCGATGCCGGCGCGGGGCTTGCAGGAGGGAGGCCGGAGGCTTCCCGGACCGTTCTGGGCACCGTTCGAGGTCGGAGGAGGTCGGGCTTGCCGGTTTTTGGGCAGCCACCTCACCTGCAACTGCAGATTCTGTGCAGCACCGCAAAACCCGTCTCTGGTGACTCCACCCGACCGCAAACCCCTCCGCACGACCCCTGGCCTCCCTCTGGCAAGCCGCGCAGCGCCGTCGTCGCTCGATCGAGCCAGGAGCAGCGACGTCCACACTTTTTCTGGGTTGCGGACGTTCGCTCTCGAACTGCTCCGTATATATATATATATAGGCCCCTTCCAAAGCGGACGTCCGCACTTCTCTAAAGTGCGGACGGCGATGCAGCGGAGGTGTTCCAAGCGGCGATGGCTACGCAGGGCTTGCAAGAGGGAGGCCGGAGGCATCTCGGACGATTCTGGGCAGTGTTCAAGGTTGGTGGAGGTCGGGGTTGCAGGTTGTATTTTATACAGTAAGAGATTAATTTGGTGTTTGGATTGAATGCCTGATTGTGTGACTATCGTTTTCATAATCAAACCCCATAACGGGGTGTGGGGGTGGGATGACTACAAGGCTGGAAAGCTCCTTCTGATGGTTGGTTGAAAATTAATATGGATGTTCCTTTGATAACTATACTAAACAGGGTGGTATTGGAGTGATCATTAGACTCTTCAGGGGCTTGTTTTGGTGGGTTCTACAGAACAATTCGTAATGTCTTCTCAGCAGAACAGGTTGAGGCATTGGTGGGGAGGGTGGCAGTCTCACATGCTTTAGAGCAAGGACTCTCTCTGGTCATCTTTGAGACAGATTCTTTGGTATTTGTTCAAGCAGTCAACTAAGTGTCATCCCCCATACTTTCTCCTTGGGTCGTGTATATGATGATATTATCTGTGATTTCCTTTAGATCCCGAGTTCTTATTTTACTTATGCTTATCGTCAGGCTAATACTGTAGCCCATAAATTAGCTAATTATGCTCGTTCTTTTTCTCAAGATGTTAGTTGGGTGTCCGTTTCCCCGGTTTTTATTCTGGATGTAATTGAGAATGAGTTTTCTCCTAATTAATAAAGAGTTGTCAGTTGATTCAAAAAAAAAATTTACTTTTTAATGTATAGTACACTTGTATTTCGATTTGTTTTAGTAAGCACTAGAAATTAAATTATTATTTTTTCTTAATTTTCATGTACATGCTAAGATAACCATCTTTCGGCTAATCTAACCTCCTCCATCCCTCGGACCAACAAGGGGTAGTACATGAATATTCACCTGTTGTCCATCGACTACGCCTTTGACTCACCCTTCGTGGACGAACCGCAGTAGATTTACTAGAATGATTGGTAGGTAGATCAAATTTATCATAGTACTTAAAGAATAAAAAATCAAACATTAAAATACAAAAGGGAACAAATTTAAAACTACAGTATTTCAATAAATTATAAATATTCCAAAAGTATATAAATTTATTTGTTTTAGTAAGAGCTAGAAAACTTATTAATTTTTTTTTAAAATTTTTATATGCATGCCAAGTGAGTAAATGTGTTAGTAGAGCACTAGATTTTCTAGAGTGATTGATACGTAGGTCAAATAAATTTATTTGACATAATTTTAGTACAACAAATAGCTTTATGTGAATTATAAATTTCATAGTACTTGTAGAAAAAAACAGAAAAAGAATCTGAACATTAAAATACAAAAGGTAACAATTATAAAAGTACAGCATCTCAATAAATGTTAAATCTTCCAGATAATTTCTTTTTCCCCACTAAGCTGTTAAAAAGTGACCCCAAAAAAAAAAAAAATTTACAAAAGAAAAAAAAAAGTGCTATAAAACCAACCAATGAAAAGAAAGTAGAGTTGGAAACTTTTGCCGAACTTTTGTCCAGACTTATGTGATGATGTAGGTAAGTCACATGTGCACAAACTTTATGGTGGTGATGATGACAAATATGATAGAGATAGATAGATAGATGGATGGATATCTATCTATATATTAATTTACAATTACACCATGTGCTTCCATTACTTGTCCAAATATGAAGGGCTCAGTCTTCCCATTTTTAGTGCACTATGCTATCACAATATACAACCAAATTTGTTGTCTTTTATGCCTGATTTAACCCCAATTTTTGGAAATGGAAAGTCAGCAAAGAGTATTATGGTAATTAATAACAACGCCATTTATGATTTAATATTCGTTTTTATAGTAATAATGTAAATTAGCCATTTGGCCTCCTCCTACGAAATTCAGGTGCTTCCTTTCTTTATTAAAAGACCAAACGGCGTCGTCCACCAACCAAAGGCCCTAATTACAAATAGCTAATTCAAGCAACAATATCTCAGACTTTATTTTATTTTTTTTCAATGGACTCCTTAAATTGGATATATGCAATTTAAGTCACAAATTAATTTTTAATTTCTCTTTTGAAAATAGAACCGAATGTTATATGTAATCTTGTGCAACTATTTAAGTTATTACTTCATTCTGAGGTTACTTTTTCTTTGCGTGTGTATTGGTTCCATCATTAGTTCTTACCATTACTATACCGAACAATTTAAATGAAAAATTCAATAAACTTAGTACACGTAAGCCATGCGTTTTAAATATAAATTTGATGTCGGTATTTTATTAATTTAATTTTTTTTTATGTGCCATATCAGGCTTTAACGAAAAAGAAATAGAACTTGTTGGTATGTGATAAAATCATCGCTCTGTAAGATAGGAGCGCCACATGGAAAAAAAAGATTGATTCAAGAAAAATAGTATCTCGAAGTGTCTTAAATGTGTTTCGGTGTATTTTTCTCTTAAAGGAAAAATGTTGAATAGGGTGTTTGGTGAAAGCACCAAGGGCTTGGGTGTGAGCAAACACACAGAGGAGAAACCCAACGCCTATAAAAGTCTCCCATATCCAAAACGAAAGGTCCCACGCCTCAACCACGGTTAAAAACGTAACCAGAGACCTGGTTAAATAATAAGTCCAACCCTCTCCCCCTGTCTCTCTCTGCATCTCTCTCTCTCTCTCTCTCTCTCTAAAGAGAAGAAATTTAGATACTGTAGTAGAGCTTTGTTCCACCTAGCTTTGTCCCTGCAGTCACCCCCGTCTCTCTCTCTCTTCTTTTTCTTGTTCTTCGTCCTTCCATTAAGAAAAGAAAAAGAAAACCCACTAAAAAGAACTGTCCTTTCATCTCTCTCTCTCTCTCTCTCTCTCTCTGTGAGCAAAGAAGAGAGGAGCAATCAGAGACTGCTGTCAGGAGCTTCAGTGGCTTCATTATCAATCTGGTACCTTCATTTTCTTCTCGTTTAATTCGTTTGATATTCCTCATGTCCACACCATTAATTAATAATAAATACATATTCTTTTTTACATGCTATGTGAATATTTTCTTTGATGGATTTTGAGGGTTGATCCTTGTGAGTCATTTATATGTAACTACTGTTTTGTTCTTCTGTGAGTCTTATGTGTATTGTTTCTCGTTTGTTGTTGTTTGGTTTTGGTTCGTCTGCTTCATTGTTATTATTATTAAGTTTTTTTTTTTAGTTTTTGTTTTGAGTTTGATCTCTTTCGTTTTCGTTATTTGTCTCTCTATAGATTTGGATTTGAACAGATATTTGATCCAAAAGACGTTTTTGCAGACTTACCCGGGATTTCAGGTTTTATATTAAATGATGGCAAAAAAAATAAAATTAACGATTGAATTTATGTTGCTTAGATAGCTGGAAAATTTGCTGTAACCTGCGTTATAAGCTATATTGCAGCTTGTGTAAGCCGAGAAATCTGATAACTTAGGAATGTTTTGTACTCAATCATAGCACTTTTTTGTGAAAGAAAATGAATCGATCCGGATAATAGTGGATCTGGGTATCCCTGGTTCTATAATTTCTGCTAGTAATATTGGAGGGTATTTACTTGCTGCTCAAATTTGGTTTCTACTGTAATTATTTCCTGCTGTCTGTCTTGCTGTTGGATATTTTGGGTCCTTTACTTGTTTGTGAAACTCATCTTTACTACTGGTTTGCATGCCGCGCTATTTTTCTTTTTTTCGTGTGCATGTTAGATTTGAAAACAGTGAGATCTGTTCTGTTTTCCTTTTCCTTATTGGATTGTATATGTTTCTTTCTGTTTTTGGTTTTAATTTGTGGTCTGTGTGAATGCTTACGGAGTTTCTACTTATTGAATCAATTACTTTCGCGTTCTGATTAATTATATTTATGGAATTACATACTCTCCGTATTTTTTTCTTTCATTGAACCAGAGCTATTATTGGTAGTTCACTGTATCTGATGTCATTTGTGATAATTGTATGTTTAACTGACTTGTTTGTAATTTATTTCATCTGCAGATCAAATACAATTCGTTTACATCTTGGGGTAACTGTGTGCAAGATTGAAATTGATTGTAAGAGGTTGGTGAGGTTGACAGGGACAGCATCTAAGTAACAGATTACTATAAAATTATATAATCAGGGTTGTTCTTTCGGTCGTCGTGAAATGGGGATGTTTGAGGAGCTGGGTTTCTGTGGAAATCTTGATTTCCTTTCAGCTGCTGCTGGCGAAGGTGAGGTGGTTCTAGAGCAAGAACCAGAGGCAACTGTAGAGGAGGATTATAGTGATGAAGAAATGGATGTTGATGAGCTCGAAAGGAGGATGTGGAGAGATCGGATTCTATTGAGGCGGCTTAGAGAACAAAATAAGGGAAAGGAAGGAGCTGACAATGCAAGGCAGCGCCAATCACAGGAACAAGCTCGGAGGAAGAAGATGTCACGGGCACAAGATGGAATCCTGAAATATATGCTGAAAATGATGGAAGTTTGTAAAGCTCAGGGTTTTGTTTATGGGATTATACCTGAAAAAGGAAAACCAGTGAGTGGTGCCTCTGACAATCTTCGAGAATGGTGGAAGGACAAAGTAAGATTTGATCGTAATGGCCCAGCTGCCATTTCCAAATATCAGGCAGATAATTCAATCCCTGGTTTGATGGAAGACTGCATTTCAGTGGCATCCACTCCACACACCCTGCAGGAGCTCCAGGACACCACTCTTGGTTCACTTTTGTCAGCCCTGATGCAGCACTGTGACCCACCCCAAAGGCGTTTCCCATTGGAGAAGGGTGTTTCCCCACCATGGTGGCCAACTGGTAATGAGGAATGGTGGCCTCAATTGAACTTGGCCAATCAGGGACCTCCCCCATACAAGAAGCCTCATGATCTGAAGAAGGCATGGAAGGTCAGTGTTCTCACAGCTGTGATAAAGCACATGTCACCTGATATTAACAAGATCCGCAAGCTTGTTCGTCAGTCGAAATGTTTGCAGGACAAAATGACTGCCAAGGAAAGTGCCACATGGCTGGCCATTATACACCAGGAGGAAGTTATGGCCAGGAAGATGTTCCCTGATAAGTGTCCACCTTTATCTGCTGGTGGGAGTGGATCTTTCGTAATCAGTGGTACCAGTGACTATGATGTTGAAGGGGTTGATGATGAACAGAATGTTGAAGTTGAGGATTGCAAACCTCTTCTGAATCACTTCAATATGGGAAGTATTGGACAAAGACCTCAGATTAAGGGAGAGCTTATTGAGACCAACTCGGATTTTGGTAAGAAGAGGAAGCAGCAGCAGGCTGAAGAGCCACAAATGATGCTTAATCAGAAGGTTTACACCTGTGAATTCCTGCAATGCCCATATAGTGATTATCGCATTGGTGGCTTTTGTGACATTACTGCTAGAAACAATCATCAGATGAGTTGCCCATACAGGAATAATTTTTCACCAGTGTTTGCAATGCCAAACTTGCTTGACAATGACAAACCTGCAGGCTTCCCTCTACCAGTTGCTCAAGCTAAGCCAGCAGTCATACAACAGGTGAACCAGACAAGCCATTACAATGTTTCAGGACTCGGACTTGCAGATGATGGGCAGAAAATGATATCCGAGCTTATGTCATCCTATGATACCAATGCTCAGCACAGCCCGAATCCTGGCAACCTCAATGCTGTACAAGACCACAACCACCAGCAGGCAAAATTTCAGTATCCAGTGAATGATAACTTCTATGGTCAAGGGATGGTTATGGATCGTAACAATGTGCCTGAACCAACACCGATGCCCATGCTTCAACAAGTTTTCCCATCGCCTGAAGTTCAGTTTGATCAGTGCAAGGTATTTGATTCTGCCTTTGGTAACAATCCGAATGATGTTATTCCTGACTTGAGGTTTGGATCTGGATCTCAGTTTAGCTTGGCATCGCCGGACTATAATGTTGGTAACTCACTGCTGAAGCAAGATGCTGCATCATTTTGGTACATCTGAACAAGTTTTATGTCGGCTTCTCCAATATATGGATGAGTCTGTATATTATGGGGGGAAACGGTTCATCTTCTATACACAGTATTTCTTTATCTTTCTGTTAAGGTTTTAGTTACTTAGTTCTTATATAGTTATATATGTCCCCGGACTTGTTAGATCCTAAGAAATTGGGGGGTGTGTCACAGCAAGTTTATTGTTCAGTATATATAGTTGGTTAAGTAGGCCAATAAAAAGGACCGGAAAAGCCCCACCTAGCTGATTGGCAATCAGTGCTTTTGTTAGAGTCATTTTCCGGTTCCCAAGGTCAATATTGGCAACCAAGTATTATGATTGTTATGTTATTTATATACACAGACATTTATTTATGTGGTGCTTTCTTTCATCATGTCTTGGTTTTTTGGTTTCAACGGTTCTTTTTCTGTCTCCAAGGATATTCTTTCTGCCCGCTATTCTGTGATAATTCTACCACGTTTCTTGCATGCCCTACTCTATTTCACCGTTAATCTGGTGAGAACAGAGATGACATATATATATGAGACCCTCCACCCTATTGAGGAGCATGAGTGCTGGTTAGAAGATCGTACACAAGAGGTGAAAAGAATATGGGAGGTGAAAAAAATGGTAAAGCCTTCACCGAATAAAACACTGCATGCAGTAATATCACTATTGGCCACTTTGGTACGATAAAACTTGGAACCAGTTCAGTTAATATGTGCAGAATATGCTCTCTGCACTATAGACAAAGCAAGTGATGACTGACTTCTCAGTGCCTTTCTCTCTTTCTCTTTGTCGTGCCATACCGCCAAAATGGGCGGCTGGCCTGAAATTCAGTGCATGCAGACAAATGAACTTGCTCTGGCCCCTCCCCCTCTACTCCACTCCTCTTCACTCCAAGCCATTGCCTTTGATATTTTGCAGGGTTCATTATATTGGATTGGATTGGAATTAGTGGCCAAATGAGAACCACATGAAAGTGTTTGTCAGTTGACGTTTGACTAGACAGTAGATGAGGACTCTTTTCGAGTCCGTTCTTTTCTTTTCAGAGGAGCTTTGTACGTAAAGTTGGGGACTAGGGGCATTTAGTCTTTCATGTTAGGCATCCGGAAAAAGAAAGACGGAGCATGAAAAACCAGGAACAGATTGGTTGAGGTCAGAGTTAGGCGAGTCATGAAAACGAGTAAATAATTGTCATTTCTTGGTAAAACACAACAGTAACAGACCAACAATTTGTACTTCTTACTATTGAGACTGGTCTTCTTGCTACTTTTTCATCATCGATTAATTTTTAGGAATATGTCAAATTGTCAAGTGACACTCCAAGCGATTCGTGTATTCTTATTTAGAGTATCTCCATTAATTTCTTACAAAATCTCTATTTTAGATACAGAGAAGTTAAAATCTTATAATTTTATTACTTATAAAGTTTTAACTCTAACTGCTTCCTTATACAAATAATCTAGATGAGAAAGCTTATTTAAAGATTTTTATGTAATAACGATAACTACACAACTGAGTATGAATGCTACATTTCATATCATCAAATATTGTTACATCAATTTATCTACTTGTCATATAATATAGTTAAAATTACTATATCAGCCGTTAGTATTTCTATTCTTTACCATTTCCAACCCTAATTGATGTTTTATATATGATTGCTAGAAATTTAGAACGAGCCACCGTAGAAAACAATTGGATTTTGCAACAAGGACCTTCCTTTCTTTGATCATGCACGACATCTCCATGGCATAACAATGAAGAGCCTCCACAGAATAAATTAATGTTGTGTTTTTCCTTCGGTGATGAACCGAATCTGAGTTCAAATTAATACTTTGATAGGCAACATCTCTCAGCAAGAATGATTGAGGGCTTTACTAAATGATACCAATATATGGAAGCTTGTTAATACACACCTTCTCTATATCTTGTTAAAATTATTCAAAGATCAATCAAGATATATTTCCAAAGGTTTTACATATTTAGAAGGGAAAATGGCCCCAACAGTGTCCCATATTTCGGCCATTTTAAACTTTCGTACCTCAGTTTCAAAAAATATCAAATTGGTATATGAAGTTCTCACCCCGACCCAATTTTGTATCTGGAGTTGTTAGCTCCATTATGGTGCGTGCCATGTGGCATATAATGAGGGGTATTTTCATCTCTTCATATCTTAACCCATTATTTTTTTTTTCTAAGCATTTTTACTATTTTTTTCTTTTTCCTACTGTTCTTCTCTTCCTTCAATCTGGACCCAGTGCTCAGATGAATCACCCCATGAAATCCATGAATCATGGTGAGATCCGCGTTCCAAGTAATGAGTGGCGCCAATGTGGTGGCTTCTCAGATCGAAGAATAATTGTATTTTCTAATCAGTTTTTATTTTATTTTTTTCTTCTCTTCATTCGCTGCTCTCTCTCTCTCTCTATATATATATATATATATATATATATATCTATCTATCTATCTATTATGTTCTTTTTCTGATGGAACTGCCAGTGTTCTTGGGTTAATCAAACCCGTTGTTTTGGGTGCGAGAGATTTGAAGCCTTTGGTGGGTATAGCCTAGTTGAGCACTTGGTTTCAGAAATTTCAGATTGTTAAAGCACCTCATTCTAAAGCACAATGCCAAAGGTTTGGTTAATGGCTACTGCTAGTTATCAAACATACATGAGATGGAAAATGAGGCAACCTTCTCTTTAGATTCAATGGCCCTAACTCGTATCCTCCATAATTTCACTTTGAAATTGCATATTCAACAAGGATGAGACTAGTGCGGAGTAGTGTGAGAAGGGCCAAGTCTTTCAAAAAGCAAAAACTGGGTCTTGATAAGAAGAAGAAGAGGGCTCACATTCAACTTGAGATGTTCTCATGGATGAGTTGATGCGTAATGATCTGGATTTAATCTTTTCTGCGGATGAGTTATTGGTTGATGATGAGGAGTTTGTCTTTTCGATATGGAATTGATGTTCTCAAAGGATGAGTTATTGCTTGATACGACACCGTTTGAGAATGATAGTCAGAATCTAGTGGCAGAGGAGATCAATAATCTCATGGTCTTTGGTGATGAGTCCTTTAATTATGATACAAATAGTGAATATACCTTGATCTGAGAGAATAAATAGTGGATATACCTTATGAGGATATGAATCATACTTGTCTGAGACATGCTGAACTCCACCCCATCACCATTGTTACAACCAAGTCCAACTTATTTATATGTGGATTATATATATGAATTAACTCTCAAATATCTAAATATTGATTCTTAGTTGAGTGCTACTCTTTGTGCCTTGAAGGTATGAGATTTTTGAGACAAAATGTTGAAGGGCAATAGAGTTATTGTATGTTGTAACGTTTATGTCTTTTGTTTCTTTAAATTTTCATTGAGTTTGAGTCTTTGTTTTTAGTTTCTTTGTTTTGATTTTGCTATAGGACTAGCAAAAGCTAAGTCTAAGTGTGGGGGAATTTGATAGGAGCATATTAATGCAACATTTTAATAGTTAACTCCCCATATTTTGCTTAGTTATTTCCTTTACTTAATCATTTTTAATTTAGTTTATATTTTCTAGGTACATCGGAGAAAATGACAAGGAAATGCGCTTAAAGACGTATGAGAAGGATGTGGGACGTTGGAAATGCAAGGCACAAGGGACGCAGAAATGAGCAAAAATGAAGAAATGGAGTATTCCTGGTCCAGCCAGAAATTCCTGGTTCGACTAGGAATTCCAATCAAAGTAGAAATTCTGGGTTAACTAGGAAACATGTTTGGAGAAATGAAGAAAAATGTCGAAAAATGCAGATTCCTAGTTGGACTACAAAACCTACTCCTATCAGGAAAATGAATCCTAATGACACAAGGAGTCCCAGTTGAACTAGGAAAGGAAAAGAATTTTCCGGAAGGTTCAAGAACATTTCATGTGAAGAGTTCTTGTTTGACTAGGAGTCCTGAAAACATAAGGAGTTCTAATGGGGCTAGGAAACCTGAGAGCACTACGAGTAAAGACGCATGAAAGGCTAAATCAAGAAATCTGCCTCTGCAAGTCAGTCAACTTTGACAGAGCATTAAAAGCAGCTCAAGACGAGCTAAATGATGTTCTTTATGTTTTTGGAAAGCCTCAAACATCTAGTTTCTAGAGATTTTTACGACTTATCAATATAATTTTTCTAAAAGAAGTTATGGCTGATTTAGTACAGGAAGGTCAAGCTGCGGGCGAAACTAACTTTTGACTGGAATTTCTGTTTTGAGGCCAAATCACATCGGGAAGCCCATAGACAAATTTATGCTTCATATTTCAAATAATATTGCACATGTGATGTCCTAGAGACTTCTATAAGGGTTTGACATCATCCTTGAAGAGTTTTAAGAGATTACAACATGCAGAAAGGATGGAATCAAGTCCAGATATGTTGCTTGTTGCTCACACCCCTATTTGGCCGAATTTTAGGAGTTTAAATAAGAAAATATCTCTATAAATTTGGCAATATTATCTCCTTTAAAGACTCATGGTGCAAATCTACTTAATTTTGGAAGATCCTCATTGGTTGGACGACGTAGAAAAGCTTACATGGATTTATCTGATTGGTTGGAGTTGTGTGGATCAATCAGATAATTCCTAGAAATCAAAAGAAGAATCCAGAAGACTTGGAGACTAAGGCTTTCCGTCCCCTATAAATATACACCATTCTAACGTCAAGTCTCATCAATTCTTTCATTCTTTTCACACACCATAAATCAGTTTCATTCTCTAGTCTTCTAGTTCTGCGTCTTCAAGCAAAGAGGAGAAGAAGAAGAAGCCGTGAGTAACTCTAGTCGCCATCCTTCCATCTTGTGCTGTAGCTCTTGAGGAGCCTTGCTTTCAAGATCTTCAAGCTTCAACGTCTACAAGTTCATCATTCATCATTCACGGTGTAACTTTATCTTATTCCTTGTAAACTTTTAGTTTTTCTTTGGTTTGATTCATTGGGTTATGGATTCTAGTTAACATATAACGTTAAGGGCAAAGTTTAAAGCTCGTGTCTATGCTTGAATAAAAGTTACGATTTTTTTATAGTTGGTTTTTATGTTGCTTATGTGAAATTGCTTAATTGATTTTAGATTAGAGAAAACTTTTATATATGTGTGTGTGTGTGTGTTTTTTTTTTTTTTGGTGGCCAACTTAGGATATATGCATGTAATTGGAGCTAGATTTAGGTTAACCACTTAATAATTTAGTGAACCTATTTCATAAGTAGTAAAAGTTTTGGACAAACGTCGAAATCAATTAAGGAGGATTCCAAATAGATAAGCTTTCTTATACTAGGTTGTGCACTTTGGTTGACATCCTTTCTTTATTCTTCATGCATTGAATGTGTTATTGATTAGCTAGCTTTCTAGACTATAATTGCATGTTCAATAAGATTAATTTAGGTGTTTTCACTTAGATTAATTATTCAAGGAAAGTAAAATATCGTTTGCTTACTAACATTTCATATGGTCAACTTCTTTCTCATGACATAGATAATCAACTATAGGAATTGTAACTAGATTTCTTGCATATGGTTGTGGTTTTGATCTTTGTTCCTTGCGTTCCGCCCTTGTATGTGTGTTTTTATATTTTCTTTATTATTTATTTTATTTTTTGATCTTATAATCCTAAATCCTAAAACTCCCCTAATTTTGATCTCATGTAATTTTGTTTATTTTTGTAAATAATACTTCGTACTTTTTATTAATTCTTTATTTGTTTATGCAATTACAAGTGTACCCTCAATCTCCGGCTTGAACGATCCCTACTTATTCTATACTGACAACTACATTTTGCAGAGTTAAATTGCGTGCTACTAAAGCATGTCAAAAGGAAACCTGACAATGAGAGCTTCGGAAGGTTCCAGAACATCTCAGAAATGAAGAGTCCTAATTGGACTAGGAAACCTGTTGGCATTAGGAGTCTTGATCATATTAGGATACCTAGAAAGGGTAGGAGATGCTGTGGCTTCAAGATGACTCAAGATTGTACAAAAATATTCTAGAAGACACAAGTTGGCGTCATACATGAAGAATGGGCTTTGAAACGTCCAAGTGGAGAAGCCTGGTGCAAAGATTAAAGCATGTGACATCCATGTAACCTTCTAGAATGATCATGACATCTTGGAAGATTAATTGTCGTGAATACATAGAAGATTCAAGAAGATTTCGGCCAAGAGTCAAATATGGAGAGTTTTAAGGAAAATCTACTTTGTGTGCAATCAGGAAAAGAAAATAAAAGAGAATATTTATCAATAAAATTTTCCTAATTACATTCTACCTACATGGAGGCCGAAATAAGGGCTAGGTACGTGGAAGATTTCGGCAATCAAGATTCACATTGGATTTCTACTTCTCATGCAATATTTTGATTAGTTGAATGATGTAGAAGACTTAGAGAAACCCTGAATCAAAAACGCAAACCTCTCCTTTTATTCTCAAAGTTTCGGCCCTCTCCATTGTTCAATTTTTGAAGCTGTGAATCAAGTTACATCATCTCCATCCATTCTTGTGGTGAGCCTCATCATCCTCCACCACCTTTGAAGATCTTCTTGCGCTATTGAAGCTTCTTTAAAAGTGTAACCATGACATTCACTCTTGTATTTTTGGTTTTATATGTTTGTAACATTAAAGACAAATTCACTAGCGTTCTAGGTTTTTGTTTTAAATGGATGTTTCAAAATTTTGTTAGAATGAAGAATATGTTTTGATGTTTAGTTTTTTATAACTTTGAAGCATGAAACGTTTTAGGATTTTTAGATTACAATTTGCGATTTCAATATATGTCCTTGGATGTTTGTTGATTTAGTGTTCATTGATGACCAACTTAGGATTCGAATTGCATGATTGATTTCAAATTATGATATGCTAGGGTTCTAGGTCTTAATTGCTATGTGAAAAACCTTTAGTTCCTTAGGTATATCAATAAAGAGATTTGCATGCTTGATTAGCGTTCTAAGTTGTGTGTTTTTCTTAAATCAATAAAACTTTCTATGTGCTTATTGCGTTAAGTGTGCATTGCATGTTTAATAGGGTTAAGTATGGTGCATTCATCTAGTTAATTAATTAAGGGAAGTAATAAGGAATTTGTATGCATTCATCTTTGCTCTTGATTGATTTCTTGCTATGACATATTTGATTTTTGATTGATGACTTGATGCCTCGTTAACGTGTTAGTGAGTAGTTAATTTCATCTCTACATCTTCCATCCATCTTTATCTATTTGATTCATGATTTGATTTTGTCACTTGTATAATATTTATTAGTTAAATTAGAACAGAAACTCTTTAAACTCCCCCTATTTTCTAGTAAATTTTTTAGATACCATGTTTATATACTTTAATTCTTTAATTTAACTAATGTCTTTTGCAGGAGTTTTCAACCCCCAATCCACAGCTTAGAACGATACCCTACTTATTCTTACTACATTGATGGGGTTTTAGATTGTGCACTCATTTGGGTGTAGTCACTCATTAAGAAAACTTAGAAGGGTAAGAGGGTAGAGATTTCATTTCGAAAAAAAAAAAAAAAAAGGGTAGAGATTTATGGTGTGAAGAATTAAAAGGCTAATTACACAGATTCTCAAAATGACAATCTAATGATATTAATCTTTTGGAACATATTCATTTGCCCATGGTGGATTCCCCATTACCTAGATCATTTCCAAGATGTAAAATTGAGACAAAGAGTTTTGAAAGATATGGAGCAAGTTCTAGAGATACAAAGCAAATGAGATATTCACTCATGAAGAAATTAGTGCTTAGAACAATACATGCACTTCAATTAAGCTCAAGTTCCACAAGTCTTACCATGCTACTCTGGCTTCAATATATAGATATGACAAATATAGGTATAAATGAGATCAAAACTTGATCCATAATGATTTATTTTGAAAACATAAAGCTCATAAGACCCAAATATTCTTTCTAGCCCATTTTCAAGTTCAATCTCATTATTGGTGTTGGAAGGCACTAACTAAACACAATAAACAACTAAAAACACAAGAGTGATCCAAACTAGCAAATTTTTAAATTTTAGGCACTATAAAGGTTTTGGACCAAAATATAACTTAAAATAAAACGAAGTTTTCCTTCCCCTACACTTAAATCTAACATTGTCCTCAATGTTAAAATGATGCTCTTAAAAGTTTCTCAATGAAACATTCAAGCATGGATGAGTAAAACTACACAACTTAACATAATTACTAAAACAAAACAAGTAAGCACAAAACAAAAATAAATTAACACAATTACAAAAACAAAATGAGTAAACACAAAACACAAACTAAATGCAACAGTTAGAAAAGCTCCCCCTTGAAGACCATATTACTCTCCATAAGTCACCAACAATCAAGGCATCGAAGCCTTGCAGTCCAAGCTCATAACTTTGGTGTTGCATCAAAAATGACATCCTTCTTCTTCATCTTCTTCTCTTATTCTAAGACTTTTTATTCATGCTTGGCTACCTCCAAGTAGGGCTTTGTTTTTTAGGACTTCTAGCTGGTCAAGTTACCACCACTTATTAGAGAGGATACTTCTTGTGTAGGACCACAGTTTTATTTGGAGCCAAAAGACTTCTTGATTTGTTATAGAGGCAAGAACAAAAGAAATCCATGATCTCTCCAATGTTTGACCAAAGGTGTGGCTGACTTTCTTCTGGTCTTTCTCTTCTTTGTAATGGATCTTTCAAGTATCCTTCTTAACTTCTTCTTCAAAGTTGATGCGGACTTGATACTTGGAAAAGGAGTAGGAGTTAGAGATATGTGACATCTAGTGAGGTGGAAGGTTGTGAACAAGTGTACCACTTTCTTTCCAATCCTTCACTCCATCACAGAAGTATTGAGTTTTACATGGTGGATTGAGAGATAAAAATACCTTGATCTCAATACTCTCACTGTGAACATGAGTGTTCAATATTCTATCTTGCTCATTGGGAAGTTCTTGAGGGGGCTCCTTTGATGGTGGAGGAAGGAAAATCCTTGATTCTTCAACACTTCTTCATGACAATGCATGGAAGGATTTTCTTCACCTTGAAGAGTTTTGAACTCATTGGTGGAGGGATCATGGTGCATGGCTTCAATTGTTACATCTTTGTCCTCAAAGTGTTCATCATCTTCTTCAAGATTATCTTTAACAACAAGCCCCCTTGATTCCCAAAACTGCACAAACCATCAATGCTGGTCTTCATTTCTTCTTTGCTCATTTGACGGCTTCCATAACCAAGTGGTTGATCTTGTATATCTACATCATCATCTCGAACTTGAACAGGAAACTCTTGCTCATGATGCTCAATATACAATTCTTCATTTGAGATTGACTTCACTTGATCAAGGAAAACTTGTGGCTCTTGTAAGGTGGGGTTCACATCCAAAACCAATTGGCAATGGATGAAGCGGCCCAAACCCTTATAAACTCATAGGCAATGTCCCATTTTTCCCATGTGGGATGTATATATTCTCAACACGCCCCCGCACCTGTGGCGAATTTTCAAGCCATACACGTGGACAACTTTGGGTGACGTGGAGCCTGTGTGGCCATGAGGCATGCACACGTGGGTAACCTGGCTCTGATACCATGATAAAGTAGTATGGGGTTCACATCAAAAACCAATTGGCAATGGATGGAGTGGCGCATACCCTTATAAACTCATAGGCAATGTCCCATTTTTTCCATGTGGGATGTATATATTCTCAACAGTACATGATTGCTCTAATGTATAATGAAGTTTGAGTTGATCAATGCCTTCCTCCATTCTTACATTGGAAGCTTTCATCTCGGCAATGACTTTTTGAAGTAGAGATCTTAGAGACTCATCTTTTTTTTCTTCTTGAGGATTTTCTTGGGATGCCATAGTTTCTTGATGCATGCTCAATTCATACTCATACTCTTGCATGAATTTCGGGTACTCAAATATCAAAACACACTCAAGAGGTGAGTGTTGTGGAGATCCACACAAGGCATAAATATGGTTGAAAGA
Source organism: Rosa lucieae (assembly GCA_024704745.1). Taxonomy (NCBI): domain Eukaryota; kingdom Viridiplantae; phylum Streptophyta; class Magnoliopsida; order Rosales; family Rosaceae; genus Rosa; species Rosa lucieae. The sequence continues at coordinate 20,327,863 of CM045492.1, forward strand.
TATGTGACTTTAGGTGTAAGGCTCCAATTGTTGATAAAGTTCACCATGACAGCTTTGTTGCTCAAACTCCCTTGGATTCCATGCGTAGTTTCATTCATCCATGGTTCAAAAAAATTATATATGTACCTATAGCTTCCCAAAGGACTAGTAACTATAAATAAAAAGAAAGAGAAAAAAACTTCAAAAACAGCACATTACAAAAGAAAAGTGAAATTTCTAGCTTCTCCAAAGGCAAACAGAGCTAGGAATCGGATTTTACACTAATCCCAGGCAACGATGCCTAAAACCCTAAATCCCAGACAATGGCGCCAAAAAAATTTTCAGCCAAATAGCCACCCTTACGTATAAGGAGTACAAATAATACTAAGTGATTTAAGAAAGGTTGTCGAACCCACGAGGATTGGATTCCTTTCACTAGCTATGGTGTGAACTTAAGGAGAGCTAGAATATGTAAATGTACAATCACAAACCTAGAATCACAATAAAATCTAGGCTTGTGGTGAGTATGTGCAAGATAAAGTAGTGATTTTATTTTGGTTTTTGAAGATAGTTTTGGATTGTAAACAACTAGATGCTCAAATGTAAACTAAATTACTCTAAACTAAACTAGTGATCTAATGGATGAAAGTTAAAATTTAGATTGTCTACCACTAACATCCCTTGCAAGTTTGATGAATTTCAATATAAATGATGCTAAAATAATTAACCAATTTCTCTTCTTCCATCCCTCTTGGATATGACAAGAGACATACTTCTTTTGTGATATCAAGTAACCCCTCTTGGGTGTAGTACTTAACTAGTGAAATGATCAATCCATACAAGATTGGCTAAGGCTTTCAACCCTAGACCTAACAAAGTAACTACTCACTCATTATCATGCAAATTAGCATCAAATCTATAAAATACATCACGGTAAATTAAATAGTGAAGAAGAGAATGAACTAGTTGAAACTTGACTAATCAATGGCTAGATCCTCCTTTGTTTTCATCCTTAAATGCTTCTAGAATCCTCCTTGATAGATGGATGGATGATAAATTTCTTGTTGATGATGAATGAAATGGTGATAAAGATATGATGCTTCTTTGGCTAACTTTAAGTGGTAGTGATGGAGTAGTGGTGGTGGTGGAGATGGAGTTTGTGGTGGTGGAAGATGGTAGTTGTGGTGGTGGTGATGGATGTTATGGAGTATGGATATTATGCAAAAGAGAGTAGCTATAACATTGTAAGAAGCATGGAGGAAGAGTGTTTGTGTCATGCCCTGACTCAGATTAATATTATAATCTCGAGTTAAGGTGTAAATCACATCTTAATTATAGAACTAAATTTTCTATAACCAAAATGTGACAAAAAAATAAATTAATCGTAAACTAACAACTAGATAACAAGATCTCAAAATTCCAATAGAAACATATATTACATAATTTCTATCATACGTAGTACACTACTACTCATTCGTTATTTCAAATAAACATAAAGAAAACACAAGTTTCCCAAACCATTTGACATTATATACATATCTGAACTTCTTGCTCTAGTATCTTGATTCCACACCTGCAAAATCTGTTAAGGGGTGAGCTCAACCAGCTGCTCAATGGGGCCATAAAATCTCCTCATAGATGATTGACCAAAGATAACATAATCATGTATTTCAATTATAATATGCATATCAAACAATGATGCAATCCAACTCCATTTATATACCCGTTAATTCATATATCAGAATAAGCAAGTCTACACGTCTCATACCGTGTACTTTACAGTTGTGCAACTGTGACTTGAATATACAAACATATAAATTAACCCCCTAACTCAATCAGATCCCTCAAACCCTTTTGCTAGTCATCTTGTCCGAAACATTGATCTCCAAGCCCAAGTCACCCAAATATACCGACAATTATACCGCCGATATTCTAAACCTAATTGTGCACATGAGCTCGCTGGAGCTTGATCCTTACAATGTTCAGACTCAATTACACAAAAGATAATTCCCACAATCACCAAATAACCATAATTTTCCCCCAACTCCTTTACAGTTGATGAATAACTACCTCCATGAAACATGCATAGTTACATTGATCAACGTACATTCAATTCATGTAATTCAAATATTATCAAAGAAATCATTCAAAATAATATTAACTAGAATAACATACACACAAAGCACATAAAATCAATATCTAATCATAAAAAGTTTTCCCGAGATCCCCCTACCTTATTTCTGACAATCGTGGAAAACAAAATCAAGTCTCCTAGGTCGTCAAAAATAATTCTACCAAATCTGACTTCTCTTCCACCAATAAAAAGATTGCGTCGAGACAAATCTATAGGCGAAAAAGGATCTTAAAATCGGACTTACGATTTAAAAGATATGACAAAAACAAGTTCTAGAGAGAGAAACTGAAAGAGAGAGAAAAATCTCTGAAAATAGTGGAGAATTCTGATTTGGGTTGGGTCCTATTTATAGGGCTGAAAGTACTGACGTAATTGGGTTGACTATAGTGTGTGAACAGATATGTAAGTGCCATGTATCAAGCTATTAACATAAAACTGACAAGTGGATGCCATGTGTCGTGTTCTCCTTAACTATTACCTAACACATGTCAAGCATCTATTACACACTTGCACCATGTGCAGCTGCTGTTCTTGGTCCCCAAGTACGCAGTTATCAATAGTGACGCGCTACATGTGCAAACTTATTTAATTTATCTCCAAATTTCAAAAAAAACATTAAAAACAGCTTAGGAATCTGAAAAATGCTGCGAACTCGTGGAGACATTTACTTTTCACTTTCAATCTCAAAAAATAAAATTTGACCAACTTCAAAATTCAAATATTTTTCAAGAGCTTTAAAATTTGATAAAAATTTCTCAATAATAACTTTCGATTTTAAAATTATAAATTTAAAAGTCGTCACAGTTTGAGTAGTAACAGATTCCAAAATCAAGGAAAAAAAGTACAATGTTACTCCTCCTCCTTGCTCCTCCATGAAAATAGCCGAAAAATACATGGTACCACCAAGAGTGGTGGTGGGCCACCATTTGTGGTGGTTAGCCGAAATTTAGAATTTAACGTTTTGCTCCACAATTGACTGTCATTCTTCCTAACTCCAATTCTTCACTTCAAGCCCAAAATAGATGTTTCTGTCACCCTTGCAATCAATGGCGGGACCTTATAGGGGCGGGTATGGGTCCTGGCTCCCCCAAGGTGTTCACATTTTCTTAACAAGGTATATATTAAATATATGAAGTCTACATATTTGTACCTTTGTGGCCCAACCAATTTTGAAGTTTTCAAACTTCTCATCTGTTTTGTTCTTTATTTAATTAAGTTTTCCTACTTCTAGGCTTTACTTTTCTAGCTTTTTGCTATTCCCATCCCACGGTGGCTTTTGATTGTCCCATGCAACCTCACCATTTATACTTTCTAAGCTTTTTATATTTTATTATTATAAGTAATTAAACGGTCATTAGTATAGAAAGTAGAAAGAAAAGGCCAAAAGGGAGTCAATATATTTCTACCCAATACCCATCATCAGATCATCTTCTACAAGAAGCTCTACAAGGTCAGTCAACCAAAACAAAAAAACTCTACAAAATAAAATAGGCGTGGGAATGAGCCTCCTAACTTGACTGGGTTCTAAACCCAAAAAAAATAAAAATGTTATTGTATTTTTTTTTCGGCCCCTCCAAGGTTCGGCTCCTAGTTCCACCACTGCTTGCAATATTCCTAGATAAATAAAAAAATAATTTAGTGAAATCAAAAATAGACTAAAAAATAAGTTAAATTCAATATTTAGGGAAATGATATATATGTAAATTATGATATAACAAGCCAGTACTGTCAGTTTGAACATTTTTCTTCTTATTATGAATTGTTTTTTTTTCTTTCTCTTGTCAAGCATTCATAAACTTTTGATATAAAAATAAAGATTAAAGCACTCATAAACTACATTATGTTAAAGGAAAAACATATTATGTGCCTTCGTCAAAGTAACTGAAGAAGAGGGAATCAAGGAATCAGTGATTTCCAATCAATCAGCATCAAAGATAGATCAATCAGCATTTAATATCATCATTGTAATCAATATTCCCGTTGTAATTTCTTCCCTATATAAAGGGACTATGAAATGAAATGAGTAGACCATTCCAATCCATTTTTACTTTTACACGTTATCAGCACGCTCAGAGCAAATAAGCCCTAAAAACCCTAGAGATTTTTTTTCTTTTTTGCCGCCACCAATAAAAAAAAAAATCTCCCTAGGCCGGCCCTGCCCAGACCGGCCTCCATTGAATTGCTAAGGGCACCCAGACGCTTGGATACCCATCTCATCCAAGACAGCCCACCGCCCCCGCGTCCACCCACCGAAATCTGCAGCACAGCTCCGACATCTGCAGCACTGCGGCCTCCAGCCAGCCCCCCCTCGCCACGACAGCAGCCCCACAGATCGGCCTATCCAAATCATTCTTCCAGCCTCCACAATCGGCCTCCTCCCTACCAACCCCGCCTGCACAACCCAGCCCCGCCCAGCACGCTGCCAGCCTCCCTTGCTAGCACAGCAGGCCACCACCCTCCTTCGCCGCCCCTCGCAGGCCCAGCCTAACCCAGCCCCGCGGCCACTTGATTCCAGCCCACCAGGCCGCACAATACAATCTCCGCTCCCGCTGCCAGCCATCTGCACCCATCTGCAAACCAGTAGCAGACGCGAAGAAGACGAGAAAAAAAAAGAAAGAAAAGAAAAAGAGAAGGGACCCGGCCTACAAAAAAAAAAAAAGAACACAGAAACAGAAAAAAAAACTTGACCCAAAGTAAAGGGGCCAACCCAGAGAGCAGACCCGGCCCAAACCGAAAAAAAAAAAACAAAAAAAAAAAAAACAGGCCTTGCGGCCCAGTTTTTCTCAAGCATACAAACATCGCACGCCTGCATCAACACGCGTGTGTGTTAGGATTGTTTTTCTCGAAACCAAGTATGTTCTCTTTTATTTTCATACTATGGTATATTTAATTATTTATAATTAGAATTTTTATTTTATTTTTGGGCATGCTATTTTATTGCTTGTTATATATGTGATATATATTCGTGGAATCTAAAACATGTGAACTTTATTTATATTTTCTATTTTTAAGCATGTTTTATACCTTATTGTTTATACCTTTATTATATTTTGTTATTAAGCATGTTTAATTAGATAATTTTGATCATTTTAAGCATGCCTTGTTTTTATGTTTTATATAATTACCTTTAAGCATGATTATATATTTCATTGTTTATGGTTTATTTATGAAATTTTGAGCATGTTTTTATTTATTTATCCTTATATAAATTATTCCTAAGCATGCATTTATATTATGCTCTCATTTGTATTTTATGTTATGCATGATATATTCTTGCTATTGTTATATGTAGTATATAATTTGTTGTATATTTGTGAAATTTGAGCAAGCCATGTCATTTATTTTTATATATATGCTTTATTATTAAATGTGTTATAGTTATTTTTGTAATACAACATATAAAATTCTGCTTTGCCATGATAATGAAAATTCATGCGCATTTATACACACAACATTACCGTGATAAAGTATTTTCACATAGCATCGAAAAACAAAAATGTGACCATTACGAATCTTGGTCTTGAAATCTAATTCATATTTTTGGAAAATAATACACGTGGATGTCTTTATAACTGCGTAATTTATATCTTCTCTCTTGTTTATGTAGATGGCTGATCCAACTCGACCTGAATTTGACATTTTGGACTCAGAAGGACTTGAGTACCACCGTTGGGTTTTTGATGTAGAAACTGTCTTTGTGGCAAAAGACTACACTGCCACCATCCAAACTCCCACTGACCCAAAAGACGATGGACCGTCTAATAAGGTGAAAGCAAATGCCTTAATGTTTCTGAGGAGACATATTGATCCTAGCTTACGCTGGGAATACCTTCAGTTGAAGACACCCAAACAACTGTGGGATGCCTTTAAGGGACGTTTTGGGAACATTCATGACACCTTGCCTCCCAGAACTGACCGTTCAGTGGAATGAAATCCGCTTGCTTGACTACAAAAAGGTCAATGACTTCAACAAGGACATGTTGCGCTTAAAGGTACGTCTAAATTTCTGTGGAAAGGAACTCACAGAAGATGATATGATCCAGAAGACTCTTTCCACTTTTCCTACTTCAGCAATTATACTAGCGAACCAGTATAGGCTGGAGTATGATAACAAAACAATCACAACTTTCAACAAGCTGATCAACCTACTGCAAGTGGCTGAGAGGCATAATGAGGTTCTTTTGAACAACAATGCAAGGCCCGTTGGGACAAAGAAAATTCCTGAGGCTAATTATGGCAAAGTCAAAGGTGGAAAGAACCCCAATGAAAAGAGGGTTGGACGTACTGATCCCTACCCACGTGGCAAGGGACGTGGGGGTCATGGTATGGGCCATGGAGGCCCTCCCAATGTATGGCGCATAGATGGTGGTGCTGGCCCTAGTGGTCATGGAAACAAGGTGCAAAGGGCACCCAAGAACCCTTCAGTCAAACCTGGTAGAGTTGGTAATGAACCATGCTATAGGTGTGGAGTCATGGGGCACTGGCAAGCAAGCAACCTAGTTGCAGCCACTTACATGAGGTATAGAGAGTCTAAAGAACATGAGGCTCACTATATGGAAGAAGGAGGCCATGACCCAGACGTCAACCTCACATTTGCAGACTTCAATGGCAACAAGGAACTTGCTTAGTCAATGGATGCTTCAGATTTTGACTGATCTGTTTTATTTATTTTATTTTCCAAAACAGTTGTGAAGGCATAATGCCTCATTTTTAATTAGACTATTACGTAGTCTTAAAGTTTATTTCAATAATTGTTTGAATTAGATTTCTGAACAAGACCTTGATTTGATTATCGTTGGCTTATTAATAAATTTCGGATTTTATTCTGAAGCATTGAATTTATTCGATTTTTATGTACTACACATATTCACATGGTTCGAAAAAGCACTATAAAGATGTAAAGCAATACATCTAGAGAACAATTATTAGAATGAAAAAAAATTATCATTCTACTAAAATAGACATGCTCTAAAGAATATGAGTTATATTTTCAAAATTAATAATATATCCCATTTATTTGTAGGAATGAATCGAGGAGAAATCGAGTGCTTAGTTGATAGTGGGACTACTCACACCATATTAAGGAATAGGCAATTATTTATTGAATTAATAGCCTATAATTCCTCTGTGACTACGATGATTGGATCATCACAAGTAATAAAAGGGCGAGGAACTGCCAAATTTTTGCTGCCTAATGGCACAACATTTAAAGTCATAGACGCTCTATATGCACCAAGAGCTAATCGAACCTTGTTAAGTTTCAAAGATATTCGTGCCAACGGTTATCATGTAGAAACACACTGTGAGAATGGAATTGAATACCTTTATATTACCTCTAATGAATGTGGAAGGAAACGCATTTTAGAGAAACTTATGAGTCAATCTAGTGGACTGTACCTCACTACGATTCGGATAATTGAATCATATGTTGTCACCAACAATGAAATGTGGGACACTGACTCATACAGGCTTTGGCATGACCGCCTAGGGCACCCTGGTCGTGACATGATTATCCGTATTTTGAAGAACTCACACGGACATCCCTTCTTTCGAGTGAAAAATAAAATGGGAGAAAAATCCGCCACACTGAAAGGTGTCAGTCCTCGTATTGCTCAAATGCAGCCATTACATTCTGAAGCACCAGAAGCACTACCTCCCTCCCATTATGCCTCATTGACTATTTCAAAGGCACATCACTCGTTTTGCAAAGCCTGCTCTTTAGCAAAAACAGGATCGAGACCTTCCTATGCTAAAGATACAAAACAAAACATTCCATTCTTACAAAGGATACAAGGAGACATCTGTGGACCTATCCATCCAGAATGCGGACCATTCAAGTACTTTATGGTTCTGGTGGATGCCTCGACAAGCTGGTCACATGTCCTTTTATTGTCCACAAGAAATGCTGCATTTGCAAAACTCCTAGCACAGATTATAGCTTAAGGGCTCACCACCCTGATCACCCTATCAAGTCTATAAGGCTTGATAATGCTGGAGAGTTTACATCAAAAGCATTTGATGATTATTGCATGTCTATTGGGATCGATATAGAGCATCCTGTACCCCATGTGCATACACAAAATGGTCTCGCAGAGGCCACCATCAAAAGGCTACAGATGGTGGCTAGGGCATTGGTTATGCGCACCAACTTGCCTATATCTGCATGGGGTTATGCAATATTGCACACGGCTTTACTCATTCATTTCAGACCCACTGCTAGCCAACCATTTTCTGCGTACCAGTTGGTAACTGGATATGAGCCTGACATTTCACACTTACGCATATTTGGTTGCGCAGTATATGTGCCTATTGCGCCCCCACAGCGCACTAAAATGGGTCCTCAGAGACGATTAAGTATTTATGTTGGATACGAATCTCCAACGATTATCCGCTATTTGGAACCCTTGACAGGCGATCTCTTTACCGCTAGATTTGCGGATTGTCACTTTGATGAGACAGTCTTCCCGTCGTTAGGGGGAGATAGGAAAAATGATTTTCCAAGGGAACGACAGGAATTGTCGTTGTTTGTTCCCACTCTGTCTCATTTTGATCCCCGCACTTCACAATGTGAAAGTGAAGTGAAAAGAATAATCGATCTTCAGAACGTAGCAAATTCGATGCCTGATGCGTTTACTGATATCGCAAAAGTGACGAGATCACATATACCAGCTGCAAATGTGCCTGTAAGGTTAGAAGTCCCCAACAAGGGGCACGGTGCCACAGATAGAGGCACTACAACCACACTTAGTGGAGGTATGGTTGAGCCGTGGCTCCTCAAAGGAAGAAGGGGAGGCCACTGGGTTCGATTGACACTCACCCAAGGAAGAAGAGGGTGAGTAAGGCACAAACCGATCCATTAATCATCAATGTAGAGAATCCCTCTCATGAGATTGTCTCTGATTATAGTTATGTCCATGAATCAATACTGGAGGACGCTCCGATGTTTGAAATGATTTCAGAGAACAAAGAAATCTCAATGGATTATGAGAATGCGTATGAGTTGATAGAAAGATCTTCCATACACATTGATGATGTATTTGCATACACTGTTGCTCAAGAAAATCATAGAGCACGATGATATCGAACCACGCTCTGTTGCAAAATGTCAACGAAGAGCAGATTGGCCTAAATGGAAAGAAGCAATCCAGGCATAATTAGATTCTCTGACAAAGAGACAGGTATTTGGTCCTGTAGTGCTAACCCCACCAAGTGTAAAGCCTGTAGGACATAAATGGGTCTTTGTTAGAAAGCGTAATGAGAATAATGAAGTCCTGAGGTACAAGGCTCGCCTTGTGGCACAAGGTTTCTCCCAACGCCCTGGAATTGACTACGAGGAGACATACTCTCCCGTAATGGACATTATAACGTTCCGCTGCTTGGTTAGCCTAGTAGTTTTCGAAGGACTGGAAATGCAGGTCATGGATGTGGTAACTGCATATCTCTATGGGGATCTAGATTCAGAGATATATATGAAAGTGCCTGATGGCCTTACATTACCGAAGTCAAGTGACTCTAAACCACGGGGTGCGTTTGCTGCGTTTGCAATTAGGTTGAAACGCTCACTTTAGGGATTGAAACAATCTGGGCGGATGTGGTATACCTGTCTGATAGGAGCATTTTAATGCGACGTTTTAACTGCATTTCCCTACATTTTTCAGTGCCATTTCCTTGAAAAATCCCTGTTTGGGAAAGTTTCCATTCTTTGATTGGGAAAGTTCCTTATTGTAGAAAGTTTCCATTTTGGTAGTTTTCATTTCTCATTTCTGGCAAGTTTCCATTTTCAGTTTAGGAAAGTTTCTATTTTTCATTTTTAGAAAGTTTCTATTTTCAGGACCTCCGAGCTAGAAAGTGGAAATGAATGCACGAATGGAAAGAGGAGTTTGCGAACATCAAGACGAACGAATATGAGAGAAAACGGGCCACACAATTGAGCAGAAATGAAGAAACAAGCTTTCCTAATCCAATTAGGAAACCCTGCGAAATGGAGGAAGGCTTCCCTAGCAAGTTTCCAATGCAACCATGAAAAACAAATGGAAAAATAAAGTGTCTAGACGTTGGAGATGAGAAGGCTTGAAGTTGAAGCAACGAAGCCCAAGAACTCTATGGATTTTCGGCAAAATGGATCAAGGCCCATCAAAGCCCATGATATTAGGGTTTGTGACGCAAAACCCTAAACCCTAGATGTGTTGCCGTGAAAACCAAAGGAGGAGAGACAAAGTGGCGTGAAAATCAAAGAAGAAAATAAAAGATTACGCAAGAGATTTTCTAGGGTGAAGTTTATGGAAAGAAAAAGTGTGGACATCAAGAAAAGCACCAAATGGCGTCTAGATTCATTCCTAGAAACCCTAAGTATATTTTGGCCGAAAATAAGAGAAGAAAATCAGAAAATATTCAAGGAATTTCGGCAAGAATATATTAGGGAATCATCTTGGAGTTTTGTGATTGGTTGGATGACACACTAGGGCTTATTTGGCAATTTCTCATTGGTGGAAGCTATGTGGAATTATTTATTTAATTCCTTGGAAAATAAAGCAGAAATACACGGCTTGGAGACCAAGTTTGCCATCCCCTATATATATGTATCACCCTAGACGTCTCAAGCATCACACACACCACTACACAATTCAGAAAATTCTCTCTACGCGCGGAAGCTCTCTCCATTCTCTAGTGCAACTTTTGGCGTTTTCAAGCAAGGAAGGAAGAAGCAAGACAAAGCCGTGAGCATCATCAACCATTCCACCTTGAAGCCGTGCACTTTGAAGCTTGCTTTCAAGTTTCATTCGTTCATTGTTCAAGTTATTCATCCATCTCTCCATTCACGGTGTAATTCAACCTTCTTCCTTGTAATCACTTTTGATTCTCCTTGTTTGATTTCGTTGGATATTGTTCTAGTTAACATTGATGTTTGAACAAGGTTTATAATCTGAAATTTTATGATTGAATAAAGGATTTACGATTTCATACTTTGTGATTCCAAAGTTGCTTATGTGTGATTGTTTGATTGAATTTGCTTTATAGATATCTCTTGTATGTTAATCTTAATTGATTCGAAACTTTTAGGATTTATGTATGAGTGGTGCTAGATTTAAGAACATGAAATCAACTTTTTGTTTTGTGTAACTTGAATCGAAAGTAGTAAAGGTTTTGGACAAAAATCGAATTCAATTGAAGAGGATTGCAATTAGGTGGACTTATTCATACTAAGTTGTACACTTGAGTTGATAGCCTTTCCTTGAACTTCTTGCGTTGAACATGTATGATTGACTAGCTTTCTAGGGTTTGATTACATGTTTGATAGGATTAGTCTTTGTGCTTTCACTTAGATTAATTAGCAATGAAAAGTAAAATATGGGAAATCGTTTGCTTTCGAATGTTTCACATGATCAACTCCTTTCACATGACTTGGAAGAACAATGTAGGGTTGTATTCGAATTTAATCATGAAATCGGTTTTAATCTTTGTTTCTCACATTTCATTCTTATATTTGTGTTTTTGTTTATACTTAGTTTTAATTCTTTTAAATTTCGAAAAAACCAAAAACCAAAAACCCCCCTAAATTCGTTAATAGTGTTTATATGTGTGAATATTATACTTTGCTTTATTTTAATTGTTTAAAGTGTCTTACATTGACAGGTGTACCCTCAATCCCCGGAATAGAACGATCCCTACTTGCTTATACTACTAATGATGTTTAAAGGGTTAAATTATATGCTTGCTTTGAGCGTATCACCGTCTAAGTGACTACTTGATTGGGAAGGGATATAAGAACGATGAACTATGCCCCTGCGTATTCATAAAGAAAACAAGTTCCGGATTTGCAATTGTAGCAGTATATGTCAATGATATGAACATAATAGGTACTCTTGATGAAATAAGAGAAACCGCAAGCTACTTGAAATCCGAATTTGAAATAAAGGATCTTGGGAAAACTCGATTCTGTCTAGGCCTTGAACTAGAACACCGAGTTTGTGGAATACTAATCCACCAGTCTGCGTATGTCCAAAAGATGCTCTAGCGATTTAACATGGACAAAGCGCATCCTGCTAGCACTCCTATGATCGGTAGCAGTTTGGATGCAAGGAAAGATCCATTTTGTCCAAAGGAAGATGACGAAGAGGTGTTGGGAGCTGAAATTCCCTACCTAAGTGCAATAGGCGCATTATTGTACTTAGCCCAATGTACTTGACCAGACATTGCATTCTCAGTGAACTTGTTAGCTAGATTTAGCTCAGCGCCATCGCAGCATCACTGGAATGGTATCAAGAACATTTTCAGATACCTAAAAGGAACCATTGACTTGGGACTGTTCTTTCCCTACAGAGAGACAAGAGGGAACGCAGATGGAACTGCAATCCCTGAAGGAAATATTCATGGTGAAAGTGCCACACACTACACCGAAACGCCAAATGATGTTTTGGTTGGTTTTGCTGATGCTGGGTATCTCTCTGACCCACATAAAGGTCGTTCCCAAACTGGTTATGTATTTACCATTGGGAACACGGCGATATCTTGGAGATCAACCAAGCAAACCCTTGTGGCTACCTCCTCGAATCACTCAGAGATCATCGCCCTACATGAGGCATTTCGTGAGTGTGTATGGTTAAGAGCTATCATCACACATATTCGAGGGACTAGTGGTTTGAGTTCTACCACTGAAGAGGCTACTTGCATTTATGAAGATAATGCAGCTTGCATCGAATAGATGACGATAGGATATATCAAGGGTGATAATACAAAACACATATCGTCAAAGTTTTTCTACAATCAGCAACAACAGGCCCTCCTCAAAATTCAAGTGAATCAAGTAAGATCTGAGGAGAATGTGGCAGATTTGTTCACCAAATCATTGCCTAAGGCCATATTTGAGAAACATGTGAAAAGCATAGGAATGCAAAGACTTTCCAAGCTCCCTTGATTAATGTAAAGATCAGGGGGAGGTGTAGACGTCAGGGGGAGTCTAACGCACACATGCCATTCTTAAATGTAGAAGGTGCGTTGTGCTCTTTTCCTTCGACCAAGTTTTATTTTTTGTCCCACAGGGTTTTTATTGTTACTTGGCAAGGTTTTTAGTGAGGCAACAACTTATGCACCATTTCGTCTTTGACTTGGCACAAGGGGGAGTGTTAAAGGAAAAACATATTATGTGCCTTCGTCAAAGTAACTGACGAAGAGGGAATCAAGGAATCAGTGATTTCCAATCAATCAGCATCAAAGATAGATCAATCAGCATTTAATATCATCATTGTAATCAATATTCCCGTTGTAATTTCTTCCCTATATAAAGGGACTATGAAATTAAATGAGTAGACCATTCCAATCCATTTTTACTTTTACACATTATGAATTTTACAGTAATAATTCTGGACATATGATTTAATAAATAATTAAAAAAAACCTTGTGCTCATAAAATGATAATTCCCAAAGTAAACTTCAAAGGCCATAACTCATCAATAGATCAGTACAAAAAAAATATAACAACTAAATTTAAATTTAAACTACAAATTTCCAACAATTCCCCTAAAGGTTTGAATGTTGCAGCAAACTTGTCTAACCCATGAACTTGTCTAGAGCACGAGTTGCTCTCAGTATGATATATACAACTTGGCTCAGGATCATAGTACATCATATTCTACACAAATTTTTACACATCTTGTGAACCATTAGATTTAAAAACGTTCAATGGTCTGGATTTGTTATTTGAAAGATGTCAACACAACAACAAGTGATGTGGATAATGACATGGCATTATATGTTTTTAGTCAAAAATTATAATTAGATTAAACTTCCAAGAACAGTACAGTAGGTAAGCTGTTTCAAGGGTCCTCCTAGAGCTAGTTGCTGACGGAGTCTGGAATCATGGGTTTGTCTAGTCTCGGGTTTTCCTCTTCTCGTAATCTGTCCAACACAACAAAAGTCAAAGTGAAACCGGGTTTGCTGGCCTAAAACTCTCCAATACTTAATTCAGTAAAGGCTGACAATATCGAGAGAAGAATTAGATTAGAGAACTTACCTATTGTGGACGGTTTTTGGTCTTACATAGGCGCTGGGAGACGTTGAGTCCTATTGATTTCAGATGTGGGAGAGGCATGCTTTCCTTGGAGTGTGTCCACGCTGGGGATGGGTCAACCTGAGCGGTCATATCTCAGTGGTCCCCGTAGGCCCCGCTGGTGAGTATTTGGCAATTAGTCTTGTTTTGTTGGTATTATTAGCATATTATATAAGAGGTATGAACATACGTGATCAAAAGAAAGAAAAAAAGCAGAAGAACAAACACTCGACGCTGAAAGAAGAATGTCTTCTCCAACTCTAGGCTCTCATCTCTATTATCTCAATTATTTAGCTCGTTGGAATTAAACAATACTTACAACAAGAATACAGGTACATACTTATCTTGTTTTTGTTGTCGACATAGTATTAAAAACAACTCAACTTAGGGTGTAGACATAGTTGTGAAGTTTGTGAAGTTTGTGGTATTCAATAAACTTGGTTGTGAAGTTTGTGGTATTCAATAAACTTGCCCTAGTAACGAAATTTGGGTCTGTGATTTCTTTAGTAGAAACTATGGGTCCAGATTGATCAACTATGGAGTTATATATTACTCTTTTTAGGTCATGTTTATGATTTAAGTGTAATTGTGACTTAGATTTTCTTGTTTGTTGAACAATCTTCTTTCTTCTCTCTTCCTCTGTAATGTTATGTCAAAAGAAAGTTCTTTTCTTCCTTGTTCTCTTATAACAAGCCACTTTCTAGTTCAAATTAATCTCACTTAAAGAAAAAAATTTATCATACAGTAAGTACTGGAGCCAAATTTTTGATCTTCTGATTTCTTTAATTTAGTCTTTGTCAAAAGAATAAGTTCTTTAACTTGGTCTGAGCTTTATCACATAGCATAAGAGAAAGGAGGTCTGGGCTTCAATGCCCCAAGAGAAAAACGACGAGACCAAGCTAATAAGACAACACAATTTGCAAATAGCTAGTGCTGTGCTATTTTTTTTTGGGTGAAATTAAGTGGAAAAGTGAGCCAACGCTAATTTGGAGATTTTTCCTTGTATGCTGGACACATAGGAGCTGACTTGACTTGACATACTACGTCAATGAGTTAACGTCTCAATTCACGGGCTACTGACGGAATGATTTATTGGATGAGAAATATACACGGGTGTTTTTGATGAAGTTAGAAGTTTGGAGACTGAATTGATTTCGAACCCAAACCACAGGGTAGTAACCAGTATTTAGCCCAAAAAATAAACATAAGCTTTTCATAAAGAAAATTTACAAATCAGTAAATTTCCATCAATGTTTGGTGGTGCTCTCAATATTGGTTTCTATAATAAGGACTGTTATAATCATTTGAGGAACATGAGGCACAAAGAGTTGTAATATGAAGATGCACAATTGATATGAGCATTTTAATGCGACGTTTTACTTGTTTTTCCCTACATTTCTTGCGTTATTTCCTTATTAAAACCCTGTTTAGGAAAGTTTCCATTCTTTGATTGGGAAAGTTCCTATTTGTAGGAAGTTTCTATTTTTGTAGTTTCTATTTATCATTTTTAGGAAAGTTTCCATTTTCAGTTTAGGAAAGTTTCTATTTTTCTTATTAGTTTCTATTTTCAGGACCTCGGAGCTAAAAAGTGGAAATGAACTCATAAATGGAAAGAGGAGCTTGCGAACACCAAGGGGAGCAAAGATGAAAAACAATGAGCCACAGAAATGAGCAGAAATGAAGAAAAGAAGTTTTCCTACTTCAACCAGGAAACCCTGCGAAAAGGAGGAAAGCTTACCAATGAAGTTTCCAACGTTACTATGAAAAAAAGAAATGGAAAAATAAAGTGTTATGACGTTGGAAGATGATAAGGCTTGAATGAGAAGCAACAAGGCCCAAGAACTCTCAAGACTTATTGGATTTTCGGCAAATTGGATTAAAGGCCCATGGAAGCCCATGGAATTAGGGTTGTGACGCAATGGAGTAAACCCTAGAATGTTGTTGCCGTGAAATTCCAAGAGAGAAACAAGGAAGTTGGTGTCAAAAATCAGAAATATAAGGGAGATTTTCAAGGGAGATTTTCTAGGGCTATTTTTATGGAAAGAAAATATACTTGGAGATAAACCCTAGAGACTTCTAGCCATCCAAGCCAAGAGGAAAAGAAGGGATTGCCGTAAATTAAAGAAGAAACCCTAGAGATTTCGGCAAGGTATCATCCTCTAGAGAGTTTTAAGGAAAGAAAATTGTGTGGAGACCAAGAAAAGCTCAAAAGAAGTCTAGATACATTCATATATTCTCTAAAGAGTTTTGGCCGAATGTAAAAGCATAAAATCAGAAAATATCTCTATATATTTCGGCAAGATTATTTAGGGAATTAACATTGGAATTTTGTGATTGGTTGGACCACCTCATAGGGCTTATGTGGCAAGCTACCATTGGAGGAAATCATATGGAGCTAGCACATTGTTGCCGTGAGGATTCTTAGGGTTTGCACGGCTTGGAGTCCAAGAGGCCGTATTCTCTCACTTTCTCAACGTCGGTTCCTCTTCTTTACAATTCACACTTTAGAAAAAAATCAGAAAAGTTCCTTAGCATAGCCGTGAGTTCCTCCACCCTCTAGAGCAAGCCACGAGTTCAAGCAAGGCCAAGGGAGAAGAAGAATTGCCGTGAACATCATCCTCCATCACCATCCTTGAAGCTTGCTTTCGAGATTCAAGAGACCACATCCTCAATTCGTTCATCTCATCTCCATCTCACGGTGTAATCCGATTCTCCTTTGTAACCTTTGCTTTGATTTCGTTGGTCTTGTTCTAGTTGACATATATGTATGAACAAAGTATT
Organism: Rosa lucieae; assembly: GCA_024704745.1. Taxonomy (NCBI): domain Eukaryota; kingdom Viridiplantae; phylum Streptophyta; class Magnoliopsida; order Rosales; family Rosaceae; genus Rosa; species Rosa lucieae. Next base: position 20,344,804 of record CM045492.1, read on the forward strand.
ATTTCTGGAATTTTTATGATTAATTGATAATTTCAGATTCTTATATTGCGATTTATGGTTGCTTTTGTGTGAGTGTTTGATTAAATTTGCATGATAGATGTCTTTTGTATTTTAATCTTAAAAGGTTCGAAACTTTTAGGGTTTTTATATGATTGGTGCTACGAAATTAAGAACATGAATCAACTTTTTGGTTTTGTGTTCTTAAATCGACAAGTAGTAAAGGTTTTGTGCAAAAATCGGATTTAATCAAAGACGATTGCAATTAGGTGGACTTTTTCATACTAAGTTGCACACTTGAGTTGATAGCCTTTCTAGGTGTTTATTGCGTTGAACATGTTATGCTTGACTAGCTTTTTAGGGCTTGAATGCATGTTTGATAGGATTAGTCTTTGTGCTTTCACTTAGAGTAATTAGCGTTGAAAAGTAAAATATGGGAAATTGTTTGCTTTTAACGTTTCACATGATCAACTCCTCTTGCATGACTTAGATGAACAATATTAGGGTTTGAATCGATTTTAATCATATGTTTCGGTTTTGATCTTTGTTCTTGCATTCCATTTGTGTTTTTATGTTTTTGCATTTTAATTGTTTTGTTAACTTAGTATTATTTTCGAAAAACCAAAAAAACAAAATCCCCCCTTTTTCGTGTAAAATGTTTATAGTTGTGAATATCGTTGTGAATTTTATACTTTGTTTTAATTTTAATTGTTTGTTTGTCCTACATTGACAGGTGTACCCTCAATCCCCGGAATAGAACGATCCCTATTTACTTTATACTACTAATGACATTTCAGGGTTAAATTATGCGCTTGTTAAAAGCGACATCAATTTTTGGCGCCGTTGCCGGGGATTGAAAAATCATTTGTCATATTGTGAATATTTGTTTTTGTTGATATATTGTGTTCGAAAAAAAAAAAAAAAAATTTACTTGTTAATTGTTCATAATTTGTTCGAAAATTAGTTAATTAATTACTTAGGTTGTTATTCTTATTGTTGAACACAAGTTTAATTGTAGGTTGTAAATTAAAGAAGGAATAGGTGAAGTCGTGTTTATTAATATAGGCCTAAACCCCTTATTGGTACCTAGTCCAGGTCCCTTAAGGTTGAGGGCGGCCTTTATTAACATTCATTGAACTGTCTTCACACTTAGGACCTTTTTCATCCAAGTAAGTATAGCCTATGTGGGATGGTGTCTAGGAAGGGGACAACGCTCATGACAGGTTCTTGAATCCAGAAGTGCTTACAAATGGGCCTAAACCACAATGTGGGAGTAGCTCATGCCAAAATGGATTCTACCTCTTGTGTTCGCCCTCCCCTACCTGGCCATTTCAGTAAGGTTGCCCAAAGGATGTAGGAGGGACTTGGTGTCTAGACGACTATACTTGGGCCGCACGTCCTCTTGATTTACCGCTTGGAATTGAATTTGAAATCAATGATATTTATAACAAATGAAAATATTGTGATTCACTAAGGTATATTGGATTAAACATAGTCTTGAGAAGGGTAGCTGTTTCAGTCCCATTGCACATCGAGACTCCCTGTTCCCTTACCTAAGTGTTGAAAATAATTGTACAGAAAAGGAAAGAATAAAAATATTTGTAAGTAGTTTCGTAAAAGAAGAAAAAGAAAAAAAAATTAAAAAAAAAAGAAAAAAATAAAAATAAAAAGAATTGTGACGTTTGTGTGTAGTATTGTTTGAAAGTTTTGTAAAATGTGTCTAATCTTGTTGCACAAAAGAAATGTAAAGAATTAATTATAAATGTCGTTAAATTCTTGATTGTTATAAGTGTGTAAAATCGTATGAGTAGATAAGGGCCCTTTTGTTAATATTGGCCTTAACCCTTCATTAGTGCCTTTCTGAGGTCTTATGAGGTTGAGGGCGGCTTTTATTAGCATTTGGAGAACTGTCTAACACATGAGTTCTTTCCAAGCTGAGTAAGGGGCATATAGGTGGTGTCTTAGGTTGAGACCCTGGGTGATGGGTTCAAATTGGATCTCAGAGATACTATAGACTGTGCCTAAACCACAATGTGGGAGTAGCCGATAGGGGCCTAAACCTCAATGAGGGAGTAGCCTCCGTAGTGTCACCAAAATGAGTCCTCCCTCTCACTTACCTCTTAATCTGGCCATCTAGCCTTCTGAAACAAAGGAAAGCAATTTATGTCTAGGCGACTATCCTTAGATCGTATCTCACCAATAGTAGAGGTTTCTATTGGGCTCGACTTACAACTTGTAATCAATTGAGATATTAATATTAACTTGTATTTGTAAAGATAATAATACACTTGAACATAACCTCCACATGTAAATTGTGTTGTTTTGTACATTTTATACTTGTATAAATTTCTTACGTGATTTATTTGTGAAGATTGTGGATATTTTGTAATTTATACTTTTCTGTATACTTATAAATTTGTGAATAGTAACTTGTGAATAGTGACTCGTGAATAGTGACTCGTGAATAGTGAAGTCGATGTAAAAATCACTAATTTGTAATTACCTCACTTTACACTTTACTAACTTCTTTAAATTTTAATGATGTTCAGGATTTCTATGAATGACCGAGCCTTTTAGACCCTCTACAATAAAGGAAATTGAAGCAAGGCTCGCTCGTTTGAAGAATCCTTCACTTCTTGAGTACACAAGCCCCTCCCCTTCGACATACAAAGAGTACACATTTAACGAGCAAGGGAAGCGGATCTACTTTTCTGAGGAGTCTACATCACCTACACCGTCTCCATCTCCTCCTTCACGTTCACCTTCACCTGTGGTTTCATCCAACTCTACACCACCACCTTCACCACCACCTGAAGAAGTCAAGGAAGAGAGAATGGTATCTATTAGGGAACTCTCCACAACAACTGTTGAAGGAGGACCTCCTTCAGGCATCATTTACCCTGCCCCTGCAGCCGGAAGACAAGCAGAGTTTGAGCTTAAGAGTGGATTGTTGCACAAGCTCCCTATTTTCCATGGCCTTAATATGGAGGATGCTAACAAGCATATCAGAGAATTTCAGTCTGTGTGTACAAACATGCAACCACAAGGAGCTGATGAAAACATTCTGAAGATGAAGGCATTTCCATTCTCCTTAGCTGATAGAGCCAAAGATTGGCTATATGAGATTCCTGCTGGACGTATTACTTCATGGGAAACAATGAGGAAGGCCTTCTTGGAAAAATACTTCCCAGCTTCCAAGGTCATCACACTCAGGAAGAAGCTCAGTGGAATAGAGCAAGCCCATGATGAGTCCTATTCTGCTTACTATGAGAGGTTCAACTCCCTACTTGCACAATGCCCTCAACATCAGATGAAGGATGAGACCCTACTTACATGCTTCTACGAAGGACTCTTACCCTTGGAAAGGCAAATGCTTGATGCTGCAGCTGGAGGAGCTTTTGTGGATAAGTCACCTGCGGTTGGGAAGGAACTTATAGCTAATCGTGCCTTAAACTCCCAACAATATGAGGGGGTAGGACACTCTACTCGTAGGGTACATGAGATGAGCAAGAATACTGCCATTGAGGACCAATTGAATAAGCTTACTCTCCTCATGAACCAAGTGATAAGTTCTAAGGGACCAAGTGCAACAACAGCTTGTGGGGTATGCTCTATGCAAGGGCATGTTACAGATCAGTGCCCTCAACTCAATGAAAATGGAGGATGGGAATCTGCGAATGCTATTGGAGGATATCAAGGAGGATATCAAGGAGGACCTCAACGTCCTAGGCATGACCCTTATTCTAATACTTACAACCCAGGATGGAGGGACCATCCCAACTTCAAGTGGACCAACAATGAAAACGTTCAGAATCCTCTTGGTGGGAACTTCCAACGTCCTCAAGGGCCTTCATTCCAAGGATCATCTTTTCAAAGGCCGTACATGCCTCCTCCTCCACAAAACTCAGGACCTTCAATGTCTCACTATGACAAAACGTTGGAAGCCTTGACTAGTTCTACCCAAGCCTTAACAAACTCTACACAGGCTTTGATTCAAGGACAACAGACCCACACCAAGGACATTGCAGAGCTCAAGAAGCAAATGGGTCAAGTTGTGGACTTCATGAGCAAGATCCACGAAACTGGCAAGCTCCCTAGTAATACAATACCTAACCCTAATGTGGAGAATGCATCAGTTGTGACTACAAGGAGTGGAAGACCATTTGTGGATCAACCCAAGAAACCCAGGAAGGCCCAAGTGAACATAGAGATTGAGGAAGACCAAGAACCCACCAAGTTGGGTATTGAGAAGGACCCTGCAACGTCCAAGGAAAAGACCAAGGCGTCCTCACCATTAACGGCAAAACTGGAAGTAAAAGGTAGTAATTCTAACTTGTCAAATTCGGTTATTGCTAACCCTTCTTGTTCTTGCATGCCCTTCCCACGCAGGTTTGCCCAATCTAAGAAGGATGAAAGTGACCAAGCTATCTTGGAAACTTTCAAGAAGGTGCAAGTAAACTTACCCCTCCTAGAGGCCATCAAGCAAGTCCCTAAGTATGCCAAGTTCCTCAAAGAGCTTTGCACTACTAGGAGAGTAAACCGTGAAAAGGAGGTGGTAAAGGTAAGTGAGAATGTCTCTGCCTTGATTCAGAGGAAGATTCCTCCAAAGTGTAAGGATCCTGGAAGCTTTACTATTCCGTGTACTATTGGTAACTCTAGATTTAAGAATGCCATGCTAGACCTAGGTGCATCTGTTAATGTTATGCCCTATTCTGTTTATGAAACCCTAGGTCTAGGGGAACTTAAATCTGATAATGTTATAATTCAATTAGCTGACAGATCCAATGCATACCCTAGAGGTTTGTTGGAGGATGTGCTTGTACAGGTTAACCATCTTATCTTCCCAGCTGATTTTTATGTGTTAGAAATGGAGGACTCCCCTGTGAGTTCCACTCCATTGCTTTTGGGACGTCCTTTCCTAAGGACAGCTAGGACGAAGATTGATGTGTATGCAGGCTCTCTCACAATGGATTTCGATGGTGACATTATTGGCTTCAACATCTTTGAAGCCATGAGGTATCCCCTAGAGGTTCATGATTGTTTTTCTGCTGATATTTTGGATGAACTTGCGCAGAAAATGTTTGATATTATGCATGAGGATACCTTAGTCACTACACTTGAGAGTGGGGTAGGCTATACAAAGGAAGGAATCACCATTCCAGAGGACAAGTTGAAAGACACTTGTGAGGAGAAAATCATTGAAAACGTCTCCTTCCTTGAGGCATCTCCCTATATAGGTAAGTCTATTTCTCCCTTGTCCATTCAGTTATCCGCTAACAAGACTTTACCTTCAGTGGTCCAGGCCCCAGAACTTGAGCTAAAACCTCTTCCAGACCATCTGAAGTATGTCTACTTAGGGGACAAGGAGACCTTACCAGTGATCGTGTCCTCTGCACTTACAACTTCACAAGAAGAGAAGTTGGTGGAAATGCTGAAGCAACACAAGACCGCCATAGGATGGACATTGGCGGACATCAAGGGAATCAGCCCTACAACTTGCGTCCATAGGATACTTCTAGAGGAGGGGTCTAAACCCACTAGAGAGGCTCAACGTCGTCTCAACCCTCCAATGATGGAAGTTGTGAAGAAGGAGGTTATCAAACTCCTTGATTGTGGGGTAATCTACCCCATTTCAGACTCCAAGTGGGTCTCCCCAGTTCAGGTCGTGCCCAAGAAATCTGGGATCACTGTGGTGAAGAATGCTGAGAACGAACTGGTGCCCCAAAGGACAGTCACAGGTCACAGAGTATGCATTGACTATAGGAGGCTCAACGCAACCACAAGGAAAGATCACTTCCCTCTGCCATTCATTGAACAGATGCTTGAGCGCCTAGCTGGACATGACTATTACTGCTTCTTGGATGGCTACTCAGGCTACAATCAAATTGCCATTGCCAATGAAGATCAAGAGAAGACAACCTTCACTTGCCCCTTTGGGACGTATGCCCTTCGGACTTTGCAACGCTCCAGGTACCTTTCAGAGGTGTATGGTAAGTATCTTTTCAGATTATATTGAGAAAATCATAGAGGTATTCATGGATGACTTTTCAGTTTTTGGAAAGAATTTTGATGATTGTCTTAATAATCTGGAGATAATTTTGAAACGTTGCATGGACACTAACCTTGTCTTAAACTGGGAAAAATGTCATTTTATAGTTAAGCAAGGAATAGTTCTAGGACATATTGTCTCTGCTAGGGGTATAGAGGTTGATAAAGCCAAGGTGGATATTGTGCGTCACTTACCCTCTCCCACTTCTGTGAGAGAGATTCGTTCTTTCCTTGGCCATGCAGGTTTTTATAGGAGGTTTATCAAGGACTTCTCCAAGATTTCGAGACCTTTATGTCAACTACTCCAGAAGGATGTGACGTTTCACTTTGACAAGGAGTGTCAAGAAGCTTTTGACAAGCTTAAGGAGTTGTTGACATCTGCCCCCATCATGTTACCTCCAGATTGGTCCTTGCCCTTTGAGTTGATGTGTGATGCCTCTGACTATGCAGTTGGAGCTGTTTTGGGGCAAAGGAAGGACAAGCGACCCTATGCCATCTACTACGCCTCAAGGACTCTAAATGATGCGCAGATGAACTATTCCACCACAGAGAAAGAGCTCCTTGCAGTTGTCTTTGCCCTTGAGAAGTTTCGTTCTTACTTACTTGGTACCAAGGTTACTATCTATACTGACCATGCAGCTTTGAAATACTTGATGACCAAGAAGGAGGCGAAACCAAGGCTCATCAGATGGATCCTACTCTTGCAAGAATTTGACGTGGAAATCAAGGACAAGAAGGGTAGTGAAAACGTGGTAGCTGACCACTTGAGTCGTTTGGTGCATTCAGAAGATCCTCTCCCTCTGGTGGAGACATTTCCAGATGAGCAGCTCTTCGGACTTCAGGTAAGTGAACCATGGTATGCAGACATTGTGAATTATATTGTGTCTAGAAAGATTCCTGATACCATGTCACGTGCTCATAGGGATAAGCTTAAGAAAACTGTTAAGCAATATGTTTGGGATGAACCTTATCTATGGAAATATTGCCCTGATCAACTGATTAGGAGATGTGTGCCTGAACATGAACAAAATGCCATACTTTCTTTTTGCCATTCTAAAGCATGTGGGGGTCACTTTGGGTCTAAGAAGACTGCATTTAAGGTACTAGAATCTGGGTTCTATTGGCCAACATTGTTTAGGGATGCACATGCCTATTGTTCAACTTGTGATAAGTGCCAAAGAACAGGAAATCTAGGTCCTAGAGATCAAATGCCCTTGTCTAATATCATAACTGTTGAAATATTTGATGTCTGGGGTATAGATTTCATGGGACCTTTCCCATCATCTTTTGGGTTTCTATATATCTTACTTGCAGTGGACTATGTTTCCAAATGGGTGGAAGCAAAGGCCACTAGAACTAATGACTCTAAGGTTGTTGCAGATTTTATCAAGTCTAACATCTTTAGCAGGTTTGGAATGCCTAGAGTTCTCATTAGTGATGGTGGATCCCACTTTTGCAATCGGACGATTGAGGCTCTCTTGAAGAGATATGATGTGACACATAAGGTTTCTACACCTTATCACCCCCAAACTAGTGGGCAGGCTGAGGTCTCTAATCGTCAGATTAAGGGGATATTGGAGAAGACTGTGAACCCTAACAGGAAAGACTGGTCCTTGCGTTTAGAGGATGCTTTGTGGGCTTACAGAACTACATACAAAACTCCCATAGGTATGTCACCATATCGCATTGTCTATGGCAAACCTTGCCATTTACCTGTGGAGTTAGAGCACAGAGCTTGGTGGGCTGTGAAGCAGTTCAACATGGATATTGACGCAGCTGGGCTTCATAGGAAGTTGCAATTACAAGAGTTAGAGGAGATTAGGAATGATGCCTTCGAAAGTGCTAAGATTTACAAGGACAAAACTAAGGCATTCCATGATCAAATGATTCGAAGGAAGACTTTTGTGGTGGGCCAAAAAGTTCTTCTCTTCCATTCTCGTCTCAAACTCTTCCCAGGTAAACTTCGTTCTCGTTGGATTGGGCCTTTTGTTATTACTCATGTGTTTCCCCATGGAGCTGTGCAGATAAAGAGTGAACAAACAGGTAACGAGTTCAAGGTGAATGGCCATCGCTTGAAGCCTTATTATGAGGCATTTGTGGAACATGAAGTGGAGGCCGTACCCCTCCAAAACGTTCCAAACCCTGAGGATTAAATGGAGGTACAAGTCTAGGCTGAAAGACTATAAACATTAAGCGCTGCTTGGGAGGCAACCCAATTCTGAAGTAGCTGTGGAGGAGTCGTCAACGCAGATTTGATTTATTTTTCCCTTTTACTTCCCCAATTTTCATTTGTTTTAGTAGTCATTTTCGTAAACTCTAGCCCTATATACTTAAGTGTTTCATTGCATGCTTATTCTTGATTACATTGAGGACAATGCAATATTTAAGTGTGGGGGAAGGGATTTATATTTGAGTCTTTTATTTTGAGTCATATATTGAAAAATACAAAAAAAAAAAATTGAAAAAATGTCAAAAATTTAAAAAATTTTCGTTGCTTTTGCTTTTGTTTTGAGTCTTAGGATGCCCTTTTCAACTGTCTAGGATGATTCTATATCTCTGAAATCATGATTAAAAGAGGATCACAAGATTGAGATGATTTTTAAAGTGGTATTCTTTGGTTAATTGAGATATATGAAAAATATGTGCCTTGTAGTGGATATGGATTTCGTGACTTTGGTACAGAATATGAGCATGTTAGGATGAGTTTTGATTCATATGAAACCCATGTGAGATAATTGAGCCCATGTCCTTTTTTCTTGGAGTGAAATGAAAAATATACTCTTGTTTTCTTGGCGATATTTTGATGATCTCATTATTCTTTCATTTGATTGACTACTTGCCATAGATTCAGTTTGATGGACTAGAGAATGCTAGAATTCACTCTTGTGCTTGTTGAGACGTTATATCAATACATGGCCCTGATTCTGGAAGGGATAGAGGCACCCTAGGAATTACCACCATTGCCAAATAGACCTGTGTCCCTAATTGTGCCCGTCGTGGGACCCCCCTAGATAAGCCCCTTTGAGCCTACATTAAGCCTTTTCATTCATCACCCTAAAAATCTTTAACCTAAACCTTAGTATAGCTATAACCCTACCCTTTGTTCTAAGAACTTAGTGGAGCTAAATTGAGACTTTACTTGAAGATTTTTGGCGTCAAAAATGAAGAATAAGAAGAGGTGAAAGCTCAAGTGTGGGGGTAGACTTGTCCATAAAGAAAAAAATATGTGAAAGCCGTGAAAAATGAAAGAAAAGAAAAAAAAATGTGTACGGCTCAAAAGAAAGAAAAATGTATGTTTATGGATTTTAGTCCCCCATACTTAGTGATTTTGGAGGTTTGATTTGAACTGAAGGCCCACTACAGAAAAATTTGGCCTTTGTCCATGCCACTATAGTTCAAGGGAAGTTTACAATGAAGATTGGGCCCAACATGAAGACATTAGGCCCCTTTTATGTTACCTCTAGGGGAAAGTGACGTTTTTGCAATGCCTTGGTGGATTTCTAGAAGTCTCTCTACATTTGAATGAGCTCTACTAGGTTTTTAGGACACTTTGATAAATCCTTACCTTTCGTTTCTTTAAACCTAGAGCCTTAGCCCCATTACAACCCTTGAGAAGACCTTCTTGATCCTTAAGATGGGACAGCCCTTGATGTGGAGATGAGTTACAAGAGTTGAACCTATGGCTTGGGTCCATCTGTGCAAGTAGTTGGTATCCTTCATGAGATCTTTAAAAGAAAATTATACTTGTGCTTTCGTTTCTTACAGTATGTGATATACTTGCTATCTTTCACATATACTTGAGTGTATAAGCTTTTAAGCATTGCCATGATCTGAGAGAAGAAAGAGTGGATACACCTTGTGAGGATATGAATCATACTTGTCTTAAACATGTTTAACAGAACCCATCACCATTGTTACAACCAAGTCCTACTTGTGTATGTGAAGATTATGTGTTTCAATTAACTCTCGAATGCCTAACATTGAATTTTGGTTGAGTGCTAATCTTGGTGTTGTGAAAATAAGAGATTGCTGAGACAAAAAGTTGAAGGGCAATAGAGTCATTATTTTTGTTAGAGTCTTTAAATTTTCGTTGAGTCGTAGTGTGTGTCTTAGTGTGATTTTGCTAAGGGACTAGCAAAAGCTAAGTGTGGGGGAATTTGATAGGAGCATTTTAATGCGACGTTTTACTTGTTTTTCCCTACATTTCTTGCGTTATTTCCTTATTAAAACCCTGTTTAGGAAAGTTTCCATTCTTTGATTGGGAAAGTTCCTATTTGTAGGAAGCTTCTATTTTTGTAGTTTCTATTTATCATTTTTAGGAAAGTTTCTATTTTTCTTATTAGTTTCTATTTTCAGGACCTCGGAGCTAAAAAGTGGAAATGAACTCATAAATGGAAAGAGGAGCTTGCGAACACCAAGGGGAGCAAAGATGAAAAACAATGAGCCACAGAAATGAGCAGAAATGAAGAAAAGAAGTTTTCCTACTTCAACCAGGAAACCCTGCGAAAAGGAGGAAAGCTTACCAATGAAGTTTCCAACGTTACTATGAAAAAAAGAAATGGAAAAATAAAGTGTTATGACGTTGGAAGATGATAAGGCTTGAATGAGAAGCAACAAGGCCCAAGAACTCTCAAGACTTATTGGATTTTCGGCAAATTGGATTAAAGGCCCATGGAAGCCCATGGAATTAGGGTTGTGACGCAATGGAGTAAACCCTAGAATGTTGTTGCCGTGAAATTCCAAGAGAGAAACAAGGAAGTTGGTGTCAAAAATCAGAAATATAAGGGAGATTTTCAAGGGAGATTTTCTAGGGCTATTTTTATGGAAAGAAAATATACTTGGAGATAAACCCTAGAGACTTCTAGCCGTCCAAGCCAAGAGGAAAAGAAGGGATTGCCGTAAATTAAAGAAGAAACCCTAGAGATTTCGGCAAGGTATCATCCTCTAGAGAGTTTTAAGGAAAGAAAATTGTGTGGAGACCAAGAAAAGCTCAAAAGAAGTCTAGATACATTCATATATTCCCTAAAGAGTTTTGGCCGAATGTAAAAGCATAAAATCAGAAAATATCTCTATATATTTCGGCAAGATTATTTAGGGAATTAACATTGGAATTTTGTGATTGGTTGGACCACCTCATAGGGCTTATGTGGCAAGCTACCATTGGAGGAAATCATGTGGAGCTAGCACATTGTTGCCGTGAGGATTCTTAGGGTTTGCACGGCTTGGAGACCAAGAGGCCGTATTCTCTCACTTTCTCAGCGTCAGGGGTTCCTCTTCTTTACAATTCACACTTTAGAAAAAAATCAGAAAAGTTCCTTAGCATAGCCGTGAGTTCCTCCACCCTCTAGAGCAAGCCACGAGTTCAAGCAAGGCCAAGGGAGAAGAAGAATTGCCGTGAGCATCATCCTCCATCACCATCCTTGAAGCTTGCTTTCGAGATTCAAGAGACCACATCCTCAATTCGTTCATCTCATCTCCATCTCACGGTGTAATCCGATTCTCCTTTGTAACCTTTGCTTTGATTTCGTTGGTCTTGTTCTAGTTGACATATATGTATGAACAAAGTATTATTTCTGGAATTTTTATGATTAATTGATAATTTCAGATTCTTATATTGCGATTTATGGTTGCTTTTGTGTGAGTGTTTGATTAAATTTGCATGATAGATGTCTTTTGTATTTTAATCTTAGAAGGTTCGAAACTTTTAGGGTTTTTATATGATTGGTGCTACGAAATTAAGAACATGAATCAACTTTTTGGTTTTGTGTTCTTAAATCGACAAGTAGTAAAGGTTTTGTGCAAAAATCGGATTTAATCAAAGAGGATTGCAATTAGGTGGACTTTTTCATACTAAGTTGCACACTTGAGTTGATAGCCTTTCTAGGTGTTTATTGCGTTGAACATGTTATGCTTGACTAGCTTTCTAGGGCTTGAATGCATGTTTGATAGGATTAGTCTTTGTGCTTTCACTTAGAGTAATTAGCGTTGAAAAGTAAAATATGGGAAATTGTTTGCTTTTAACGTTTCACATGATCAACTCCTCTTGCATGACTTAGATGAACAATATTAGGGTTTGAATCGATTTTAATCATATGTTTAGGTTTTGATCTTTGTTCTTGCATTCCATTTGTGTTTTTATGTTTTTGCATTTTAATTGTTTTGTTAACTTAGTATTATTTTCGAAAAACCAAAAAAACAAAATCCCCCTTTTTTCGTGTAAAATGTTTATAGTTGTGAATATCGTTGTGAATTTTATACTTTGTTTTAATTTTAATTGTTTGTTTGTCCTACATTGACAGGTGTACCCTCAATCCCCGGAATAGAACGATCCCTATTTACTTTATACTACTAATGACATTTCAGGGTTAAATTATGCGCTTGTTAAAAGCGACATCAACAATCAGTCCTTAATTACTTTACAAAAAAGCAAGCAGAAAATCCACAATTCTTTTATGCTATCCTGCGTGATAAAGATGGTAGAGCTACTACATTTTTTTTAGGTGGATTCTAGATCAAGGATAACATATCAGTATTTTGGTGATATAGTGACATTTGATGTAACATATCGGAGAAAAAAGTATGACATGCCATTTGCCCCATTTACTAGAGTAAACTATCACTTCCAATCCATACAATTTGGATATGCCCTTTAACAAGATGAGACAGAGGCAACATTTTTATGATTATTTGAGATGTTGTTTGAAGCTTTGGGAGGTCGACATTTTTATAGTTTTTAATACTTTTATCTTAATTTGCATTTTTAGAGAATAAGAATATGCAAGAGCCAAACAAAGTTTCGGATGAGGAAGATTCAGACAGTAACCATCAAGAATGAATTCAACTTCATATTGATTTTTTATTTTTTATCAACTAGCTACTATTTCATTGAGAAAGAATTGGTTAGTTTTGTTATTGTTCTTATCTCTCTTTTTTTTCTTTTTCTTTTTTGTAAATAATATTTTATACTTATATTAATTCTTTATTTGTTGATGCAATTATAGGTGTACCCTGAATCCCAGACCTGAAAAGAAACATTGTTAGTATAGAATAAGCAGGAATCGTTCAAACCGGGGATTGAGGGTACTTACATGCAATATACAAAATTAGAGAGAAAATCATACACATTCACACGAAAGTAGAGAGCAAAGAATATAAAAGCAACAAAATACAACACTTATATAGACATTCAATTCAAAATAAGAGAGAAAAATACAAGTTAGAATGGGTTTTGGAAATCCTACTCCTGCTTATATACATTTTACAAGTCATAGTCACATTAGGAATCCATATACAGCAAGAATTACTAGTCATACACTAATTAGAAAACCAAATACAAGTAGGAAACAAAATCCCTAAAAAACACACAACACATCCCTAAAAACCACCAAAACAATTCCTACATAACACCAAGTTAATTTTCAGCAATAGATTAATTCCTAAGCTATTATTTACGATTTCTTTACATTATTTTCAGATTATATACTTAATTATTTACGTTAACGTGTATACTAGAAAACCTAAATCAATTTACACATGAACAAAAACACAAAACCGTAAACAAGAGGGGGGGTTTAAGATCAAAACTAGAAATTTTCAGAAATAATAAAAAAATATTGAGGGAGAATTCCACAAATAGTCACTCAACTATGACTCATTCGACACTTTGGTCACTCAAGTTTCAAATATATCACTTTGGTCACTTAAGCATTACACTGTCATTCACAAAAGTCACCCAAGAGGCATTTTTTTTCTCACGACAAAGTGACTTTTGTGAATGACAGTGTAATACTTGAGTGACCAAAGTGATATATTTGAAATTTGAGTGACCAAAGTGTCGAATGAGTCATAGTTGAGTGACCAAAGTGACTATTCTCCCAAAGATTGAAAACATTTTTATATACATAAGTGGGAAAAGAAGAATCTTTGAAAAAAAATTCATCAAGAACAATTCCTGATCAATCCATTCATGCATCCCTTAATCTTTATTAGTTACCATGGAAAACTATCAACCAAGAAACAAAGATCTAAGCACCCAATGTCCCTTTAAACTTTCTTTCTTTAATCAATTGAATTAGCAAAGCACCAAGACAATATATTTTGAAAAGTAGACATCACACAATCAAAGCAATTGCATTGAAAATCGGTTTTCAAATCATTAAGTCCAAGAAAGAGTTGATAAACATGCAAATCCAAGCACTCAAAGAAAGTCAATTCATCACATGCATAATTTGATTTTGACTCAAAGCTACTTAATTGAATTAGGGTTTACAAAGCATAAAACCTAATTACTAGCCAATTACATGCAAGTATTCCTATGTTTCGAACCAAGAGAATAGTTAACATGCGTTCACACAAAATCAGATTATTATTATTCCATAGTTTCGGCAACTTATCAAGATCAAGAACACATAAACACATCAAACATTGAAAAGAACATCAAAATTGAATCCAAAAATCAGATTGTCAACTCATAAGTTTGGTTTACACAACAAAAATTCTAAAGCAGATTTTATAACTACAAAAAGACTAAACAGTGAAAAATACATGGAAGAGGTGGTATGAACAACCCTTGATCACGTCCCAAAGATTCAAAGCAACTCCAAGGTGGTGCACAAGTGATGATCACGGCAAGGAAGGTGGATTGTCATAGCAAAGCTCCTTGAAGATTGTGAAAAACTTGAAAACTAGAGAGAACAAGTGAGAAACTGAAATTGTGGAGAAAAGAATGTAACCTTGGAGCGTCAAATACACTAAGTATATATAGGGGGACATCCAAGGCTTCTCCCAATCCGTTCCCAATTGGATTCTCCTAGTTTGTGTTTATTCGGGATTTCCTTCTAATTTTCTGATTGGTTGACACATCCCTTGACCAATAAAATAATTCCACATCATCAAAGTGGCGTCACAACCTCTAATCCATGTCCTTCTTTCCCTTGTTGAAGAGTTGACGTCAAGAATCATGTAGAAGACTCTAGAAAATCATGGCATTGCTCAATCCTTTTCCAATCAGAAATCCATTCTTCCTTTTGATTCCAAATCCGTGTCTACTTGGTGTTTGCACTGCATATGCATTGCACATGACTCTCATGCCACTTCTTGATACTTCTTGAATCTTCCATGACGTCTACTAGCTTCCACAGGACTCCTAGTGCAAGTAGAACTCTATATGTAATCAGGTTTCCTAGTTGAATACAAACTTCTTTCCCGAGATGCTTCTACACTCTTCCGGAACCTTCTTGAGTAATCCTTATCCAACAGGAACTGCTTGTCACACTAGGTTTCCTTATCTTAGTAGAATTGGGTTTCCTTGTTCAAGTAGAACTCCTAGTCCAAGTCAGCTTCAAACTCCTACTCTAACTGGGATTCCTTTTCCTAGTCAAACTGGGAGAACTTCCATTTCTTTATTTTTCTTCATTTCTATGCCACTTGTGCTTTCCTTAGCCATTTTTAGACTTTGAGACTCCATTTTACCTGTAAAACACTAACTAAGTTAAATTGATCAAGTTAAAGGAAATAACTTAGCAAAATATAGGGTTCAAATATTATAAATGTCACATTTTATGCTCCTATCATTTATGGTGTTGCTTGATGTGTATTGATTTAGATTTGTGTGTGACCTCTCATGGTTTTAGGGTTTTGAAACCTAAGTTTAGTTTTGTATGGATTTGATGAAGAATTAATAAAGTTGATGTTTATTCATATGATTTTTGTACTCCTATTTTAACTTCCTCACTTTAGATGTGTGGTTTAGGATTTTCCCTCCTTAATCTATGTTCGGTGTGTTGGAATTGGAATATTGAATTCGGGAATTTATATTTCATTTTAAGTTATGGCATGAGTATGGTGGAATTTGCTCATTGCATATCTCTATTTCCATTTGGATTTCTTTAGATTTTGGTTCTCCAATCACCCAATTTTGAGTATTATTACCCTTGATTGTCATAATAGTATTCAAAATTATTGGGTAGGGTAATTGCTTTTCGACCTTATTATTTGTGGTAATGATTGTTAGAGTGTGTTGCAATCGATTGTCGTAACGTAAAATTTAGTATTAAGTACTTATGACCTTAACAAGGCATGAGTTTTAAGACTATTATAGGGTAGACAAAACAGAAGTATTTCTTCTTCTTTTTGTTTCTTAGGGTTTGACTACTATTTTATGACAATCAATTTAACTTTCTATTTGACCTCCTAATGCTAAATGGAAATCCTTGAAGCATCTTTTGATTTAATCATCATCATTGAATTCCATGGTGACCCTTGATGTGACGCATCACATCCTTCTATCTATCTTTTTTATGTCATAGTTAGTTAGCTTATTTTTTAAATTATGAAAATCCAAAAGCATAGTGACTTTCCCACTACATTCATTTGTAAATCCATGTGGGCATGAGCATTACAAGCACTTTTGTGGGTTTCAAGGCCCTGTCTAGGCCTTGCTCAATGCAAGGCCGTCTATGTGACTTTGTGTGATGCAAACTCAAGCTTAAATGAGACTCGGTGCCTTCTTTAGCCATTTTTTTTCTATTTTTATTTGTTTGTGCAAATGATTTTTAGTGACCTAGAGCCATTGGATTATTAGCTAGCTCGTAATCCAGAGATACGATGAATCAGGACGTAAATACTTCCCATCTTTGATGACCGTGTTGATTTTTATGCGATAGGCGAATGAAAAACGCTCAAATCAAGCATGCAAATTTAGTAGCAACACAATTCATTACATGATTAAAACTAAGCAAAAATGGTGAAGGAAAGTCTGTGAACTCCACAATGTTTTAGAGTTTGGTGGGAATATGATGCATTTAACAACGACAAGGCAGGATATCATGTATGCAGTTAGTTTAGTGAGCAAATTCATGGAGAAACCATATGCTAATCATTGGGAGGATGCAAAAAGAATTATCCATTATGTTATTGGAACCATTGACAATGGTATATTCTATCAAGCTAATGTTCCAGTGAATCTTGTTGGCTATACTGACAGCTATTTAGCCGGAAGTATTAATTACAACAAAAGCACTTGAGGTTATGTTTTTAGTCTTGGAAGTGGTGCAATTTCATGGAGTTCAAGAAAACAACCAATTGTTGCTCTCTCTACAACCGAAGTATAATAGATTGCTGGTGCTTATGCAGGATGTCAAGTTCTTTGGCTGAGAGTTATTTTGGAAAGTTTGCAGCATAAGCAAAGAACTCCACCAACTTTGTTTTTTGACAATAGTTCCAGAATTTCGGTTGCAAAAGTTCCAATGTTTCATGGGAGGACAAAGCACATTCCTATGCGGTATCATTTTTTAAGGGAGCTGGTGAATGAAGGAGTTATTAAGCTGAAGTATTGCAAGGCAGGTGATCAAATGGCTGATGATTATACAAAGGCTCTTGGTGGACAAGTCTTCAAGAGAGATGTTGCAAGATTGGGTGTGAAAAGTAAATTTGGTTTAAGGGAGGCATTGTTGGCGAATTAAACCAAATTAGCACTCTTGGTTTCTCTAATTGGGAGAATTCCACAAATGGTCACTCAACTATGACTCATTCGACACTTTGGTCACTGAAGTTTCAAATATATCACTTTGGTCACTCAACTATTACACTGTCAATCACTTAAGTCACCCAAAGAGTATTTTTTTTAATGAAAAAAATTAACAAAGTGACTTAAGTGATTGACAGTGTAATAGTTGAGTGACCAAAGTGATATATTTGAAACTTCAGTTACTAAAGTGTCGAATGAGTCATAGTTGAGTGACCATTTGTGAAATTTTCCCTTCTAAGAATAAGGTTGCTGTCAGTTATTGTCTTGAGTTGCAAAATAATTAGCTACTACTATTATAATCGTGCAGGTAGCTGATTGTTTCTTTAATGTTACCATAATTATGTGCGGAAGTCAGGCTCTTGAAAATTCTTAACATATCTATATAAGTTTTTTGTAATCATGAAATTGAAATAAGAGAAGAAATTAAATAAAAATTCTTCCATAAAATAATTTCCATGTTCTCTTCCTTCTACATTAATACCTCTAATCTTCTTTTGAAAATGCAGGAAAAAAAAAAAAGGCTGGTTGGAGAGCAAAAACGTCGTCCAGAGGTGGTAAGCTTACTTTAATCAAAGTTAATTTATCTGGTATGCCTAACCATGTTTTATCCTGTTTCACATGCCTTAAGAAAATAACCTCAGCCTTGGATAATCAATGTAATTTTTTTTTCTGGGCTTCTAAGTCTACCCCTGTGGCTTGGACTCAAGCTTGTTTACCTAAATCTCTAGGTGGTTTGGGTATTAGACTAGCAGCTTGGTTTAATCAGGCAACCTTGGCTAAATTAGCTTGGAAAGTTTTGACTAAACCCCATAATTGGTGGATATTAAGTTAGTTTCTGCTAAGTATTATGCTCATTTACTGAATGTGGATAAAGGATCAACCAATTCTCTTGCTTGTAAATGTATTCTTGATTCTAGAGAGTCAATTTTAGAAGGCATGAGATAGGTAGTTGGTAATGGGGATGATATATTATTTTGGACGTTTAATTGGGTTCTATCCTTCCCTCTTTATCTTATTATGCCCGAATATGATAGATATAATCTTAATTGGAATCTAAAGGTAACTCATTTCATTCAAAACTTTCAATGGAATAAAGAAGAATATGGATGTTGTTCTGAAACTTTTATCTATTCTTATTCCTGTTCATAATATTCCAGATGATCAAGTTCATTTGGGTCCCTCTGG
The DNA here is from genome assembly GCA_024704745.1 of Rosa lucieae. Classification (NCBI taxonomy): domain Eukaryota; kingdom Viridiplantae; phylum Streptophyta; class Magnoliopsida; order Rosales; family Rosaceae; genus Rosa; species Rosa lucieae. The sequence continues at coordinate 20,363,561 of CM045492.1, forward strand.
ATCAAGTAAGTTTTCTATTAAGAGTGCTTCTTGGTTATTAGATCAGCATGCCCAAGCTCATTCCAAAGAAAAACTTTGGAAAAAAAATGTGGAAACTCAATATTTCTCCTAAAATTAAAATTTTTGCTTGGATCTTTCTAAGACAAAAACTTGAGACGCTAAAGATAAATTATCTCTTTACAACCATAATATTTCTTTTACGTGTCTTTTTTGTCATAATTTTATTGAATCTTCTAATCATCTTTTTATGCAGTGCTCCTTTGCTTATTCTGTTTGGTCTTTAGCTACTAATCTTCCAAATCCTCTGGCTTGGAATGACGCTTTCTTTCCTTGTTTCAGAATCCAAATATATCTCAAAAATCTATTGCTCAGATCTTAGTCATCTCTCGGGCCATTTGACATTCTAAGAATAAGTTGATCTTCCAACAGTTGCCTCATTCCCCTACTCAAAACTGGCTGCTACTTCGGGAGCAAACTACTGGAATGTTAATCCTAAGAAATATGAGTCTCTAAATGCTTTCAGATTAAGTGGGAACCTTCATATCAAGACAAGATCAAAATTAATTTTGATGGCTCTATTAAAGCTGGATCTGCTTCCATAGGTTTGGTTTTCAGAATACAGCTGGACTTCCTATATTTGCAGCTTCAAAAAGAATTGCAAATGCCAATGTTCTTGTGGCTGAAGCAACAACTCCAAGAGATGCTCTCCATGCTACTCAGTTTTATAATTTCTCTCAAACTTGGGTGGAAGGGATTTTAAGTTACTAAAATCGACTGTCTTTTGGAGAAAGTTACTATTCCTTGGAGAATCAAAGCTCTGGTGGCTGATGTCAAAACACTTTGATCTGCAAGATAGATTGTTTAGCATACCCCCCCCCCCCCCCCCCCCCCGGGCGTTTAGTTGGAATCAACTGGGTGGGGGAGGTAGCTAGAAGTTTCACTTCATTGCAACCAAAAAAAAAAAAAAATAGGGACCTGGATATAGAGACTAACATAGGCGTTTAAAGGTTTTAGTTTCAGATTGATTTTGAAAACACAGAAATGAAACATACTTTTACCAAGTACAACGTCGAGGACAAGATTGGATATACAAAGTACAACGTAGAGGACAAGACGTCCACCAAATTTGCTACCTGTATGTTCTACTATACATCTCAAAATCAATCCACAGATAGCATGCAGACTTCAAAAGAGCTAAAACCACAGGAGCATTGCAATTTCAGAGAACACCACGGTAGAAACAATTTCTGAATTCTGCGGAAACTGATGCCCATGATTGAACCCTTTACCACAAAAGCTTCGGCCCCTTCACATTTTCACGGATTCTTTTCTCTCCAACCAAATGACCCATATAAAGCTATTACAATGCTTCTGTCCAAAAAGCGTGTATCTCACACAACATGGCCACAAAACCCAGAGAGTAAAACTCCCTTCGATTTGAACAGAGCTAATGCAACCGACATTGGTATGACAAATGCTTCAACATCACAACCATTACATATCGACAAGGGGAAGGACAAGACGCAGTTTTCTCCTCTGAACACCGTCACAGGTAGTTGTTACCTTTCCATGAGTAATAACCCAATCTAACACGCTTCCTGAGTGTTACGTTTGAAAAACAATAAATTCGGACCATTTGTTCAAATCATGGTTATTTTTTATTCATTGAAGGCATGACATTAAACTAGGGAAAATCTTGAGGTGGCAGAATAGTAGTCAACTGGAGTTGAAGAGCAGAAGACGGCCATTCAACTCGTTGTTAGTGAAACTAAATTTCTTAAATAAAATAGAAGTTATATACAAGTATCAAGAGTATAACATGTTCTCTCAATAACAAATCTACTGCTAACAAACTAAGAGAGCCCGATGACTGAATTTTCTCCATGTAACAGTCACCATTCAACTCTCACTCTACCACTGAGCATCACTAAGCTAAAACAGAGAAGTGGAACCCATGTGTGTAAGATAACCTTGAGTCCAGTCCACAGAATTATTAAATGTGCTTCGTGCATCATACAGAACCATGTTGCAGATGAGCATCTTAATTAAAGCTATTTCAGAGATATACCCTTTAGAGCAGTTAACTGTTATTGATACTTTGAGAAGATTATTGAAATGCATGGGATTTTTTCACTTTTAGTTTGAAGGTGTGATTTGGTTCTGGTGTACCTCTCATCCAAGTTATTGTGTCATCTCCGCTTTTCTTAATTCTGTGTTTGTTATCAACGAAGTAGCATCACAGGAACAACAACGTCCACTATACAAATAAGCAAAACAATTACATAGGAACTCAGTTCAGAAATTTGAGGGCAAAGTGGACAGAATGGCTCCTCAGATGAAAGAAAAAGTAGACTGCATATAAGTAAGGTATTCAATCATGACAACATATAATATCCTACGTATTACTGAAGATAGTGTCTTACATGTCATAGTTGTTCACGGATGTAAGCCATTGATCTCAACATGGAATCTAGTGTATCTCTGGACACTTGAAACTTGACTTCTGTTTCTCCAGATGTTGTATTTGTATCTTGAAGCTGAGAAACCACAATTATGTAGATATAACATTTGAAAGTTGAAATTAAAAAATAAAAAAGAAGGCATAAAACAGCACTAAAGAAATATGATGAAAGTTGAACACATGAGATCCCTAAGTTGGGAAAAAAATCCTTTTGAAAAACCTCCTCATTTCATATTGAAACTATGGATATAAATAGTGCCATAGTAGATAAACATGAAAGAATAATTGAGAAAACTAGGATTTTATCGCAAGCCAATCAGTTCGCATTATCTTTCTTTCCGTTGGATTGAGAATTCAATTTCCAGAAACATGCATGACTTTCAACTTTCCTTTTTATTATTGAAGAAAAACCCCTATATTATCAAAAGAACAAAGCATGTGTCCTAGAATATCCTAAATTACATGCTACAACAAATAGGGAAACAGTTAACGTGCAATATGACTTTCCAAAGAACATCCCTGAACCTTCTTACTTCCAGGCCCTTCTCTCTGCCCTTGTACAAAGGAGGTTTGGCCATCTCAACTACCCTGGCAACAGAGCAAGCTCATTTGTGTCCAAGTTATTCAGAGTTCTTCTAAAACCGACATTTCAACTTTATGCCTAAAAGGTAACAAAGAATCCACAAATCCTGTGCCATGTTTATCTTTTAATACCTGGTGCAACCAAGGTAGCAATTGCATAGGAAACAACAATTGCATCAAATCTTCCTCCAACCAACTATCCTCAAGACCTCAACCTCTCCTCATTTTCCACTAAAGATTTCCAGCAGGCTAAGAATGAAGAGTAACCATTAGAGATATCTTTTGATGAAATGCATGTTGATTTTTTAACCCCTTGCTGAGGATTAGCAACCCGTCCGTTTAAAGTTTCCCATAATATCATAAGCCATAAACAACCTGAAGCCATTCAATTCTCTTCTCTTTTGTCTCCGATTGAACATGTCACTTTACCAGAGTAGCTAGCAGGTCTTGGAAACTCAACTCCATCAGATACTTTGTCTGCAAATCCTACTGTAGCCATTAAATTGACTATCTACCCGCTCATTCCTGTTTCCATTCCATGGAAGGCTACAGTACTGACAGAAGTATACATACTAACTTGAACTATTGCTCATGGGAGAGTAAAATACTTGTGATATTGCCTAAGTTTAAATGCACTTATCTCCTCACAAGTGCAAGAGGTGTCTGAAAACACTACGCACCTGGGGAAAAAATAAATAAATACATAAATTTCATTCTAAAAAGAGAAATTTCTAAACAATTGGGATTTTTACACCACCTCTTGCACCTTTCTCTATTGCTTTGTCCCCTTGAAGTTATGGTACAACCACACAAGACTTTTATGTGATTCCTCATTCACGTGCTTCTCCATTAATTGAGAACTATAATACTTCTTTTTGAGACTACACTATTATCCTTTAGACCTTTCAAAAAAAAAAAAAGTACATATATATATATATATATATATATCCTTTAGATGATTGAAAAGCTAATGTTTTATGAAATTGTGGTGACATAAAAATCTTTTGGGTCATTTTGGTGAAAAAAGTGCACTGGGAAGCTTCAGTTTATTTTGGCTTTATTTGCCTGGTTATCGAAGCTGTTTCTGGTAGTCCATTTAATATCTATTTCTTCTGTTATTGTTTCGTCGAGTGATCTTTAGGTGGACCTGTGGTGCATTGTACCTGTATTACTTGTATCTAAAAATTTTCTTTAAGATTAATACCCGAAACACCCTCATTGGAATAGAGAATTTTTCAATTGCCCCTCTCCCCCTTGTGTTCATCTTAGTCAATTTGTACCTCTAAGTTTTCAAAATAGGCCCGGCTCATGTGCCACTTCTACAAATTTCCGCAATTTCCATTTAGTCCATAAAAAAGTTGTAAATACCCTCACTGTTTCAATCCAATCGTGTTACGTCCCCTTCAGATAGAATATAAACCCATCTTTACCAGGGACCTGAACAATGAATAGAAGCTGATCCACACCCTAAACCTAGCACTCCATATTTCCTTTTGCTAGACAGTCCATATTTAACTTTGCCAGCATATCCCTTAAACCTGGCCCATTAAGCCATAAGCCTTCAGTTCTAAACTCTTTCCAAACTACATTAACTGTAGACAGCACAATTCTCTTAATTTCAGACCTGTCTACTGATCAGAAAATTTTGCTATACAAGTCTAACTGTGATGCCAAGTACAATAACAAATTAAGGCAAAAACCAATCAATTTAACATTTACCTTAAGACAAGGAAAAGAGAAAGTGAAAAGATCTAGGCATATAAAATTCCTGAGAAAAATCTGAGTGGCATACCTTGAGATTGATAACAGCAACTCTGTTGGCTGGTGCAGAAAGTTGCTGACCAATGTAGGCCATCGATCTTAACATAGGCTCTAGTGTAACCCTGGTTACCCTAAATTGTACATCTGTTTCTCCTGCCGGGTTCTTGCGATAATCTTGCAGCTGCAGCAAACAAAAACGAACATTATAACAGCAAGACAAGAATACCAACAATACAATAGCAACCTGTCACAATGATTTTTTTTTTTTTTTTTTTTCCGGTCCCTTCGAGGACCATTTTTCTTCTAGGGTACATGACAAGGGCTAGTGTCTGGAAACGCAGAAATTATTAAATAATTAATCACTTGAAAATTTATTAAAGAATGATTATCATTTTGTCCATAAAGAATATGCAGACACTTGATTTATATATATTAGGTTATAGATGACGATAAATCACTTCCAAACTGAAGACGCATTTCACATCATGATAAGCGTATCATGAGATTAGAAAGATTTTAATATATCCTTAAGTCTAAATTAAGAAAGCTCCGATGCAGAACAGGAAAGTAAAAACCACTTGTCCACCTTCACGGAAAGACGTGGTATACCTTCAAGTTAATAACAGCAACTTTTCCAGCTGATGTTGAATTCTTATTTTCTATGACCCATGTCATGGACTTGAAGCAAGTATAAACCACCTACAAATCGAAAGTCAAATTAATCAACAGTACAATTTAGAGAAAAAAAAAACTCTAAATAAGCATTCTCTAAAGCTCAGGTACAAGAAAATGCATGCCCAAAGTAAATGGTAATAGGGATACCACCAAACCTCCAATTTTCATACCGTATTATCAGGATGCCCACCATCGGGTTGAATAGAGCCCGCCATGCTAGGCTGATTTATATCAGAAACAGGAACTCCGGCATCATTAAGATTAAAGCGATGTGGCAATGCTTCTTGCCAAGGCCACAATGGGGGGACCATTTCACCAAATGGCAAAGAAGCTTTTTTCATATTTTCTTCCTGAATACTTCCACTACCCTGAGAGCTAGGAGGTACAACTTTAGCAACATTTTTCTTCAAATCAGCAATCTTTTTCCCACTGTCTCGTAGAGCAATCATTGCTGCATTGTAAGTCTCTACAGCAACTGCCCCTTCTTCCGCATATTTAATGGCTTCCTGACATAAATTGTTGAACCGCACAGTGAGCATCTCAACACCTTGCGGATCTGAGATCTGTTCATCTACTCCAACCCAAGATTTGGCATTCCTTGTCCATCGCTTCAATATGTAATGTGATGGAAGGGTAAGAACATTGGTGACGGTGAAGACAGTCAAAATATGTCTACAGAGGATGCCAGCATATTCAAACATTTGACAGCTGCAGCTTGCTTTCATCTCTGAGACATTTAGTTCGACTATATAAGCCTTGTCATCATGTTCATACTTCGCAACCCTGTATTTACTGGCAAGCCCATCTCCATCTATCTTATTTGCAGTATAGACAAAAGTTTCAACTAATTCCTCCTGAAACTTAGAAAATACTTTTTTTGTATAAAAGCTAGCTGCCTGTTGTTCCATTGGTGATGGTGTCTTCAGTACTGGTGTGGTGCAAATTGTATCATAATCTGCTTCTATTTCTTTTTCTAATGCATGCTCCAGAGCCCTTTCATACTGCTTAAAGAACAGAGGTACACTCGTCTGTTGATTCACATAGCCATCAAAGAAAGATCTAACTCCTTGATTTGAGGAAATTGCAGCAAAGAAAGTCCCACGAAAATAAACTGGGGCCCACTGCTTTCGAGCATTATACACTGCCTGCAGCCAATCATTTCTCCGAAGGTCATATCTATCAAGAATGGACACCCATGACGATTCAAAATCCTCAATTGTCTCTGAAAAGTTGATGCAGCTATACAGCTCTCCATAAAAGCAAGGATTAGCAAGATATATATGAGCCAATCTTTCTTGGCCTTCTCTTAAAATGTGCCACTTGCATATACAGTGGCGCGCATCTGGGAATACCTGCGCTACTGCCACTTGTATTGCTCTATCTTGGTCGGTAGTTATAGAAATAGGAGGTCGATCATTCATTGCAGAAAGCCATGTCTTAAACAGCCAAGTAAAGGAAGACTCAGACTCATCTAGAAGTAATGCACAGCCAAACAATACCATCTGGCCATGATGATTTACACCGGTAAAAGGAGCAAACGGTACCTGGTACTGATTTGGTCGATACATTGTATCAAATATTACAGCATCTCCAAAGTAGTTGTAAGCGGTCCTCGATCTCGCATCAGTCCAGAAAACATTAGTCATGCGGTTTTCATCATCAAGCTGTATAGCATAATAAAATCCAGGATTTTCAGCCTGCATCTTCTTGAAATAGTTTAGAAGATTTTGAGCATCTCTTCCAAGCGTTCTCTTCCGGCTAGAAGGCCTTGTACAGTTAATAGGCCCAAAATTCCTTGCGGGGTGATTTTGTTCAACAGGAGAGACGCTCCTACCTCCACGATTTGGTTCATAAGGGACAGGATTCCCATCCATAGAGACATAAGCATCAGAAGTGACATCCAAAGTCTCAGCTGTATTCTTTGTAGCACCTGCAAAGTGTCTACGCGGTCGAAGGTAATGGACTTTATTTGGACTTTCCATCGAATGGTTGTGGTCCTCAATAAACTTAGTGGCAACCCAAGTGTTTGCATCTTTTCTCTCTACGCGTAGCATAGCATTGCAACTTTCAACATTCTTTCTTTTGAATACCTCTCTTGAACATGCAAATTCCCATGTCACTATTGGTCCATCAGGCTTGTTACGACTAAACTGACCAACATGGGTGCTAAAACCAGCACACCTAGCATACGCCTCATAGAGAGCCTTGGCAGCATCCTCTGATTCGAACTCCATTCCCACATATGGTTTAGCATTCCCATCCTCATCCTGTGCAATTATTTCTCTCCCTGCAAAACTATCATTTACATTTTGCTTTACCCCTTTATCAGATTCAGAGTCTACTGTCCCGTGACGTTCCCTGTCTTCCGCTTCAACATCTGCCAAAACTTGAGTGTCCATGACAGTTTGCCGAACGATATGAACAACTCTGGGCTGACTAGAAAGAGTTGCACATGTTTATCCGAGCGAAAGCGATTGTAAAACAAGCCGGATCAACTGAAAATATTTATCATATTAAAAACGTAAGCAAACATTTCCCAGATACAGAACCAAGGACTAACTGATTGTCTACAAGTAATCGTGTTAAGAGTGATTCCTAATCTCTTCAATCATTAACAAAGAAACCCTTTCAGCATAGCTCTTTAGTTTTCAGTTAACTATTGGTAAAGTTTGGCAGCCACAGAAGAATTACCTCTTCTTCTTTTTTTTCCTCAGTTTTGATCCAAAACTAAGACTAGAAATAGATCATTCTACCACCTGAGCCTAACCAATTACCGAAAACAATAGCCGGAAACATGATTGCCGTTTCCAAAATCAACGTGGGGTTTCAGCTCAACAACACAAAATGCTGGTAAAACAAACAAAAGGGATCTAAGGAAGCATTGAAAAATAAAGGAATTGAAGCTCTAACCTGGTGTGCTGAAGCCCCAATTTTGTGATTAGGAGGAATAGTAGCATTGGTTTGGGTTTACAGTGTGTTTTAGGGTTTCAGGGTTACAGTGTGTAAGGAAAGGAAGGGCAGGGGAGTGAGTCTGAGTGTATATACCCCCGAAACCCAGGAAAGACAGTCGGTCGTCTTCGTCTCTGCCTTCCCTATTTTGTGTTCGGTTGACATTTTCACTCTAAATTTTTACTGTTCCGCAATTATTACGTGTTCGCACCTGCGTTACTGTTTCAGCCAGGAGACTTGAAACATAAAAAGTCATCATCAGCCTCATACCTGCAATAGGAAAAATTTTCTTTTTTTCCTTCATTTATTTATTTATTTATTTATTTTGGCTGTTTAAGACTAGGTCAAATAAATAGTTTCCACAGAGGTTTGAGGGTATTTAACGCATCTGTGTGTTGGAAAATTTTCTCAATCACGTGAAAAATATATATATATATATATATATATTTTTTTTAATTTGATAAATGGGTTGGGAGGCTCATTCTCACGCCTCTGTATTGAAAAAGTTTCTCGATCACGTCATTCACTTGACAAACACTTACTTTTATAACTGTTTAAAATTGGTTGCATAGGTTTTGGTTTTAAAATTTTGATGTTGAGCCTTGCTTCTGGTTCTCTCTTCGCCTTATCATTCCTCACTTCATCTTCTATAGACATTTCTCTCGTCTTCTAAATTCTCACTTCATCTTTCAACTTTGTTTCTCTTTAGAGCCAGCCCTTGGAGGCAGCCGTCTCAGGCTACCGGCTTCCGATAGATCTCGGAGATCTGAATTTATATATATACATAATTTGTACAAAAGTTAAAACTGCTTTGAGGTGGAGCAGTGGCAACACTATCTACAATGGGCCATTTTAGCAACGTTTGAATCCTACCACTGACCTTTTGCATCCAAGTTTCTTTTATTCTTTTTTTTGGCAACCTAGTTTCTGTTTTTCTTGGGTCATATCAAAAAAATATATATATTACATCATGATTGTAAGCCTTAGGCCTCTACAATCTTCGGACTGGCGTGTGTCTCTTCTTATCTTTTGGTATTCCACCCAACCAATCATGTCACTGAAGACCACAACAAACTGACATAAATCAAGCCCTAGCACCTCAGATTGAGGCACAAGGAGGACCAAAGAACAACCTTTAAGATGGAGCAAATAATTACCATAGACTCTGAAATATCAAATATGAATTTTGTTATTCAAAACACCACGAAGGTGATTGCTGCAGACATCTCTATGGTTGAAGACTTTTTAAAGAAATCCAACCCTAGTGATTAGTGAATGGAAAGAGAGTAGCTATGAGAGCTTGTATTTTAAAAGTGTTGGATACAACACCAATGGTTACTTCAGCTGCCACAGTCGAGGCAATAAATAAGGCACTAGTTAAGACGCCAAAGAAATCGTTGCCCATGTTGGCAAAAATATGGTCTAATTGCTATATTAATAAGAAATTAATAGATCACTTATGCAGATCACGTAAAAGGTAGAAAGCAAATTCAAATCAAAGCAAACCAATAGAAGTTAGAAAATCTTAAATAAATTTGGTCGAGTCTAGAACTGGTTCTATGTCCTTAAGACGAAATTGCCTCCTCAACGGTGCTTAAAGGTTTTGAAGGCAAACGTATCCCAGGATACAACGGCCTTCTTTTTGTGGTAGTAGCACTCCAAACCTCAAGACCAGCGAACTTAGATTGTGTATGAACTCTCTCTTGAAAAGACTTGATTGGTTTTCAAGATATTAGGAAAGACTCATATGTAAAGGAGAGGAGGAAATATGAATTGAAAAGTTATTTTCAGAATATGATGTAGCGTAGCAAGTGTTTTATGGATGTAAGGTGACTTTTGGAAGAAATATGACTTTTCACCAAAAGTTATATTTTGTGAACAGTCATGACTTCTCATTGCATAGTCATTTACATTTATTCAACTTCACATCTTTTCATGAAATTATTCATCCACTATTTATGGAAAATAAATAACTTAATATTAAATTTTCCAACAATCCCCCACATGGATGAAGTAATTAGTTACAGAGGAAACTTTCAAAGGATGGTGTGCGCGGACATATGAGAGAGTTCGGTTAAAATGATATCGCATCGGGATAGTTAGCTTTTGGCTTTGAACCTTCCTTAGTGAAATACCATCAGATTTGCTAGCTAATTAGTGAACATGATGTCTTGAACTATTAAGCCATTTATGTAAACCAAGACAATAGTATTCACAGAATATCTTTTCGTACACATATAGTTCTACGGTTTTGTCCTTCCGGCCATGGACAACACTCGATATTCATGAGTGCTTTAGAGAATTCAGCCTTCAAAATTCTCATAGAAACAGCCTCATTTCGCACTCATATAGGTGGCTTCCTATGAAGAGTATCCTTCAATACCCCACTTGAAAAATCAAGGTATAGGAACCATTAAAAGCAAAGCTTACCCTAATAGATTATGCATTGTTTCATCATAGGATATGGGTAGGAGATTTATCTCCACAATGCTACTCCAAAGTCATCCACTATTTAGTTGTCCCTTTGAACCTAGATCTTGGGATCTCCAATCAACTAGGTTGGGTATCCATGATGGCAACTTTATGTTTTAGGCTTATATCTCATTCCATTCAATAATCAACTTACTCTCTAGTTAAACTTTGATTCAAATAATTGGGCCCACTAATTTGTCTATAATTATACTGCAAATCAAATTCAATATATGAACTTATTTCATTGGAGAGTTGTTGTTATCATGTCAAGTCAATTGGTCAAGACTCACTACTTGTGTTGACTAAAATTCATTTAGCCACACACCCTACATTTTAAGGTATACGCATAAAATCTTTTCGTACAACTATATTTTTCTTGTGGTAGTAGCACTCCAAACCTCAAGAACAGTGAACTTAGACTATGTATGAACTCTCTCTTGAAAAGACTTAATTGGTTTTCAAGATATTAGGAAAGACTCGTATGTAAAGGAGAGGAGGAAAGATGAATTAAAAAGTTATTTTCACAATATGATGTAGTAAGTGTTTTATAGATGTAAGGTGACTTTTGGAGGAGAAATGACTTTTCACCAAAAGTTATATTTTGTGAACAGCCATGACTTCTCATTGCATAGTCATTTACATTTATTCAACTTCACACATTTTCATTAAATTACTCATCCACAAATTATGGAAAATAAATAACTTAATATTAAATTTTCCAACAGCCCAATCTGTTGAAGTCAGAGAGGTGGTGGATGGAAAGTTGCCCATCCCGCTAAGAAAAATGACTTCAAGGTTCTTCCGGCATTTTAAATTACCTCTAACTCATGAAATTTTTACTACTACAAGTGAGTCATATTGTGTTTTGCAATATGATGAACTAACTTGGTAAATTAAGTGCAAGAAAAACTAAAATAAACAAATCGATCCTTGAACCTCGACCATAATGTGAGTATTCAATTTAACAACCATGTGAAATTGTATTTCATTATTATAAGGGGATTGAAATACACCCAACAGAGGGTCAAGCCTAGTGAATAACACCTTGTAAAGCATCAAACCTAACAAAGCATAATGAAACATGATAATGAAAAATCAAGTGAACTCAATCAACTGCACAAAACATCATGAAAAATGACATGAACTAAACAATACAAGAAAATATTTCAGTGGAAAAACCAACACTTGCAATTGTGTCTCGCAGTGTTTAAAAAATCACTCGGCAATAGACAGGGGGTGAGGAGGTGCTTATTAGTGCCTAGAAACCTAGGTGGGGCTTAGGCTAGTGCCTAGGCAGTTGTTTATTTTAATTTTATTTATTATTTAACATATAAATAAGTGCAATTAAAAGAAAATAAAAAACTATACTTAATTAGTAGTATAATTGATTGAAGATATAGTAAAAGGTTAAGCATATAATGAACACTTAAAAATAAAAAGTTATTTTAACTGTATAAAACCTATCCAGACTAGCCAACTCTCTTTGCTAGGGTTTTGTCTAGTAGCCAGTGACCGTGGCAGCCTTTTCCTAGAGTACAGAGGACCCGTCTTGGTCCTTTCTTCCTCGCAGGAGGGAGCGATTACGGTGGGCTCAATAGGTTTTTCAATCTAAATGGTCTATTTTGATTGGTGTTTTGTTTGAGAATTCGATTTGGCTAGTTTGTCTGCAGTGGTTTCGGCAGCGGAGCTCAGGGATCCGGGTGATTGGTGCTTGCAGGGCTCTTGGATAGAGGTGTTTGCGAATTGTGGTTGTCTTGGGCAATAGCAGTCGGGATTTGGGGTCTGTGTTGTCAGCAGATCATTTCTGTGATGTGGAATTAGTTTCAATCAGATCCAACGCTGATCATCTTAGGCTGTTGATCTGGGCTTGGTTACAGAGGCAAGGTGGTGTTGATGTTGTGCTGGAAGGGCCGACCACCGAAAAACTTGGCAGCAGTGGCAATGGGTTGGCAGAAGCAGTCTAGGGCTTTTTCTCTTGTTTTTGCTCGTCCCTGGGACTGGGATGTTGGGTTTGGTCTCAGGTTTGGGTTCTTAGGGCCTATCGAAAGATCTGACCCTTCTAAAAGGAAGGAGCTTGTAGTTGTTTAGTTGTTTTATTTAAAATAATGTCTATGCTAGTAGAACATTCTCTATAAGTCTTTGTAGAAGTATTTGTCTTTAACGTACCATAATGGCGTGCTTGGCGTTTAGAGTCAGATAGAATAGATTGCCTATGAGGCGAGTTGATTTTGTTAGCATAGACTACTCTGCGCTACCATTGTCTAAATAGAGTAGTCTTCCTTATACTATTTTTTGCCCATGATTTAGGGTCATATTAATGATATGAACTCTTTAATTAAAAAAAGAAGAAGAAGTTATTTTGAAGTATTTGACAAAATGAAATAAATATTTTTTAGATTTTTTTAAACTTAGGCCGCCTAGGCGGTGCCCAGACTAATTGAGACGGTTGCCCACCACCTAGTGCCTATGTGAGACCTAGGTGGCCGCCTAAAGGGATTTTTAGAACATTGTTGTTCATCATAGTTTTGATTACTAAGTACACTACCTCATAATCTATTCAAGATGGCAAAGAGAAAAAAATTAGTAATTTCGCAGAAAACACCATTGCTCAACACATGTGGTTTGATATTCTCGCTCATTATAAAGCTTTGAACAATATTCGTACTCACCCAAACAGTAATGAAAAATCTACTGAGGCTAAGTTTAATAATTATCAAATAATTGATAAAATCATAAAGAAAAAAAATTGGACTAAATAATGCTTACTATCTTATACTTTTTGGGTCTAATCAATTCAGTCCCTCGACTTTTAATTTCATCAAAATGATCTTTGCATTCTCAGTTCTCATCCAATAGGTTTGATCTGTTAGGTCTACATCCAAATTGGCTGTTAACTAGCTAACATAGCAAATCTAAGCAGATTGCTGAATGTACTCCTTCTGAAAAAAATGGGTAGCCCCGAAAAGTTCGCTCTGTTCCTCTGTGCATCTCTGTGATGGGTAAATCCCCATGAAAAAGGGGCAACTTTCGTGTAGTTTGTGATTGGATGTAACTGTTAAGATTTTTTCTTCCACACCAAATTAGCTCGGTGAGGCATATTTTAATGGTAAAATTCCCTTTACAACCCTGACTTCCTCTCTTATCTTCCTTTATCTTTTTATCTCTCTTTTTATTTCTTTTTTTATTCCTCCTGTAATGGAGATGCTTTCACCAACAGAAGAGAAAAAAAATGTCAACAATTGTTCATGTTCTTTAACCCATGTGTATAGGAAAAATTTTCTGTGTATCGGCAGTGCAAGTGATCCAACACCTATTAGGTGATTTCAGTCCTTAATATTTATTGTCAACATTTTTTCTAATAACAAAAAAATATACTTGAACGGACCTGATTTGGAAGAATGGACAATTAAAGTATTTTTCCCATCTAAATGGCCCTACCAAACTGATTTGGCGTGGATGAATTTGCCACGTAAGCTAGTTAACGGCCAATTTGTACGAAGGCCTAACAGATTGGACTTATTGGGTGAAAATTGAGAGTGTAGGGATCATTTGCTGAAGTTAGATCAAAGTTGAGGGACTGAAGTAATTATCCCCAAAAAGTACAAGATAGTAAGCAGGATTTAGTCCAAAAAAGTTTATCTCACGATTCATCAAGATCAAGAAATCAACCTATCAAAAAACCTTAAGTGCCGTCGAGCGTTCTGCTCTGTGTGGTACCACCAATGCCGCCCAAAAAGCAAGCAACAAATTCAAAATGCTCCAAGGCAGCATCCTTGTATGTAACTGCAGGGGTATTATGAACACTAAGACACAACGAGCCCTCATTGATCTCGTCCACGCCAAAAAACCATGTCTCATTTTCCTCTCGGAAACTCTAGCAAGAAAGGAGTTGATTAACTCACTCATACACCGTATTGGTTTTCATGATAACATCTATTTCGATTGTCAGGAGGGGTCACAAGGTGTAGCCCTAATTTGGAATAATGAAACACATGTTGATCTACGTTCTGCTTCAGCGCATCACATTGATGCTGTGATTGGAAAACCAGGTGAAGAACTTTGGAGATTCACTGGTTTATACGGCTGGGCAGATCGAGGACAGAGGGAATATACCTAGCAGTTGATCCAACAGCTTGCTAGGGAGGATTGTCAATTAGCATGGCTCATGGCTGGTGATTATAATGAGGTTATGTCCTCTGCTGATAAGTCAGGCTGCCGACTGAGATCTGCAGCAGCAATGGCAAGGTTCCGCCGCACCATGGCTCAATCTGAACTTATAGACATGGGCTTTACAGGGTGTAGATTTACATGGAGCAATAAATTTACAAAAGAAAGATTAGACCGGGGCTTTCAATCACCACTATGGAGAGCTCGTTTTCCCTTCAACAGAGTCATTACCATGAGTCCTATTGAATCTGATCATTGTCCTCTCCTCATAGAGGTGAACACAGAAAACAACTTGCATCGACGAGTTGCTCATCGCTTCAGGTTTGAAGAAATATGGTATGGTAATGAAGATTGCAATGCTATTATACAACAAGAGTGGGCTTCAACAACTACAGGCAATGCACTCAGACAACTGGGCTACAAAATCAAACAAGCAGGCAAATGATTATTACGATGGCACCAAACTGAATTTGATTAGCAAAAAAGGGAACTGAGGGTGATTCAGGAGAAGTTGTTTGATCTCATGAAGCAGCCTTACTCTCCTGAGCAATATGAGGAACAACGAACTCTCCATGTGAAGCAAAGCAGTGTACTTGCATTACAAGAAAAGTATTGGTGCCAGAGGTCTAGGGCAATTTGGCTCAAGGATGGGGACAGGAACTCTGCTTTTTTTCATAGGAGAGCTAGCAATAGAAGAAGTCAAAATACCATACGTGGTTTGGAGGATGAGCATGGTGTTTGGAAATTTGATCCTTCTGAAATCCAACGTCTTCTCATGAAGCATTTCACACAAGTCTTCTCCACCGAAGGCACTGATCCAAGAGCCCTACAAGAAGTTATGAATGCTACACCAGTCAAGGTAACTCCTTTTATGAATGAACAACTCACCAAACCCTACACTGATGATGAAATCAAAAAAGCAGTTTTTCAAATGCACCCATCTAAGAGTCCAGGGCCGGATCGCATGACACCTTTCTTCTATCAGAAGTATTGGAGTGTGGTAAGTTTTGATGTTTGTACTGCTGTCAGAAGTTTCCTTACTAGTGGGGAAATGTGGGATGAATCAAATTATACACACTTATGTTTGATTCCGAAGATAAAAGACCCGAAAGTGGCCATGCACTTTTGATCAATTGCTTTGTGTAACGTTATTTGCAGAATCTGTTCTAAGGTAGTAGCAAATAGATTAAAGTGTTGGTTACCTGAGATCTTATCTCCTCTACAAAGTGTGTATGTACCTGGACATTTAATCTCAGACAATACTCTTGTAGCCATAGAAGCTGCACATTTCATGCACAAGCTTCGAAATCAAGAATCAGGTTTTTTCTCCCTCAAACTTGATATCAGTAAAGCCTATACAGGCTAGAGTGGGATTTTCTGCAGGCCATTCTAACAAATTTTTTTTGCCTCGGTGGATAAACATGATCATGAAGTGTGTTGTTTCAGTTCATTACTCAATTTAAATTCAATGAGAGCCTACACCAGTAATCTCTCCCACCAGGGGAATAAGACAAGGTGACCCTTTGTCACCATATCTCTTCATTTTGTGTTCAGAAGGACTGTCAGCACTTATATCCAAGGCAGCTTCTTCCAATATAATCTCTGGACTAAAAATGTGTCCAGAAGCTCCTACTTTGCATCATCTGTTATTTGTCAATGACTCCCTCCTCTTTGGCTCTGCTAATGTTGAGGAATGCACTCACTTCCGAAGAATACTGAATGTCTACGAAAGAGCCTCTGGACAGATGGTTAATTTTCAAAAAAGGAGTGTGGTGTTTAGCAAAAATGTTCATGCTAGCAAACAGCAAGAATTGGCCTCCATTCTTAATGTCACATGTGTTCAGGAGCATGACAGGTACCTTGGCCTTCCTCTAAGGGTTGGTAGATCAAAGACTGCAAAATTTGAGTACATCAAAGAAAGATTGTCAAAAAAGCTTAGAAGTTGGAAATCCAAAATTCTCAGCAATGCAGGTAAAGAAATTCTAATCAAAGCTGTTACTCAAACTATGCCATTATATGCCATGAATTGTTACTTGCTGCCTAAAGGGCTTTGTGATGATATACATCAATTATGTGCCTTGTTTTTTTTGGGGTGACACAGAGGAAAAAAAGAAAATTCATTGGAGGATTTAGGAGAGATTATGCCTCACAAAAAATGAAGGTAGAATGGGTTTTAAGAATCTGCATGCATACAATTTAGCAATGTTGGCCAAGCAAGGATGGAGATTAATCTCGAATCCCACATCTCTTATTGCTCGGCTATACAAAGCTAGATATTATCCCAATTCTTCCTTTTGGGAAGCTGAGTTGGGAGAAGCCCCTTCTTTCTCTTGGAGAAGCATCTTGCAAAGTTGATTAATTCTAAATGTAGGTGTGCATTGGCGAATTGGAGATGGTAGTATGACACATGTTTGGATAGACAAATGGATACCGGATTGTCCTCAATAACAAATTCATAGGCCTAGCAATACAGAAGTGGAAATGGTCTCAGATTTAATTGATGCAGGCACCAAAATGTGGAAGTATGATGTTGTGCATTCAATCTTCCCAGGTAACATTGCTAAGAAAGTTATGTATATTCCTCTAAGTGCAAGAACAAGTGAAGATAGAGTTTACTGGAAACCAGAAAACAAGGGGTTCTATTCTGTCAAGTCCGCTTATTGGATAGCAAGAGAACATGTCCTGAGTACAACCATGGCCTCCACATCACAAGGAGACCCTTTCAAATCTCTCTGGAAGAGACTCTAGAAGTCAAAAATCTTGGGTAAAGTTCAAATAATTGAGTGGAGGGCTTGCAACAATCTGCTGCCCACAAAAGCTGCTCTTCTTCACAAAGGCTTTACTGGGGACACTAGTTGCCTCCTCTGTCTGACCAAGTTTGAAGACATAACTCACATGTTCTGTAAGTGTCCTTCAGCTCAAGCTATTCTCTCTTCACCACCTTTTAATTTCTAGCAGCATATGGCACCTAAAATGGATTTTAAGGCATGGATGTTAGACATGGCAACCACTCTACAACAAGATGTCTTTGACAAACTCCTTATGATTCTTTGGGCTATTTGGAAGAACCGAAACAACATGCTCTGGCATGGTACTTCTCAATCACATAATGAAATGATGTTTGCTACACTGTCCTAGTTGGAAGATTTTCGGAAAGCAAGATCAGCAACCCAACCAACCAAAGATTCAAGACACAAGCACAAGTGGCAGCCGGACACCAAAGGTAATTGGAAACTCAATGTTGATGGTAGTTTTCTACCACATCAAACCAAGGGAGGACTTAGTGGAGTCTTAAGAGATTCACAAGGCAATTTCAAAGCTTCATTTACACTACCAGTTCAATATGTGGAAAGTGCTAAACAGGTGGAGTTGCTAGCTGTCAATGAGGGATTAAAATTGATGTGTGCCTTTCCTGGACAACCAGCTATAATTGAAACCGACTGCCTTGAGGCTACGTTGGACCTCAACAATCCCAGATGGGATCTTTTACCGTATGCAGCAATCATGGCTGACATTCGAGTTATATTACAATCCAAACCAGAGCTACAGATTTGTTTTGCTCCTAGGACCTGCAATATGGTGGCACACAGGTTGGCTAGTCTTGCTTTTGATGACAATGATAGTCATGTTTGGAGGGATCATCCCCCTGAATGTATCCTCGATGTACTAGCCTTGGACTGTAACTCAAGCGAAGTCCTTATCAATAAAGATCATTCTTCTACTAAAAAAAAAAAAAAATCAACCTATCGAATAAAAAATTATTAATTTATGTGTCTAATTAACCCTTAACTTTATTATAGTATTGTTCTCATTTGAATGGGGAATACAATATCAATTTATCCTTGTGCAAATAAAACCTGATTTGCTATGGAATTCTTTGTTGAGTAATTTGATCAAGGATGTTTTTCCTTCCCACACTTTGAGCTCGTTCAAAAAGAAAAAATGGGGCATTCTGAGAGTAAAATTTTGGCTTTTGTCTCCATTTATTTATCAAGCCCAACTATTGAAGCCGAAAGGAGATTAACAACCAAATAAAATAAAGGGTCATTGACCCAAAGCACCAAAATAAGCTAAAATTATCTCACTTACCCCAACAATAGATTTTCATTCTCACTCACCCAAATTCAAGTAAAATGACAACTTCGCCTTCAAACTAATTAATGAATCACATGCATGCCATCTCTCTCTCTCTCTCTCTCTCTCCAGGGCCGAAGAAAATTTCACGGTGACATGGCCGGCTACCTCCAACTGCGTCGAGTACGGCCTAGGGCTCTCCAAACGCCGTTGTTTCAACCTCGGGCTCCAGCGACCTTTCACGGCGAGATCTGGCTTCGAATCAGTGTTCGATCGAGCGTGGGAGTACTGCTATGACCAATGCGGTGTTCAAGATCCGATCTCAGACCCTTAACGTTTGATCTCATTGATACCCTAAGAACAATTCGACACAACAATGAGCATTTTGTTCACGAAAATGTTCTCTTCCTTTTTTGGGAACAAGGAGGCTCGGATCCTTGTGAGATTCGAATTTCACGAGAATGTTTTTTCTACAGATGGGGGAGGTTGTCTCCATAATTCTAAGTCGGTACTCTTTCTGTGTTTGCTCTAATTTGGTACCCAAAGTATTTTTTCAGTGGCCAAATCAATTTTTTATTTTTTATAGTAAACTGTAGGAGAATGAAAGAAAAAAAGTTTTCTACAATTTAGTCTTATTCTATACATGCAAAGCTTTAAAAGAATTCCATCATCTATTTTGTCTTGTTTTCTTTCTACAATTTATTCTTTTCTTTTTCTTTTTTAGTAAAATAAGGGCAGACGGCCTTGAAGGAAAAAAAAAAAATTATTGGGGAGCAATAAAGGGCTATTGGGCGGCAATATCGGTTTGTTAAAGGTCTATTGGGGGGAGCAATAGACGTCTATTGGGGAGCAATAGAAGTTTTGAATTGATGTAATCTCCTCGTTTTTTTTAATCAAAGTTTTATTTGTCTAAATTTAGAGAGATTAGTTTATATTCCAATGACCGAAAGTTCTACTGGGGAGCAATAGATGTCTATTGGGGGGTAATAGAGGTTTATTGCGCGGCGACCTGTGAGATCTCCAACGACCTCTTTGTGGACCTCCGATGAGGTTTTTAGAGAAGTTCGGTGGGTGGCGGCCGGGAATAGGACTCCGGCAACCAGTAGCTGGAATATGGCAACCGATATCCAAAATCCGGCGGCCGGTGACTGGACTCCGGCGAAGTCTCCTATGACTTCTCTCCCTTCCATTTTCTCTATAGAGCTCTCTCTCTCTCTATGTACCAAAGGGGTGAGGTTAAAATAGTCTAAAAAAAACAAAACAAAAAAACATAATTGGGTATTAAGAGCATCTTTAGCAATGCTAGCCATTTTTGAATCAAATTTTAGTCAAAATAGCTAAAAAGTCATTTCAGCTAGCCAATTTAGAAATACGTCTATATCAATACTCTCTATTTTAGCTAATTTTGAATTTATATTACTTTTTAAATGAAGATTAAATAGTTTAAATATATTTATAATTTATACAAAATAACTCAAAAGTAATAGAGAGCCTCATCTCGCTCTCTATATTTAGGAGCGAGATAGCTAAAAGTTATAATGGAGAGCCACTTAGGAGTCTGGTGCAGCTGCTAAAATAGATAAAAATCTAAACATGCTCTCTAAAATAGCTAAGGAGGGAGACAGAGAGAGTCAAGTAGGGAAAGGGAATAAAACCCCTATTTTGGAGTTAGCGTACCGCACAGTGGCATCGCGATAATTTTAACAAAAAATTATTTTAAGTCGTAATTGTGCATGAAAGATAAGAGATTAGGTCTACTTCATTCCTCTTGAGCCTGGTTCCGTGTCCTTATTTGTATGAAACTTACAAAAGTTGGGTTTTTGTCCATTTACCTCATTTCTAGAGATTTTTTTTCCACTTACCCAATTAAGTTTTTTAATTTCCTCTTACCCAAAACACTCTAAAGAGGTCTTCCCTAATACCCCATTAAGATTTTTTTTTTTTTAATATCATTTTACCCTTACCCCTATGTTACTTAGAGAGAGAAACCATAGGAGACTTCACAGGAGCCAGGTCACCGGCCTCAAAAATCTGCCAACTTTCGTCGGATTCCGGTCACCGATCGCCGGATTTTGGTCATCGACTGTCGGATTTCTGTCACCGATCGCCGGATTTCGGTCACTGACTGCCGGATTCCTGTCACTAGCCGCCGCCCACCGAATTTTCTGAAAATCTCACCGGAAAGGTTTATTGCCCAAATAGACATATACTGTCCCCCAATAGACGTCTATTGCCCCCTAATAGACGACTATCAACCATGTATTGCCCCCTAATAGGACTTTCAGTCGCTAGAATGAAAACTAATCTCCCTAAATTTAGACAAATAAAACTTTGATTACATAAAGAAAAAAAAAAACAAAAAAAACAAGGAGATTACATCAATTCAAAACGTCTATTGCCACCCAATAAATTTTTTTTTGTCTTTTTTTCTTTCATTCTCATTAGTCAACTTGAAGTGATTATCATTAAATCACAAATAAAGGTAGAAAATGCTAAACTATCATGACCATAGATATCTGCTTGAGGTCGTTTTCAATGCTCTTCATATTGATCAGTGATTGAGCACAGAAGATGATCACCAGCCACGAGCATAGCTTGTACTACAGATCCTTCAATCAATAGAAGACTCAGTAATCAAAACGAATCGAACTAGCAACTATGAGCCCTACACATGTAGAAAAAGAGACGAGGCTTGAGCCGACTGCTCCTCCTCCGCCGCCTTCAAGCTTTGGTCTATGTCCTCCTCCTCCATCCTCTTCACCTTTAGCTCCAACGACTTGTAACACACAAAAGACACATACAAACCCACACTCTCAGATCTCCAAGACCATTGAAACGATGACGTCCCACAATCAGATCTCCAAGACCATTGAAACGACGACGTCCCACAGTCAGATCTCAATACAAAGAGGGATGATGATTTTTTACACAATCGAACGTCGCAACGGCGGACCTCGCGCCGGAGATCCACAACTAGGAGCCTGCAGAGCTTGTCGACCATAAATGCTTGGCCGTCGTCTCCACGCGATTCTGCTTCGTTTTGCTAGGAAATGACGAAGCGGCATTTGAGGTCGTCGTGGATCTACACCTTCACCGATGTATCACCTCCGTCGACGTCCTTGTCTCGCCGCCAACCATCTAGACTAGAGACCGGAGCTAAAGGCGGTGCGCTGGCCGAGAGAGAGAGAGAGAGAGAGAGAGAGGCATTTGTAATTCTTTAATTATATAGAGGGTAAAATTATCATTTTACATTTAATTATGTTAGTGAGAATAAAATTTTGTTGATAGGGTAAGTGTGATAGTTTTAATCTATTTTAGTACTTTGGGTCAAGAACTCTTTTTGAATTTTTCAACTTTTGTCAAGTGCTATTATGCATTTTTCTAATAGAAATTTCACCATTAAAATAAGCCCCATCGAGTTGATTTGGCGTGGATGGAGTTGCCACATCAACTAGTTAACGGCCAATTTGGATAGAGACTAAACAAATTGGACCTTGGGTGATAATTGAGACAAGGATCATTTTGATTAAATTAGAAGTCAAGGATTGAAGTAATTAAATCTCAAAATTACAGTGTAGTAAGTGGAATGTAGAAAAAAAAAAAAATCATTGATTATGGTATGAGTAAGAGAATATTCTCCGGAGACAATAAGCAAAAGACCGGATCTTGCCGGCCGATGCTACAAGAAACAATGGCCCCAACAGGCTTTCCATTATTTTGAGGTTAGAAAATCTTTGATACGGTTGATCCATCATTTTATCATTTTATGTAAGAAATCCACTCAAGTGCTTGAAGATGTTGTAAATATTAATGTGGATATTCATGTAATAGCAATTAGTGTTGCGTGATATATGCCAATTAAGATTGATTGGTGATTAACAGAATATAATTAGCGATTGATTGATTGTAATCAGACGAGTGATTGATGTAATCGTTAAATAGTTACCTTTTGTAAACCTGAGGTACTCCTATATAAACCTCATTGTGAGATGAATAGAATCACTCCATTTCTCATACTTCATTCTTGGTGTCTAAACTCTCCCTCTCTCAAATTCTTTTATTATCGTTTTACAACACGTTATCAGCACGAAGCTCTAACCCAAGCCCTAGCCAGAGAAAAAAAAAAACCCCTGCTGCAGCCTGTTTGCACACCCTGAAACCTCTTGATCGGGACCTCAGATCAAAATATTTCCTTCATAAAAGTTGTTCGTCTCTGCCTCTTCTATCTTCCCTCCAAATTTCAGCCTTATTGGAGTCGTTTTGAGACCTGTACACCATTCGAAGTGGGAGCTGTCCAGAAGAGGCGAATAGCTTTTGGATTGGCTGAGAAGACAACCTTCTCAGTTCTGCACATATAAACTGAAGATTCATCCGCTCTTCATCAAGTAATGTTTTCCAAATTCTAATTTTAATTCATGTTTTCAAACTTGATTATATGAACAATCACCATGATGCCTGAACCCCCAAATTTACTTTATTAATTTATTTGGTTGATACATATATATCTGTCATATATATTTGTTCATGTTTTTGGATTTGATTGACATATACCATGACACATTGACATGTAGGATTCCTATTTAATATTACTATAATGCCAGAAGCGTTTATTCAAATCATTGCCATAATAATGTGCATCATTTCCTGTTAATGCCGTATATTACGCTCATCACCATAATGATTTCATTATTGACTTTATGATATTTATTTACTTCATTACAATTTCTTAATGTTGTACATTAAGTTTATTGCCATAATGATTATGTAATATTTATGGGGTTAATGAAGCGTTAATGCCAGAAGCATTTAAGAAAAAAGAAGACAGGTTAATGGTGAATATTAAATGAGGCTGAGTCAGAAACTCAAATCAAGCCCAAGTTGCAAGACCAGAACAGAAGCTCATCACATGTTGCCATGACAAAAGTTATGAATCTTCTCAAACTAGGCTCATCCAGTTGGATGCGATGTCTAGGAAAGGTTCAGATGAGGCCGTGTACTTAAGCGAGCCTCGCTCCACCTAAACCTCATCTTTCCTTACCTGGTCGTATTCAATTGGAGTTACCGAAAGAGTTGAGTAATAACTTTTCATTCCTTGGCAGACTAGCCTGAGCCCAGCAGGCCCACTCTCCCTCAGCAGGACCTAGCAGCCCAGCAGGTCTCACACACCATTTGACTTACACATGAAAGCCTGGGTCACAAGCCCGCAGACTAAGTCCGATAGGCTTCACTATCAAGCCCACTCCTTCTTTGGTCCAGCAGAATCAAAAATAAAAAGAAAAATGATTTCATATTGTAAATAGATTCACCATATTTAATATGTGTAATTAATTTCCAGAAGCATTTATTCACATAATTGTGTGATAATTAATCTGTTAAATTAGTAGCATGCAATTAATATCTCAATTGATTTGTGATTTTTATTTATCCAAATTTGTGATATTATTTCAATTTGCTCAATTCAATATTATTGTGTTACTTGTCTAAATTTTCGCACTAGAATATATGTGTTGAAAATGTAGTACCTAATGAACTAGAAGTTCTAAATGAACCAGTAGTTCATACATAAATCGAACTTGTAGTTTCGATAATGCCATTTAAGAAACTTGAAGTTTCCTTCATAAATTCACCACACATGATAAAACCAGTAGATTTTACATGTCTAATCCGATTTTTCATACCATGTTATAGAACCTGAAGTTCTCATTACTTGCTTATGGACGATATTACCCAAAGCACTAATATTATTTGTTCCTTTCCTATAAGAAATGTCAAATCTCATCATGTTTGACTTTGTTGCTTTGGAGGTTTCCGGAAGAAACTATATAAAGTGGACTCAAGATGTGAAAATTCATCTGACTACAAAGAAGATGAGATCAACAATCGATACTCATGACAATGTCGTCACTAAGGCTTTTAAGGCGAGTGCCATAATGTTCATAAAGAAACATATGAAGAAAGCACTCCAAGTCGAGTATCCGATGAAGAGGATCCACAGACTCTTTGGGTCGCTCTGGAAGAGTACTTTAACTACCAAATGACCATTTTCTTGCCTGAAGCAAGACATGATTAGCAAGATATTGAACAAACCCATCTGCCCAAAAGAATACAAGGAGAGTCACTTTATTAATTCTCAGAATTGATCACTATCTTGTTGCTCACTGAAATGAACAACAACCTCCTGTTGAGGAATGATCAAGCCAAGCCCATCGGTACCTGAGCAGCACTTTTGCTTGAAGGAATTGATGTTGCTCATCGCAAACCTAATCTCGAAAGGAGAGATTGTGACCGTGGAAGGGACAAAGAGTCTGATCTTTTTAGACAAGTAAAGAGAGGTGGGGCCATAAATGGCCCATATAACGGGCCCAAAACATGGCCCCATGTTATAGTGCCCCTGCCTAACAAGCCAAAGTGTAAAGGAACACTGGTTCGGCCCGTCGCCACCAAAATCAGCATGATCTTTGTTATCGATGTGTAAGAATTGACTGCTGGTCCCGCACCTGCTGTGCAATAGCCGAAGCAGTAGATGAGTATTACGCCAGTCGCGGAACTCGAAATACCAACTTTATTAAGGGTCATTTTCTATTGATTCCACACTAGAGATCACGGATTTTCAGGCAGTTACTGAACATGAGGATTAGAACTCGAAGACATGGGTATAATTGGCCCCTTGTGCCATATCTATTTCATCTTAATGAATGAAACATCTTCGGATTTTGGTGATTTATGTTTTCAATCATTTTGGATTATGAAAATGTGGTTATGTTCGAATATATTTAATTCAATAAACTTATTCATACATGTGATCCATTGAATTAAATAAATGAATAGGCATATTTTGTGGGGAAGTTTGTTGTCTGGTTAAAAGTGCTATTACGCACACCATACTCCCAGATCGGAGATATTTTTCAAACTTATTGTCTATTCATACCTCTGTGACAACCGTATCAGGCCAATCCAACTTGATAGAGGGTTATGGCAAAACCCACTATATGTTGTCCAATGGTACTGAACCTACCATTAATGAGGCCTTATAATCTCCACGTTCCAGAATAACGTTATTGAGTGTTAAGGATATTTGAACCAACAGTTACCACGTTGAAACAACTGAGAAAAATGAGTGGAATATCTTTGCTTATAACCTCTGAGTGTGCAGCCAAAAGCGTACATTGGAGAAATTGAAATCTGTTAGCTAGAAGCTAACTAATTCAAGCAACTACTTGCTATGGCATGACCGTTTGGGACACCCAGGTCACAGTATGATGCACCGTATCCTCAACTCATCGCAGGTGCATCCCCTTCTGAATAAGGGTCTTGTATATAATGACACACTATGCCATACTCATTAAGAATATTTCATACTAGACCATCATATGCAAAGACTAGTACATACACCACCATTTTTTTGCACAGAATGCAAGGGAAATTTGTGGACATATCCAACCACCATGTGGACCAGTTAAATATTAATGGTTTTGGTTGATGTATCGACAAAGTGATCACATGTTACACTATTGTCTGCAAGAAAACGCTGCTTTTGCTAAACTCTCACCCATATCATGAAATTGAGGGTTCACCACTCGGATTATCCCATAAAGTCCATAAGACTTGATAATACCGGAGAGTTTACATCGAAGTCTTTGATGATTATTGCATATCCTTTGGGATTGATGCTGAACATTTAGTTCCCTATGTTCACACCCAAGATGGTCTCGTAAATAGAATCTTGGTAATGCGCACCAAGCTTCTAATTTTTGCATGGAGCTATGCAATCTTGCATGCAGCTATGTTGGTCCCGTTGAGGCTCACTGCTACCAACCTTACTCCGCGTTACAGCTAGTGACTGGGTACGAACCTGATGTTTCGCACTTACGCACATTTGGGTATGCAGTCCTCGTGCCAATTGTGCCGTCACAACGTACAAAATTGGGTCCTCAACAAAGGATGGGCATACATGTCGATTATGAATCCCATCCATTATGTGCTCTTTCGAGCCCTTGACAGGCGATCTCTTTACCGCTAGATTTGCAGATTGTCACTTTGATGAGACAATCTTCCCGCCGTTAGGGGGAGATAAGAACGTTACCGTTCCTGATGAACGACGTGAATTGACGTGGAATGTCCCCACTATGTCTCATCTTGATCCCCGAACCGCACAATGTGATAATGAAGTGCGGAGAATTCTAGATCTACAGAGTGTAGCCCAAAATATGCCAGACGCTTTCTCTGATCTAGCTAAAGTGACGAGATCATATATACCTGCTGCAAATGTGCCTACAAGGATAGACGTCCCTGTAGGATGTGTCGTCCCAGATGGACGAGGTACGACCATGGCGGCTAACCAGTCATTTGTCCCTGCCCAGAAGGGAGGTAGACCATTAGGTTCGAAGGATTCTTACCCCAGAAGAGGGTAAACTTGGCACAAACGAATCCTCTTGACATCGCAATCTCAAACCTATTCATCTCATGAGATAAATCCAGATTATGGGTCTGTCCTAGAAGAGACGATGTTGGGGGACGCTCCAACATTTGAACCCACTCCCGAGAATAGAGAAATCTCGGTAAATTTAGTGAGATTTGGAATCGGATTGAGATTATCATCGATGATATATTAGTATTTGCGGTGGCCACCGAATCTATAATTGCGATGACCTCGAACCTTGCTTTGTTGATCAATATCAATGAAGAGACGACTGGCTAAAAAGGAAATAAGCAATCCAGGTCGAATTAGATTCCTTGACAAAGAGAAAGGTGTTTGGACCTGTTGTTCCACACCTCCCCATGTTAAACCCGTAGAATTTAAATGGGTATTTGTAAGGAAGCGTAATGAGAAAAACGAGATTGTGATACACAAGGCTCGTCTAGTGGCGCAAGAATTTTCTCAACGCCCTGTGATTGATTACGAGGAGGCGTATTCTCCCGTAATGGACGTCATAACGTTCCGCTACCTTATCAGTTTGGTAGTTTCCGAAAAACTGAATATGCAGCTTATGAATGTGGTCGTAACTTATCTCTATGGGGATCACGATACAGAGATATACATAAAAGTTCTTGAAGGACTTAATATACCCGATGCAAATAGTTCTAGACCACGGAACACGCTCTCCATTAGTTTTGAGGCGTTCACTTTATGGATTGAAACAATCTAGACGGAGGTGGTATAACCGTCTAAGTGAATATTTGATCGGGATGGGATATGTGAATAATAAACTATGCCCATGCGTGTTTATTAAGGAAACAAGTTCCTAGTTTGGAATTGTGGCGGTCTATGTCAATGACATGAATTTGATTGATACTCCTGAAGAGATCAAGGAAACCACAAAGCACCTGAAGTTGGAATTTGAGATGAAAGGCCTTGGGAGAACAAATTATTGTCTCGACCTGGAGCCCGAGCACAGTGCAGATGAAATTTTGGTCCATCAACCAAATTACATCCAGAAGATGTTAAGATGCTTTAATGAGGATAAAAGCAAGCACACCCATGGTCGTCTGAAGTCTAGAGAGAATCGTATCGTCCTGCAGATGATAACGAAGAGATATTGGTGCCAGAAATCCCATATCTAAGTGCAATAGGCGCATTATTGCACTTGGCTTAACGCCCTAGACAGGACATCTTATTCGATGTGAACTTGTTAGCTAGATATAGCTCTGCGCCAACACGCTGCCACTGGAATGGCATAAAAGACATTTTTCGCTACCTTAGAGGTACGGCGGATATGGGCTTATTTATCCCTATGCATCAAGGAATGGATCAAACCTCCTTGATCCTCAGAATGATGCTTGCCTTGTTGGATATGCTGATATAGACTATCTATCAGACCCGCACAAGGCACGTTCCCAAACTGGTTATGTCTTTACCATTGGGAATATTGCAATTTCTTGGAGGTCTACGAAATAGACTTATTGCTACCTCTTCGAATCATGCTGAGATACTAGCTCTTCACGAAACAGTATGTGAATGTACATGGCTAAAAGCCGTTACAAAGCATGTTTGAAGCACATGTGGACTGCATTCCACCACTGATGAACCAACCATTATCTACGAGGATAATGTTGCTTACATAGAGCAGATAAAGACAAGTTTCATCAAAGGAGACAACACCAAACATATTGTACAGAAGTTCTCCTTCAATTAGCAACAACAGGAGCATCAGAAGATTGAAGTTAAGCATATTTGATTTGAAGACAATCGTGCAGACCTCTTCACCAAGTCACTACCACAGTCTACATTCCAGAAGCATGTCCAAGGTATTGGTCTACATAAACTATCTGAATTACCTAACATGTAATTTTCAGGGGGAGTCGAAATAAGGGGGAGTATCCTGAAGCATACTCGTTTGACCATCGTGTACTCTTTTTGTCCTTCGTCCAGGGTTATTTTGTCCCACTGGGTTTTGTTACTTGGCAAGGTTTTAACGAGGCACATCTTTAGCATGGTCACCCCAATTATAGTACATCCTGAAGATGCTTTGATTCGACATATATATGCATTTGCTCATCTTTTTCCTTCGACCACGGGTTTCTCCCACTGGGTTTACCGGGCAAGGTTTTGGTGTAGCAATTCTAATGCATCCCTCTCGTAGACATACTACCTACTTACGGTGCTGATAAGAAGACTCCACCTATTTCTGAAGTTGTGAACTGCTACTCCACACTCAAGCGCGTTGTGCTCTTTTTCTCCTTCGACCAAGGTTGTTTTTTCCCACAGGGTTTTTATTACTTGGCAAGGTTTTTGACGAGGCAATTTAGAAGCGCATAGCAGGTGCAACACTATTGACATGGAATATCCAAGGGGGAGTGTTGTAAATATTAATGTGGATATTCATGTAATAGCAATTAGTGTTGCGTGATATACGCCAATTAAGATTGATTGGTGATTAACAGAATATAATTAGCGATTGATTGATTGTAATCAGACGAGTGATTGATGGAATCGTTAAATAGTTACCTTTTGTAAACCTGAGGTACTCCTATATAAACCTCATTGTGAGATGAATAGAATCACTCCATTTCTCATACTTCATTCTTGGTGTCTAAACTCTCCCTCTCTCAAATTCTTTTATTATCGTTTTACAACAGAAGACTGATTATAACTAATTTTTAAAGAAAAATTAACAACTGAGGGGACGAACTAGATAAACTAGTGTTGCAGAAGAGACTGAAATAAGTGAGAATGAAAACTTGGAGAACAGGCATTTTATTAACTTTTTTAATTTAACAAAGTGTCTGAAAAATTTTAAGTTATAAAATAATTAGGATCTGGAGTGTGGGTAGATCTTCCTCAAAAAGAAAGAAAAAAAAAAAACTCAGCCTACAGAACAACTACTACCGTTTATCTGTGTTTTATGAGACCACATTGTTTGTGTTGTACACCAAGAAATGTCCACTGCCAATATAATTTGATACCAATGCGTTTCCAGCCGATGTTAGTGGAGAGAATGCCAACTGAGAGTGCTCAAGGACAAATCCCATGCAGAAACTTTTCCTGTCATGGAAAAAGAATAAGAAAGCAACCAAATACTAATGAAAAATGCATCAAGAGAGTAAATCAATCTTTTAGTTTAGTGTTGTAAAGGGCAGAGATGGACTCATATACCACCAGTATTGCAGTCTTGCAGAAGAGAAAAATATAACATATCCTAGTTCCCAAGGACCTTGTTCCTTGGGAGTTTGAGATATCATACAATTGATGGGAATCAGAAAAGAAAATAAATAAAAAAGTCCCTCCAAAAGAGCACATAAGAGAATTAAAATCAAGGACTTGGAGTGTTTAAGTTACCTCAGGGCATCCAATAAGTGGGTGGCTATGTGTTTTCTTCTGTTAGCTGGAGTGACCCAAATGGCTCTAATGCCACAGACAGCGGGTACTGCTTCCTTTTCACAAACGATAGCACCAGTGAAACACTCATTCAATGGTTCAGGAGCAGAAGGGGCTTTTCTAATGACTTCCCTGTGAAATTTGATTTCCCCAAACTGGAGAGTAGTTAACTTTGTTTTCTTTGTTGCCGTACTAGCAAAACTTGAGCTTCCATCAACTGCACAAGATAGGACTTTGTGTGCTTTTGTTATAGGTTCGGCAACCAGACAGCCTACAATTCTTGCGGACAAAACAAACAGATACACCTGCAAACAAAAGGTTGAGACAAAATTGTAATGGAGATGATATCTACAAAATCATGCCACATAGAGAAAAAGAGATACAAAACCATTCTTTATCCACTAAAACTGTCAGAAAAGATGGTTTACCAACTATAAATTGCAAGAATATAAATGCATAATACGCCAAAAAAAAAAAAACCCAAAGACTCAAATGACATGGCTGAGGAAAGCACAAGTATTTAGGAAACATAGCAATTTGCATTGCTTTAAATCACAGGTCATGACTGCTTTTGTAATCGTTCAAGAACAAGTCTTGAATATTCAAATTTCAACAACTAACACAGAAATGAATAGTACTTCAAGAATTCTAAGCCATTTGGTGTAACAAAAACCCTGCTAGCATGTTTCTAATAGGACCAAGTAAGAGTGATTGATAGTCACCTTAAACAACTTGGGCAGAATCCACCCACTGCCAAGCTCAGTCTCCATCATTGTCACAAGTTTCTCAACCTGCCACAATAAAATACTAGTCCTATTAAGCTAATTGTTGAGCTTCCTTTGTGCTATCCCACTTATCCAAGGTACTAACAATTGTAAATCATCCTCCACATTAGATCAACAAGAAGAATTTGAACCTTGTTCCTCTGAGCAGGAGGATCACCATCCAACACCAAAAGAATCCGAGCTCCTCCCACTTTAAGCGAATGAACAACCCTCTCATTGCACCAACCCTGCAAAACTCAGTCAGCAACTCGACATAACAAGCACCCAAATGAACCTAAAAAATCTAATGCAAACACACACAACTCATAGCATTTGCACCTTGAATTGTATTCCGCGGGTATAGTCATTGTGAAATCCCTTGTGAGCCTTCTCATCCTCTTCATCTCCAGTCACATACATGACGCCACATGCGGAACAAGTGTGCAGAAGAAAGTCAGACTGACCCAAGTCTAGATGGTACTGAGCATAGCTTCTCTTCTTGTTCTTGGTCACTGTCTTTCCCAATACTGTCGATTCAGGCTTGGGAGAGTCGACATCCGAAATGGGTGTCTTTGCCAACTG
The DNA here is from genome assembly GCA_024704745.1 of Rosa lucieae. Classification (NCBI taxonomy): domain Eukaryota; kingdom Viridiplantae; phylum Streptophyta; class Magnoliopsida; order Rosales; family Rosaceae; genus Rosa; species Rosa lucieae. Next base: position 20,395,863 of record CM045492.1, read on the forward strand.
GTTATCCCAACTACACTCACTCCCACCCCTTTCATACACAAAATAACAAAAAGGGTCAGTAAAATTTTCACTTCTGATTACGAATCCAAAAGGGAAATCTAAGAAACTACATTAAACCCAATATTCTAAATATCCGAATTCAAAGTGACACCAAGCCCAAGTACACAAATAACGATTAAAGATGAAATGAAAAGTGGGTGAAGAAGATACCTTGGTGGGTTTGGAGCTCTTCGCTTGTAGGTGGAGAATTGTTGGTGTTGCTTCTTTTCCCAGATGCTCAATTCCTGGCCGTCGTCGTCGAAAATGGGAGGTGGGTCTGCTGGTTTGGGTGAAACAGAAGAAGAAGAAGAAGAGGGTTTGAACAAGGCACTGATCTTTGATTGCATCGCATCAATGAATGAACCAGAGGAATTCGATTGTGGAATTTGGAATTTTGGTCGCTTACTTTGAATTGGCGCCCAAATTTTAATTAACTTTCCCGCCCAGCCTTTCAATTTTTAGCGGGTCGGGTCATGGTCCTGGGTATTTTCTTCATCCCCATTTCGTTACCATACTTTAATGTATCTTTAGTTCATAAACGAGGAAATTTCAGAGCACTTAACTGTATCACATTGAGTGGTCTCTTCTTCTTCGGTAAGTGAGAGATCGTGAATTCTACTCACAATAGACTAGAGAGTTGTTATTTGATCAAAAAAATTGGGTGATCTTTTCTTCGTCGGTAACTAACTTTTGGTTATTTTGTCTAAAGACGGTTATTTTAGGTGATTAACCCAAAACTCAACTTTGTTTACCCAAAATCCTGCATCTACTCATACTCTGCATAGTAGATAGAAACATTAAAGTTTCCCAAGTCACTCTGCGTTTGTTACCAGTTGAACCACCTCCATTTGTTCGCTCTTTCATGGCAAACCACACATCAGAGGGGGAGGGAGTCAAGCTTGGGACCTCCACCAACATTGTTGAAGAGGAATGCATTACTACTATACCCAAATACTAGTCGGTAAGCTGATATCTACTGACAGATTGGTATTTCTGATACATTGATTTTGGTATTTGTTATCTTTGGAGCTAATTAAAACAAAACTGATACAAAATGTTCCGACCAAAAGCTCCCAAGGAGTCTTTAGAGAGGTATATTACGACAAAATTTAACAACTATAAGTCTGTTTCAAGCTGTTCTACGACAAAATTTGACACCCACCATAACTGCACAATGAGATTTGAGGCTCTGATTTAGCCTCATACTCTCAACCCCAAAACTTTGCTAGGTGTGTATGCTGTTCTTCCACTAGTGAGGAAGACAAGTGCATCCCGGAGACATGCACCCGTTCCGTGGCTTCAAGTAAGTAGCTAAGCTGAATCATTGACGCAGATTGAAACGACCATAGCCACTTCCCAACTACTCTCAGGAGGATATTTACCATCTGTTCTCTTCCAATTTCCTAATCATTAAATTCCAAAATGAACTAATTAAATAACAAAATGAATTTCAACAAGCGTGAGAAAATTGAAGATGGTGATGAAATAGAAGACTCACAGTCAGGTACTTGGGGGTAGGGACATCCTTCTAGACTGACTGCATCTCAGCATGCAATGCACTTGTGGCGTTCTCTAGTCTATCATGCGCACATTTCAATTTGTGCTTTTCTTGAAGGGTCATGCTGATTTCCTCTGAGGACTGCACAAACAGATATTAAAGATCTCAACATGATAGAAACACAACAATTAGGGATTGAATCCCTTCATCTATGTGTGCAAATATACATAAGTATGAGCACATCACATCACATCCTCAACTAGTCCTCAGTATAGTGGTCCTCATTAGAAGGGCTCCTTATTTCCATTCTATATAATATTTGGAAATTTTGATATTTGAGGATCCGCTTTCAGATGTGCCAAAAAGAAATTGTCAAGACTATTCGAACATATAAGCTATGTCAAGGGTGGAAACTCAAATACCTGTATAGAGATGATGCTTTGCAAAATACAGTCAATCTCTGCCTTGAATGAAGACATAACTTGCCAAATTTTGTCATCCTTAGGCAACAAGAGAAGAACTGAAACGATTGTTTCTACCCTGCTTGAAATGTCTGTTTCATAGTGGGTATGATTGCAAGGTAAAATTGACAAACTTTCATTTATCCATGACCCCAACGTCTTCAACACAAGACCCAGAAGTCTGTGACTTTTAACAAATAAGAAAAAGCAAGGAACAAGATAATAACAGCATGCACTCGAGGAAAGGGAACCAGAGGCCTTCCCATCATCTTCAGCAATGCACTGCATCAGAAGGCAAAAAACTGAAAGTATTATGACCTCAACAAGCCAGAGGACCTAAGAAAATCAAGCCAAAGGACCTAACATTATATAGAAAGGAGAAGTATGCATGATGGCACAACATGTAGCACGTTACATTAAAAAACATATAGAAATAAGTCAGCACCACATGCTGCAACAAATACATCATCAAATTGACAACTATTTAATAACAATTGTGCCTGTCATCTTTTGGGTTCTTCTCAGCTCCTCTTTGGGTATCAGTGTTGTCCTAGTTTAGTGAGAGTTCATATCCTGCTGTCTTTTCAGATTACATTGCTGTGGTTCCTAAACGGTTTGTCTTGATATCTTTTTAGAATCAAGTACAACATAAATCCTTGATTCTGTTTTCTAGGTAGTTAGGACAATTTTTCTCCCTTAAGTGGACATCTGGTTCTATGTTGCACAATTCCATTTTATTAACAGCATCTTGTTTCTTATCAAAATAAAGAAATAAATGATATGGATATGAAACTAAACAACAACTATAACGCTAGCTTAATCTGACATAAACTTGATCAAAGGGAAAAAATGAAAGATACCATTAACATATTTCTTTTTAAAGTAAAGAGTCATCTATGTGCATGCTTGTTACTTCCTTTCATGGAACAGTGTCATGTAGATAAGGAGCGTTTAATGAGAAAGCAAATAATAAGAGATTTTGCAACCCTTTAAGTGACACATGCCACAAAACCAAGTATTAATACAAATAAGCAAGTTTTGTTTCTTCCCTTACGGGGGAGGGGAGTGTACACTTAACAAAAAAAGAAACTTACATGCACAATGTCAATAAGATATCGCGGAACGATTTTGACTAAGCTTACAAAAGCTTGTTCAGAAATTATTGTCTCTTCAGAGTCCAGTGCAATAAGCATCCTAAGCATAGCACAGATATTGTCTAGCGGAAGGTTTTGCAACTGAAGCAAAAATACAAACCAGAGTCAACAAGAAAAGCATAACCTTTGAACAAACTGCCAACCAGAGTCAACAAATGAGGAAAAACAAATTAAAAGGACATTGATGTACAAATTAGTGACAGACACGAGCAAACAATGCCAGTGATTGATGTACATAAACTCACCATTTGATCCAGTACCATTTTTTCTAGTATTTTAAAAACAAGAGAACTATCGCCCATCTGTGACAGACACGAGCAAACAATGCCAGTGATTGATTTAAAAGTCCCCCGATTTGAGATATTCACATCTCTCTCCATAACAGCATTAACATTTTCTGCAAAGATAAAACCCATATAGGTTTAGAAACCAACTAGTTTTTCCGTACATCAGGCATGTATGTTGCACAGTAATTAACATTAAGGCATCAGATATTTTGACAATCAGAAGAACACAGTTCAAAACCATACACATAAGTTCAAAATTCCTTCTCCAAATCTTTGAGCAAGACATACTTGTTCTGAAGCAGTGCTCTAAATGGTTAACGATGTCTTACATATACAATGTAACTGGTAAATAGACAAATAAGCATATTGCTAATAGATAATTGAAAATAGTTGAGATGAAAGCTGTAAAAATAGACTGGTGTATGCTAATCATATGCATAACATAAATAGGCAAACGAAGAACTTATATTAGAGATACCTGGCAAAACTTTGAAGCGGGAGAGCAAGGTGATGAAGAAACTAATGTGATCCGCAATTTGAATATGTCCAGATTTATAAGCTGAATGCAGGATCTCTATGACTCGAATTATTACATACTGTTCCAATTCTGGACCTGATATGGATAGGTAAGAAAGAAAGTATTACAAAAAAGTATTCCAAAATTGCCAGTACCTCTCTGTACTTCAACAGTGTTCATATCTGCCGGAAAACATCAAAGAGAACACATATAATTCCTCCATAGTTTTAGCATATAAGACAATTACCCTTTAAATGCGTAATCGTATCTTACACACACTATACTTTCACCAAATACCATACATAATATACTGATAGTAACATCAAGACTTGAAAGACACATCACTTTTTCCAGTTGAAAGGAAATACCTTCATTCTGCCATGAAAGGTCCAGAAAAGTGATGAAGAAAGATTTTTGAAATGATGTTTTACTTTCACATTAGATTTTCAAAAAGAACGTCATCTTTCAAATTCAGAAATTAAAGCAGATAGGGCTTTTCCTGATTCTTGCTGCAAAAGATAGCTCTATCACCCAATAAAAATCCCATGCACTGAGGAATGTATTTGGTACTACTACCAGTACTACCCAAGTGTATCCAAATTAGAAACACAAGGTTCCTCCATAAGTTTTTGAGAGAATTGGGTGTCAATCCATTAATATCAAAGGTTCCTCCATAAGTTAATGAGGCAAAAGAATAATTTGCATATTAAGTGGACAAAATTATTTGCACCATGCATGAAAATACCAAAGAGCTTTAAGCAACATTAAATAAAAGCTGATTACAGCATAACAAAGCCTAAGCTGATAAACCATCCAGAATCAAACTGAGGCAGATGAAAAACTTACATAGGCAACAATAAGCTATTGACCTCAACATATGCAAATCCAAATTAGAGATATAACGAAGGCAACAAAGAGAGAGTTCCTGAGATTCTCTGGGCAGCCTTACAAAAGGACCATATATTATATTTCCTACAAGAATGAAACAGAGTACCCATAAGAGGCCTAATTGTCAGCGAATGGATGATTAATATCAATTGAATGGTTTATTTACCATCATCTTGATATATGCAGAAAAATTCTTGCAGTGAGAATTGCATGTTGTCATATTCCAATGCAAAGGAATAGTTCATGAAAGCACGCTGTCCCAGGCGAAGTAAAAGGTGTAACACAACCTGCAAAAGCATTTGATTCAGAGCAGGACTTTTTTCTTTTTTTTGTTTGAAGATCAGGCATTTAACATTGTCAAAAATCAATTATTTGTTCCTAACTGCTTCACTGGTAATTCTTTCACAAGGTTAAATACTCACCTGGGAGTGGGACGTGTTCTTATCACCCAGCAGGATTAGCAACATGGGAAGCTCTCTTATCCAGGCAATCTGAAAGTTTAATATCTCGGGATCCCTTGGATCCAGGTACAGCATGCCTTGTCTCTACGGTTCGTAAGAAAAATAAATATCAAAATCAATTTTAAAGTAGAAATGAGGGAGAGAGAAAAAGAAGAAGGAAAAGACTGATTTATTTCTTCTGGTGCATTAGAAATTCTATCTGATATACTAAAAGAAAGCTTGCAGAAATTCAAGGAAGGGTATAGAAGGCTTACAGGAACAACCATCTCCTCCATTGTGGAAAGACAAGCTAATTTTAAAGATGACACAGGATTGCAATCCTTGAATGCCTTAGTAAAAGCCTGCAACCAAGGATGATTCATTAACATCACTTCAAATTTTCACCATCGTATGTGCAACTTAGGAAACTCTAATTGTCTGAGACCAAAAACTAAAATAAGAACACAATCAAAGTAAAAAAAATTGTGAAGAAAAGGAATCCGTTTAACATAATATAGTCTAATGAGACGGGTCACCTGAAGAAGACGAGACTTCCAGTCATTTGCCACTTGCGAAACAAGTTTCGGTACAAAAGGAAGAAGTGAAATTAAATGCTTCTCCTGGATTGCTTTACCAGAGCGTCTATCACTACAAATCTGCAAACAAATTCCCAATTATTTAAAAGCCATTTAGAATACTAACAATAGAATAACTCAATACAAAAACAGTGTAATCATTTTACCTTACTGCCTACCAGATATACTAATTACACTATATGCATCTTTTATAAATAAAACTATTGAAGCAATTGTAGAACAATAATTTTACGTCGAAACTTGGATCTTGAAAATAACTATTTATCAATTGCGTTACTATATCAAACACAGCATGCATATTTAGTTGGCTTTTGTCAGGCAAATTAGACAAGCACCAAACCATTATTTGTATGCACAAACCTGACCCACACATCCTTGTACTTAAAGGGAGAGAGATGTCCTTAGGTCTAAAGGGCTCCATTTGACACTATTCATATACATTGCACAAGTACAGATAATTGTGGCTAATAAAATGAGATCAATTTGTCACATTGTCATTAGAAAAGATTTCATTGCTGATGCACGAGCTCATTGTACTGAAACAACAAAACAAGCAAATTGTGACTTGTACAACACAATGAATATTGCTACATGTATCACCATAGGGTTCCCTCTTTCACATTACTGTAAAGATTGAAGAAGAGTAAAATGCTAGTAATTTAAACTACAGATGTATCTGATTATTGCACATTAATCAGTATCTTCAAGAAATTGTTCCAGTACAATGAACAGACCTAACTTTCCAAGAGCATGCAATTTTGTAATTAATATCAAATTTTACAGAGCAAGATCAAACCTTTCCAAGCAGCGCATTCTTTAGAAATTCTAAAAATTTCTCCAACAGAACACCGGGAGGGCAGATCCATTTGCTTAAGTGCAGAAATATTTCTGTCATCACACTGTCCAGGACAAAATATTTAACATCATCCTGCCAATGAGAAACAGAAAAGAACTGATTAAAGTTGCAACAGAGAAAGAACAATCAATAAATATCTAGTAAAGAGAAATAGAGATTCCTCACAAAGAGGGAGAAGAGCTACAGAGAAGAATATTACAGCACAAATCCTATAAAATTCTTCCTGTAAACAGCTCTCAACAAAATGAGAGTTGCCAAGGTGTTGGCCAAATATAATACTCCCATGGCATAATACAAGACTTCTGGAAACATGCTACAACCTTCAACTAAAACCTCAACATGTTTTGAACTTTTGATACAAATGAACTGAATAGTAGGAATCAAAAATACAACATAGAAATTGCAAGAGATACAAGAAATAACACAGATGAATTAAAACGTACACATGTCAAACAGAGAATATGCTATACCACTAGTAATATAGTTGTCCCAACTTTTACAATATGAAATATTAAAGGTTGATGTTAATGGAAACACTGAGGGTGAGAATATACAGCTGTATTGTTAAATATATCTCAACATATCTATTTTGAGAAAATTAGATAGCAAACAATTCAGAAAATCATTGTAGCTCAGCACAGAAATATTGAGGATATTATAGATTTTTAATACCACTAAAAACAGGAAGGCCATCACTTATTATACAACAGATTCAAAAGAAAGTGACACAGAACCAACCAAGAGACTCTTGCAAAAAGTAGGCAAGTTAAACGATGAGATCTAAGAAGTACTTCTTGTTTTACCTTCTCAGAAAGTTGATTTCTCATGTTCAGGGGAAACAGAACAAGTAACTTCTTCATCAGCGTCATGGAGATAGTTCCACCCAACATAGCCACATCAAGCTCCCCATGAGAAGGTCGTGATTCTGACGTACCCTCATCAATCATATAAACAAAGAACCGGACTGCATGATTTATACTGTGAAGTATAGACACCATACAATCAAATGATTGCGCATCAAGATGTGCACCAGTCTGTACTGCAGGAATAAAATCTTGGAAACAATTGACTAGAACTGGCACAAGGTCTTTTAGTTTTGGGATGATGAGAGAAAACCCTACAGAAAGAAAGAGAGAGGATGATAGGCCAATAGAAGGTAAACAGAACACATATGAAATAAAATGGAGCTCAGAAGTTGAATGCCTTGTCCCACAAATTGAACTTACTAACAGAATGTAAGGACTAAGGAACAAACTATAGATAATAATATCACAGTGAAATGTGATTTCTCATCTTGTAAGAAACAGTACCAAATGCAAGGCATCAGAAACTAAGGAAATCAGAGTCGCAGACTATGAGACTACTAATATCATATATATAAAGTACTTCATCTGAAAGATCAAGCATTTCAGCTACTAAGTGCATATTGATCTATACACTAGACGAAGGGAATCATCAGCACAACATTATCAATAACACTATATAGATACAAGGCACAAGTATTTGACATACCAGCAGATTCTGCAGGCACATCAGGGTCAAAAGCATGCAGCATCCCTTGTCCAGCATCATTCTATCAAGTAAAAAGCCAAGTATTACTGTACTAGAAAGCCGTTTGCATGACAAAGGAAACAGTTGTAAGCTCAATTCATTAAGCACAATTCAAAGACCCTTTCCCAATGCAAATTGTTCATCCAGCTTTAGAAGTCTGATCTGAAATCAGCATAATATAAAGCATGACATAAACATAATGAGTATAAAAGACAATTTCAAAACTTTCACCTGTTTTTTTGTATTTGCATATGGACATAAGAAATTTTTTTGACATGTTTGAACAATCTTATTTCTCATGGTATCATGTCTGGACCATGATCAACACCTTTTAAAATAAATGATTAGATAATGATTTACCTGAAAAATTGGATGCATACCTACCAGCCCTTCAATTTTCAGTATTAATTTTTTTTTCGGTCAATTAAGTATTAGCTTTACAATAAAAAGTTTCTATCACAATAGACCCTTTTCTTTACAGGTTCGCCTTAGTTGCAAACCAAATGCATTCAAAAGTAGCACATATTAAGACTCAAACAATTTAGGAGCATGTTTTAGGTGCTATGTAAATTTTCGCGATCATGAGAGTCAAATGTATAACTTTTAAAACTAGTTATATTGGAAGGGCCTCAGGTCCAACCCTTAACCTATCCCTCACCCTCCCTCACCTCTTGGGTTAAGCACAAGGGATCAATTGGTGAAATTTTTGTTACATGCATAAAGCTTCCCCACTTCTCATAACAGGAAGACATGATTTAAAGTAAGAGAGAGTAAAGCATCAATAGATATAGAATTCATTGGTGAAAATTTTGTAGGATGATGATCAGCAATGGTGAGGATAGCAAATCAGTAACACTAATAACAACAAAGCATGGCAGCAGAAGTTTCAGAAGTAACATGGAATGAAGAAATGCCACCATACAAGACAACAAGCGGTGCAAGATGCACACAGTTTACCAAAACATAAAAGAAAACGTGCAGTATTCATTGACCAAAGAAGGTAGTATTCAAAATTTGAGAGAACAAAAAGTACCTGTTCACATGAGCCAACTTCTTTCTTGTTACATGGAAGCAGTAACAAGCATTGCTCCAACCCAGAAAGAGCATTCTTCAGCTTGCTCTTGTCCTCTAAATAAAACTGGTTCTTTCGCAAAATATCCTCAAAGTTTTGAAGAATCTGTCAATAAGCAAGCAAACAGCCAAAAAGTTTCAATAGTTATCCCTAAACACACAAGAGAGTTGTGACACTGTAATAGTCATTTGAGTTAATCTAAACTGTAGATGGATTAGCAGCCATCATAAGAGTTACAGCATGTAGCGACTAAAAACAGGGGGAAAATAAAGAAAGAAACATTGAAGTAAAAGATAAAGATACCATATGAAGATAAAGACTCTATCCTTTTGAGTATGAGGAATGCCAAAAAAGTATTTGTTTCAATAAGTTCGACACCATTTCTACCTCGAATAAAGACCTAAACACCTACATCTATTACCAAAATCCAGTAACCTACTGTTACAGAGCAAAACGAAAGCAAATGAAACCCAAGGAGAAACGGCTGGGAATTAGAAACAGACATCATACCACTGGAGCCTTGAAAAAACTGAATAGTTTTACAATAAGGCTTCATTCTGCAACACCTTACATATAGTATCGTAGCCCCAAAAGTTACACCGTTTATTTCTATTAATATTTAGCAGGAAATGGTGTGCTATTTCAAAACATGATGATCTAAACAAAAATGTTGTCACAGGTGAGAATATACCAAAATTCCATCCCACGAAAAAAAATATATAAGCATGAGAGCAAGAAAACATATAACAATTTACGGTCAATAACCAAAACATGAACAGTAATCCTCAAATTGCATACTTCCAAATAACACATCCAGCAAAAATCTTAATAAAAGAATGACACAAAACATTTCACAGCAGAATCTTAGATACCTTTTCAGCATACAAGAGAAAGGAAGGTGGATGGTACTGGATAACAAGCTCCAAAAATTTGAAAGCCATCAGTCGAACATCAATTGCTAAATGTGTCATTGAATTAAATATATATGCCATCATCAAGGAAACAAAAAGCTCTTGATTATCCTGAACAAGAAAAAAAAAGGAACAAAAAGTGTCAGTTAAATCCAACAATTCTAACGATAAAATGATGATGATAAATTAAAAAAGACAATCCATATGTGCAACAAAAGGAGCTGTATATGTTTTCAACTATTAAGTTGTTGTTTACAGTATGAAGATTCATAATAATCAGAAAAAGAAAAGAAAGACAAAAGAATAAGCCTCATAAGAAAGAAAGTCACCCGAGCTAAGAACTGGCTTTGATTATACAAGATACCTATTGCTCCACCATGTAGAATTTTAGCCACATGTTGTACATGTCAATGATTGGATGAAACTTACAATGAGTTGATGAATATATTTTGAAACGACTAAGAGGAAATAGCATAACTAACCACCCAAAAGTTTTTCAGTTGGGAACAATCAAATATAACTGCCTTTCTTTCACATTTATATATTTTATGTAGAACACATTGGTACCTACTTCTTATAAACATTCATAAAAACTAGAAAACCATAAAATTACCTCCTTAAATCCAGGGAAAATCACTGACTTGAAAAGTTGATACAACGTTTCTCGAACTAGTCTATCATCATCACCAATGCGTTCACGCAGTTTTTCAATAACAGTGTACTTATGCGACCTCAACTCTTCTGGATGCTTCAGGAATAAATCCTTAATTCCCAACAATGAGTCTACAGAAAGAGATAAAACTTAGAATGTTAGAATCAAAAGTAGATACAATAGAAGAAAAATGTGGCAGATATACTTCCTAAAGACACAAGTATTGGAAAGAAAATAACTTATTCAAATTGAACACAGTAAATACAAAATGAATGTGCAGAATAATATAATCAACGATCTAGGTGACTTTATGATTAAAAAAAAAAAAAGAGGTTGCAATCATAGATTTATGTCTGTGGTCTATATCCAAACATTGCAAAAATTGACTCCCAAATGTAGAGAAAATCTTAACCACCAAAATTAGGCATATACAGGTGTTAATCATATGCATAAAATTTGTTTTACCCTTTCTTTGGCTGCTGAAAAGAAAACTCAATTGAAACTTATGGTGTACATTACCACCGTTGGTTTCTCAACCTTACTTTATTATTCCCTTCTTGATTCCAAATGACAGATAATAAGGACACTGTTGAAGCTTTTTGAACTAAGGAGCATACTTTACAAGGTACCGTTAATGTTTTCAAAATGAAATCTTTAAATAATAGAGAAATACCTTTACGGACTTTTGAGCTGTAATGAGATGTTTGTTGAAGAAGCTCTTTCAAAGTCAAGCCTTTCTTGTTCACTGCTAATCCTGCCTTCTCTGATGCCACACTCTGCTCGGGGAGGACAATTGCTGATCATAAATCACCCATATTTAATACTTAATTCCAGATACTTGTTCACCACAAGAACTTGAACTAAAAATTCAGGAGCAACATTGATTCTGGTGGATAACATCTATCTTACTTTCAAGTAGAGAAAACAACGGCCAAAATTTCAGCCACTTCCACCATGACTAATAATATGTATGTCAAAAAGACGACAGAATGTTCCCTTTGATGTAGTAACAGAACATTTACAACAAACAATAGCTTTATATATATAATCCAAAAACGGATAAAGTCAATACCTTTAGATTTAATTTCAGTATTTGTAGCATTCTGTGCCGGTGGCAATTTTCTGCCAATCTTTCGCTTTATTTTCTGCAAACAAAATAAAACACATAACAAATAGAAAAAACACAGGATTCACATGTTGAGTTTGCAGTGCATAGTAAACTCATTCACAAATAGCTCATTACCTTGAAGTCGATACCGCGCTTTTGCTTCTTCTTTGACGCATTTTTAGAGCCTGCCATTTATATCTCTACACCTCACACAACAACAACAACACAAAAAATTAGCCAAACCTCTATAATCAAAGTATCAATTACTAATAACTAATCAAACCCCTCGAAACAACCCAACATTCCAGAAAAGAGTAGACACAAATTCATATATACATAAGAGAAGATAGTCAAACACCCAAACACTAATAGTATGAAATAGCGAAACAGAAGAAAAAAAAATATTTAAAAAAAAAAACAATCTGAAAAAAAAATTATCAAAGTGTAAAAAGTTCTAACTAGGGCTGGGCACGGGCCGGGTCCAACTAAAATTTCACTCGACCCGGACGGCCAGTTTTTTACGGTTCGGGCCTAAAGCCCGTTTTGGCACCAACAGGGACCGGCCCGTTTTCTTTCGGGCCTAAATACTAGCTTTATACTTTGCTATCTGCCCATATATATAATCCAGATTTCATTCATTTCAACATCTTAAGTTCAAAACACAGTCCAATTATCCATATCCAAAGTTCAAGCTGCAATTTGACATGCAAGTGGACACAAAGTCCAAATTCAAATACAAGAAGTCAAGAACAAGACATACAATTCTCCAGTTGTTCAGCACGATTTTTTTCTAGGTGCAAATACAAAAAGTTATAAGTCAGCCTATATCTCAAAGATTGAATAATGGAATGAAATACAAGTTTACTGTGTTGCACCATAGAGAGGGCCGATTCAAGCACCCCATACTAGACTTTTATATCCTAGGATGTCTTCTCAGTCTGTAACTCTCACTCAATCAATATAACAAATCCATAAAAAGAGAAGAAAAATAGAAAATGACTAATATCAAACTAGAACCTTGCACAAGTTGTTCTTTACTACGCCGGAGCTTTTCCCTCAACCTCACGAGCTTCTCATTTTGAATCAATCTCCAATTTAGTTGATCATCTGCCTTACCCTGACAAATGTACAATACATCAGTATAAATAAGGAGGGCAGAAAAGAAAGAGCAATCAAAGCCGTTCCAAGGAGGGCAGAAAATACAAACTAGCCTCAGAGTGGTCGGCGATGTAGGTAAGAAGCCTCTAAGCCGGATCGACGAGCTTGGAGATCGAAGCTGTCGGATTTTGCGGAGGTCGTTCGCCGGAGAAAAAAAGGACAATTGGAGAGCCCGAGAGGGAGAAACCGAGAAAGAAGGAGGAGACCCAGGCGGCGCGGCTAGGCTGTCCAGGTCAGGCTGCTATTCGTGATGGGTGATATGAGAGAGAGAGAGAGAGAGAACTGGAGAAGGAGGCGGCCTCTCTTTAGAGTCTTTGCTATTAGGACATGAGGATTCCACAACCACTTTAAATAACTCAATATTTAGGGTTTAGAAGAAGTTACAGGGCTGAGCCGAAACGTAGAGAGAGAGAGAAAGAGAGATCGGGATGGAGTCGGCGGCGAAACAGAAAAAAAAAAAAATATATATATATATATATATATATTATCAAACTGTAAAAAGTTCCAACCTTGAAGTGAAGCTCTGATATTGCTACAGAGAACAACACCGTAAGCAGAAGAAGAAGAAGAAGCTCTTGCGCTCCACTCCAGTTATGAATTTAAATCTACACCGTCCCTGTGTATGTAGGCCCCACATACATCTGACGGCAGTAGTTAAACGATATTAGAGTAATACTTACGTGGCACCGGGTTTCGGATACGGGTCGGGTCGCCGGTGCTCTCTTTCTATATTACTAGTTTGCGCAAGAATTTTTTTCATTAAAAAATTAATATTTGTAAATAGTATTAGATATCTGCAGATTGTGGGTAGGGGAAGTAAGGGTAATGCAGATAGTGGGTAGGGGTAGTTATCTGCATAAGAAATTTTTTTGTTTTTTGTTTTTTGTTTTTTTTTTACTTTTATATTATTTTGTTAATTACATTTATATCTCTAATTTAATATAACTTATGGTGTGAGTGTATTTGAGTATTTTCACGTCCACTTTGGCTAACAAACCCTCTTCTCTGAATAATAGTATAGATTTAATATAACTTATGGTGTGAGGGTATTTGAGTATTTTCACATCCACTTTGGCTAACAAACCCTCTTCTCTTAATAATAGTATAGATAACTTATGGTGTGAGGGTATTTGAGATAATAGTATAGATAACTTATGGTGTGAGGGTATTTGAGTATTTTCACGTCCACTTTGGCTAACAAACCCTCTTCTCTTAATAATAGTATAGATAGATAACTTATGGTGTGAGGGTATTTGAGATAATAGTATAGATAACTTATGGTGTGAGGGTATTTGAGTATTTTCACGTCCACTTTGGCTAACAAACCCTCTTCTTTTTTTTTTTTTTTTTTTTGAAAGGAAGACGACAAACTATATTAAGTGAAAACTGAGGAGTACATGGAGCGATGCACAAAACATCGATAGAACGCCATAAACATAACGAGATGCACAAATGCATCTGTAATGAAGAGAAAACAATAAAACATAATTAGATGCACAATCGCATCAGGAATAAAAGGTAACCAGGTAACCATGTGATTTAATGCCGTAAGGCATTGTTGCACTGCATATGTCACTGAAGCAGTGTAATTAGGAGAGTAACCGTAACTGTAACGGATGATAGGACCACCTAGGAGAGGCGATTCGCTCACCAAGTGATCGAAAGCGACCAAGGGTACCAATACCAGAACCTCGGATTTAGGCAGACGAACTCTTAAGAACCAGAACCAATACCAGAACAAAATGAGCAGCTGTTTCGGATCCAAAATCCGAATTAGGGAAACACCCGGGTCCCAAATGCGGATTCAAATCCGACCTGAATCCAAAATCAAGTCTGCCAAAGCAAACATGACCAACATCCAGGCCCAATTGAAATAGCCACAAAACCAAGCCCATACGAAAACACTCTGGGCACCCGAGCGGCTGGGCACCCTTCCTGAACCACTCCTCCACGCCGCCGAGCCGCACAGCCGGGCCGCCGAGACAGACCGCCGCGCCTTCAGGGTAGCATGGCAGCGACTAACCCGAGAACACTGCAACCAGATGGCCTGATCGAGATGCCTCTCGTCGAACGAACCTGAACTCAGTGCCTTTATCCACCGTGACTCCAACCAACGTCGAAACCACACGGCATCAACCCTACTAGCCAGAGAGCATACCGGAAAAAGAGAGCCTGGATCCCAAATGCGATTTGGATCCACAGATCCGCAAAGGATTCTCCTTCTCGAACCTGCCGGAGGACGAGCAATATCACGCCAACCAGAAGGCGACCACAAAGCCCAGATCGAATCAATTTGAGGAGGAGTGAACGACCTCGCTTCAACACGGGTCGAGGACCTCGACTTCTGGAGAAGAGCAGAGAAAAAGGGGGAGACGGCCTGGACCGTGCTCGATAGTTGCGACACCAGGGGGAGTGCCGGAATTTGGCTCCATCGGAGATGGAGGAAGTTGCAGAGACGCATACCCATGGCGGCGGTCTCACTAACGCTACAAAGCATAGAGGTTAAGTGAGTCCTCTTCTCTTAATAATAGTATAGAAGTATAGATAGATAACTTATGGTGTGAGGGTATTTGAGATAATAGTATAGATAACTTATGGTGTGAGGGTATTTGAGTATTTTCACGTCCACTTTGGCTAACAAACCTTCTTCTCTTAATAATAGTATAGATTAGAAAAGGAGAGAGAGAGAGAGAGAGTGATTGGGATCGAAGCCCAGTCGCTACGTTTCAGACGATGCAACAACAGCCACCGCAGACGACGACGACTACTACTCCGCCAGCTTCGGTAGGGTCCACGGCGGCGGAGGCGCCGCCGAAGCAGGTGGCTTTGGCGATGGACCGCCTCGGCCAAGCCGGTCGCCTCATCGCGGACATTAGGCTCGGCGCCGACCGCCTTCTGGAGGCCCTGATCGTGGCGGCGCAGCCTCACCAGAGCACCAAGCCGCTCCACTTGTTCCTCAATGAAGACACCTCCATGCGCCAGCACCTCCAAGACCTCCGCTCCATAGGTACCTTCCTTCTCTCTCTCTCATTTTTTCTCTCTCTTAGGGCTCTGAGGTTTGAAAAATTCTGAGGGTTTTTGGAGTTGATTTTTGGTAGGAAGGCAGCTAGAAGAGTCTGGAGTTCTGAATGATTCTCTCCGGTCGCGGAGCAATTCTTGGGGACTGCACATGCCGTTGGTTTGTCCCGACGGCGCCGTCGTCGCCTATGCTTGGAAACGGCAGCTCGCCGGTCAGGCCGGCGCGTCCGCAGTGGACAGGACCAGGTTAGTCTCAAATCTGATAGAATTCATCTTGTTCCTTATGCACATTGCCTCTTTATACTCTTGCCTCATACAAAAGCAGTTCTGGATTCTAGTTTATCCAATTGAAATAGGAGAATAGTTCTTGATTATAATGAATTTTCGGTGGTTCGCAGAAGAGTGTGGTTTTAATAAGTAGACAATGTTAGTTGTTATTTAGGAATCAATCAGAATCGTGATTTTTTAATGCCGCAACTGATTTGGCAGCTGGTTGTTATTTTCTGTTTTCACTTTTTGAATCGGAGTATTGAACTAAGAAGCCATTTCTTGAATGATGTCGATATTTTAGGTTAGCTCTGAAGGCCTTCACTGATCAGAAAAGAAGATTTTTTCCTCACCTTGATGATGGATCGGACAGTCAGAGTGACGAACCAGTTTCAAAGAAACCGTGTGTTTCCCCATCATTGACTACACACAATCAAGAAGAGCTACTAGATTGTAAGACACTATCAGAGGTTTTAATGAGCTTGGAAAAGAAGGTGCCTAACTTGAAAGTTTTCACCTACGAACGATTGGATTGGTTAAAAAGAGCATCGACACTGCCAGCTAATGAGAATCCACTGGAAACAGTGAAGGACCATAGTTTTCATAGTTCGAGTAAGTTACGAGCTACTCCACTGGCTGATGTTGCGATAGATAAGGTTGCTGTCATCGAGTTGCTGTTTCCGTCTGTCTTCAGAGCTGTAGTATCATTGCATCCTGCTGGTTCTATTGACCCAGACGCAGTAGCTTTCTTTTCTCCAGAAGAGGTAATCTATGTTACCTGCATGCCTATTATTCCCTAATAGTAGGATTCACTTTTCATATTGTTTGATCTGTTTCAGTAGTTGTCTCATGCTGAAGTAGTTGTTCCAGATCGTATTTATATGAGCATGACTTGACATGCATACATATGTAGGTGTAGGTTCTAACCATAGGTCTTAACAACTTGACATCCAGTACTAGAATTGATAGTGACTCTCAGGATCAAAATAAGGCAAAACTCATAAACTCTGCTTCTTGTTAATTTAATAAATTTTGTTGGTTTGTCATTATTTTCAAAAGTTTAATCTCTTAAATGCCAGCCAACATTTATTTTATAGTCCAAACCACCCCCTTCCCTCCCCCTCTCTCCTCTGCCTCCTCCTTCTCTTACATGTGGGTCTCTAATGCAATAGCTACCGCGTGGTTAGAAAAGAAACATGTGAGTCTCTCATGCACTGGCTACAGCTTGTTTAGAAAAAAAATGTCCACTTTGGATACCCAAGACAAAGCCCATTAGCTACAGCCTGTTTGGTCCAATGAGAAGTCTCCATGGTTTACTTGTCCAAGTCAGTAGAAGTTAGTAATATAATAAACCAAGATTTATTGTAAAAGTTATTAAGTTTCACTAAGATTATGTATATGAGTCTAGAGCTATTAAGTCTCCATGGTACTTTAAGAGTCCAAGTCAGTAAAATGAATAAACAGATAAAAGAACAGTCATTCTATGAGAATATTAAGCTTTATTGAGAACATCTTTTGGGTCAAGAGCTGTTAAGAGTCTGTTTGAATCAGAGAGTACATACTTCAAGGACCTCGTCTTTCATGTCTCCCCAAGGAGTATTTGAAGCCTTAATATATGATTTCATCTTTTAAGAAAAATCCCTCTATTCTCTATTCCCTAAGCTCTAGTAGATTACAGCAGCTACAAACATTGTTTATCTTCCAAAACCGTTCTATTTTTTTAAATTTCTATCTTTCTTGGTGCTTCCATAACCATACTCACCCTCATGCTTGCTTTGTCCTACATCAGTCTCCATCATTTCAGCCCATCATATGGAATTCAACTTATTTGGGAGACTTTGCAATTGGAGGGATTCGAAATATTGATCTCCTGCTCTGATCTGATATAAAAATGAAAGTAGAGAGATTAGCTTGATGTACTGTATAGCTGTTATTGGATATAGACCACAAGGAAAGTGTAAGAAGTCAGTTAATGAATCCTGATTTAGTTGAGCAATCCTGTCTATGCTAGGAAGCTAACTACATCAATTACTCCAACATACTGAGCTCAGTTAATTTGCTGATTATAACTTGATCAGCCGTATTACAGATTGTATGCTACCTTAGATAGTGTATTGTTTTCCTCCGTACTCTCTGACAAGCCTTCAGATTTTCACTAGATTTCAGATAACATGCAACTTTGTTGGTCCCACTTGATATGGATATTCACTTTTTTTTCCTTTATTTTTAAAGAGGATTCGCATTGCCCTGATGTTCATGTTCCTCATTTCATTCTTGAACAGGGAGGCAGCTACATTCATGCAAGAGGTTTTTCAGTTTATCATGTGTTTAAACATATCACGGTATAAGCTTTACTTTCCGGTTGAAGTTTATTCTTATGCAATTGGGCCTCGGTTAGAATACTTATCAATTATTATTGCAGGAACATGCTGGTTTGGCCTTGCAGTACTTTCTTGGGGTTCAAGCTGAAACAGCTCTATTTTCCCTTTTGGTTAGTCTCTATCATGTTCTTGTTAACTCACTGAACTAATTTATTTGCACAGGCGCAGAATCTACACAATTATGTCTAACTTTCTACATGTATTCTATAGCTCTGGATCTGCAGCTACCAAACTCTATTTACAAAAGTTTGCAGGTACAGCCTTCTCCTTTAACTTTGAATTTCTTTAGTGGTTTTGAAGTTATTAATTTCTTCTATTGGGTGCAGTAAGTGCGAACGACTGCTAGCTATGGACCGACAATCAGCTTTACTGTTGCCTCCGGTTAATCGTCCTTACCGGCAGTTCTCCACATCGAATATATCCTCCAGTTTAAATCTTACCGAGACTTACCATGTAGGTTGTTTTACGGAGGAAAGGTGATCTCTACTACTGACAGGTAAATTGTCATCATCATCATACATAATGGATCGGAAAGCCAGAAGATAATTTGTCATTTAAAGAGCTTCCACCTGAATTTTGAATGTTACTCGGCTATATAAAAGATCAACAAAATCAGTCAGTATAGACTTTTACTGAAAGTTGAGGATTCTCTTTGAATGCTGAGACTCCGCTCTTATCTCTCTTTCTGGGTTCCTGGATACAGTTTCAACTATTATCTGAATTGAGGTGGTTGTTAGTGTTGCACTTTACAATCTGTGCCTATCCAAATGGGTAGGTAAAGATAGTCAAGTGATAACAACTATTACAATTTTTGAACTGAAAAAAAAACTATTTTCTAATTGCTGAAAATCCGGAATATTATGAGTAAGATATGTGGTAACTGGTTAGAAATCATACTTTATTTGACCATATCTCTTTTCTTTTTTACTTGAGTTACTCTGCTTCTTTTTCTTTTGTTTTTTCCTTTTACTCTTTTATTAGACAGTTGTACATAGTTTGATGTGTTTTGTTTTCCATTTCATTATGCTAACTAACCGTTTTGCTTTGATTCAGGTAATTATTTAGTCGGGCATATGAGTTGTGTCAGAGGACTTAGCATGGCTGGGTGTTTTTAACTAGCTTTGACTTATAAAAAGACATCTGTAGAATATCCATAGATTTTGGAAAGTCCGTGTATGTGATCATATTGTGAACAGTAGGAGGTTCTTAATTGTGACTTTTTTATTAAAATCTGTAAATTTAGAAACTCCTTGTTCAGCAGATAGCATGTGAACCTTTTACTAGGTGTGATGGAAAATGTTCTATCATTATTGTACCAAGGATGTCTCCTTTTTTTTCTTTTCTTTTTTCTTTTGGTACAAACCAAGGATGATGTCTAGTTGTCTACTTTTGTTTGCTCCTGTCTTTTATTTTTCAGCGATAACTATACTGAAAAATAGTGTAGTATTACAAGAGACTGCCACTGCGTGGCCTTAAGAAAATAGCGTGTGTATGGCATATTCTTAAAGCACTCGATTTGTACTATGACTATCACATCGTCCTGAACAAGCTAGAACATTTCGCACTTCATTTTCTCAAGCAAACGTCAGGCACTTATCTCAAAATCAGCCACGACTATACCTCAAACACCCCTCTATAAAACCCCCTTGATTTTGTTGGGAAGGATACTTACCAGTCTCCGAGTTATAGGCTAGCTAGAAGAACTTTGTGAACAGTTTCCATGGCGGACGTCCGCCATTCTACTGGACGCTTATGCGAGCGTGTTTGGGATGAGGGTCAGAGTAGCTCTGGCCGAGAGCATTATTACAATCCCCTTCAGTCTTGGCGAGAGACATATGAAGGTCGGTTGTTTGATAAACCCCGAACAAATCAGGAACCAAGACGACGTGGTATCATCCCGTCCCCAATTTTCGGATGACGATGATGGCGAACTTGAATTCGAAATTAGGGTTGTTCCGATTAGTGACACGATGGCTGAGCAGTACTGGGAGTGGGCCAGGGAAGAGGGTCGCGGCAGTTTTGGGGCAATGGAGACTACGGGAGGCTCGGATTAGGGAGCTTGGACTCTCAGTGGAGCCCTACCCCTCTGCTCTGCTCTGCATTTCAGGACCAAAGCCTTGAAGCCGTTGCTTGCGGCGGAGCTCACACTCTGTTCTTATGAATTGGAATTAAACACGCTCTCTCACGTGAGAGAGAATTAATCAGAATAATAAATGGAGGGCGTATATTCACGAATTGATTCAGATATATATATATATATATATATTATTTTTGTTTTAATATACCAAAATCATGCAAGTGGTCTGGTGCTTGGGTCATTCATTTGCATATGCTTTGGGAGGGGTTTGAGTCTCCTCAACCTCAAAATTAAAATTAATTTTGGATTTTTCTATATTCTGTTGCCCAAGGTCAGTTTGGGAATTTCACTTCCGTGTGGGCCCCACTTTTGATGAGTTGGAAATGTTATGTCAGCACTTAACGTCGGATGGACCTATTGGAGGAGAATATGATAGTACAGGGGTGTTTTTGATGAAATTGAAAGTCGAGGGACTGAATTGATGTTCGACCAAAACCATATGGTACTAAACAGTATTTAGCCCTTTAAAATTTGTTTGTTTGTTTTTTTTTTCTTATATCTAATATTACTATTGCTGCCTCTATCGCTGAGGGTTACAAACTACATATGCCAGTAGATTTTATCTGTTTTCATGGTTTACTATGTATAAGGCTTTGCTTTACTTCTTCGATTTGATGCGTTGCTGCTTCAAAAGTGATGAAAGTATTTGCCCTTGGTTAATCAACAGAAGTTCACTATTGTGTGTGTGTGTGAGTTTTTCTGGGTTGTATGTATATCTCATTTGTTGCTTGATGTGAGAATAATTGATTGGTTAGCTATCAAGAAGTATATTGATCAGTTGGAAAAGCTATTGTTTTATTTTCCTCCTTTTGATTTCTGTTTCTTTTCATTCCTGCATGGTTCTTCGTTCTAGAGTTTCGGAGTTGGATTTGAGTGGGATCTGGAATTTCGCAGTTATCTATGTTTTTTTGTTTTCTTCATATGGAAAGCATGAAATATGCATTTAATGATGCTGTAAGAAATTTGTTTGGTGAACTGCAGATGCAAAATTCAAAAAATTAGTAATTTTTCTTCCTCTAGATGGGAGATTAACAATCTACAAACTATTTGTATGTCCCAAATCTGTGTACATTTCCTTTCATTGATTTCGACTACCAAATAATATGAAATTGAGGAATATCTTATACCTTTTTAGCAATGTGATGACCTATTAAGTGGCTAAGTTTACAAGTCATGGTCGAGTCTTATTCAGGCCGATATCGCATATATCCCATTCGTTGAGAGATTCCAAAGCGTCTAATCAGAGGACTGATTAACTCATTATAATGTTTAGTTTGTGCCATTATTTTCATTGCAGGGAATGCCCTGAGAAATGTAAGGAAGTTGTTGCATCACTGATGGTTGTTGCAGCTAGATTTTCTGATTTACCAGAGTATGTTGTCTGACATTAGGCAACTATTTCAAGAGAGAGATGCGAACTCTCTGGCTTATTGTGTGGATCAAAAGGTAATTTTTATGGACCTACTTATGGGACATTTTCAAAGCTCCAACTCTGAATTCATATATGCAGTTGCCTTTTATCTGCATATGGAATTCACCACCTCCATGTATTTATCTGTGCTAGGAGTTTTTCATGTGCTCTACTGCATCACAACCTCAGCTTTGGGAAGGCACAAGGTACTCTCTCTCACACACAACAATTCATTGTTTTTGTTTTTCTAGACTACAAATGAGAATATGAAAATATTGGGAGAAAGAGACAAAAATAATTGCATACCAGTTTAGTAATGGTAAATTAGTTCAATCTCTTCACTTAAAAGCTAAATGCATCCATTTCTTCAACATGGTGATTCATTTAACTATGCAAATCAATTAGTTAGTCTGCAGGATGACTTTCTTTACATATCAAGTGTTCCTACAAATTAAGCTTCTGTGGCCTATACTTTTTTTCCTTTTTGCAATCTATAATGTCATCTGAGATACCGGTTGACGAATTTTTAGCTTTCTTAGTCGTTAGAACTTCTTGGATTATACCTTATAAAGTGTTTGCATTGCAGATTCAGAAAGGTTTAGGTGTGCAAGGGATACATCATTCGGAAATAGTCATTTGAACTTCTGGAGCCAGTCATCAGTTTTCCTTTGCATTGTACGTAAAGCACTACTTTGAAGTTGAGCTTTATTGCATTGCTAATAAGAATTTGTACTTGCAATTGTTGGATTTTACAAAGAATTAACTCGGTAATGCATGGAGTATGTAAAAGCGATGACAACAAGGTTTAAGGGTATTCTCCTTCTCTTATCAGGTGTGCTTCTTCAGACAGTTTTCAGGTCAGTTAGTATGAGTACCTGAGTCTGAGACATGGTTTTATCTCGGTAAGTAAAACAGTTTTAAAACTCAATTCTCTTACGTTTAAGAGGCCTTAGGTCAGACTGAATCTCAAATTCTATGGTTTGTGATTTCAGGCACATTTAACACCTGAGATCATTTATTCTCATGCTAATGGGTGAGAGAAGAGGATTTGGCCAAGGACTGGAAACTGCACTCGAAGCATCTGCGTTATACTTCACGATTTTCTGAGGAGGTGAAACTGGTCACCCGAGACGCATAGGAAGAAGGTCATTTTGTTGAAACTTCGTTGTCTTCTTTGGTGCTTTTTTGTTTCTGATTGGTTCAAGACATCTGCTATTGCTGAATATAAAATTCTATTTCAATTTGTTGTAAAAACTAGAGAAATCAGGTCAGGAAAGTTTTTTTTTTTTTTTTTGGAAATAGGTCAGAAAAGTTATGTGCAAGGAGTTGGAGAGATATTTTATTTAATATATGATTTGTGTCCCTCAAAATTGATTGTGGGAAATAGTATAATCCGGAGTCAATTTGATTCTAATTTGTAGTCTTGGCCTGAATTTTTTAAGAGTAGCTTGAAAGTTGGTTATTGAATTTGATGTATGAAATTCTCATTTGTATTTTTGTTTTCAGGTAAATTTAAATGTTGAAGAGCCTAACGTTAAAAAATTATATGCAGGTATAGATGGACGGGGATAGATGAAGCTCATTTATGGAACAAAGGGTCTTGGAATCCAACACAAAGGAAGAAGGGAAAACAGGTAAGTACTTAATTCATAAACTATTTGTAGGCAATAGCAAAAGAGTGAGGTTTTGGGAAGACTCTTGGCTAGAGGATCAACCATTGAAATTCTACTTTCCAAGGTTGTTCAGACTATCAACACACACCAACTATGTGGTGGAAATGTTAGCTATCCCTCTCACCTTTCCGATGAGCTGGGACTTTGGGTTCAAGAGAAACTTAAATGACCAAGAGATTGAAGAGTTCGCCTCGTTGATAGCTAAGCTAGAAAATGTCAGATTAGTGGAGTCCAATCCCGATGAAAGGAGGTGGAAGCTTGAGCCTACTGGAAAATTCTCTTGCAAATCTTTCCATAGCTTTTTATCTAGTGGTGCCTTAGATCCAAACTTTGCTCTTGCAAAGTTTATTTGGAACGTGATGTCGCTTTTAGCAAGCGCATAATTTAACCCTGAAATGTCATTAGTAGTATAAGTAAGTAGGGATCGTTCTATTCCGGGGATTGAGGGTACACCTGTCATTGTAGGACAAACAAACAATTAACATTAAAACAAAGTATAATATTCACAAAGATATTCACAAGTATAAACATTATTTACGAAAAAGGGGGGAATTTTGTTTTTTTTGTTTTCGAAAATAAATTAAGTAAACAAAACAATTAAAATGCAAAAACATAATTACAAAGATGGAATGAGAGAAACAAAGATCAAAACCGAAACTTATGATTAAAATTGATTCAAACCCTAATATTGTTCATCTAAGTCATGAGAAAGGAGTTGATCATGTGAAACGTTTGAAAGAAAACAATTTCCCATATTTTACTTTTCAATGCTAATTAACCTAAGCGAAAGCACCTAGATTAATCCTATCAAACATGCAATCAAACCCTAGAAAGCTAGTTAATCATAACATGTTTAACGCATTACACATAGAGAAAGGCTATCAACTCAAGTGTACAACTTAGTATGGAAAAGTCCACCTAATTGCAATCCTCGTTAATTAAATTCGATCTTTGTACAAAACCTTTACTACTTTGATTCAAGTTTACACAAAACGAAAAGTCGATTTCATGTTCTTAAACCTAGCACCAATTATATCGAAACCCTAAGTGTTTGCAACCACATAAGATTAAAATACAAAAGTTATCTATAACGCAAATTTAATTAAACAAACCCACATAAGCAACTCTCGAAGAACAATAATATGAATCTGAAAATTCTCAATTAATCATAAAAATTCCAGAAATTAATATTTGTTCAAACACATATGTCAACTAGTTCATAACCAACGAAATTCAAAGCAAAGGTTACAAAGGAGAATCGGATTACACCGTGAGATGGAGATGGTGATGAACGATTGATGTGGTGGTCTCTTGAATCTCGAAAGCAAGCTTCAAGGATGGTGATGGATGATGGACACTCACGTCTATGCTTCTTCTCCCTTGGCCTTGCTTGAACTCGTGGAGATGACTAGAGGATGGAGGAAGGAGAGGAAAACCTCACGGCAACAAGAGTAAAATTTCTGATTTTTTCTCTAAAGTGTAAATTGTAAAGATTGGGAGGGGCCCTTGACGTCTAGAGGAAGTGAGTATATATAGGGGCACGGCTAGGGTTCTCCAAGCAATCAGAAATTTCCACATCACTTCAACCAATGGTATGATGCCAAGTAAGCCTTGTGATGTGGTCCAACCAATCGTAGAATGCCAAGTAAGCCTTGGTGTGTCATCTAACCAATCAAAACTCTCCAAATTAATTCCCTAAATTCCTTTAATATATATCCTTGCCGAAATTATATAAGGATTTTCTGATTTTCTTCATTAATTTCGGCCAAGAATATCTTAGGAGAGAGTAATTGCCGAAATTCCATAAATAAATTCTGATTTGCTTCACCAATTTCGGCCACAAATATCCTTGGGAAAGTAATTGCCGAAATTCCATAAATAAATGCTGATTTGCTTCACCATTTTCGGCCAAAAATCACATTTAAATCTTCCAAGAATATCTCTTTGCCATTAAAAATCTCCCTTGAATTACTCCAATCAAAATCTTCAATTATATTTTCAGATTTTCATGTTGCCTCCTCCTTTTCCTCTTTGTATTTTACGGCAAACACATATATATTCTCCAAAAATATCTCTCATGTGTCACAAACCCTAATTTCCATGGGCCTTTATCCATTTGCCGAAATCCATAACCTCTTGAGAGTTCTTGGGCCTTTGTGCGTCACCTTCAAGCCATGTCATCTTTTAAAGTCTTCAAGAAGCTTCTCTCATGCCATGTCACTTCATTAATTCGATCTCCATTCATGGTTGGCTCAAGAGTCTTGTTTTGGCAAGCTTTCCTTTTCTGGACAGGGTTTCCTGGTTGGACCAGGAAAGCTTCATTTCTTCATTTCTGCTCATTTGTGCTTCCCTTTGTACTTCATCTTGTCTCCCTCCAACGTTGGCTAGCTTCTCTCTCCATTTGTGAGCTCATTTCAGCTCATTTGTGACAAGGACCTGAAAATAGAAACTGTTAATGAAAAATAGAAACTTTCCTAAAATGAAAAATGGCAACTTTCCTAAACTGAAAATGGGAAACTTTCTAAAAATGAAAAATAGAAACTACCGAAAATGGAAACTTACTAAAAATGATCAATAGAAACTACAAAAATAGAAACTTTCTACAAATAGGAACTTTCCCAATCAAAGAATGGAAACTTTTCTAAACAGGGTTTTAATAAGGAAATAACGCAAGAAATGTAGGGAAATACAGTTAAAACGTCGCATTAAAATGCTCTTATCAGAACGTCAAGGTCCTTACAAAGGTGAAGATTTTGGATGGCTTGTGGTATTGGGGAAGACAAATACTTGTGATGTCCTTCAAAAGAAAAGACCGGGAAGTTGTTTTTCTCCTCACTGGTGTATTTTATGCAAAAACCAAGGGGAAAGTACTGATCATGTCTTTGTGCATTGTGAAGTGACTATTTTCTTATGGAAAAAGCTTTTTAGGGAGGCAAGAGTGGACTAGACAACTCCATTACAGAGAAGTGTAATGCGGTCGAGGCACCGTCAGCTCCAGAGCAAGAGGTAAAAGAGATGTTTAGATACATGTTGTTGATTTTAGATCTACAAATGCAAATACAAAGAGATGTTTAGATATATACATGTTAATTTTAGATTTCAACTACAGGAAACGAATGAAAAGGAGAAGGATGCTCCGCTATCTCTCAAAACTACATCTTCATCCACCGATTTGCCTATTCACTCATTTGCCGATTCACTCAATGATGAGCGAATCTCTATTCGTTGCTTGCTTAGCTTTTCTGGAAGTTTGAGAATTGAGGTCTCTTTCACTCTTGAAATTTCTCTCCTTTCTTTTTAGGGTTCTAGTTGCCCTCAGAGTCGATATGAGACTCTTAGTGTTGAGTGTAGAATATTTTGAAGAATCAATCAATATATACGTCAGTTTGCTATAGAAAAATAATTTTAACCCTCAAATTGACGATAGAATGGATAGAGGTTAATGTCATGGGGTAAATCGACAGTTAATAAAATGTGATGGGACAGATACATTGAAATAAAACTTGAGTGAGTAAATTGACAGTATGTGCAAACCTTAGGAAGCAATTCAGCATTTTTAGCCTTAAGTCAAATAGTAACTCTCATATCAAACAATAACTCGAAGAACATAATTCTCGACATTCCATAGCATTTATTGACATACACATGTCAAAGCATAAACAAAACCCAAAATCTGACACTTCAATAATCAACGCATTTCATTGGACCTGTTGATAAGTTAATTCCAATATTGTAAAGGTCATGGGTTCAATTCTTACTGACATATGTAACAGTGAAGTAGGCTATGAATTATATTAACCATAGAATATACAGAAGAATTATATTAAATCTTGTATCCAATATATCTTTCGATGAATGCAGATCAAATCAATCAATACCAATCGGAGTCAATATCAAAATTTATAGGATTTAGTGAAGTGACAGGTCATAACTAAAATAACTAAGGAGCTAAAATAGAGAGTGCTAAAGTTGCTCTAAGGAAGACCTTATTAGAGTAACAAGGGGTGAGGGTAAAATAGTCTCCTATGGCTTTTCTATTGAGGACTATAAATGCTTTAAGTCTCTAACAAACGATGAATTGATGAAATAGGGAGGATGATGAAAGAGTAACAAGGGTCACAAGTATCAACCCAATTTCATTTATGACTTTTCTTAAATTGACATTGACCCAGGCGTTCGTGCTTCTTAAAGAGTGACTGATGGAGATGTTATTTGTTGGGTGTTCCCAAAATTCATCCCTTGAAATAAAAGCAATTAACTTACGATAGAGAGAGCCTTCATAAAGATCCCATCTTGTTATCTATTTTCAATTTTTCCTGATATATAAAGTAAATAAATTTTCTATCTTTCTAACAGAAAACGAAGATACAAAAAAGACCAAAACATATATATTATCCATCTTCCCAGCCTCCTACCAACCCACCCACAACAAATGACAACAAACTAGACCAACCCCAACAATCCACAAGCCTCAAAATTGGCCAACACCTTCAAACAGAGTAGTTACAAGAAACCGATGTAGTAGTTGAAGATGGAGAAGGAGAAGGAGGAGAAGACCCATTATCGTCCAAGTTTCCTGGCACAGCAGCTTGAACCCCACAAGCTTCAGTGTCCAATAAGCCACTCAAATTGACATCACTTGCACCTCCAAACATCAAATCAAAATTTTCCTCAAAGCCCAAGTCCCCAAACAAGTCCGGCAACTCCGAGGGCTCATTATCCAGTGGGATGTCAGGAACTGGAACAAGATTTTCCAAAAAGTTCCAATTGAACTGGAACTGGTGATCATTTGTAGGATCCATGACATCCTGCATTGTAGTGGTACTACTTTCTATGCAAGGCACAACATGTGGATACTGAAGGTTGGGGGAGACCAATATTTGTTCCTGTTGTTGCTCTTGTTGTTCCTGTGGCTGTGGTTGAAATTGATGTACTTCTTGTTTTACTTCCAATTGTCCTTGTGCTACATTGGGAGGTGGATCTTGTGGTTCTACACTCTTGACCTTGTCAATGTAGTTGCTGATATCAAAATTGGTCACTGCATTTACTCCTCTGTACTCTATAGCTGCCACATCATATGCTGCTGCTGCCTCTTCTTGTGTGTCTTCATCAACAAATAGTAACAGACAGTTAAAACATATTAAATCAAGGGAAATGTGTGTAACTTAACTAAAGAAAAAACAATCATACTAGTTATCACATTCTGTATATCCCCAATTTCAGTGCCCCACAGCACCTACCTTTTGCTGCATTAAAAAGTAACAAGAAGGCAGGAATTCGGTGGAGGGATACAGGGACCCTCACATGCTCATTTTCTATTTCCTTTTCTTTCCACTTTTGTTTTTTTTTTGTCCTAATTCCTTGAGGGAGGGGTACTGTCTCTATTCTCTATTTAGTATTTAACCACATATATTCAAAAACAAAATCTAAAAGGAATCATAAAGAAAAGAAAGAAACATAGAACCTGAGGCAGTGGATCTATGTTTCCAGACAGTAGAGAATTCATGCTTTAAAATATGTATTGTCTTGAATTTCAAACCCTTCACACTGTATTTTCTTCAAAAAAAAAAAAAAAAAACACCCATCATGTTTTCTCTAGCTGACTATCTTGAATTCTAAATCAACTACTCAAAAAATCTCTCTATTTTTCATATAGTGCCCAGAATTTCGCTTTAGGAGCTGTCGCTTGAAATTGAATATTTCAAAAGTTTTCTTTTTTCGTTTCTTTTTTTCAAAAGAATTTCACAACTTTTTTCTTTTTTTTTCGAGGAAAAAAATTTCATAAGTTGACATGAGTAAAGTGCATTTAGTGCTTCACAGATTTAAATTGTGAAATGCCCAAAAAAAAAAAAAGTTGTGAGAAGGGGTATGGGTGTAAAGGTCAAATGAATGTGGGTTACTTCTAACCGTTGATGATTACTATAATCTTCAACGGTTTTTCTAAGAATTCAAAGAGCAAATTCAAGAATTTGGGTTAGATCTCGTTTACACGAAAAAAACGTAATGCAATAACCCACGGGTGCATGGACGGCTAACAATCGTTGATGGTTCAATCTCACGAAAAACATTATAAACCGTCAACTCGAGTGAAAATGCGCATGTGATGGACTGACACTTTCAGGCTTTCTCTAAGTAATAATATTGGAGAGCCAACTTAACCCAAGATTAGGACGTTTTGATTTGGCAAAAGCCAACCAAGGCATGGCTCATGGCTGACTTGGAGAAATCCACAAGAAGAGCAATGGGACACGTGAGAGTGTGAGACCCAGTGCCTGTCCCTTTCCAAAAGGGCTGAATCAATACTCTGAAATCTCAAATCTGATCCTGTGTCCTTGAAGAAGAATGACAGTACCAACTTTACTTTTGTTTCTCAGTAAAGGGTGTCACGTGCCCTTCGGACCTCAAATAGAAAAAACGAAGAGGGTGTCACGTGCCCCACTTATCACACTCTTTTGCTGCTCAGACTCAAACCCAGATAAGGTCAAACCAAACTGTTGGCTTCTTCTGTATATCCTGCTACTTCAGCCATGCCCAAACCAAACTAAGCTCTATGTTTAAATGTATCTAGCCCCCTCTCAATTTTGGAACTTCCCTCAAAACCAACATGACAGCCATGACTAAACCGGAAATATGATGAACTACAAGATCAGTAAAACCAGCTAGGCTTCATTATTGTAAAACAAATATGATAGAGATAAAATTGTATTTTCTTCAGATCCAAATTAATAGTTTTTCCTGGGAAAAAAAAAAATATATATATATATATATATATATTTGATTTACTCAGGAAATATGGTTCTTTCTGGTGGTCCTGTCACATGTGGAATTTACTTGTGGCCTGTGGGGATGCAATACAAGTACTTTTGCTCTGGCCACCTAATAAACCTATCAGTTTCAACCTCTTTGGCAGCTTCCTAATGTAACATACAGTTTTGAATTAATAACATTGATTACCAAACAGCCATTTGTAGGCCACCAAACTCCATTTTAAGGCCGAGTCTGTAATTTTATTTTCAAATGCGTAAGTGAAATAAGAACAAAATTCAAATATTAGAAAAGCTGTGTTTTTTCATGCAGCGGACAGTTTCATTTTGACATGTAATATATAATGTTTTGGACCAGACTGGAAATATAGCAGCCACGTATGTGCATTGACTGAACTAAAGGTTTTGAAATTGGCATCTAGCTCAGCACACAAGTTGGCAGCATCTTGTTGTTCAGAAAAATCCAAATCAAATATAAGCTGGACAAAAAAAAAAATTTGGACTAAAAATAAGCCAGAAAATGGGCAGAAAAATATGTGTGATTGTGTTCTGTGTGAGGAAAAAAGTGAAGGCACATATGCAAATTGTATCTGAAAACTGTGAACATTTAACAACAGAGAGGAGAGGAGAAGTGTGCATACTGTAAGTTCCCAGGTACAAATACTTGTTTCCTAAAACTCTCCCAATTCGCGCCTCCCATCGCCCATTATGGTGATGCCTGTGAAAATTGAAATTGCAGCAGAGCTATAAGATGAACATCCAAGCCATTGCTACCCCAAAACCAAAAGTACAAACATGATTCATTAGTACCTAGCCACCCCACGATACTTTGAAACGCCTCTAGAAAACCCACTGCTCCGGCGGCGCAATGAAGCCAAGTATTCTTCCTTGGACACCTTCTGCATTTCATCAAGTTCCTTGGTGTATGTCTCCAGCTGCAGCATACACATAAATTCAACCATTTCTGGTAAGTTAACAAGACACAAATTCAACCATCACAGCTGTACACAACCCATATCTTACATTTAAACCGCTATGTGTGTGGTTAGGTGACTAGTTATTGTGACAATGCAACTGGGTTAGCCAATTATTGTGAGAAAAACTATGTACACAAATGATTTGTACCCAAAAAGAAGAGGAAGTTGAATAATAGATTAATGTACCGGGAAGTTGAGGATGGTTTCAGGACCCCAATACTTAAGGGCAGCAAGATCATATGTATGAGCAGCAGCATCCTCACTATCATAGGCCCCTAAATAAAATAAAAAAATAGTTACGTCAAAGGCAGGCACAGCCACTTTATTTAATAAGAACACATCAGCCCACTATAATGACTAGAATCTTAATTTTTTTTTTCTTTTCCAAAATCAAATATTTGTTTATTCTTGACCAGAACAGGAAAAATAAAATAACAGAAAATCACAGAGAGAAGGATCAGAATTGCAAGGAAAATACTAGAGTGAAATCATGTATAGTGATGGCAGTGATAAGAGAGACAGAGACAGAGACAGAGAGTTACCCAAATAAACTAAATGAGCAGAGCAGAGCGGCAAAAGTGCATATGAACGTTGCATTGACAGGGATTTGCAGGAATAAAAACACGAGTCAGAAAACGCAAAAGAAGATTAGATTAAAAAACGAAAATTATGGATCTCCTTGAATTTGGGTATCATTATTTTATCAAATTAAATTAAACTGAGACTGAAAGAGAAAGAGAAAGAGAAAAAGAAATTTAATCATAATTACCTTGCCGTCCTTTCTTTTTCTGAATGTCATTCCATGAAGTCTTATCCCAGAGATGAGCTTCATACCTTCCAGTCCATCTATGCCTGTGAATTATGAATCAAATTAACATAAAGGTAACAACTTTGACACATGCAAATGAAATCCCAGGAAAAAAATGGAGAAATGAATGAGTACCTGGTGACCCCTCTGTAAATTGAGCTTCTTCCGCCTGAGTCTGGGCATTTCTCTGCAGAGTTCTTGTGGGTTTTTCTACTGCGTTTGGGTTTGGGGTTGTCTGATTGTTTCAGGGTGGTTGGAATTTCAGGGCCAGCACATGAGGAAGATGAAGAAGAAGAGGAAGAAGAGCAAGAATAACTAGGAGACCTCTTCATTTCTGGGCACTCTCTCAATTACTCAACTTGTTGGTAGTGGTGGAGGAGGAATGAAAGAAAGCATAGATGAAATGATGGGTATAAATGCATGTCTCTTGTTGTTATGGTTGGATTGCTCAAGGGACAACATGTAATAGTAGTAGAAGAAGTGGCATTTTGGTAGGCTGAAGTGGTTAACCAAAAGACTGACTAGTCTCTAGGGGAAGAAAGCCAATTTATTTTGTAATGGGGGGTTACTGGGGTTTAGTTTTGACCCAAGGTTAATGTGGAGCTGGGTTAAGTAACCAGGAGTTAATTAAAAGCCCTACACTTGTCATGTGTCACAGCCATGCTACCAATGGGACACACCGTCCACGCTGGCCTTTGCTAAGCTTTAGCTTCAGCTTCAGCTTCAGAGAGAGAGAGAGACAGAGAGAGAATCTCTATCCCGGATTTGAAAACTGAAATTCAATTTCACTGTCTCCAGGCTTTCCGTCAGACTGTGAGTCAGTTACTAGGTGCATCTGGGTTGGGCTTCAGCTTCTACAGGGTTCATAATCCATGGAGCTGCTCTAAGCTTCTCATAAAACTACATCCCCCAAAAGAAAAGAACAAGAAGAGGAAATGCTTCCGATTCATTTGGGCCTCTCTTCTCGAGTATTAATTGGGTTTAAGGAAATCAGAAATTTTAATCATTGATTTAGGGTTTAAGGATACAGAGAACTTGTAACAGAAGAGATCCATTCGTTTGGGTGGATTTGCTGTCTTCCAAAAACAAAACAAAAAAAAACACAAAAAAAACAAAACACAACAAAATCATAATTTTCTTAGGGGGGCCCTATACAATACATTGTATAGGGGCCGTAATCACTTAACCAAATAAGACTCAATAGGAACTCAAACACTCCACCTAGTGGGATCCGGCTTCTCTTGCTAGAAAAAGATTGCTAGGATCTGCTTGGATAATTATGTGAGCCCGCCACGTCAGCCCACCTCAATCCAATGGCTGTCAAATCGACAGCAAATATGAATAAGAAAAAAAGCCTTGGGACGAGATGGAGAGCTGGGCCCACCTTCAATCTCTCTTGATTTCCCAGTTCAGAATCGCCTCCTCCATCATCCTCAGGTTGCAGGTCTCCTATAACAACCCCAACTCTCTTCTCTTCTTTTTGTTTTTTAATCTCTTAAATTTGGGAGTTTATTGTTGGGGTAATGCAGCTTTCTCTCTATGTTTTTCATTCTGTTTTTGTCAGAAAGATTGAATCTTTGGCCTGTGATTGTTGGGAATTTTGGATTTTCTGTAGGGGGTTTTGTGATTTTGGTTCCAGAATGTTGGGTTTTGTTTGAATGTGGTTTAAGTGTGTGCAGCTGAGTTAGACCGGGTTTTTGCACTTGCCGGGAAGTTCTTGGGCAGCCCAATTTCGTTGATATTCATGAAACTGTTCCTTGATATTCATAACACAAGACTCTGGCTGGATTTCAATGGTGGTGGCCATGGCCCTAGAAGAACAGGGCCGGCGTGTTAATGAGAGAAACCATAATTTGAGACAAAATCAAGGGAAGAACACAAGACTATTACTGTCACAATTACAATGCAAAGAAACTAAATTAAAAAAATGTCAGAGAAAGAGACAAGTTACATGGTGTTGTTCATGGAAAGCAAGAGCTTTTGCAAAGACTCCATCTGCTTGAGCAGCACGGCCTCTTGAATGTGGGCAACTCCATTCAAGCCACCACCGTAGTTGGTTGAATCATGAAGCACCTGATCAAACCCCAACAATAAACTCCCAAATTTAAGAGATTAAAAAACAAAAAGAAGAGAAGAGAGTTGGGGTTGTTATAGGAGACCTGCAACCTGAGGATGATGGAGGAGGCGATTCTGAACTGGGAAATCAAGAGAGATTGAAGGTGGGCCCAGCTCTCCATCTCGTCCCAAGGCTTTTTTTCTTATTCATATTTGCTGTCGGTTTGACAACCATTGGATTGAGGTGGGCTGACGTGGCGGGCTCACATAATTATCCAAGCAGATCCTAGCAATCCTTTTTCTAGCAGAGAAGCCGGATCCCACCTAGTGATATTTGTGCCCACTTAGCCAAACTAATAGTGCAAGAACGCTCATAGGCTCTTAAACAAAAAAATTATAAACGTGCCACTACCCACGACTCTCTCTCTCTCTCTAAGTCTGGGGAAACGGCCTCGATACTCACCGAACACTGGCGATTAGGATTCAATGTCCGGCAACATTTCTATTTTCTCCTGCTTCGGAAATATCGAAAAAGGTAAAAGTTGAATTTCCGACTCGTTTTTTCAAATTTTCATGTTTTCTGCAAAATTTATTACATAAATCTTTGATTTAAACTTGTTGATAGCTTCAATTTAGTTCATATCTATGAAATTTGTGATATTGACTTTGCATGTGTGAAAATCTGTGAAATCTAGGGTTTCTGGTTCATACGTGTGAAATACTGTTTTGAAAGTTATTTTTTGATAATAAATTGTTAATTGAGTGAAAATGTAGACTAATTGAAAGCCTATTATGGAGTCCAAACCATAAAAAATAAAACATTATTGCCCTCCAATAGACTTTGTATTGGGGGCCAATGATCACTGCTCTGTTTATTAAAGTGCAATACCCTGTGAATGACTGAAAATGGAGTGTTTTTTTCCAGTGGTCTATTGGGGGGCAATAGACACATTATTGCCATCAATAATGTTTTAACTGTGGTTCATTAATCATTGCAATTAGGGATTTGAAATGTCTTCCATTGTTTTGTGTTTATTAAAGTGCAATACCCTGTGAATGACTGAAAATGAAGTGTTTTTTTTTTTTTTTTTGTGGTCTATTGGGGGGCAATAGACACAATATTGCCCCCCAATAATGTTTTAATTGTGGTTCATTAATCATTGTAATTAGGGATTTGAAATGTCTTCCGTTGTTTTGTGTTTATTAAAGTGAAATACCCTGTGAATGACTGAAAATGGAGTGTTTTTTTTTTTTTTTTTTGTGGTCTACTGGGGGGCAATAGACACTTTATTGCCCCCCCTCCCCCCAAATAATGTTTTAACTGTAGTTCACTAATCATTGTAATTAGGGATTTGAAATGTCTTTCGTTGTTTTGTGTTTGTTAAAGTGCAATACCCTGTGAATGACTGAAAATGGAATGTTTTTTTTTGTGGTTTATATTGCCCCCCAATAATGTCTTTGTTGGGGGTTCAGTAATGTTAGAATGTTTTATTATAAAATGATCATTTTGTTTTTGTTTGTGTGCAAAATGGCAAGACTGAGATTCACCCTGTTAAGTGATTCTGAAGAAGATGTCCACAGTTCAGAGAGCTCCGATCAAGGTATTGAGTCAACATTTGATGAGCCATTGAACAAAAAAGTAGAACAAATTAGAAAGAGGTAGCAACAAAAAAAAAGGACAGCACAGATTAAGAATCTGATGAACAAGAAGAGGTTAATGAAGATTTTGAACGATCAATTGAAGAAGAATTAGAATCCAAGGACGAACAGACAGCGAAGCAGTTTGTAATAAAAACAAGACAACAACAGAAGAGGAAAACAGTTCATGAAGAAGGAGATGATTCAGATGAACAAGAGTCAAAGAAAAGGAGAAAAGTTCAACCACAGAAGAGTAAAAGGAAGAAGCCAACAAAGGGGACAAAGAAACAGGAAGGGAAAAAAAAAGGAGGTCCAAAAAGCTATGATTGACTGGAAGCAGTAGAAGTGAACCCTCGGTTCATTCTGGAGAGTGATGAACGCACACAAGGAGAGACTACCGGAAAAGACAAAGGAAATATTGAGGGGTACACATTTCGGTGATATGATCGAATCCTTCCTACAAGACAAGATAACTAAAATCCAACTGCACAAGCATGAAGTGGACCTCAAAATAATAATGAGGCACTTCGACAGCAAGGACAATAACTTCAAGTTTGGTGATGTTATGGAAATAATAGAAGAGGACATCACGGCTTTGTGTTGAGACTAATTTCTACTACATTTCTCTCTACATTTTGCTTAGTTATTTCCTTAACAATGTCATTTATAACTTGTTTTGTGTTTTTTAGGTAGTTTTGAGTCTGGAAATGGAAGGCAATGAGTTATTTGCTTAGAAATGAGAAGAAATGGAGAAATGAAGTTTTCCAGTTCTACTAGGAAACAAAATCTCAGTTGAAGTAGGAATCCTAATGCAACTAGGAATGAGCTTGAAAAAATGATGTTCAAAAATGAAGAAATGACAGAGTCCCAGTTGGATTAGGAAACCTGATGACATTAGGAGTCCTGATGCTGCTAGGAGACCTGGTGAGGCTAGGAGATGCTGTGTCTTGAAGATGACTCAACATAGTTCAAGAATGTTATGGAATAATGAAGAATTTCGGAAATACATGAAATGGAATTCGAATTGGCCCAATAGGGAGAGTCTGGCTCGAAGTTTGAAGCATGTGACTTGCACATGATGCTCTAGATCCTTCTTGACGTCTTTGAGGAGTCCATGGCCCATTCTAATTGCTTTTTTTTCCGTGAGAATTACAAGGAATATCAAGGAATTTCGGCAAATATCTTTTTGGGATATTCTTGGATTTCTATGGAATTTTGGAGAAGAAAATAGAGGAATAAGAATGGATATATGAGTCCTAATTCCAAGGAGGTTGAAATATGGTCTACATATATGGAAGATTTCGGCAAAAGGAAGGTTACTTGCTCTCCAATTCTCATGCAATTTTCTTATTGGCCGAGTGATGCAATTAAAGAGAAATTCAAGGGAACCCTAGCCCTTGCCGTTCACTATATAAAGGAGGTTTGTGAAGC
The DNA here is from genome assembly GCA_024704745.1 of Rosa lucieae. Classification (NCBI taxonomy): domain Eukaryota; kingdom Viridiplantae; phylum Streptophyta; class Magnoliopsida; order Rosales; family Rosaceae; genus Rosa; species Rosa lucieae. The sequence goes on from CM045492.1 coordinate 20,433,611, forward strand.
TCTTCTAGATACCACAAAATTCATAATCAAAAGCCACAAATACTTCCCATTCTCTTCCAAGTTTCAGCAACTTCAAAGAAATCCAAGTCCGTGAAGCATCCTTCTCTCCATTCAAGCATCCTTGCCGTGATCCTCATCCATTCCACCACATTTTGAAGAAAGTGTAACCATGAACACCATCTTTTGTTTTGGGTTTTGTATAAGAAAGTTATTTCAGGTTTCTATGAAATTTTGATTTTATTTTATGTTTTGGATCTTTAATTTGCAATTTCTATGGTTGATGAAGTGTTGATTTTAGATATGTGATTTTCGAATACTATGAAGCATGTTTTAGGTTTTAGGCTTTTAAATTGAAAAGCTGCGATTTCTATATGTTCTTGCATGATTGTTAATTTCGAGCTTCAATCCCATCTTTTATGTGTTAATTGATCTTTGGATGCATACTTAGATTGATGCATATGTAATTGAATCCATATTAAGTTGCAAGAGGTCTAAGATTTAATAATTTCAGTGGAAAACCTAAAAATACTTGGGTAAATTAACAATGAGTCTTGCATGCTTGATTAGCATTCTAACTTTTGTTCTTGGATTGGATTGATCAAACTCCCATGATTCTTAATGCGTTGAAAGTGTTTTTGTTAGTGATTAGCTACTACTAGTAATTGCATGATTAATAGGGTTAACTATGGTGCGTTCATCTAGTTAATTTAACTAAGGAAAGTAAAAAGAACTTTGTATGTGTTCATCTGTGTTCTTGATTGATTCTATGCTTTGACATATTTTGATTCGTGATTTGATGTTTGAAACATTGTCAATGTGTTAGTAGTAGTTAATTCTATCTAAATTCGTTCAATCCATAATTCTACTTGATTATGTGTTTTGATGTGTCACATGTATATATTTACTTAGTTGTTAAATTAGAAAATAAATCCTAAATCTCCTGTACTTGTATTTTTCGTGAATAATGTATATATAGTCTTAATTTGTTTTATAACGTTTTATTTTTCAGGAATTAATTAGGCCATAATCCCTTGTTGAGAATGATCCCTACTTATTCTTACTACGTTGATAGAGTTTTAAATTGAGCACTAATTTGTGCAGGTCACTTTGTTTCACCTTCCTGCCGAAGGAGAAGTATTCAACGTGAACAAGAGGGTGGTCAGGGATGAGATGGAAGTCTCTCCGATATTTGGTAGCCCTTTGAAGAAGTAGGTTGTCCTGAGAATAGAGGTGGAACAAAGCTGTTAACCGAGTTGACAAATCCAACCAAACAGAAAGACGCAAGGAAGATCGCCGTGTTGATGATCACGTATCTCTTCAGCAGAACCGGGACTCAGATAACGTGGGATATGGTCGCTGTTTGTGAAAGCATTGGGACCAAAAACATGTACAATTGGCCAAGGCTGATTCTCGACTTCTTAATGGAAGCGCTGCAGAATTATACGAGAAAAAAATCCAGCAACAATGAATGGATGCTTGCTTCTCATTTACTACTGGTTCCTTGAGAAGACCAAGGCAAAGAACTAGATCCCGGGAAAGCATAAGGAAACTCCAAGATTTGTCCGATGATCGAAAAAAAAATATTTGACTTGGAGCAGTTTTACAAGAATGAGAACTTGACTGTGGTAAGTAAAACACAAAAACATTATATGCATGTACATATCTCATTATTACATCCAACGAACTTATAAATGTAACAAGATCTAATCAAAGTTGGATCGTGGTCTGCAGATAGGGCTTGATAACCTCGAGTTGGATGATGAGGATGAGGACACTCCAAGTTTTGACAACTGGGTAAGTATAACAAACTGAGTTTGTTTACTACAAATTATTGGGGGGCAATAGACACATTATTGCCCCCCAATAATGTCTTGAGTCTAGTTAATTTACCACTAAAGTTAGGCTTTGAAAAGTAATCTGCTTTTTTTTTTTTTTTTTTTTTTTTTTTTTTCTGTTTCTTAAAGTACACTAGCCCGTGAATCTTTAAAATGGGAGTTTTTCTGGTGGTCTATTGGGGGGCAATAATCTATTTATTAGCCCCCAGTAAAGACGTTATTAGGGGGCAATAACTTTCAAGTTTTGTTCTATTATTTGCAGGTGCCCCAGGCAAGCAAAGCAGAAGAGGAATAACATGAAAGGCTTACGAGGAGTGTCAAAGAATTCATCAATGAGATGGAGGTAGCTATCGGTGAGACGAATCCCACCAAAGAAATGGAGGCAAAGTTTAGAAGGTTTGCCAAAGCAAATGAGGACCTGAATGCACAGAACAAGGATCTATGGACCAAGTTAAAGCTTGCCGATGAGAGCATTAAAGGTCTGGAGGCACTACTACAAAAAGTTAATCACACAACACTAATCACACAACGGAACATAAATCATCTGTTGTGTGTTGAAGTCAGTTTTATTATACAACGGTGCTGATTATATTCTGTTGTGTGAATGCCAACAAAGTGATAACTTTTTTATCTGAAAAACATTGCACAACGGAATTAAGTATGGTCCGTCGTCTGAGCCTTAAAATTTGAGCGGCAGATTTCCATCCACTCTCGAGTCTTGGTTGCCTCTTGAAATCTGAAATTTGGGCTACTTGATACAACGGTGCTTGAGGTTTCCGTTGTGTTATTGAAAACTGGATGCCAAATTTTGAGGAAGCTTGCTTGAATGTCTTCCACAAGGTAAACCTAGTGCAAGTTGTAGAAATTAGACAACAAAAGTTATACTTTTCTGTTGTGTGAAGTTGGAATATAAATGTTGCCAAAATGCTATGGGGGCGGTATATTTCCCTCCATGTGTTTGGCATTTTGATTTTTGCAGTGCACTCTTACAACAGTTTGTTCGGTTTGTGTTGTGTGAGTCACTTTAGAATTTATTTGAAGTTTAATTATGCCTCCCACACTCTCGAAACTCTCTCGACAAAACGAAATGAAACTCTCAGTCCTCTCAGACACACCCTAAATCTCAGTCCGCTCTCAATCCTCTCTCACAAACCCTAAAGCGGCCTATTTGGATCTCTCTCACCATCCTCTCTCTCTATCTCTGTGCGAAACCCCTATCTCTCGTGAAAGCTCTCTCAATCTCGATGTGCAAGTCTGCAACCATGGCCGAAGCTCAAGAATCCGATCAAAAGAGTGAAGAAGAAGAAGAAGAGGAACACTATGGAAGCCGAAGCTCAAGAATCGAGCCCCGAAAACGACGCCGTCATCACCTCCTTCTGCGAGATCACCTCCGCCGTCACCGTCACCAACCATGTCCAGCCCTCCCACTCGCTCTCGCCGTCTCAGTCACACTTGCCCGAGTACTCGCCCTCCCAGTCGCCCACGCGCTCTCGCTCCCCGTCGCCGGCTCCGTCTCGCCCGGCCTACCAGCTCCGGGACCAACAAGCCGCCGGCTGCCCGTACACATGGCGGCATTCGCAAGCTTTCTATCTGAATCGGCGTCCGGTGAAGGATGGGTCTGACAGTGACTCCGATGAGCCCAACGAGTACTACACTGTTGGTGAGAAAAGGTATATTCTTATTTGGTTCGCAAAACATTGGAGTAAAATTATTGGCTTTTTCCTTAGTTAGGATAATTTGCAGGTTTAGTAATGTGAATATAGAATCCAATGGTTTGTGTTAGTAATTTTCCATATTAACTCACTTACTGCATTAAGCTGCAAATTTGTGTTCTTAGCAATTGATAGGTTACTGAGAAAAGTGAAGGGTTTGCAGGAGAAACCATCTAAACTCGACTGAATATGTTTTCGAGTTTGGTTTAGACAAACTCTTCTATCCCATGGAAATCCAATGCTACATTTTTTTTTTGGTATATGTGTTTAATAAGCAATCATGCACTTCTTGCAAAAATTGTTTTGATCGGAAAGCAGGTTATTCCAATCATTATGTCCCAATTGTAGGTAGCCTTAACAAGAATCAACTTTTTCAATTCGATTTTAGAACCACCAAAGTTAACAAATTGAAGAGCGCAATAGAGACCCAGAGAGGTCAATATGAAGACGACCAAGGGAGGCAAGGTCATGAACCCTACGTACACTTATCATAAGGAGCTCGCAAAAAGGAATTGAAAAGGGTAATTACTTCTAAATTCCACGCCTTTTTTCCTTTTCATTTCAATATCTCTTGCTCAATTTCTTGTTCTGATCTTCATTTTCGTTTTGGGTTCGATTTATTTCATTGATTTTGTACTCCATTGTGCCCAATTGTTGTTGTAATTTCATGGTTTTTGGTTGCTTAGAAAGCCCAGGAAAAATTGAAAGGTTAAAATGAAAGTTGAAATGTTTTAGATTGAATTTAGTGAATGTAGCCCTGTTAGTTGTTTGCTTTTTTGTTCTACTTACTGAAGTAGCTATGGAAAATTTGGGAAGTTAGGTCCAATTCACTCTCTTATGGTCAGCCCTCCAAAACTGTTATTCTTTTACTAGCCCCATTTTGTTTTATGGAGGAAGATTTAATCATATAAGACCCTAAATTGGTGTACTGTAATGGAATGATGGAATTAAGTTTGGGTGAGTGACTAAAGTCAATGCTTATATTTGAAATAACAATCTATGCATCAGACACTCACACTCACAGACACATACTTGGATTTAGCCAAAAGGCCAAGAACATAGATGTGTGTTTCCAGACATGGGCGTTTTGAAAGCAGATTAGTTTTGGTAGTATGATGTATATGCGACTTCAACAAATGTTACTTCATTTACAATGTTTTTCTGGTGTTCTTGATTATGAAATCTTTATTATATGCTTCTAACTTTATGTCATTTATACTTAACAGAACAAGAAAGAAAGAAAGAAGGTGAGGGAGGTGGGGATCTTGAAGAAGGATCTTGAGACCCTGAAGGAGCAGATTGATAAGTTGAATAAGCAGAGTAAGTTTACCTAATGCTCTTTGTTCAAGGTCATAAGTCTACTTTCATCTGTCTCAAACCAAGAGGTCGGTTGATAGAAGGGTCATAAATATTTATAGATCCAGTATTTTGGATATCTAGTTGTATTATTGCCTTCTCATTATTTTTAGTTGCCACTTCTGTTTATTGTTCTCCCTTCTCACTATCTTCTTAGATATTAAACCAGGGAGGCTTAAAAGTTAAATTTTTGGAATACTCCAACATTGCACTTCTAGGTTAAATTTTTGACAACTCTGAGTTTATTTTCTTTTGTCTTGGGTCCAACCAGTATTCTGAAGTGTTAAAAACAAAAAAAAAAATGTCTCTCAGATAGAAGTTTGACATCTTACTTAATGCATGAACTACTTTTAATGTAAAAGGTTAAAGACTTAAAAGTTCATGATTATCACTTGTTATGGATGTACAAATGTACAAGGGTTTTTTTGTTATTTAAGTACAAAACAAATGTACAAAATTGCAGTGCTTGTTGCCTTATTGTAAAGGCATGATTTGCAATAGAGCTAAAACCTTTGGATCTTTTATAGCTTCTCTAATATTTACAGAATAAGCTGCAGTACTGTTTTTAGAGAACCTATTTTGTTCATGTAAACCAGAATGTGTGTCCAGCACGTCATTTGGAGTTAGGCCGAAGATCCAAATTGAGATTGTATACCATTTTCCTGTGTTGGTAGTGTAAACGCTTATTATGGAAATGCCCATCACAATATGGCTAATCTATATATAGTTAAGAACTGAGGCAGACTTGTTATCTCTGTCTACTTGTGTGGCAATGATGCATTGTTTCCATGATGCAGGAGATGAAATGACTCGAATTTTCTGGATTTCTATAAAAGATAAGGTAATTGTGATATTCATGGCATCAGGTGATTTCATCATTTCATGTTCTTAATGAATCTGCAACTTGTTTCCATGTTTCACAGCTTATTTTGCCCTTTCTGGAACTGGATATCAAGTACTTTGATCTTGGCCTCCCTAATCGTGATGCCACCAGTGATAGAGTCACAATTGAAAGTGCAGAAGCTACTCTTAAGTATGCCTTATCATTCTGCCTTCATGTTACCTTTGCTAGACTACAGTACTGTTGAAGAAAACTAATGTTCTCTATCTTCTTTTGATTTCTTTCTCTTTCTCTTTCTCTGATGTTGACTGATATAGTCTGCTTAAGAAATCACAAAATAAAGCTTCGATTTTGGTCTTGTTTCATTTAATACCTTATTCCTATATGAACTATGTAGTTCTGGTTATCATAAATATTGAAGTAAGTTGGTATTGAATTGAATAAACTGCAATGTAAAATTGGTTGGACGGCATGCGTATGACATGTGCTAATACGTTAAGCATGACATTGTTGTCTATGTTCTGTTATACTTGACCAGAATGACAGGGCTCATGGGTTGCCAAGGCAGATATTGCCATAATTTTATATGACCATTTCATATTCGTTAAACCATTTCAATGATTTCATTTTCGTTAAACCAATTTTATAATGGTCAGTAGACTTTTCCCTAATATTAACAAACTTTGTTGTGTGTTTGATCAGTTCTAAGTAGCAAATGCATTTTCTGTCCTTTTCAGGTACTGTTTTTAGAGAACCTATTATCTACAGAAATGTTCCCCGCCTTGTTCCAGGTTTGCTATAGTCTTTTCCTCTAAATTTGCCTCCATAACAAAGCAAAAGCCAATAGTTTTGTGTTCTTTCAGGTTGGACGAGGCCAATATGCATTGGGAGGCATGCTTTCAGTGACCAGTACCGAGCAACTGATGCAATCATAAAAGGACCTGGGAAACTTAAATTAGTTTTTGGTAATAGATTATCTGCGTTAAGAGGCTCAAAATTTCTGAGTTTTGATTTTGACACTTCTTGCAAAGGAGTTGAAATTTAGTGTTTGTGTGTGACGTGATTTGCAGTACCTGATGGGTCCAATGAGAAGCAAGAATATGAGATTTTCAACTTTACTGGTGCTGGAGGGGTAGCTCTGTCAATGTATAACACTGATGAGGTTGAAACTTACTCTTTTTTTTTCCCTCCAATGTCTATTACAGGCATAAATGAGTTGCAAGAAGGTTTTGTTGAAGCGAAAATGGCACTAACCAGTTGCAAAAATGGCACTAACCAGTTCCACCTTTTAAAGCAGGTTTAGTTTGCCCAGCTTCTACGTCGTCTTTTGCTCTGTTTGTGTATGATTGATCATGATTGTTCTTACATTTGATTTAGAATTTAGTGTTTCGTAATGATGTTGAATATGCTTAAGTGGCTTTGCTTTTTGTCGGTTGTTCTTTTAGGGGTTTCTGAATCCAAATGAAGTTCACATTTTCGGCCATGCAAGGACTAAGATTTCTTATGATGAGCTAAGAAGCCGCATACGTGGGTGAGCTTTCTGGCCTATCTTTGTACATATGTTTCTCTCAAGTATGACAGCTCCACTGACTTCCACTATTGGAAATTCTCTTTGCGCTCTTTCGCAGATGTTCTGTTCTTTTCCTACTGGTATATCAAATATAAATATTGATGCTTGATATTAACTGCAGATATCTCATCCAAGGAGCTTCGTCCAAGGACTTGGATGATGTAACCAAATTTTTGCAACTGGTTAGTGCCATAAAATGGCACAAGAAGATTTTGTTGAAGCGAAAAGATATTATATCATCTTTTGATTCATGTGTAGCTAGCTAGGAATGCTTTCTTGTTTGGTACATTACCTAGTCACTTGAATGTATGGATGTTTGAAAAATGGTAATGGAATGATATGGATTTGAGTACTTTTTATGTGGTAATTACTGTCCAATATTTAGTCTTACAACACAATGCAAATCAATGTGTTGTCTGACTGTAAACGAGTTCAAAATTGAGGCTTTTCCTACAACAGTCACTGGTTTGTTACCCAATTTGATTACAATATTCATACCATAGCTAACCAAATAGAGTAGTTGTGTGAACTAACAACCAACAACAAAATAAACAAAGTTTTGTTGTGTGAGATTCGTAACACACAACAGAAACCAAATAGAGTAGTTGTGTGAACTAACAACCAACAACAAAAGAAAACAAAGTTCTGTTGTGTGAGATTCATAACACACAACAGAAATGAAATCATCTCCGTTGTCTGAGTAATCAACAGACAAGGGATATAATTTCACTTCAGTTGTGTGTTATTAATCTCAGACAACAAAGAATAAGTAATATCTGTTGTGTGTTACATATCTCAGACAACAAATAATGAGTAATATATGTTGTGTGTTATGAATCTCAGACAACAAAGAATGAGTTATATCTGTTGTGTGTTATGAATCTCACACAACAGTGAATTCTTTCTTCTGTTGTCTGAATGTACCGACACATCCCCGCGCATGCCATGCCAGGCACATGCTTGCGCAAAATTCACACAACGAAAACAGATATTCTGTTGAGCAAAGCATTGTCACACAACGGTGAAATCACCATTGTCTGATTTTTCAATCACACAACACTCATTTAGACCACGGTTAGTTTGGTCATCACACAACAGAAAATCACCGTCGTCTGATGACCTTTTTGTAGTAGTGAGGATGAAAAGAAAACATAGGCAGAGGAAAAGAGAGCCAAAAATAACCTCATCAGGACTCTCTACATTAGGCTTGGAAAGGAAAAGGGAGAGCTTCCTCCATCACAAAGTCAGCTTTAGATAGTTCCATTTACGTCCAAAGTGTCCCATGATGAAGTTGAGGAAGAAACTCCAAACTTTGGAGCAAGTGTGGGAGAGGAAACACATTATGCAGCCAGTATGGGACATGAGACGAAGATGGTGATATCCTCTCTCTATGGAACTACCTGAAAAACAAGAAGAAAGCCGAGAATAATCTCAACAACCAGAAGGTGGGAATCAAGAAGAGGAAGAACATCTCGATAACATCGTAAGGATGATTGCTGAAAAAGAAGATAAGGCGAGACTTGGAAAGAAAAAAGATAAAGAAGGGGCCCAAACCTAACAACCAAAATAAAAGAAAAACATGGAGATCCATTCTATAGAGAAGAATGTGAAGACATACAAGAGGGGTACCAAGAAGCCTAAAGAAAAGGAATGGGAGTACGACACTCCCGAAGAAGCAAAGGTGAGGAAGAGAGCAGCACCTAAGAGAGCTACGAACTTGCGACAGAGACAAAAAATAGTGGAGAACAAGATCAAAATCAAGGGTGTCAATTGAGAGAAGCGAACTTGGAGGACACTGAACGTCGGAGTGGCAAGGCACTTTAAAGACTTCTTCAGAGTTGCCGAGAAAGACACATAAGTACACAACCTAGTTTCATTTAGTAGAAAAATTCAATTTATGTGTTTCAAATGGTTTACAAACTAATTAGAATCAAATGTTTCTGTTTGCACATATCAGAATACTGTATTAGCAGTGATCTATTACTCTAGATCACCAAGCATAACCTCAGAGAAATCATCCAAGAGGGGGTTGTCGAACTGATGTAAGTCTTTCAATGAAGCATTCCATTTAATGTATTATTGAGGGACAATAATCACATTATATGGTTATTTGGGGGCAATAAACTTTAATCTTGTTCACTTATATAGTTCTAATGAAAAATCAAATGACACAATTGCAGGTGATTAGCGTTTATATTAGGATGTTGAAGTCTAATGCTGAAAAGCAAAATGCTCAAGTGGGATTTCTCAGTGTAAACGCAGTAGTAATGTCACGCCCCAGATTTTACACACATGAAAATCGATATATATAACCCCATAATTATATATGCGTGAACGTCCAGTCATCAATACAAAATACCTGAAATCTTTTTCCCTTAAACTTACACACATATTGATGCCCTGAACCCTCAAAGTTAATATACACTCGCTCCAAAGAGTTATATATTACACAAGCTTACGAATTAAATTGTCAACAACAAGATAAACGTAAATGCTCCTCAGAGCTCACTACAACGGAAGTCCAAATAACGGTAAAGTCACAAAATTGGCTTCCTACCGTAAAGCTGCTAGCTCGCTGCCTCAACCTCGATTATCCTAACCTGCAGGATTAACCCCTACACCGTTGGAATGGTGCACCGGGTTGCCACACAACAAACCCGGTAAGCTTTTGCAAGCCCGTATGAGTAACTCAAAACACACATGCACAACTCACGCCAAAACGAGGAAAACCTTTCAACTCGCGAATAAAGAAAACATACCATGCTTCCAAAAACAATACTCTTTTCCCAAGAGAAACGACAAAAGTTACACCGTGACAAAATCATATAAATCGTTAACCTAACAATTCAAATATGATAAATCGATCCAACCTGGATAAAACAATAATTAGGTCCAACCTGGACAAAACATCAACACAAATCAATCATACCTATTGTTAACCTAACAAATAGAATATGATAACTCGATCCAACCTGGATAAAACAATAATTAGGTCCAACCTGGACAAAAACAATAATTGGGTCCAACCTGGACAAAACATCAACACAAATCAATCATACCTACTGTTAACCTAACAAATAGAATATGATAACTCGATCCAACCTGGATAAAACAATAATTAGGTCCAACCTGGACCAAAACAATAATTGGGTCCAACCTGGACAAGATATGTACCCAGGAGTCTTAAGTAACCTACTTAGATCCATGAAGTACGATGGCAGACAGACTAGAGCTCTAACTGAATCGTAACCTGTCACCCGGCCAAGGTTCTATCTTACGATATAATATTGCCATGAGGATGCAACCTGCAACCCCGGATCCTTAGGCCAACCTGACCCTCAGATCAAAACGTCAAATCAAATCAAAATGAGAAATCACAACCTGTGACTCTCACATCCTCAGACCACCGGTCGTCGGATCAAAACATTAAATCAAACCAAAAGGAGATATCACAACCTGTGACTCTCAAATCATCAAACACTTTTCAAAACAATAGAAATACCATTTCCCACCATTTGTTTTCCGAAAAGCCACACCCCAAAACAATAAAAAGCATTATTTCATGCATATTGTTTTCATAAATCCACAAACCACCAAAACATATATATTTCACATAAATATATATCTATATGTAGTCATCCGCTCAGGAATGCCTACTAATACCAACTATAGTTTGCAATTAACTAAATAATTCTCAAAACAGTATGGTGAACCCGTTCGTGATATGAACTTCGTGAGATTACTCACCTCGAACTCCTGCTGCGTCTTCAATACAGAACCGAACCAAAACTATCACCAACAACTCGTCCAAATACGTCGTCAAGTACCTAATCACATATGGTTCCAACTTAGTAACGATTCACATTTGATTTAAGTTCGAAACCCCTATTTTGAACTAAAATCCCCAAAGTGACGCCAAATGAGGCGAAACCACATCCGAGACCACCCAATGTCTCCGGAATACATTCACGATCGATGTGACCAAACCACAAGTCGATCGGACGCTCTAATCCTCACGGATCAAATAAATCGATCGGTATGAAACTGCAAAAATCATAACAAATCCATTCGAACTCCAAAATTTGCATATTATATATCGAAACGCTCGTATCAACGAGTAGAACATATATAATACCAAAAAGAGTTCCTTAAGTGGCCGGAACACCGCCGGAACGCCACCACAGACGGTGGTGCACCGCCGCCGGCCAAAAACTCATTATTTCACAAAACTCCCAACATCAAAAAGCTTCATCTAAGCATGCTTGTGAACTTTCATAACTGGATCGAAGTCAGAAAACAAGCCTAAGGGGTCGAAAACTACCTCACAAGCCGTGAACAGTAATCCAATCCGAGTTGATTGAAGTTTCACGTGAATCGATCCAAACAAACACCAAGGATCGATCGGCGAGGCTATTCTGAACTCAACCAAGGAATCATTGAAGCCATGAAGTCACCGGAGTTGTGTTTTCCGGCCGGGTCTGAAAACTCCAATCTGCACCGCCTTCTATCGCCGCCACCACCAAGAATCAGCGCTAGAGAACACCACAGGGAGGAGCGCACGGAGGAGACGAACTGATCTGGAAAGTCTCGTCGCCGGAGATGGCCGGAGCTCGCCGGAAAAACCGGGTCAGATCACCGGGTTCGGGTCGAGTCGAGCACGGGTGATGAGAGAGAACAGAGGTTTCTGGTTTCCGGAAAAGGAAAATGCAAAAAATGGAAATAGTAAGTTTCCGAAAATGGAAACTCCTATTTATAGAACTTTTCCAAAACTTCAAACGCTCATAACTTTCTCATACGAACTCCGATTCTTGCGTTCCACATGTCCACGAACTCGTATCAACGCGCTCTACAACTTTCGTGAAGGAAGTTTTCAGAGAATCCCAATGCATCAAAAGTCAACCTTGAACCCCCCCCCCCCCCCCTAAAGTCATACTTTTCAAATAACTAATTAGTCCGAAACACTTCCGCTCCGTCCATGAGCCACGAAACCGTCCAACAACCATAAATTAGAATCCGGAAACTCCTCGGAAAATAAATACGAATTTCTGAGGCATCACAAGTAAGTAATAAAAAAAAAAGAGTTTTGTGTTTATTAAAGAGCAGTAGTATGTAAAAGGTTGAAAATGGACTGTTTTTTGTAGTCTATTGGGTGGCAATAGACAGATTATTGCCTCCCAATAATGTTTTGACTGTGGCTCATTAATCATTTAAATTAGATCTTTGAAAATTGTTCTGTTGATTTGTGTTTATTGATTGAAAATGTAGTGTATTCTGGAAGTATATTGGAGGGCAGTAGACATATTATTACTCCCCAATAAGTTTTTTGTTTGGAGTCAATAATGTTTTGTTAACCCCACAGTTTTCAGTTTTAACTTGAATTAACTTGGTTATGTTGTCTATATAGTACTGTGCCATAAATCATGAACAGAACAAGGAAAAAGGTGAGGATCTACCATTTGAGTGTAGTGTCGAAACAATGTTGATCGAACCATTGTGGTCGATTTTTAGTTTAAAAATGGTGCTAGTACCGATCCACCACAGTACAAGCTTCCACTACATTTTGATGGTCATCGACAACGAAAAAAGATGCTTCACTCATATGAATTCATTGCGCCAGCAATTGATGAATTCACCAATGAGGAGAAGTACCACTTAAATGCAGCAAGAGTGGTATGTAATCATTTCACGACACTTGTTTGTTTTTCATACTGTTTAAGATGATTTTCAAGAACTAAACTTTTATATCTGCAAAAAATAGGTGAAGCACATAAAGAAGTTCATATATTCTGTTAACTTGACCAATATCAGGTTCCCAGGTGACAGCCAAGATCCAGAGGTCACAAGAGAAAAATGCAAAGGAGAGGACAAAGATGATAACCTAATTGTGGTTGAAGAAGAAATGACCAAGGAGGAAAAATAAGCTAGGAACTAGATTTTGCAGAACAATATTGTGGAGACAGACTATGAACTTTATGAAAACTTTGAATGCCCGCAGCAAAACACATAATTGTAAGTACCTCAAACCAAATTGTTTGACCTAGTAGTTGTGAAAGATGTTGTTGTTGACTACATTCCTAAAGCTGCAAAACAAATTGTCTTTTTATTACACCCCAATAAAGTTAACATGAATTCTTTTGCTACTTTATAGTACTAATTGCAGACCATTTATGCTTCATTTCATGGAGAGCATAGTAAAGGGGGAAGAACCAAGCAAGGAAGATGGGGACAACATGAGGCAAAGAATGCTAGAGACAATCATGAACCTTCAATTAGGGAGAAAGTGAAGAATGAAATTAGGGATTACATAAGTAGGAATTTAACTTTGGGATTCCAAAAGTAGGAAGTAAAATTCTCGTATTAAACTTATTTTCAAATTATGGTGAAATGACATGATTTGGATAATATGATATACTTATGTTGCTTTCATTTTATAACAGGTCCTTTCAACAAATTGTTGATAGATTCATGCACCAAAATAATCAGGTTTATTAGGGGTTCATAAAGGGTTTATTAATTTTCCCAAAATAATCTTTATAAAGATGGTCAGAAGTTACTCATTTGGCTTTAGTTTAGTTTACAAAAGTAAATATATTCAAATTCAATACTTGGTGAACTCACCCAAATAATCAGACTTATTGGGGGTCATAAGTATAGGTTGGTTTCAATTCACATTATGAACTACTGTCCTTGAATAATCAGGTTTGTTGAAGGGCAATAGACAGATTATTGGCCCCCAATAAACCACCTGTAAGCAGTCATTGCAATATCAAACATGTTCAAAATTTAATTTCATTTCTCTAAAAGCAACAAAAATCAAAATAAAAGTTAACATCAATCTTCCTTAAAAGAATAATGGTTCAATGAGCTTTAATATAAACAATTACTGCCCCCCAATAGAAATAGTAAAACCTATCAACCCTTTACAGAAACATGTACTACTACTGAACAAGAGGTTCTGTGCAGCTCAACTTGTTATGAGTGCCCATTTTGCCACAACAGCCGCAACGAATCAGTTTCTTTTCTACCTCTCTATTAGACTTGAACCGCTTCACCCTAGGCCTTCCAGTTGGCCTCTTCACAAGGGAAGTAATATAAAGTCAGTAGCAGATTCAGAAGAAGACATATCAACATTGGTTATCAGCCGAATAGGAAAACTATAGCTCTTCTTGAACATATCAACACGAAAGTACTTATTAATATAATCATAGACATTTCCAGAGGCAGCTTGTATTCCAGTAAGGCCGTGAGGACAAGGAAAGAAATTGATTTTCCATTTCACATATGAATATGAATGATCGAAAATGTTAACTACATAAGAAAAATCAAATCGGACCTCATAAACACCAGGGCTAGAGTAATGGACACTTAAACGACGAGATTTGTGCATCTGCTCCTTCAACCTTTCCTCCATTTTGGGAGTTACTTCTGTGGTCCAACGTTGTGCCTATCTCCCCTCTCAGCCATCTGCTCTATTTGTTTAATTCTGGTATGATCCAACATATAATATACCGGCATCAAACGCTCAAGTGCAATCTAAGAGTTAAATGATTTAGCAATTCCATTAGCCATAATTCTATAACGGCAGCTAGTATAAAATGCACTGCACCAATTTTTCACTGGAATTTTAGCAAGAAAATGGTCAATAATCTCAACATCCCCTCTTCTCTAAGCAACCGCAAACTGAAACGGTATTCATTCTCAATAGAGGAATATGCAACCTTAAAAAAATTTCTTCTTAACCTCTTCTATCAAAACAGAATTACCTCTACCTTTGTATTTACCGGCAAGGTTTATCACCAAATGCTTCTAACAGAATAGGTCAGGATAACCAACAAATACCTTATCGAAAACACTCAACAATCCAATACCCGGATCACTAATAAATGTGATGACTCTTCCTTGAGGTTCAAGCAAACTCTTCAAATGCTTAAAAAAGAGTGTCCAATTTGCATCTGTCTCAGAACCACAAACACACATGGCTAGAGGTTAGAAACCTGCACAAACCAAAACATAAAAAGGTCAGTCTACTGGGGGGAAATAAAGTGTTTATTGGGGGCCGTAAACTATTGCAGCATGCCGCTCTAAAATGATAACAATAACAATGAATGAAACTAAAACAAGAAAGATAAAACACATAGGAAAAGAAACCAACACAAAAACAAATATTACTGGGGGGCAATAAAGTATGCAGTTACCTTGATTTCCATTCCTTCTAGTTGCAGAAAGAATCTGGCCCTTGTAAATGCTTTTACCAAATGTGCCGTCGACATACAACACCAGCAAACATATTGGAAAATCCAACACAACCTCCATAAGCTACGAATAGCTTCTCAAAACGATTAGTAGATGGGTTAACTTTCAACACAAAAGAAGAGTCCGAATTATTCTCCAAAACAGCTTCCTTATACTAAGATAACATGCTGAATGAATCTGCATCGGAACCATAAATCGCTTCATTAGCCCTTTGCTTTGCTTTCAAAGCAACCTTGTAGGAATTATCAAATCCATATATTAACTTGAACTTACTCATAATTTCCCTTGGCTTCAATGAAAGATTATAGCTAACATCGACAGCAATGCAAGTCTTGACAACCTTGGATCCCAAAAGCTTGTGCTTTTGAGTCCTAACTACACCTTTACAAGTGTGTATATTATTCAACTCTCTTATACAAAGACAACCATTAGCAGATGATGCAAGAGCGCGAAGATGCCAATCACAACTTTCAGCTCTAACATTTGAACAAGCTACATGAATACTGTCCAAATCATTTCTCAAAAACACAAACTCGAAACCAACTGCAATTGCCCACTTCCTGTGCTTCTCAAGGAACTCAGCAGCACCATGAAACTTCTGCCCAACATGAACATGAATATAAGAACTCCACTCATCAGACAAATACAACTTGTGAACTTCAGTCCTAAATGCTCCCCCACATAATTGTCTTCATCAATAACTCCCGAACAACTATCCACTAAAGACGTTTTACTGCAACTTCCACCAATTTTTGAAACAGAAATCTTAACACAATCTAACTTATGTATTCTAGCACCGCAGAACAGCATCTGGAAATCACGATTGGAACGAAGAAAACAAACTTCATAATTAGGAACTGAATACTGAAGCTCAATAACATCACTTGGCAAAAACTAGAAAATATGGAAAATGTCTTCATACAAGTCAGAATAGCTCATACATTGATTCAGAGGAATCATATAACTTTTTCCAGAATAAATGCACCTAGCAACTAAAGGATTAGTCATAATCCTTAAAAAAAAAAAAAAAAAAAACAGAACAAAGCTATTATTGCCCCTAAATAAATAAATTATTGCCCCCCCCCCCCCCCCAAAAAAAATAATATAATATGAACTACCAAAACACATCACAAGCAGTTGATATGGACATTTTAATGCGACGTTTTAATATTTAACTCCCCATCCCCAAATAATATAATAAGAACTACCAAAACACATCACAAGCAGTTGATAGGGACATTTTAATGCGACCTTTTAATATTTAACTCCTCATATTTGGCTTAGTTATTTCCTTTACTTAATCTTTTTTAATTTAGTTTCTATTTTCTAGGTACATTAGAGAAAATGATAAGGAAATGAGCTTAAAGACATCTGAGAAGGATGTGAGACGTTGGAAATGACAAGTGGAAGTAGAGGTGGCAAACGGGCCGGCCCGGGCATTTTAAGCGGGCCTAGTCATGCTTCGTGCCGTGCTTGGGCCGGCCCATTAATTATCGTGTCGGGCTCCTGCCGGCCCATTTACTTAAACATTAAGCCCGGCCTGGTCCATGGCCCAAGCCCATATCGTGCGGGGCCGTGCTCATGCCTATCTACTATAAAGCACGATTTCAAAATCTTAATTTGAACAAATAAAAATTAATTTTATTTAACTATTTAGAAAATTAAAATAAATTAAGTTCTACAACCATTTTCTTAATTTTAGCTTTTTAAGATTAGATTTCTAATAATGTTTTATATTCCACTGTAAGAAAGAAAGAAAAAAAAACTCAAAATATATTGTTTTTAGTATATTATTGTGAGATTAATCTTTATTAATATAATGAAGATTTAGTATCTATTATTCTTTCTTTCATTCTATAGTTGTATTATTATGATATTAGTTTTTATTAATAAACATATTTAATATTTAGAAAAAATACTTTTATCAAAATAAGGATATAATGTTTTGTTTCATTATTTTGACAATATGAAAGAAAGCATTGGTGGAATTGTCATGAGATTTTAAATAAAAATGTCTCATATTCAAATCTCATCATTGTAGTTTTTTAATATTTTAAAAAACAAAATGAAATTTTGTGTTTGTAACGGGCCGGCCCACAATATGTCTTGCTCGGGCCAGGCCGGGCCAATGGGCCAATATTCTTAGGCCTAGCTCGACCCTTTATTCTAACGTGCTCGGGTCGTGCCGGGTCACTAACGGGCTTGGGCCGTGCCGGGCCGCTTTTAAGCTTGCCAGGCCCGTGCCATGCTCGTGCTTAGTGGCCCGTTTGCCACCTCTAAGTGGAAGGCACAAGGGATGCAGAAATGAGCTGAACTGAAGAAATGAAGTTTTCATGGTCCGACTAGAAAACTCAGTTAAACTAGAAAAGCAAAAGAAGATTCTGGAAAGTTTAAGAACATTTCACATGAGGAGTCTTGATGAGGTTAGGAAACCTGAGAGCATTAGGAGACCATGTGGCCTCAAGATGACTCAAAACTTGAGATTATTCTAGAATACTTGGGAATTTTTGGCAAAATGAAGAACCCTAGATATTATAGGGGTCTTGGAGGTAAAAAAAAAGATATTTTGAGTGGATAAATGATGATTTGCCATGAAAAAATAAAGGAAAACTCTAAAGTGACTTTTTGAACTTATCCTGGACAAATTCAAGGGATTACAATAAGCAAAACGGTTGAAAACAGGTCCAGATACATTTCTTGAGCTCCACACCTCATCCTTGGCAGAAATTAAGGAGACAAATCAGAAAATAATCATGTAATTAATGGAAAAATATTATCTCCCTAAAATCAAGGTGCAATTTTAGAGGCTTCTCATTGATTGGATGACACAAGAATGCTGACGTGGATTTATCTGATTGGTTGGAGTTGTGTGGACCAATTAGATAATTCCTGGAAATTAAAAGAAGGATCCCGAAGGGGATATCCCCTATATATAGATGCACCCTGGGACGTCTCATAGACCACTTCACACACCACTTCTCCCATAATTCTAAATACAAAAAATTCTCTCCATTCTCTAGTCTTCATAGTTTGAGTTATCAACCAAGGAGGAGAAGAAGCCATACAATATATCAAGATCCTAGCCATCATCCACCCTTGTGTCGTCCCTAGAAGATTGCTTGCTTTCAAGGATCTTAAAGCTCTTCGTCTCAAGACTTTGTCATTCATCTTTCAAGGTGTATTTCATACTTTCTTTTGTTTTCCTTTATTTGATTCGTAGAGTTATGAATTCTAGTTAACATGACATTAAGGGCAAAGTTTAAAGCCCGTTTATATGTATTGAAATAAAGTTGTGATTTCTATGTTGCTTATGTGAGATTGTTTAATTGATTTTGGATTATAGAAAACTTTTATATCTATGTGTTCTTTGGTGGCCAACTTAGGATATATGTATGTAATTGAAGCTAGATTTAGGTTAACAATTCACCTAATAGTTTTGTGACCCTAAATCATAAGTAGTAAAGGGTTTGGACAAAAGTCGAAACCAATTAAGGAGAATTGCAAATAGATGAACTTTTTCATACTAGGTTGTGCACTTTGGTTGACATCATTTCTTTGTTCTTCATGCATTGAATGTGTTCTTGAGTAGCTAGCTTTCTAGACTATGATTACATATTCAATAGGATTAATTTAGGTGCTTTCACCTAGATCAGTTATTCAAGAAAAGTAAAATATGGGAAATCATTTGCTTACTAACGTTTCACATGGTCAACTTCTTTCTCATGACATAGAAAATCAACTATAGGAATTGTGATTGGATTTCATTCATATGATTGTGGTTTTGATCTTTGTTCCTTGCGTTCCACCTCTTGTATATGTATTTCACATTTTTATTTTTGTCTCTTTTAATTTTTACTTACAAAATCCTAGATCCCCCATTTAATTTCATGTGTATATTTTCATTCTTTGTTTTATTTTTATAAATAATATTTTATACTTATATTAATTCTTTATTAGTTTATGCAATTACATGTGTACCATCAATCCCCGGCTTGAACGATCCCTACTTATTCTATACTGACAACTACATTTTGCAGGGTTAAATTGTGTGCTACTTTTAGCGTATCAACAGTACCAAATTACTCTGGAAACAAAGGAAAAGATCATAAACAATAATTATAGAGACTTCAAAACACTTAAGACACATTATTGCCCCCCAATAATGCATTCCGAACTACAAAAACACTTCACAACCAGTTCAAAGTTAATATGTAGCTCAAATTTTCCAAAATCCGTTCGAAGTTAATACCACAATTCATACAAAAAAAGACGTAGAAATTCAAATCAAACATAATAAACTTAGCTAATATCAAACAATTACATATTGATGAAGAAAAGAATCTAACCGTAACGGAGGAGCACAAGCAAGAGCTCAATCTCGCTCTATGTGATTATTGTAGTAGAGCTTTTCTCTCTAGAAATCCAGAGCTTCTCGCTCTATAATTCGCACAGCTTCTCTCTCTATAAAACGGCAGAGATTCTCTAAAAAATCAGGGAGCTTATCTATCTAGAAATCGCGCTAATCCTCTCTCTCTCTCTCTCTCTAAAATAGGGGAGCTTCTCTCTCTAAATCTCATTATGTTACAATCTTGAAAGTTAGGCAGTTACAAAACGGAAAAACGGTCAGAAAATTTGAAGAAAACAGGCTCGCTTTGAAAGAGTTGGGCAATTGGGTTTAAAAATTGTAACTTGTTGTTTAAGCGGTAAAACTCTTAGAGTGTTTGGGTAAGTAGGGTTAACTAACCCAAGAATGATCATATTTTCCCTATTGTATATGAAATTAGTGGCACTTTTAAAGAAGTTTATGGAATTTAAAAGTCTGAATGTATTCAATACAGACTTTTAAGAATCCATAAAAGTCTGGGTGTATTCAATTAGGATTTTTAAAAATCTTTATGAATTCCACCAAAGTCTAGGGTATTCAATTAAGACTTTTAAAAATGAATAGAAGTTCAGGGGTATTCAAAATATCATTCATACATACGGAATTGGAAAATCATGGACTTTGTAGTGTTAAGTATAAATACTAAACTCTAGTATTTTCCAGCCACCAGACCAAAGATTTTGAGCATGGGAAAAGTCTATCAAATCATCTCACTGTGCGCGAAGAGGTTGTTCCCCCCATCATCTATTTTGCTTCTCTATCGTTTATCTAATCTCTTGTGGTATCAGAATTTTTTGATGCCGAACATGTTCATTGTTGTTGTCAAATGTGATGTTTTCGTCTTTCAATTGATTTATGAAACCCTAAAAAAATTATCGTCTACTCCTAGAACCTAAAACCTATATTGTCTTCTATAGTCTACAGATATATGTTGTTTGATTATATTCACGCATCTTCCATATGTAGTTGCTACTACTATCCGCTTGATGAGTCCAAACTAAAGTTTGATACAATTTTCAGTCTTTTGAAACCCAATAGGTTCTATTCACCAGGTGAATATTTCTTCGGTTCTTTTTTTTTTTTGGAAAGAATTTTGCTTCTTTTCTTAGGTATTGAATCGATTTTGCATAGCAATGCATCACCATTTTGTGGAAAAGATACTGAAGAAACACATACTCATTCGTATATATCTATATGCTTTTACATGTCTCTTTGTGTGTTTTGGATTGCTCAATGGGTATGTGTTTCCATTTACCATTTATTTTCTTATTAGGTTGCCTTATTATGAGGGCCTACTGATTATAGGGCAGTGATAAAATATAAACTATTATATTGAATGATAGGAGACCTAGTTGTTGTGTATTCATACGAGAGAAAAGCCATTAATCACTGTTAAATTAAGCTTCCACCACTCTCTATATGTGATTGATTTGAAAGGTACAAAGCCTCTTCCAAGTTAATTACAAATCTATCATTATTCTTTCATGATGTATCATGAATCTAGCTCTATAATATTATCTATGATCAGTCCTCTCTAAATGAGTAATATAATAACAACGTTTTCCATATAATAAGATCATCACACCGCCAATTAATTGGTTAGGACACTTATCATTGGCTTATTTCATGTTCATTGCTCCACCCTATGATAAACCAGGAACACATTTTTTTTCATAACATTATAGTGTCTCTGCTCATAGAAGACCAAAATATAGGTATTTGACCCAGATTACTATAGAGTTGAATGATATGATCATGGAGCTATTTCATGGAGATGAACCAATCCCGGCCAGTTAGAAATCTCAACGGCTAGCTAACTCTGCTCATAAATCGACAAGTCTTAAATAGAATTTATAATGAAAAGACATTTGGTTGACTTGTTGTGGCATAACTATCAATTTTTTTTATCAAGCTTAAATAAGTGGTACCTAACCAGTCTGGGATAAAATTCTTGTTTTGCTTCTGGGTTTGATTATGTTTTGAATGATTGAATGATCACATATGAGTTGTTTTGATATAAAATTTTGTACCCTTTTGTGTGTTTGTAATGCTTCATTTTGCTTTAATTTTTTGTGTCTTTTCCGTTTTCTAGCTGGTAGAATAATTTTTACAATAGACCAAGAATTATAGCGTTTTGTTAGGCAAATATTAATCTGATTACGGTATCTTGTTTTCAATGTTGTAATTACATTGTTTTGAATAGTAATGTTTCAATTGATAAAAGATTACATGTATGATTACTTTTTAACAATCATATAGATGGGAGACTCACAGGGAAATGGTAAACGAATGGATCATAAAACTTGGATTGCAGAAGTTAGCAATGTTTTGCTTCAACTCACTGTTGAAGGTGCCAAACTTGGGTTGGGTGATATAGTGAGAAGCAAACAAACAGTAGAGGTGAAGGTACTTCTAAACTTAAGGAATAACTTGGTTATGATATAACTTTTAGCCATTACCAAAGCCGAGTGAATTGGTTTAAGAAACAATACACCAATTACTCTCAACTTATGTGTCATATATAGTTCTGGATTTGGGTGGGACCCGATTACAAAGTGATTTACTGCTTATGATGAAGTATGGGAAAATTATTTGAGGGTGAGCTTATTGCCTTTTATCTTATTCTAATTTTGGATTACTAATTATATCGAATGGTTATCATATTGATATCTTGTTTTTTTTTTTTAATTAGTCACATCCAACGCATGAATTTTCGGACAGATACTTTCCTAGACTATGAGGACTAGAAAATTGTAGCTGGCAATGGAACTGCAACTGGAATGAGCTCAATCAGTCTAGATGATGATATATATGCCAAAACAAATGGAGCGGAAGATAACGATCTTGGGGAATAGGTGGCATTGATGGACTAGTTTTTTTTATCAAAATACTCACATGTTTGTACAAAGTGAAAATGAGGCATCACACATAGAAAACTAGCCATCTCTTTCACATCAACCCTCCCAAGGTACCAATGTAGATGCTCCACCATATAGCAGGACTCATGGAAAGCGGAGTAGAACTAACTATGAAAATAGCAGCAGCTTAAAGGAGGCAATTGGTCAAGCTGAGGTTCTAGAAAAGGTATCAACTGGCATTGATAAAATTTGTAGCTTAATGGAGAATAGAGAATCAAGAGAGAGTGAGTGTTGGAATGCTCTTAAGGACATCCCAGGATTAATTGATGAGGCTTGGTTTATGGCTGTTGGTTTGCTTAACACTAAAGAAAGCAAGATATCTTCTTGAAGATGACTCCTGACAAACTACATGATTGGATCACCTATAAGCAAATCCAATAGGTGTGGGTGAATCTTCCTTGAGACACTTAATAAACAATATGCACGTTATGCTATTAATTTTAAGTTATGGAATTTGGTTTTATTTTGTTTGCATTGCAGCTTGTTTTGAATGATATTACAACTTGATTTTTTGATTTGAATAATTAGGAGTTTTGATTTGCTTTTGAATTAATGTTAATATTGTATTATGACATTCTTCTAATATGTTTAGGTATTTTCTCTATTAGCCATGTCTGAAATGGACATGTATGGAGCTGATGAACAGGAAGAAGAGTTTTATGAGGCTATTAAGATTTTATTAATGGCAATACAAGCATTGGTTTATGTGTTATATGACCTTGTGTTCAACATACGTGGTGAACATATTAGACGTCTACTAACTCTGCGACAAATGACATCAAATGGATACATATATATGAACAAAATACTTGATAGAGACCCACGAATCATTCGGGAGGTGTATAGAATGTATCCTGATGTGTTTCGAAAATTATGTAGCATCATGATTACATGTATTTTTATCAGGCGTAATTGCACTATAAATACTAGAATTAAGCTAATATTTTAGTCAATTATTATGTAATTAATTCATTTTTATTTATTTGCATGTAATAAGCGGAATCGCGGAAATTGAGAGAAAATGGTGCGAAATTGGAGCAAATTAGAGTCAACTCCGACTAAAGGACGAAAAGTCAACTAGTTGACCACCGGATCAACCAAGTCAACTTAGCCCGATAGCATGAAGTCCAAGGCCCAAGACCAAAGAAGCACAAGTGAAGACTCAAGCCATTTGTATTAAATCTTTGTATTCAAATTTTAAATTCAAAATGGATTTAATGAGAATAATAATAGTGGACCACACCTCACACACATCACAGTGATCACACATGTGGATGAGATATTTATTTTTGTTCACACTAGACACACACTCACTTACACTTTTACCCTCCGATTTTCTTTATATTTTCCAAAATGTTTTCTAATCTTCTAATTCTCTACAATTTTATTAGGTTGTTTAAGTATTTTCATTTTACCCATTTTCTACTTGTTTTTTAGCCCTTGGATCTAGGGTACAAGTCCAATCTTTGCACACACATTTCACAAGCTTAACACCAATTTTTCTACATCCTAGGCCTTTTGGCCGAATTTGGGGACTTCTCTCCTCTCCTCTCCTCCTCCATTTTCTACATTTTCTTTAGTTTTATTTTAGGAATATGAAGGACTACTCACACAAAGCTTCAAGGATCCATCAAGGGGCTCAATCTCCACAAGATTCAAGATTTAGGTATTTTGTAGGGTTGTAATTCAAGGCAGTCATGCTAGCTTCATAGCTATTTGTGACTATCTTTGTTTTCTCCTACACTTTTCTACTCTTTTCTATTTGAATTTTGTAATTTTGATGTTCATGAATATGGGTTGTGAGTAGTTACTTTTGGGAGCTAGGGTTTCTAACTCTAGCTCAATTTTGATGTAATGAACATATTTTCAAGTGATAAATAATATATTTTCATATGGGTGCACTCTAATTACTATGTCAATTGATTCTTGATTCATAAATTTTAGGGAATTGACCACTCTCTTTGTTATGTTTTGAGATTTGTGTTGTGTGATACAATTGGTGGTTCTTTTGTTCACTAGCTTCATGTAATTAGTGTGGTATGTCAAGTAGTTGCTTAATCGAGAATTAATGATTGCCTAAGTTTCTATTTTCTTGTGCCCTTCACCTTTAATCCTAGACGTTGTGGCCCTAACAAGGCATAATGATTAGGGTTAGAGAGTTCATTCTTGCTTTACTCGGAAGAATGGATACCAAATGAGAGAAATTGACGTAGTGGCCTTAACCGGCATTAGGTAGAGAACTAAGTAATCGTTACATTCTAGGTTATAACTATTTCATGCTTAAATCCCTAATTTCTAGAGCTCTACGCCTTTAGTTCATGTTTTGGTAGCCCTAGTAAGGTACTAACTCATGAGTTCATATTTGTCCTAACCGAAAATGTGAATACCCTTAAGGAAATTCGGCTTAGTGGCCTTGACCGGCATTAAGTACGAGATTTGGTTCTCATGAAAATATGTTTGTTTACTTGAAATGTGTTTGTTGCATTGAATTGCTAGAGAGTGATGCCTAACACCCAAAGTCTATCTCTCTTTTATTTTTCTTCATTCGGCTTAGTGGCCTTGACCGGCATTAAGTACGAGATTTGGTTCTCATGAAAATATGTTTGTTTACTTGAAATGTGTTTGTTGCATTGAATTGCTAGAGAGTGATGCCTAACACCCAAAGTCTATCTCTCTTTTATTTTTCTTCATTTTTAATTGTTGTTGTTAATTTAGTTTTTGACTTAGTCTTTTAGAAAATTAAATCACAATTTTGAATCATAATTTCTACCTCATTGTAAATAGTCTTTTATGTAGCATCATAAAAGAGAAAACACCTTTATGGGATACAAGACACATTTGTGTTGGAGACATGCTTAATTGCAACCTTTTTACTGGTTGTCGGCCAAAACAATCGATACAGTGAACCTTGGCTGATATTTGAGCGATTTCACTTCACTGTTAGCAAAAGTTTCAACAAAGTCTTGAAGTCTTTAAATACAATGGCACCAGAGTTTATGGCTAAACCTGAGTCCATACCACCTAACATAAGAGAAAGTGCAAGATTTTATCCTTACTTTAAGGTAAGCAATGCAATTTTGATTGGTAGTTATTTATTTCATTGTACACTAATGAAGAAATTCATTATTTTTCTTTTCAGCTATTGTATATCTTTTTCCATTGTTTTAGGATTGCGTTGGAGCTATTGATGGCACACATATTCCAGCAACGGGAAGATATCACAAAATGTGAAGATATTGAAATCGTCATTGGAAGATATCACAAAATGTGTTAGCTGCTTGTAACTTTGATTTACAATTCATATATGTGATTAGTGGATGGGAGGGTTCCTCTCATGATTCAAAAGTGTTAAATGATGCAATTTCTAGACGAAATGGACTCAAAGTGCCACAAGGTATGGTTTTGTGTGCATATAAAAATTTCAGCATACTTATTACAATTTATGTCATAGAATATATCTCATACTAGTTGCAAATGTTTTTTATAATTAGGTAAATATTACTCAGGGGACTGCGGATTTCCAAATCGATGCAGGTTTTTAGCTCCATTTCGAGATACTCGATATCATCTCAAAGATTTTGGTGGTGAAGGAAAACATCTTGTCAATGCTATTGAGTTATTTAATATTGGTCATGCTTCCTTAAGAAACGTAATTGAGAGAATGTTTGGAATATTTAAGTCACGTTTCACAATTTTCAAATCAGCACCACCATTTTCATATAAGACACAAGCAAAGCTAGTTTTGGCTTATGCAGGACTAAACAATTTTTTTCAATGGGAATGTCGTTCAAATGAATTTCCTCCTGAACCAGAAGATGATCCGGTAGACAATCAAGAAGATAATTTGAATGAGATGATTTTCAAACCCAAGATCAGCAAAAAGAAAATGCTAATGAATGGAGAATGAGTACTGCTACTCATATGTGGACAGATGCCCAACCAAATGCCAACAATGAAAACAACAACAATGAAGGAGGGTGTATCATATATAGAATTAGTGTCACTTTTAAAGAAGTCTATGGAATTTAAAAGTCTGGGTGTGTTCAATACAGACTTTTAAGAGTCCATATAAGTTTGGGTATATTCAACCAGGATTTTAAAAGATCTTTACGAATTCCACCAAAGTGTAGGGGTATTCAATTAGGGCTTTTAAAAATGAATAGAAGTTCAGGCGAATTCAAAATATCATTCATACATAGGGAATTGGAAAATCATGGACTTTGTAGTATTTAGTATAAATACCAAACCAAAGATTTTAAGCGTGAGAAAAGTCTATCTAATCATCTCTCTGCTCGTGAAGAGGTTAGTCCTCCCATCATCTCTCTTTCTTATTTTGCTTCTCTATCGTTTTTCTAATCTCTTATGGTATCAGTATTTTTTTATGCCCAACATGTTCATTGTTGTTGTCGAATATGATTTTTTTGTCTTTCAATTGATTTATGAAGCCCTAAAAAATATTATCGTCTGCTCCTAAAACCCTAAAACATATATTGTCGTCTATAGTCATACATATATGTTGTTTGATTATATTCACACATCTTCCATATGTCGTTGCTACTACTATCTGCTTGATGAGTCCAAATTAAAGTTTGATACAATTTGCAGTCTTTTGAAACCCAATAGGTTCTATTGCCCAGGTGAATATTTCTTCGGTTCTTTTTTTTTTTTTTTAAAGAATTTTGCTTCTTTTCTCAGGTATTGAATCGATTTTTCATCACCGTTTTTTGGAAAAGATACCGAAGAAACACATACTCATTCGTATATATCTATATGCTTTTACATGTCTCTTTGTGTGTTTTGGATTGTTCAATGGGTATGTGTTTCCATTTACCTTTTTTTTTTCTTATTCGATTGCCTGATTATAGGGTAGTGATAAAATATAAAGGGATAATTTCACTTTGCCTCCTCCAACTTTGGTTCAAAAATCATGTTAGTCTTTGAGTTTTTTTTTTTTAATAAATTTTACCCCTACACTTCCTAAATTCATCTTCCGTGTCCAATCCTTAGAGCTCCATCTAAATGTGCTGTCAAATGGTGACATGGCACCAATAGTATGGCCCACTTTTTAGTATTTCAACCCATAAAAAGGGCAAAATGGACATTCCCCTCCTTGATTCACCTACTCATAAATACGGTGCCATTTTTGCACGCTCTCTAGGCCCTTCTTCTCTGTGTACTTGCCTTCTCTCCATTTCCACAGATCGATCACCATGACCCTCGTATTGAAATAGCACGCGCTCCAACCAGAGAAGTCTGTGGCGCTTGACCAAAATTTTGAAGTGGAAGAGGCGAAACTTGAAGTCAAGGAAGGTTGCGGCGATGACGCAACAAAGGTAGTCCCGGGTTTGAAACCCTCAGTTATAACGGCAAAGCTGAGGAGAGGGGATTTCTAAAAGAATCGGCTACGTATCAAGAGGATAGATCCAAGTCCTGATTCCCTTTCTTGACGTGCTGATTATCCTCGAAGCGGTTGTAGTGATTGATAATAGAGGTGATGTAGGAGTGAAAGTCGGATCGGGTCACAGAGTCAGATGCAGGCTTGGGGAGAAAGGGCAGGGATTCCGACGGGGCGACAGGGGCAAAGGATGACCATCACCTGGCACAAGAGGATGAGGCAAAGGCATTGGGATTGTTGAGGATGGACGTGAGGATCTGGGTAACAGACTGAAGAACTGTAGCACCAAAGAAACAAAGACTAAGAAAATTAGAGAGGAAGAAGAAAAGGGTTTGAAGCTAAAAAAAGGGTTTTAATTTTACCAAATTTCAACTATCCCTTTTGAATTTTTCCACAGCTGAAAAAAGGGTTTTAAATTTCTATAATTAGGTTAATTGCCAATCAGTTGCAAACGAGTACATCAAGTGCGAGCCCATTGTAAGTTTCTATGTTGATTTCTTCTTCATTTTTGTTTGCACAATTCAACAAAGATTAAAGCCTTTTTTTTGTGGAATTTTTGTTGGGCACTATCAGATTATTATGACTGATTTGATTCTGCACAAGAAGAAAGCTTATATCTATTAGCTATATAATGTAATTGACTAACAAGCTCCCACCTTTCAGGTACAAGGATTGCTTTGTTTTGCTTATTGGTAATTTGTACAGTTTTATAGTACAGCTTTTGGTTACATGGTTTTTGAGTAATGGTGATTTATTGACATTATCTGCAGGGTTTGTTATGGAAGTCAGCCTTCGGATTTCTCTTTTGTAAGCTTGTATCCATTCCTTGGTGACAGATTATGATTTTGGTAAATTTCTTTCATTTCATTTACAAATATGTTCAGAGTATATGCTTAGTAATGAGGAAAATGTGATGGTGGATTTGAGAATTGGAGTGATCCTATATGGGAATCTATCTGTGCCTCTATGGAGAGAAAAAGAAGAATAAGAATAGTGAAATAGGAGAATCCCAGAATTTGTTTTATGTTGTAGAGAATTGGATAATTGTATTGTAATCCTCTCACTATGAGGTTTATATAGGGTCACATCATGTATACAAAAGGCAATACATAATAGTTATACTAATCAATCGCATAGATTACAAGTCTGTCAATCGAGTCTGTCAATCACATATATTACGAGTCTGTCAATCGCATACATTAAGCAATACTTATTGCATGAATAGTCATTATCATTTACAACACTCCCCCTTGGATATTCCAGTCAATAGTGTTGCCTCTGCTATGCGCTTCTAAGTTACCTCGTCAAAAACCTTGCCAAGTAATAAAAACATTGTGGAAAAAAACAACCTTGGTCGAAGGAGAAAAAGAGCACAACGAGTGTGAATGTGGAGTAGTCGACATCCTTCCACACTCCCCCTTGTGCCGCTCAAACTCGGTGATGACGTTTTGATCATTGTCTCACTGAAAACCTTGCCAGGTAACAAAAACCCTGTGGGACATAAATAACCATGGTCGAAGGGCAAAAAGAGCACAACACGTGCTTCACTCTTCGAGATCGAACATGTAAACATCATACCTCCCCCTGATGTCAAGGTTCCCCCTGATTTCTATTATTATGGGAGTTCGGATAACTTTCTTAATCAATGCTCTTCACATGTTTCTCGAAGGTGGATTTAGGTAACGACTTGGTAAACAAGTCTGCTACATTATCCTCTGAACGGATTTGATTTTCTTCAATATTTAGAAGTGTTTGTTATTGCTGATTGTAAAAGAACTTAGGCGATATATGCTTGGTGTTGTCGCCCTTGATGAAACCTAACTTCATTTGCTCAATACAAGCTGCATTATCTTCATAAATGCATGTAGGTTCATCTGTGGTAGACTTCAAACCACAAGTTCCTCAAATGTGTCTAACTACATACCTTAGCCATATGCATTCTCGCACGGCTTCATGTAGAGCGATAATCTCTGCATGATTTGAGGAAGTAGCAACAAGGGTCTGCTTTGTAGATCTCCAAGATATTGCAATGCTTCCCATGGTAAAGACATAACCTGTTTGGGAATGACCTTTGTGAGGGTCAGAGAGATACCCTGCATCAGCAAAACTCATCAAGACATCATTGTCATTTTGATAGAAGGGAGGAGGAGCACGGAAGGTGGCGTTTTTCCTTTTGGAGTCCGATCCCACACTTTCGTTATTTCTTTTCTCTCTGTAGGGATATAACAAGCTCATATCAATCGTACCTCTCAAGTATCGAAAGATTGTCTTTAAGTCAATCCAATGGTGACGTGTTGGAGCAGAACTGTGTCGAGCTAACAAGTTCACTGCGAATGAGATGTCCGGTCTTGTGCATTGAGCTAAGTATAATAATGCGCCTATTGCACTTAGATAGGGCACTTCAGCCTCTAACAAGTCTTCATCCTCATCTTTTGGACGAAACGGATCTTTTTCAGGCTCAAGACTACGACCGATCATGGGAGTACTCACAGGCTTTGCTTTATCTTCATTAAAGTGACTTAATAATTTTTGAGTATATGCTGACTGATGGATCATAATCCCATCAATACGGTGCTCGAGTTCTAGTCCAAGGAAAAACCATGTTTTCCCAAGATCTTTCATCTCAAATTCAGATTTCAAGTACTTAGCAGTTTCCTTTAACTCATCTAGAGTTCCAATTAGGTTCATGTCATCGACATAAACTGCTACAATTGCAAATATGGAACTTGTCCTCTTTATAAACACGCATGGGCATATTTCATTGTTGACGTATCCCTTCCCAATCAAGTAGTCACTTAGACGGTTATACCACATCCGTCTGGATTGTTTCAATCCATATAGTGAGCGTCTTAATCTTATTAAAAATGCGCTCTGTGGTTTAGAACCACTTGACTTGGGTAATTGAAGTCCATCTGGAACCTTCATATATATCTCTAAATTTAGATCCCCATAGAGATATGCTGTAACCACATCTATAAGCTGCATGTCAAGTTTTTCGGAACTACCAAACTGACAAGGTAGCGGAACGTTATAACGTCCATTACGGGAGAATATGTCTCCTCGTAGTCGATTCCAGGGAGTTGTGAGAAACCTTGCACCACAAGTCGGGCTTTGTATCTAACAACCTCATTTTTCTCATTACGCTTTCTAACAAAGACCCATTTATGGCCAACAGGCTTTATACTTGGGGGTGTCAGCATTATAGACCCAAATACCTGTCTCTTTGTTAGTGAATCCAATTCAACCTGGATCACGTCTTTCCATTTAGGCCAGTCTGCTCTTCGTTGACATTCCTCAATGGAGCGAGGTCCGATAACATCGTGTTCTATAATTCCTTGAGCAATAGAATATGCAAACACATCATCAAGGATAATAGAATCTCGATTCAACGTCTCATGTACACTAGTGTAATTCATGGAGATCTCCCTATCCCTGGAATTAGTTCTAACATTGGAGCGTCCCCCAATGATGTCTCTTGGACATAACCATAATCAGGAATATCTTCATGAGACGGGTTATTTATGTTGATGATTAATGGATCTTTCTGTGGCAAACTCGCTTTCTTTCTCAGGCGAGAATCCATCGAACCTTTGGGCCTCCCATGTTTCCTTGCTGGGAGCCCAGCTTGAGCCACATTGCCATCATTATTAGTGGTAGAGGCGCCGTGCCCAATATACCTAGGGGTGGCGCCATGTCCATAATTTTTAGGGACATCAATCCTTGCAGGCACGTTTGCAACTGGTATATGTGATCTTGTCACTTTAGCGATATCAGAAAACTCATTAGGCATAGAGTCTGCTATGTTCTGAAGATCGAGAATTCTCCGCACTTCAATTTCAAACTTTGCGGTTCGGGAATCAAGATGAGACAAAGTGGGGACAGACCACGACAATTCTTGTCGTTCCTGTTGAACATTATTGTTCCTATCTCCCCCTAATGACGGGAAGACTGTGTCATCAAAGTAACAATCCGCAAATCTAGTGGTAAATAGATCGCCTGTCAAGGGTTCTAAGTAGCGGATAATGGTTGGAGAGTCATATCTAACATAAATGCCTAATCGTCTTTGAGGACCCATTTTGGTGCGCTGTGACGGTGCAATTGGTACATAAACTGTACACCCAAATATGCGTAAGTGTGAGACATCAGACTCATATCCAGTAACCATCTGGGACGCAGAAAAGGGTTGAGTGGCAGTAGGCCTAAGACTAATGAGCACAGCTGCATGCAATATTACATAGCCCCAAGCAGAAACAGTGAGATTGGTGCGCATAACCAATGCTCTAGCGACCATTTGAAGTCTTTTAATGGCAGCTTCTGCAAGACCATTTTGGGTGTGAACATGAGGAACAGGGTGTTCAACCTCAATCCCAATGGACATGCAATAGTCATCAAACATTTTTGATGTAAACTCTCCAGCATTGTCAAGACGAATTGACTTAATGGGATGATCAGGGTGGTGAGCCCTTAATTTAATGATTTGTGCTAGGAGTTTAGAAAATGTAGCATTTCTTATGGACAATAGCATGACAAGTGACCATCGTGTCGATGCATCAACCAACACCATAAAATATCTAAATGGTCTGCAAGTTGGTTGAATAGGTCCACAAATATCACCTTGGATTCTTTGTAAGAATAAAATATTTTCTTTAGTGTCCTTTGCATAGGATGGTCTCGATCCTAATTTTGATAAAAAGCAGGCTTTGCAAAATGAAAAATGGGCATTAGAAGCAACCACGGAAGTATCTGGTTGAGCCACGAAGTCACAATTGACTTTAGAAGTAGAAAAAGGAACCAAGGAAGTATTGGTGGCGTAAATACCACTTTTGGGCCGCAGGGGGTAGGCAGCACCCGCCCTACCTTGGATTGAATTTTGGTTCTGACTTCTTTTCGTTTTGAAAAATGGATGTCCGTGTGAAGTCTTTAATATACGGATCATCATATCACTACCTGGGTGTCCCAAACGGTCATTCCAAAGCCTATATGTGTCAGAATCCCATCAGTCATCTCTCATGACATGGTTGGATTCAATAATTTGAATAGTGGTGGCATACAACCCACTAGATTGACACATAAGTTTCTCTAGTACTCGTTTATGTCCGTAGTCATTAGAGGTGAAGCAAAGGAACTCTTGTCCATTCTCACAATGTGTTTCCACATGAAAACCATTGGTTCTTATATCTTTAAAACTCAATAGGGTCCTTCCAGCCCTTGGAGCATATAGAGTTTCGGTGACATTAATACTTGTGGCATTTGGCAACATAAATTGAGCTGGTCCTCGACCATGAATCAATTGTGATGGTCCAGCCATCGTAGTCACAGAAGATCGACTAGGCGTCATTCATAGAAGTAGTTGCCTATGTCGCAATATAGTATGTGTGGTGCCATTATCAACAAGGCATTCCAACTCTCCAGGAAACATACTGAAAAATAATAAAGTTCGGAATTAAAACATGTCCATGACATCGAATAATAATACGATACTTTATTAATAAAGATAGCCAATGATTACATTAAAGGTCCCAAAAAGTCTAATCCAAAATAAAATCAAACTAAAACACATTGTAGTCACTCTATCCATTTTGTAACTCCAATCAAATATGACCAGGAAAGTAGAGAGAGATGTTAGTGGAGCGAGACTCTCTTAAGTACTATTAATATCAATGACTTTCTTAGACATCATATTTCATTGGGTGCACCACATAAGAAAGAGTTTAATACAATTGTCATTTATTGACTAAGGCATATTGTCGTTACAAACATTCTTGGAAAATAAAAGGACTAATCTAATCAAAGTCTGTGGCATCCTTGTGCACTTCATCGTCAGCTTTGAAGTCCTCTATGGTGAGATGGACGTCTCCACCATTTTCTTCTTCTTCTGCAAGGTACACTTCTTGCTCCCTCAGGTCCCTGTAGGCCCTGTATCTTGAAGCTAG
Organism: Rosa lucieae; assembly: GCA_024704745.1. Taxonomy (NCBI): domain Eukaryota; kingdom Viridiplantae; phylum Streptophyta; class Magnoliopsida; order Rosales; family Rosaceae; genus Rosa; species Rosa lucieae. Next base: position 20,467,808 of record CM045492.1, read on the forward strand.
TTGCTCACTTGCCTTGCATTGCTTGAACCAATGCTCACTTGATCCACATCGATGACACATGTCATTGTGGTTGCCTCCCTTTAATTGAGGTGCATGTTGTGGGCGTTCCCTAGGAGGGTTGGTACTACCACCACGACCCATGGCGCCTCCACCACGAGCCATGGTGCCACCACCACGACCACGGATACCACTACCACCTCTCCCACGTGTGGCATTGCCACCACGTGTATCCGCACCAAACCTGCGGTTTCCTTCCTTGTTAGGGCAGTTATATGGACCCATACGTCCCTCATATCCCTTATTCTTAGGGTTCCGCTCCTTGCGCCCTCTTTTGGGTGCAATATAATTCACCTCATGAACGCTTTTAGTTCCAATGGGCCTTGAATTATAATTCCTCACGAGTATGTTATCATGTTTCTCAGCTACAAATATGAGATTGATAAGCTGATGAAACCTCGTGATCCGTCCAGCATTGACTTTAGTGCGGTATTGCTTTGATACCACAATGGTTGAAACGGGGAAGGTGGAGAGAGTTTTCTCAATTAGCTCTTGCTCTGTGACAAGTTGTCCACAAAACCTCAACATGGACTGTAGGTGAAGAGCTTCTGAATTATATTCAGCAACAGACTTGAAATCAGCAAAGCGCAGATTGTTCCATTGAACCTTCAAGTCAGGGAGGAGGGAATCTTATACATTGCCAAAGCGCTCTTCTAGCGCTACCCATAGCTCTCTTGCATCCTTGATAGACATATACTCCAATCCGAGTGCCTTGTCCATATGGCATCGCATCAAGATAACTGCTTGAGCATGCTTTGTAGGTGTTCGCACGAACACACGATCCGGGATAGGTGCCTGGATTATGGGTAATATTCCCTTTGAAGTGAGGTGGTTCTCAACATCGGTTACCCAACTGTGGTAATCCGAGCCTGTTGAGTCAAGCATGGGAAAGTCGAGTCTAGGTTCATTCTACATCCTGAAAATAAGAAGAGAAGATATATTAGTTTCGGAGCTAAACTTCCACGAAAACTAAAATAATAAGATTTCTGAGCTATGCTACCAAGAAAACAATTTCCAAGAATCTCTTTTGGATTAGGCCAAACAATAATGTTTTAATATAGTCACAATTTGATGCTTACGGACTGTCTTAGTTCGAGCATTATGAACACTCTTAGTTCATATGAACACTCTTAGTTCATTAAGCGTGAATCCCCACAATTCCACTTTATTAAATAATCAAACCCATGTTCGGATATTGAAAATCCTGCAGAAAATAAAGGAATTTAAAAGACAAGAAAGCAGGAACTTTAATCTTTAAAACTTACTTGTTGAACTTCGGAGCAGATTTGCTTCTAAACAACTCCCACTTCAAATGGTGTACAGATCTCAAAACGATACAATAGGGCTGAAATTTGGAGGTTAGATAGAAGAGGCAGAGACGAACAACTTTGATGAAGGAAGGATTTTGATCTGAGGTCCCGATCAAGAAGTTTCGGGGCGTGCAAACAGGCTGATCTGCACAGGAACGAGCGTGCTGCTGTGATGCAGGGGCAGCAGGTGTGCGACGATGCTGCAGGGGTAGTAGGAGGCACACGGGTGCTCAAGGGCTGCAGGAGCAGCGCACAGTATGACTAGCAAGGGCTAGGAGCTTGCGGCAGTTTTTGGTGAAATAAATTTCGGGTGTTACGGTTTTTTTTCTAGCTAGGGCTTGGTTTAGAGTATTGTGCTGATAACGTGTTGTAGAGAATTGGATAGTTTTATTGTATTCATCTCACCATGAGGTTTATATAGGGTTACATCATGTATACAAAAGGCAATACATAATAACTATACTAATCAATCGCACATTACGAGTCTGTCAATCACATACATTAAGCAATACCTATTGCATGAATAGTCATTATCATTTACAACATTTTAGTTTTTTTTTTTTTTAAGTTATTTTAGGAATTTTGCCATTTATGTCGGGCCCGACATGAAAAAGATGTCTAATTGTCGATGCCACATCACAATTTAATGGTACATTTAGACAGAACTCTGAGGATTGGACACGGAAAATGAATTTGGGAAGTGCAGGGGTACACATGATTAAAAAAAAGATCAAGGGCTAACATGATTTTCGACCCAAAATTAGAGGAGACAAACTGAAATTAGTCCAAATATAAACTACTATTGAATGATATAAGACCTAGCCGTTGTGTATTCATAGGATAGAAAAGGCATTAATTAATGTTAACTTAAGGTTCCACCACTATCTACATGTGATTGATTTGAAAGGTACCGGGCCTCTTCCAAGTTAATTACAAATCTATCATTATTCTTTCATGATGTATCAGATTCTGGCTAAAACATAATGAATCTAGCTGTATAATATTATATATGATCAGTCCTCTCTAAATAAGTAATATAATAGCAACGTTTTCCATACAATAAGGTCACACCCCCAATTAATTGGTTAGGACACTTATCATTGACTTATTTCATGTTCATTGCTCCACCCTATGATAAACCAGGAACACATTTTTTTTCATAACATTATAGTGTCTCTGCTCATAGAAGACAAAAATATAGGTATTTGACCCAGATTACTACAGAGTTGAATGATATGATCATGGAGTTGTATCCTTCTAATTTATTCCATGGAGATGAACCAATCCCGGCCAGTTAGAAATCTCAACAGCTAGCTAACTCTGCTCATAAATCGACAAGTCTTAAAAAGAATTTATAATGAAAAGACATTTGGTTGACTTGTTGTGGCATAACTATCAAATTTTTTATCAAGCATAAATAAGTCGTACCTAGCCAGTCTGGGATAAAATTCTGGTTTCGCTTCTAGGTTTGATTATGTTTTGAGTGATTGAATGATCACATGAGTTGTTTTGATATAAAATTGTGTACCCTTTTGTGTGTTTGTACTACTCATTTTGCTTTATTTTTTTGTTTCTTTTCCATTTTCTAGCTGGTAGAATAATTTTTACAATTGAGCAAAAATTATAGTGTTTTGTTAGGCAAATATAATATGATGTTCTCCTACGGCATCTTGTTTTCAATGTTGTAATTACATTGTTTTGAATAGTAATGTTTTGATTGATAACAAGTTGCATGTATGATTTATTTTTAACAATCATATAGATGGGAGACTCACAGGGAAATGGTAAACGAATGGATTGTAAAACTTGGACTGCAGAAGAGAGCAATGTTTTGCTTCAACTCATGGTTGAAGGCGCCAAACTTGGATTGCGTGATATAATGAGAAGCAAACAAACAATAGAGGCGAAGCTACTTCCTAAACTTAAGGAAAAACTTGGTTATGATATAACTTTTAGTCATTACCAAAGCCGAGTGAAATGGTATAAGAAACAATACACCAATTACTCTCAGCTTATGCATCATAGTTCTATGTTTGGATGGGACCCGATTACAAAGAGATTTATTGCTGATGATGAAGCGCAGATTATTTGAAGGTGAGCTTATTGTCTTTTATCTTATTCTAATTTTGGATTACTAATTATATCAAATGGTTATCATATTGATATCTTGATTTTTTTTTTTTCTATTTTATTGAGTTTATGGCTTTTGTTTATTATGGTTTCAGAATTCTGCACTTGCTATTAATTGTTTTGTTAGAGGTTAGAAGTTAGAAGTTAGAATTAAGGACTGAAAAATCAAAAAAATTGCCGAAATATCGGCGCAATTTTCGGTTTTGGAAGTCCTCGATATTATCCTTGGTTACCAAAGGAATTTCTCGATATTTCTGAATGTTTTGCGAAACATTCAAAATTGCTGAGAATTTAAGGAATATTTGGCTAAATGGCCCCTCCCAACTGAAAACTACATGCCCAATTGAAACTTGAATAATGAATTTGCAATGAAAAATATATTTGCACAATCCAAGAGTCGAACCTTGGTTGCTTGTGCAACAACAATAGCTACTCAACCATTCTTGCTACCAAACCATTTGCATATTAATTACATCTTTTAATATAACCTAATCAGAAGATTATGGTAAATATGTAATCAATAACCAATTTACGACTAAATATTTTTTTACCACCAATTCTCAATTTGAAGTACCAATATTACAAATTCTTACTTTAGAAAAAACAAAAAAGGAACATTTTCATTGAATTTATTACACATTCATGTTCCATAGCTTCGTCCTTCATACCTTTCTTATGTTGTTATTTTAGTAATAAAAAATTAACTACATTTAATATTACTAGGTATATAATTATTTAATATCACTAAGTTTTGGTTTCTGTAGTCTATATTATTGGTCTAGTTCATTCTATTCACTATTCCATCTATTATAAAAGTTGAAAACCATTGAGAGTATTAAGTTAAATTTCAAGAAATGTTAGACGACTCCGCATATACAACTTCATCTTTAAATTACTACAACTCAATATATAACAATGTTCATTCAACATTCGTTTGAAGTAAAGTAGATAATTGATCAAATAAACATGTGCAAAAGTTTCATTCAAAATTTCTGAGTTTTTCTTTAAATTTTCATTACTTTTCTTGAATATTTACCAATATCGACATTTTCTCGATATTTCCATCGAAATTTTCATTTTTCGGCTTGTCGATACATCCTTAATATTCGATATTTTGTCCTTGGTTAGAACTATCTACTCTACACTTCTTATTAATTCTTATGTTAGAGTGAGACTAAAGTTAGTAATGTGGTTGTTCTTGTCATACCCCAAAAAAGTATATCACATAATTTTTAATCTTAAAATATTGTTGTCTTCCTAACCAAAAATAGAGTTATTCAACATCCATGTCAGACTATGGCCTATTTTGGGATAGCTCGGCTTAAATCGTAAATAACTGTAGTTTATATAGCTTATGAAAATTGTTTTCTACCAACTTCTATAATTAGCAGTAACAGCTTAATAGTGTAACTTTTAAAATAAGATGCTTCATTTAATTTTACCAAAAACATTTTGCTGCTAGACTTATAAATTAAACAACTTTTTGCACAATATAAGCTATACCAAACTGAGCATAACGATCATGGGTACAATTGTGAAACAAAGCGTTTTCCAAACTGTCGTGTTATTTAGAAAGAAAATGCAACAGGAGAGTGTTTATGTGGATTCTGAATCCAATTCAGAGGACACTCCGACCTTGAAGCAAGGTGACCAACTTGAACAGCTGCGGTATTTGCTTCCCTAATTATCCAAGACCAGTTGATAGAAGAAAAAGAAGAGGCCATAAACCTGAGTGTTTTTAGGCTGAATATTGGAAGTGAGAATGTTATCCCTAATGTGGCCAGACGCTGGGTATTCAATTTTGACAGGAAATTAATCGGATTGTACAAAATTGTCTCCCAACAGGGTATAATAGGTAACAAACTTCGAATAGTTTGATTCGCGATAGTACAAGTATGCTACAAAATTTACTCATTCATTCAAAATCATTTTTGTAAAAACTAAATTTACAATCAAACATTCTTCCTTCAACAACTGGTGTGTTCTTTCAGAAAAAAGAAGCAAATGGAGAAAATGAACTTGAAATACCACCGCCACAGAGTAAAACACCCCTCGACTCTATTCTATTTCCAAATAAAACCCTGTCAAACATATAACTTTGTGCTGCAGCCTGCAGGCGATACTCACCCAAATCACAAGAGATGGATCTTGCACTCTGCAATTCCATGTCATCTTTCTCAAAATGTCTGATGTACTTCCTAATGTCTTGTTGAAGCTCAAGGGTTTCAGCTGGCTTATGAGCAAATGAGAATTTCCACTCTTTGGCTCTGTTGGCACTGTTAGGACTAATCTGATTCAAGGTTGGCTCCCCAGGACCACTGCTGGCCATTAGTCCTGAGGGATTGTGGGCATTGGTAAATTGACTTTGGATGCTCAATGCCTGAAAAAGAAACTAACATAGTATCATCAGAAATCAAAGTTGAGTAAAAGTACACTAAAAGAAAAAAAGAAAAAAAAAAGGGAAGAAGATGAATATTAAAATCCATACAAAATTGAAACTAAAATAGCCGAAGTGGAAAATGGAGAACAGACCCAAATTACTAGGAAGATCAGGCCAAAGAAAAATAACTAAATGAAAAAAGGGAAACATCAACAATGTAAAAATATAGTTGTCAGAACCAAATAGCACTGGATATTTCATCAGGAAATAATGAACGTGGTGTGGGAATTGAACAACAAAAGGGAACCCCACAGAATTTTAAAATTTACTAGATTAGTCATTTCTTCACCCAGGCTTAGGAAGGCATTTTGGGGACAGAACTGAATTCAAGTGAGCTCTTTCCCCAATTATGCCAGCTGAAATGTAACTAGAATCAAACTTCCTATACCTAAATTGATTCATACTCTAATACCAAACACTTTACTCTATAGTTAAATTTGAAAAGTAATTTGCTTTCTCATAGTGTGATAACACCATATCAGATTGGCATGCACAGTTGAGAACATATTGAACTTTTCTTGCTTAATTTACTATACCTTTTTGAAATATCTATTTCCAATTGTAATTTTTATATACTTCATTTAAATTGTAAAAGACTTGAAAAAATTCTGAACTAACAATAAATTTACTGAGTTCAGTAGTTGAACTGAAAAAACTTAATCCAGCAGCTGTCTGAGTCAATTGACAGAATGGTCTTACAATTATGCTAGAGAAATGAACCCAAATGAGGATATATGTACAACTTGGTCGCCATAACTTAGATGCATTTCTTCCCATTCACAAACATAATAGTTTAGGGGAAGAAAGCGGTAGAAAAAAGAAAACAAAAACAAAAAAACACCAAGGTATGGGATGGACCTGTTTTTCATTGAGGCTACGGTTTGAGCTATTCATGACTGAAGCACTTGAACTTTCTGGAGTAAAGATAGACTTTTATCAACAGGGGTATTAATACCAACTAAGTTGAAAGGTGGATCCTCTGGCGATGAAAAGTCAGAACTATCAAAAGTTGACAGGGATACACACTCATCAAAATAGGCCAAAGCTTCTTCTGTTAGACGTTTTGACATCTTTCTTCTTTCAATGCTAGCCTGTGAGAGCAATTTAATAGATGAGCATGAAGCAAGGACAAGAGACAAAGTGTGATGTTTTTATCTGAATTCTGGATGCAAGTCTATGTTCTCAATGTTTTTATGGATGTGACCATACACAAAACATAAGAAAGCTTCTGAGCAAGCGGTGATAAATATTCCATGTACATATATAGAGCATTTGTGCACAGATGCATTTTGATACATGCTCCAACAAACTTTCAAGTGACATGTCCTAGTACAATTATTGGTAAATGTTAATTTAAATCCAAGAGGCAGCATTTAACAATTTATTAAGAGATGGAGAATTTGTTATTAACACTTTTTAAAAGTTAATCCAATTCCTTTTATTTTATTTTGAGCATACCGGAGAATAAATATTAACTTTGGGGTGCAGCAACGTTGTTCTCCAGATCAGTAGTGACCAGAAGAAACCCTGGTCAATCACCCTAGAATCTACACCCAAGGGTAGTAAACGAATTATCTCAAGCTGAAAAGATTTCTTTCCACCCTTTGATTTAGATTCAAGGGTGATTGACCAAGAATTCCCTGGTGTACTGACCAAGAGAACAATACTATGGAGGATAGATTGACTTTTTGGGATTGTTGATAACAACTTCCTAAGATATGCAAATGCACAGAAGATCCTTACAAACTCGCTTCATTTTCTGAAAACTGAATCTATTGTAATATCTGCATCCAAGAATCAACAATATAAAAAACACCAGAAAACAAACATACTTGCCATGCTCCAAGGCAAATAAAACCGATAATACTAAATGGAAATTAACCGAACTACTAGGAGGGATTTTAAGGAGAAGAAAAAAATTCCTACTTTTCTTCCAGGACGAGATTTTGGCGCATTAGATATCTTGGGATCTGGAAGTACTTCCTTCAGGATTCTGCTGAGCTCTTGTCCACGGTGCTCCTCAACAGCCAGATCTGATTGAAGTTTGCTAGCCCGTTCCTTGGACTGCAAGCTTAAGGCAACGTTCTACTTAGTAGAGATATTGTACACTGAAAAAAAAAAAAAAAAGAACTAGAAGGGAAAAAAAGAGAGAGGCAAAAAGCAAGAAGAATAAAGGGTTGGAAGTATCCCTTCAATGACATTGTTTCCTTAATGGGGATCAACATCTCTTTTAAATCATGTCAACAAAGGAAGCTTCTTTTAGATGAAACTCAGTAGGCATACACAACAGCAATTGACTAAGAATTTTGGGTCACCCAAAAGTTATGCGAAAACAGGGTAACTAGATTCTTCAAACCCTTAACATAGTTGCATGAAGCAACCACTTCAAAAATTCCAATGCACGCATTTGCGATGTGGGGATCTCATGATTTTAAAGGTAAAAGTAATAATACACTCCTACAGTCCTACTGAAGTACCAGATTACACATTACACTAAATAATGGATTGTAAAATTACTGCCACATCAATTATGTACCCCATCAAAAATGAAAAGGGGATCTGAATTACAGTGCCACAACAACAGGCACATGTGTCCCTGATGAGACATAGTCATCTGGCTTAATCAGATCACTGTGTCTTCATCTACTCTAACATATTCTATCTAGTAACTTCCAAGCAATGACATTGTCAAATGTCAATTAAGCCACACCCAACTAATCAGCATGGTCAAACTTTGGCACAAGCTCATACCAAGCATGGTTACAGAAATGGAAATTTTACCTGCTCCAGTTTTTTGGCATATTCTCTTCTGATGTCCAAAACTAATTCAACTGCACTTGGATTTACCAGGTCAGGAGGGATATCAGAAACGTCAGAAGTTGCCAGCGCCGGAGTATTGCCCCTTCGCATAGCCTGAGCTTGTAAGAAGCAAAGAGAATATAATCAAAATAAAAACAATGCCTGCAGTTTGCAAATACAAACAATTTTTTTTTTTTTTAAATGCCAGCCTCTTGACATTGCCCACGTTAATTAAAGCAAGTGCAAGAGCTGTATATTTATAAGAACACAGTAAATATGGCAACAAAGAACATGTAGACAGTTTTTTTTTCAGTAGCTAAACAACACAAAAAATAAATCTATAAATTACTAGTCATCTGAAGAAACAGGCTGTGGTATAGCGGTTATTTGTAAGGTAGGTACTGCCTCCATGATTCCTAAAAACAAAGAGCCAAAAACAAATCCTCAACCAAACTGTCCAAAACCTGGTCGTGATCCATCTGTTCAAGACATTACAGGTACATTAAGGTCTCTCCTTTAACAACTACATGATATGCTTAGGGTTCAAATTGCCTAAGAAAATGTTTTACTTAAGGTTAGACACTAGGTTTGTATTGTGATGCCTAACTCCTAAAGAGCACTTTTAAATAGTCACTTTAACCTTCCATTTATAATCTCAAATTGTCGTACCTTGACATCTGTATTAATATGCTATGTGTCCATACAACTGAATTCAGATACTAGAATTTCAAATTGCAGTTTCATATTCCAAGGAATATCAGTGAAAACTTAGAAGATAGAGGTTGGTTACAAGCCATAAGTGATAAAAGACTTTAGTTCTTAAAATATATTATCAAAAGTTTGATATTTCCACAGTGCCCAAAAAAGACGATGATACTTATCTTCTAATTATGTCAGACTATGATCAAGCAAAGAGAGAAGGTATATCATATATGTAGATAATAATTGCATTATCACCTTGAATATTTTTTGGATTTAGTAATTAATTCAAAATACACAGTAAATAGCACGTCTCACTTCAGATCGAACTGTTTCATATATAGCTGTGCAAATGATTAAGAAAATCCAAAAAAGGACTTACACTTTCAAGGTCAATTTGAATCTCAGAGATAGCACGTCTCACTTCAGATCGAACTGTTTCATATATATTGCTGCTTGTGGTATCATTTTCCAAATGAACTGCTTGAACCGACTGCAAATTTAAAGGCCATTTAATATTTCAAAAGCCAGCTTTATTATCTTAACTAATTTGCAGATAAAAATGAACACAAACACATAAAAAGCAAGCTCGAGTCTCCAAGTAATACAAACCAAATCATCACCCGAATGTCCATAATTCATATTCATCTGTTCACAAGCTGCTTTAAAAGTTTTCTCTTCGGCTCCAGATAAGGAACTTGCGGTGGAAACTCCGTCTTCCCAATTCGAAGATTGCAAGCTGGACTAAAAAGAGAAACCCAAACAACAAAAGGCAAAATAAACAACCAACCAACTTTATAGTCATTATCATAGACACACACACACACAGAGTTGGATTATGAATCATCTTACCAAGTTTGCATGTGAAGGCTGGAAAGGCGAATGCTGACTGGACCATGTCCTTAAGCCTTTCAACTGATCCAACTCATCAGAGCTAGTTCTAACTAACCCACCCTTTTTGCCTTCCTCCCCTTTATTCAATGTAGAAGTACATTCTTGTTCATCTTCACTCTGTACATACACAACAAAACAAACTCAAAACTCATCTACTGAACTACTCCAAACTCAAATTGAGCTGAACTGAAAAGGGTAAGTATTAAACCTTGGAAATGACGGAACGCCCCCTGGGCTCCGGACACCGGGAAACGGAGCAGTTGCGACGGCCAGTGTCGACTCTGGACAGGCTCCGACCCGAGTCAACTCTGGACTGGCTCCGACCGACCAAAACATCGGCGTTCCGCGACACCGACCGTCCCCTTCTAGTATCGGCCGCACTGGACGAGGTTGCCGGCCTCGAATCTTTGTCGGGTTTGACTAGCGGGGTTTTGGGGTCAACAGCGGTTGGGGAATCCGTAGACCAGAAGAGAGGGTTGTCTCTCTTGTTCAAGAAAATATTGTCTTGAGAGTCGAGAGTGCTGACACTTCTGGAGAAAGCGCTGACACTTCTGGATCTTCTGATTGGTGGGTTTGGTTTCTTGGTTGAACTAGTATCTATATCGGTGCTCCGTTTAGAAATAGCTGATGATGATGATGATGATGAAGTTGAGGCACCGGCGGGATTGCTTCTTCTGGTGGAGGATTTGAAAGCCGAGACCGCCATTCTATCTCTGCTTCTTCCTCTTCTTGTTACAGTTGCATTCTCTATCCAATATCTAGAAATGAAAGTCAAAATTGGAAGGAAATGAAGGAGAAAATTTACAGAATATAAGGAAGACCCAAAAAGAAGAAAGAAATGGGATTTTGGTGTCCAATTCAGTTGCGCTATGATGTTTGGTTGGACTTTTGGGGTTGGTTATATCGAACCATTTACATGTGTACATGTGCGGAAGTGTATATGGCGGGGTTACACCATTTGAGCGCGTGAGCAAAACAGCTGAATGATTTTGACGATTGTTTTTAATCCCAGCTCCTCGTGTAATGTAACTACGGGGGAGTTTCTACTAAGAGGGGTGTATTGTATATGGAATTACTGGCATTTTTAAAGAAGTCTATGGAATTTAAAAGTCCGGGTGTATTCAATACAGACTTTTAACAATCCATAAAAGTCTAGATGTATTCAATCAGGATTTTAAAAAATCTTTATGAATTCCATCAAAGTCTAGGGGTATTCAATTAGGACTTTTAAAAATGAATAGAAGTTTAGGGGTATTCAAAATATCATTCATACATACGGAATTAGAAAATCATGGAAAATCATGGACTTTATAGTGTTTAGTATAAATACCAAACTCCAATATTTGTCCAGCCATCAGAGCAAAGATTTTGAGCGTGGAAAAGTCTATCAAAGTTCTGCTCTCTGCGCGCGAAGAGGTTGGTCCTCCATCATCTCTCTTTCTTAAAATTTTTGTTGTCTTTTCTCTAATGTTTTGTGGTATCAACTTCTAATACCTAACATGTTCATTGTTGTTGTTGAATTTGATTTTTTTGTTTTTCAATTGTGATGCTTGGAACCCTAATAACCCAAATATTATCATCTACTCCTAAAACCCTAAACCCAAATTTGTCGTCTATACGTATATGCTTAATGCTTTTATGGTTTGATCATAGTCCTGCGTCTTGCACTATTGTTGTTATTGCAATTGTCATCCTTATTAGACTATTCTGAAAGAAGTTCCTTTTCTTCTGTTGGTTGCTGCGTCTATTTTTTTTTTTTTTTTTTTGGCGAATGAAACATAACATAGTGAAGTTCAAGGAGATGTTGATTTACCAGAAAGCTAACTAACTAGATTGAGCTTTTGACATTAGGAGCAACTAGTCTAACAGCACATCCTTTGCCCAAAGCTGAGTAGAAACATTCCTACACGAAGGAAATTAGTAATTCCTATATCACGAAGGAATTTTATATTTTCAGTCCTCATTCTACAAGGGATATTTACCTCTTTAAATACCCCAAAGCTGAGTAGAAACATTCATGTACTTTGCTCCAGGTCCGACAAGCTAGCTTTTAGTAAATTTCTTTTGCAATCATCTTGTGCATCACTGTTAGTAGGACTAGCTAGATTTTCCCCTCAAGAAAGTTAAAGACCTTGCGCTTCAAGCATAGGATAACTTGGTTTGCTGGAATGCTATGATTTTGGGGCATTGTTTTGAGGGAAATCCTGAAGATGGACTTAGCCTGTTTAGTGAAATGTTAGGTAGAACAGAGTCAAGCGATGGGGAAACCATCCCTGAGAATAGGTTGTCGAGGCCAACCAAAGGCAGAGGGGGAATTCTTCCGGATGAAACTACTTTCATAGGTGTTCTTTGTGCCTGTGCGCGTGCTGGATTGTTAAGAGAAGCCAGAGATTACTTCAGGCAAATGATTAATGTTTTCCATTTAAAGCCCCGGTTTGCACATTATTGGTGCATGGCTAATGTTTATGTTGGTGTGGGGCTAATACAAAAGGCAGAGGAAATGATCAGGAAAATGCCAGAGGTTGCTGAAGATTTGACAAAAGAATCCTTGGCATGGGCTAATGTGCTTGGTTCATGTCGTTTCCAAAAAGATGTTACTGTGGGAGAACAAATTGCAATATCTCTGATTGACATGGAACCTCAAAACATTGCATACTATAGATTGTTGCTAAATGTCTTGTAGACCTGAACGAAATAAGGTCAGAAGGCTTGGGTGAAAGAAATCATGAAAGAAAACAAGGTCAGAAGGCTACCTGGCTGCAATCTTGTAGACCTGAACGAAATAGTTCATCAGAGTTGGTAAATGTTGGCAAGAGGTTACTTACTATATTATGATGAGTCGAGTGCACTCAGAGGTTGAGTTTGTTTAGGACTGACTCTCAATAGCAGTGACTGGCTCGAGAGATACTGACAGTTAGTATAATGGACATTCCACAAAAGGCAAAAGAAGATATGGGATGATCCGAACATGTAAGGAATATAGATGGTGGTTCTTGGCACCCTGACTTTACAGGACATTTCACAATGGCAAAAGAAGATGAGATGTTCCATACTGTGCAAGGGCTCTTATAGCTTTTCCTAAAGCGGGATTGATCATGCAAAGAATTGTTTGCATGTTAAGATATCAACTGATTTTTTGCCTCAGTAATAAAAGTGTTTCCTTTCCTTGATATATATAATTACAGTTTCCAAGCATAGACTGATCTCATTAGAAAAAAAAAAAAAGCATAGATTGATCTCCTTTCCTTGATATATATAATTACAGTTTCCAAGCTGTGCTTACTTAGATAAATAAGTTGCAGTGTCCACTCTAAACTAATCCCTAGTTTGTTTTCGTTCTTATTTTTTAGATCGGACTATAGGAACATATAACTACATATATTTTTCTTAATTCATAAGAAACAATAATTTATTGATACAAACAGAGGACACAGAAGTGGTCTTGTAATTTTTTTCTGGTCTATACTTCACTTTTTTTTTATATATATAATTATTGAAGACTCATTTTCTCATGGCTTCTAGTACTTCAAAGTTGTACATACATTGCTTTGAATTATAATGTTTTGATTGATAAAAGTTGCATGTATGATTACTTCTACACAATCGTATAGATGGGAGATTCACAAGGGAATGGTAAAAGAAAAGATTACAAAACTTGGAACACTGAAGAAAGCAACGTTTTGCTTCAACTTATGGTTGAAGGCGCCAAACTTGGATTTCGTGATATTAATGGTGTGATAAGCAAACAAACAGTAGAGGCGAAGCTACTTCCTAAACTTAAGGAAAAACTTGGTTATGAAATAACTTTTAGTCATTACCAAAGCAGAGTGAAATGGTTTAAGAAACAATACACCAATTACTCTCAGCTTATGCGCCATAGTTCTGGATTTGGGTGGGATCCCATCACAAAAAGATTCACTGCTGATGATGAAGTATGGGCAGATTATTTGAAGGTGAGCTTATTGCCTTTTCGTTTATTCTAATTTGGATTTATAATTACTTCAAATGTTTATCATCATATTGACAATTGTGTTTTTTTTTTTTTTCCTACTAGTCACATCCAACGCATGGGCACTTTCGGTCAGAAACTTTTCCAGACTATGAGGACTTGAAAATTGCAGTTGGAAATGGAACTGCAACTGGAATGGGCTCAATCAGTCTAGGTGATGATACAGATGCAACAACATTTGGAGAGGAGGAAAATGAATCTTGGGGAATTGGTGGCATAGATGGATTAGTTTTTGATCGAAATACTAACATGTTCGTACAAAGTGAAAATGAGTCATCACAACAACCCTCCCAAGGTACCAGTTTAGATGCTCCAGCTCCGCCACATAGCAGGACTCAAGGAAAACGGAGTAGAACTGACTATAAAATAATAGTGGCTCAAAAGGGGCTACTGGTCAGGCTGAGGTTCTAGAAAACTTATCAAGTGGCATTGGTAAAATTGTCACAAGTTTTGATAAAATTTGTGGCTTAATGGAGAAGAGAGAATCAAGAGAGAGTGACCTTTTGGATGCTATGAAGGAGACTCCAGGATTAACTGATGAAGCTTGCTTTATGGCTCTTGATTTGCTTAATACTAAAACAAAGCAAGATTTCTTCTTGAAGATGACTCCTGAACAACGACTTAATTGGATCACCTATAAACAAATGCAATAGGTTTGGGTGAATCTCCACTAGCGACACCTAATAAGCAATAGGCTATGTTCTGTTATTAATTTTAAGTTATGGAGTTTGATTTTATTTTGTTTCAATTGCAGCTTGTTTTGAATGATTTTAAACTTGTGTGTGATGGATTACAACTTATTTTTTTGTTTGAATATTTATGATATTTGATTTGCTTTTGAATGAATGTTAATATGAATAGTGACATTTTTATGTTTAGGTGCTTTCTCTATTAGCAATGTCTGAAATGGACATGTATGGAGCTGATGAAGAGGAAGAACAGTTTTACGAGGCTGTTAAGATATTATTAATGGCAATACAAGCAGTGGTTTATGTGTTATACGACCTTGTATTCAGCATACGTGGTGAACGTATTAGACGTCCACTGACTCGGCGACCAGTGACATCAAGTGGATACATATATATGCACAAAATATTAGACAGAGACCCTCAAATCTTTAGAGAGGTGTATAGAATGTATCCTGACGTTTTTCGAAAATTATGTAGCATCCTAAAAGTGAAAACACCTTTGCGAGATACAAGACACATTTGTGTTGAAGAAATGCTCGCAACCTTTCTACTTGTTGTCGGCCAAAACAATCGATACAGTGAAGCTCGGCTGATATTTGAGCGATCTCATTTCACTGTTAGCAAAAGTTTCAACAAAGTCTTGAAGGCCTTGAATACAATAGCACCGGAGTTTATGGCTAAACCTGAGTCCGTGCCACCCAACATAAGAGAAAGTACAAGGTTTTATCCTTACTTTAAGGTAAGCAATGCAACTTTTATGGATGGTTATTTATTTCATTGTACAGTAATGAAGATATTATTTCATTTTTCTTTTCAACTATTTTATATCTTTTTTCATTGTTTCAGGATTGCGTCGGAGCTATAGATGGCACACATATTCCAGCAACGGTAGTTGGACGTGAGGTTAGCAGATATCGAAATCGACATGGGAAGATATCACAAAATGTATTAGCAGCTTGTAACTTTGATTTACAGTTCACATATGTAATTAGTGGATGGGAGGGTTCCGCTCATGATTCAAAAGTATTGAATGATGCGATTTCTAGACGAAATGGACTCAAAGTGCCACCAGGTATAGTTTTACTTGCATAAAAAAAGTTCAGAACACTTATTACAATTTATGTCATATAACATGCTAATTGCATTTTTTTTTTATTATTAGGTAAATATTACTTAGGGGACTGCGGATTTCCAAATCGACGCCGGTTTTTAGCTCCATTTCGAGGTACTCGATATCATCTCAAAGATTTTGGTGGTGAAGGAAACCATCCTGTCAATGCAATTGAGTTATTCAATCTTCGTCATGCTTCCTTGAGGAATGTAATTGAGAGAATATTTGGAATATTTAAGTCGCGTTTCACAATCTTCAAATCAGCACCACCATTTTCATATAAGACACAAGCAGAGCTAGTTTTGGCTTGTGCAGGACTGCACAATTTTCTTCGACAGGAATGCCGTTCAGATGAATTTCCTCCCGAACCAGAAGAAGATCCGATAGACAATCACGAAGATAATTTTGAATGGGATGATTTTCAAACCCAAGATCAGCAGAGAGAAAATGCTAATGAATGGAGAATGAGTATTGCTACTCATATGTGGACAGATGCCCAACCAAATGCAACAATGAAAACAATAACAATGAAGAAAGTGAAAATGAAGGAGAAGAATAAATCATATCATTGTTTCAGAGACGTCTGCTTCTTTAGCATGAAACTTTTTTTTTTCCCGTCTCTTATTTTTGGTACCTTTTGGTTGATTATATTTGGAGATTTTTCCTTTATTTTCTTATACGTTTGTTTCATAACATTATTTGAGCTTCTCTGATTTCTACGCTAATGGACGTTAGTTAACATAGCTACTGCATCGTATTCTATTCTCTGACTCATAAACTAGCTTTTTTTCTTTCTTTCTTTTTTGTAAATATTGTGAAATCTATAGAAGTCATTCATATAAAGTCTGTAGATTTTTATAAATCAGTAAAAAGTCTATGCTAAAAGTCAATGGTTTTAAGAAATCAATAGAAGTCTATGAACTTTTTACAGAGTCCATGGACTTTTGAAAAAGTCTATCATTTAAAAAAAGTCCACATAAATCCAAATACAATACACCCCCCTAAGTACCTTATAACAAATATCAAGTACAGACTTTTAATCAAAAAAACCTTATAACAAATATCAAGCAGAGACTTTTAAATCAACGGTTGGATGACATGTTCAAATTTTAAAATATCAATTAAAGTTTAAAATACTCATCCAACTGTTAATTCAAAAGTCTTCACTTGATCTTTATCATAAGGTTTTCATGAAGGAGGATCTCCCTCCTTCATTACACTAATCACAAATAAACAGTCACCTCCATGTGAAATGGCTTTTAGGCCATCCCCCTAGCCCCGCGCTAAATTTTAGCCTTTGATAATCACTATTCATGGGCTAAATTTTAGACTCTGATAATCATTATTCATGCAAATAGTAAGAGCTATAATTTTGACCATCTCCAACCCTTAGGGCTATAAGTTTAAATATCATGTTACATTATTGTTTTTCATTATGTATTTCAAATATACAGTATTTTATAACTATGCTACTATTTCTACTATTATATAATTATTTTTCTAATCAAATCTTATTAATTTTTTTGATATGATTTTATAGTGCCATGTGCCACTTTGTAAGCAATTATTCGGATTCTTGATTAGATTTTATGTCCTCTTATTCGGTTATTCCAATGTCATCTTCTCAAAATTTTCATATAGAATTTTACGTGACCACGTGTCAAGATATAATTCCTCATCAAGATTTTTGACCAGATTTTATGTCCATGTGGCATATCTTATTTTTAGCTCTAAAACTCAATATAAGCTATGCTTTGGGTTCCATTCTTCACCATCTCAACCACTTCATCTTCAATCACTTTATTTCATAGAGATTTTAATTAAATTCTGCAATGAATTCCAATTAGGTTGCCAAGTGGGAGGAGATGACCACCAAAGAAGAGGAGGAGATGCAACAAAAAGAGGAGGAGGAAGAAGTTGATACAAGCCTCAGAATTGCAAATAAAAGGCGGATGATGGAAATTGGTGGGCTTATGAGCAACTTCATCAACAACCACAATGGGGTGGCTCAGTTCCAAGTCGCACTTACAAAAATCAACAACGTGGGTTAGCTAACCAAATGTTGTTTAATGACCACTTCGTGGATAATCTAGTGTTCAATGAGGTCGAGTTCAGATGTCGCTACAAAATGAAGTGCAAGGTTTTCCTTTGCATGCTAGACAATGTTCAGACAGCCAAACGCTACTTTAGGCAATCATATGATGACACTGGCCAACCCAGCTTCTCTCTCCATCAAAAACTAACATGCGCACTCCTTATGATTTTCAATGCATGCTCAGCAGATTCCTTAGATGAATCCTTTAGGATTCCTAAGTCAACTGCAATGGAGAACATGGGACAATTTTGTCGTACCATTGTCACAATCTACCAGGGACGTTACCTCCGGGCACCAAACTCAAATGATTTGGTTAGGCTTCTACAATGAGGTCTTGATGAGGGTTTCTTGGGATGATCGGGGTCATTAGATTGCATGCATTAGTGGTGGAAGAATTGTCCCACAGGGTGGTAGGGAAGCTTCAGCGGCAAAGCGAAAAAACTCACCATTGTTCTAGCAGCCGTGGCAAATTTTGACACATAGATATGGCATGCATTTTTTGGGATCCCAAGAGCGCAAAACGACATCACTGTTCTAGGGTGTTCACCATTATTTGATGCCCTAATAGCTGGTGAATCACGACATCTAGATTATGAAATCAATGGTAAACATCACAATATTGCTTATTATATTCCTGATGGTATTTATCCAAAATGGGCGACTCTTTTCCAATCAATTAGATGTCCTGTAACTGAAGAAGAAGTGAGACTAACTTGGCCACCGAAAGGATGTTGAAAGGGAATTTTCTCTTGTGGGTAGTATTATTTTAGAAAGAGAAATTTTCTAGGCTGAAATCTATTATGACTTAGTAGGGGTTTAATTAGGAGTTATTGCATGGAACAATTTTAGTGAGTCTAGAATTTATTAACGATTTTAGAATTTATGTTGTTTTTATGTTGTTATAGAAGGTTAAGAAAGAAAATGTTGGAATTAAATTTAGAATTTATGTTGTTATTAAAGGTTGAAGTGTTTTAATGGTGTCAGGACCCACCCCGTTATCTCACCCTGAGATTCGAGGTGGCCCTGTGGGGGCCACTTTTTGAGAAAATTCTACCGAAAATTCTGCAAAACTTCCCCTAAAAGTGGATTACCAAAAACCTGTTAATATAATAAACACTTCTAAATAATCACCCTCAAAACCCCTTGAGCCACCCTGCTCCCAAAACCAAACAACTCCACAATTTAGAGTAAATAAATTATCCAAGTATCTCAAATTACAACCAAGTCATAGGTTACAATATTAATACAACAGTCTCATGGTTATCAGAGCAGCCTAAAGCCAAAAGAACAACGATAAACAAGGTAGGTTAGCAAGTAACCTACGAAGGATAGATAGCAGCGGTGGTGCTAAGCCTCAACTCCTAAACCCGAACAGCTACACTGCGAACTGGGCATTTGAAATCAAAGGGCCTAGGGGAAGTATATAAAAATGTTAGCGTGAGTAGACAAAAATAAGTAATTATAAAGAAAAGGGATTTTTATGCTTTCCCACATTTATTTCTTTAAAAACTCGATGCATGCAACATCTAGATAAACATAATCCGATTGAAGCTCACTTCCATAAAACCGACTAGCCCCGCTAGTCACAAAACAAGTAATAAGGAAGGAAAGAGAAGCCGATACACAAGAAAAATAAAACCAACCCCGCTGGTTGAAAGAAATCGACTAGCCCCGCTAGTCAAGTAACAATAGGATATGGGGAAGAGAAAATCACCATACAACAAAGGAGCCTCCCAAGCTCTACCCTCGACTTCAACCCACAAACACAAAGTGAGGAGGAGTCTCAACTGCAACTCATGTGAGGAGGAGAACTAAACAAACAATATCGACCCAAGTATGGTGAATAAAAAAATTCAAAACCAAAAAATTCATAAATCCATAAAGGTTCCCCAAATTCCGGAAGAAAATAATATATTCCAATGACGTGGCCCCGCATGCCAAGATATTTTCAAATTTAGAACAAAATAAATCGGCAAATAAAGTAAAGTCTTAATCACTTAAAATAAAAGCGACGTCATAAAATCAAGGTAAGTGTCATAAATCAAACTCCACAATCTCAAACGTACTTGATAACATTGTACAATTTCTGGTTGAAGACCTATGGACGGCAAGAAATTATAGATACTTACAACAGCCTTTTCTCCAAGCATGAAAAGAAGAATAAAGTAAGTGAAAGACTTGTTTACCTACCTTGTAGACACGAGGGAAGCTTGTCCAATGTTTATGAGGATGTTACACACTCAACTTTAACAAAGTTGTCTCTGCAAGTATTCACTTATTGCATCAAAAGAAAGATTGATATGGATCAGTTTTTTAAATACCCAAAAATTTCTGCTGAGATAAAGATGGAGAGAAGAATTAGAAATGTATTGGAGATCAATGTAGGGAGTGGAGAGACTGGAGGAAATGTCGAAAGCAAAAATCCTTTTAATAAGTTGCTAGAAGAGGATGGACAAAGTGGTGCTGGAGATGGGAGTAGCGGAGAGAGTAGTGGCGGTGATTGTAGGAACAGTGATAGTGGCAGTAATGCGGCCATAAAAAGAATGATGTTTGTACAACTATTAAAGAAGCCACTATTATTAGTGGTGACAAAGTCCGCAAATTTACCTAGGTAGCCAAAAATGGCGGCATGAGTAGTGGTATTGGTGGGGGCAGTGGCAGGAGCAGTGATTTTGGTGGTGATGGCGGAGTAGGTACTGGTGTTGGAGTAGGTCCTTGTGTTGGAGTCCTCAACTGTGCCAAGGTCATCAGAGATGGCAGTAGAAGCAGTGATAGTGGTTGGTTGTGGCAGCGGAAATGACAGTTGTGGGAGTGGCTGATGCGCTGATGGAGATTCATAGGAGATCCAGTAGAACAAAATAGGCATAAAAAAAAAAATCGTTCTATTGTTCAAGAACTGAAGTTAAATGTTTTAATGTTCAATAACTGATTATGAAGCTTTTGCTGTTGAGTAATCTCGAATTTCAAAAAACAAGTAGGAAATCTTTAAGATTTGAGTTTCCTATTTTGGATGATTTTTATTATGAAGCCTTTGCTGTTCTTAGTGATCTTGAATCTCAAAAACACAAAGGAAAATCTTCAAAATAACAAACTCTTATCTTATTAACTTGAATTAGCTGTCAACGATAAAAGAAATCGGTAAAAAAATTAAATGCAAATCGTAAAACCTAAACATATAAGAAAAACATAATCATAGTTGATAACTTTAAATAGAAATAAGATAACTTTAAATAGAAATAAGATCTTGAAAATAAAACATGCATTAGTGCTATATGAATTTGATTAGAAACAAGATCTCGAAAACACAACATTCATTAGTGCTATATGAGTTGTTTCTCTTCCTTGACCCGAAGAGATAGGAAGAGAGAAAAGTGATAAGGGAACTGAGAAGAAAGGAGGAGTCCAGAAGCAAGAGAGGCAACATCCGCCACGTCTCCGGACAGTGACAAAGTAGTTGCTTAGAGGTACCACAGACAATGATTTATGTTGACACAATATACAAGCCATAAATTTCATCACATTTAACAAAGTAACAAATTATGTTTCATTCATAACCAACAACATGCATAATGAATATATTCGTACGATAATTAACATATCACAATTCACACAAAAATTAAAGAATTATGAAATATATATATATATATATATCATTGGAATAAGAACTCCTAAACCTTGAAGAAGAAGAAAAAAAGGTGAGTCAATCCTTGTTTTTGCTCCACAACAACAGTCCCTCCTTAGTTTGTGTCACCTGCTAAGGTACCAAAAACACTACTTTTTCCTTAAACTCACGATCGTAGAACAAAGAGATATAAGATTGTCTCTATCCTAATAGGATTTTATTTACATCAGCTTCCCCATTAAAACACTCGGATGGAAATAAATTGAAGTCCAAATTGAATTTCAATCTTTCCTTTCTCAACCTTTGATAAAAACGTTCATTCTAAATTTAATTCCAACATTTCCTTTCTTAACATGCTATAACAACATAAAAACGACATAAATTCTGAAATCCCAAATAAATTCTAAATCTCTAATAAATCTAGACTCGCTAAAATTGTTCCATGACAACTATCCTCTACGGTCGAGTCTCTCCACTGATCCCTACACTCTCCTCCCCCCCTAATTGCGAGCATGATCAGGTGTCCTGATTTCAATTTAGAAATCAAATTCTCATTTGAACGGGAACGGCAGTGGAATATCTCTGTGGAAAAAAATTTCGTTACTAAATATTGAAAATATAAATAGTAGCAGTGTTGTTCTTCACTCTCACTCACACTCTCTCTTGCTCATACCCTCCTTCATGGTCTCATTCTCACTTCCAAGCCAATAGACGACTCTTCGTTTTCCTTCACTCTTGCCATCAGCAACCTGTCCTCAAACTTAGATGGTATGATATCTCTCCTAAAATTACCGCTCTAGCTCAACATTTTGTTTATTTTTTTGTTTTTCATGTTATGCTTCTGGCTTGGTTTCGATATCTCAGAATCGAATTAGGATTTTGTTTGGCTTTTCTTACAGCTTTGCTAACTTGCTCAAACGCTGCAACGCTGCAACCCTTAAAGCGGAATTTCGCCACTCGTTTGAGCTTCGTGTTAGCTTTCTTTCATTTCATTTCTCTGTCTTTGCTTTGACTACAATGTTTGCTACTTTGCTTTCTTCAAATTAGAGAGTTTTGCTTTGTTATGCTTGTGTACTCTCTCCCTCTTTAATCTCATTTATGAAGTATCTCAGCAAGGATTGCTTGCTTTTGTTGCTACTTTAGTTGTTTATTTCCTGTATTTCTCATGAACAGCTATGATTGTTAATAGTCTGTATATGGTTTATTGATTTTAAACCCTGCATCAGATTGTAGTTAAGAGTAAGTAGGGCATCGTTCTAAGCTGGAAATTGGGGTATACTTCCTGTCAAAAACGTTAAACAAATTAGTATTATTCACAAAGTATGAAACAAAAATAAAACAAAGTATAAGTATATATTTATGGAAATTACAAGATAAGGGATTTATGAGAGTTTGTATTCTAATCTAATTATCTAACCTAACTTTTATAAGTGATCAAACAAATCTGAATCAAAGTAGAAGTAGATGAATGAAGAAGATGTAAGATGTAGTTATCAATCATTAACACAAAAACAGAATATCAAATTATAAATCACGAATCAAGATATGATGAAGATAGAAATCAATCAAGAACAGAGATGAACGCATAAAAAGTTCTTATTACTTCCCTCAATTAAATTAACTAGATGAACGCATCATAGTTAACCCTATTAAACATGCAATGCTAGTCATAGAACGCTACTTACTAACAAAATATATTTAACACATAAAGATCAATGAAAGTTTGATTGATTTAAGCCAAACACACAAGTTAGAACGTTAATCAAGCATGCAAAACTCATTGTTGATTCACCTAAGGAACTATATGTTTTCCACTTAAGCAATTAAGACCTAGAACGCTAGCAAATCTTAATTTAAAATCATATATATGCAATTCCTAATTGTTTCGAACTAACTAAGATAAACATATAAAAGGTGGGATATATGCAAATCCTAATTGTTTCGAACCAACTAAGATAAACATATAAAAGGTGGGATTGAAGCACAAAATCAAGAAACAATCATCAACATATTATGAAATTGCAATTAACAATCTAAAAATCCTAAAACGTTTATCATACTTCATGGTTATAGAAAACGAAGATGGTCAAAATCTGTGTGTTTGTGGATTTCATCATCCTCACTTTTGATTTCTTACCGGCTTCAAATTCTTCCTGAACCTCAAGATAAGGAGGAAGACTAAAACTCACAGTTGCCAAACAAGTCTGAACTTCATAATCATCTAAGTAAGAGAATTGGTTGGCTAAAATGACTACTTGAACCGCATTTTTAAAGGCAAGAAACACATGAAGTTCATGGTTATGTGTGTTTGCGTATCATTTGAACTTCAATGAGATACTGTGAAGGTGCGCACACATGCAAATAAAGGTTTATGACCAATCATGAAACCACCTGAGATCTAAGTCCATGCAATAAACTAAATGACTAACTTGAGAGAAATTTCATAAAACCAAGCTCTCAAAGTATTGGTCACATGGCCGAGTTTTCAAGTGTCGGGCAAGTTGTCAAGTGTTGGGTGAGTATTTTAAATTTTAATGCCTTGAACAAGTTTTCAAGTGTATGCCAAGTTTTTTAAATTGTGGATGTGTCGGCTAAGTTTTCAAACATTGGATATCTAGACTAAATCTTTAGTCTTCGACAACCCGGCCAACCAAATTTCTCAAATCTTGGATGTCTCGGCTAAGTTCTCTAGTTTTGGATGTCTCGACCGAATTTTCAAGTTCTGCATGTCTCGACCGAGGATCTCGATCACATGATCGAGTTGTCTTAAGACATTCTACTTTTATTTAAGTCTTATAACCATTTGGCTTCAAAGCCAATGCTTATGAGACTAAAAGGGCTATGTTTGCACCTGTTTTTTGCAAGTCGACATAGTAAGCTCTCGTTGGATGAGAGAAAGTTTTGGCTGAGATTAAGTAAGGGCCAAGAATGAAGTCACTCGATCATTTGGCCAAGAATGAAATTAATTAGTCATTCACCCAAGATGAGAAAATCAGCCAAATAAGCATTGGGTCGAAGAAGAATATAAAGTTTAGATCGTACAATCGAAATGAAGGTGTTGGTCACCCACTATTAGCCGGTTGGCCAGCTGGAGAGGTAATGATTTAACAAATTTTTGTTTTCTTTTTTCCTATATAGTTACATTGATGCTTGTTTGATGACTTCTTAGTGCAGTTTTTTTTGTTTATTTAGTTACTTTTGTTGTATTAGCCGAGTTTTCAGCTCTTTTATTTCTCTTTAGTGAGTTTGTTATATAGTTGTGTTGTAGCTGTGAGTTGGGCTTGATGGCCGCCTCTGTTTTCTCTTTGAAGCTCTTGGTTTTGCCTTTGTGATCCAAACCCTACTTTGGTTTACTACATGTTTATATCAGTCCAAAGAAAAAGGAAAAAGTGCGTTAACACTATTTCTCTTACAGGTTGGTCAAATGTATGAGTTATGGGTCATCGAGAACAAACCTGGACAGCAATATGATTTAATGACCGTTACGTTGATGGATTATGGACTAATTGAACGGCCGGATATATGGTTACAGCCTGAACTTGTTTCGAATCACCAACTGAATTAGTGTAAAATTATGGAATCAATAAAAAAAAGTACATAAATTTTATATGAAAACTCCCAAAAGAGCTAAGAATAGTTGGATGAATACTTTTAAAAGCATAAAGAGAAACATGGAGAGAGGATTGGCAGAAGTATGAAGAAAAGTCCATGGAGAGAAAGAGAAAGTCCGAGGAAGAATATCAAGCATGACAAAATACATATATGATTTCAATGATATCTCATCCACCTCATCCATTCATCCAATACGATGAGGAAATTTTTAGTTTAGTTGTAGAAGATGAAACCAGCCCAGAAGCTCCGCAACTGGCTGAATTATAGATAGAGCCCAAAATTAGTTATTCAATTGCACTCGAAGAAGTTGACAATCATGTGGTTGAGTACATAGACAAATTGGTTGAAGAAATTGAACTTTTTGTCATGATTGTTAGAGACAAAGTTTACCTAGAAAAATCATAATCAGCAAAATTTGAGGTAAAAGATGAAGTTTGTGATTCAAGTACATGTCCGAAGGTTGAAATATCGGCTTACATGGTGGCTGAAAATCAAGAACATACTACAGGTGATTTGAGTATAATGCTTCGTGACCTCCAAAATCATGAACCGAATGCAGAAAACAAAGAAACTTCTGAGTTCGAAATAAAGCATCGTTGGCCACCACCATAACGGCCACAAGGATTTTTACATTTTGTTTTCTTACTTTAGTTTCGGCAAAAATGAATAAAAAATATTTAAAAAAAAGGTTGAGTTAATAGGAGTGCAGATTTTACTTCTATATTTATTATCGGCCAACATAAACTAAACTCGGCCGAGTCAGCTAACAAAGTTGGTTGGCTAAAGTAAAAAGAATATCTCAGCCCAATTAGCTAAGAGATTTTGTGGCTGAAGTAAAAAAATAATTGTCAGTCGAGTTGACGAAGAATTTGTTTAGCTGGAAAAAAAAAAATGTCGGCCAAGTTAAACCAACAATTTTGTTGGCGGAAGTAAAAAACATTGTCAGCCAAGCTATCCAATAGTTTGGTTGGTTGAAGTACTTTAGAAGTCAGTTGAGTCCACCAAAGAAGTCTTTAGTTTACAAAGATGGTCAAAATCTATGTGCTTGTGGATTTTATCATCCTCACTTCTGATTTCTTGCCGGCTTCAAATTCTTTTTTAGCCTCGAGATAATGAGGAAGACTAAAACTCACAGTAGACAAGCAAGTCTGAACTTCATAATCATCCAAGTAAGAAAATTGGTTGGTTTGAAATGAGTATCTCAACCGCATTTTTAAAGACAAAAACACATAAAGCTTATGGTTGTGTGTGTTTGGGTATCATTTGAACTTTAGTGAGATACTGTGAAGGTATGCACACATGCAAATAAAGGGTTATGACCAATCATGAAACCACCCATGATCCAAGTTCATGCAATAAACTAAGTGACTCTAAGTGACTAACTTGAGAGAGATTTCATAAAACCAAGCTCTCAAAGTATTGGTCACATGACCGATTTTTTAAGTGTAGGGCAAGTTGTCAAGTGTTGGGGGAGTATTTTAAATTGTAGATGTCTCAATTGATTTTCATGTGTAGGCAAAGTTTTTCAAATTGTGGATGTCTCGGCCAAGTTTTCAAACATTGGATGTCTTGACTGAGTTATTAAGTCTTCGACAACCCGACCGACTAAATTTCTCAAATCTTGGATGTCTTGGCCAAGTTCTCAAGTTTTGGATGTCTCAGTCGAATTTTCAAGTTCTGCATGTCTTAATTGAGTTGTCTTAAGGCATTCTACTTTTATTTAAGTCTCATAACCACTTGGCTTCAAAGCCAATGCTCATGAGACTAAGGGGGCTATGTTTGCACTTGTTTTTTGCACGTTGATCTACTAAGCTCTCGCTGTTGGATGAGAGAAAGTTTTGGCTGAAATTAAGTAAGAGCCAAGAATGAAGTCACTCGATCATTTGGCCGAGAATGAAATTAATTGGTCATCCTGCCTATATGAGAAAATAAGCCAAATAAGCATGGGTCGACGGAGAATATAAAGTTTATTTCGTACGACCGAAATGAAGGTATTGACCGAAATCAGAGTCACTCGACCAAGATTAAAATTTTGAGTCATCAACATATATTAAAGTTCTGAATCCTATGACATGAGTCGTACAACTGAGATAAATACATCATTCAATCACTGAGCTGAGGTTTGAGAATTTGAGTCGAACGACTCAAAAGATGATGAAAGTGGATCACACACTTACATGGTTGGGAAATCCAAGTTCAAATGAGTGACTACGCAGACAGGCCGAGAAAGAGTTTAAATGTGCTCGGCCAAGCCCAATTGACAAATATCGGTCGATGAGTCGGTTCAAGGAAGAAATCCTCACAAAGAAAGAGTCCAAGTCAATTAGGGATTTCAATGATGAAGATTTCAGATATCAGCCAAATCATAACATTTATGGAAGAATTAATCCAAAAAAGAAGTTGAATCATGCTTAAATTCCACATCTTAGAGACCAAGTTAGCCTAACTTTAGATATGCAAATATAGGATTTTTAAAGAATGACGTGAGTTGGCACGCCCGAGTATCAAGAAGGATCATTGGACCACAAATCCCTAAGCCCTCAGTTCGGCAGAGACGATTTTGAGACACAAAGTTGGTGAGAAGTTAACGCATAAGGAAATACTTGTTGCACTCTTTATCGATTGGAGTCTCGCTGATATAAATATGTTACTAGGAAGGTTAGAGGAAGACACAAAAAATAAGATACAAGGTGACACGGTGGTGGACTGTAACAAGCGCACTAGTATGTATAAAGAGGTGAATGACGAAGAATTCATGAGATTTCCACTAAGGAAGTCACTGCACGAGGACCTATTTGATGTTATGGTGGATATGAGAAGGTTGAAAGATGATATGACGGTTATTTAGATATTATAACCGTAATACCACACAAAGTCAAGGACATAATAAATGGCACGGGTTGCTGGCGAAATCCTTCTTGAAGGTGAAGGAAGACTGTGTTGCAGAGATAAGAAAAGAGTAGAGATTAATGTGGATCAACAGTTAGAAGACGGAGAAATGACAAAATCTGGAGAAAGTTTATAGGGCAATGGGGTGTGTAGTAGAGAAAGGAAGAGAATGCGACATCAACATACGTTGCATGGGATCAACACAGATTGCGAGAAAACAAGTAATATATAGTGTGAAGTTTGATGTAGATATGAAATGAATCTGACATAGAATATGAATAATAATGTCCATACTCCATATTAATAATAACTATTAAAAAAAAATATTAAGTAATTGGCCAAAGAAAGTGGGTGATACAAAATTGGGTTCATAAGTGGGATTGTGGAGGCCATGTGTATTTTATAAAAGTAAGAAACTCACAATATATGTCTACAGTTCGCTGTTACAAATACGGTTGGCAAGTTGGTTAGTTGACTATAGTGTCAATAGAGTGTAAGAGCAACTAGTTTGGTGAAACAGTCGTCATGAATGGGAGGTGAAAGAAGAATTAGTACATGTAGTTTGGCTTTGCAGGGTCATAGAGTGATGCTTGAAGCACTTCATGGCCATGGACAAGTGCTTGGATCCGACTTGCAAGCAGTCCAACATGAATACAATGTCAGATATAG
This sequence comes from Rosa lucieae, assembly GCA_024704745.1. Lineage (NCBI taxonomy): Eukaryota > Viridiplantae > Streptophyta > Magnoliopsida > Rosales > Rosaceae > Rosa > Rosa lucieae. Next base: position 20,496,833 of record CM045492.1, read on the forward strand.
AAAATCTTTGGGAAAAAAGGCAGCAACACAGATAAAGGTGTGAATCGATCTCATGCGTGCACTCTAGGTGATTACAGAAGTGATAAATATAACTACACCAAGTGCATAATGGGATATCAGTGGATGGAAAAGGAAACTATTGGGTACATGGGAAGATTATTGACGATCCATACTGACTGAAAGTGCAATTACAAGATTTGTTGGGGTTGGGATTATAGACTTTGTTTTTTTTGGGGGGGGGGGGGGAAGGCGTTGACAACAGATGAAATAAGGTTAGTAGCAAAACATATGTTTCCTTTCAATCTTTATCTATAAGTAGATGGATAACTTAAAGTGTACATGTCGGGCTAGAAGATTGAAATGGATGATAGTCATTCTGGAGGAAGGGTGAATATTTAAGAGAATCTTATTATAGGTGAAGTTCTTCATGAGTTATTGTTTGATCCACTTTTCTTTCTGTGATGGTGAGGCTAGTTTCATCCTCTAGTTAGTAGGAAAAATGTTACCGGTATGAAATTAAGAGGATCAAAAAATTCAAACCAAATCATACCCTACACTCACTATGCTAAAAGTTATGATATTTGTAAAATAAATCATTTTACAGAGCAAAACCCAATAATTAAATTACTTCAATCATTCTGAATCATCTCGATTTGTAATCGAATGCCAAAAGGGTAGGATATTTTTGGAAAATTGCCATCAGCCAACTCAACCATAAAATAGTCCACCAAATTCATGATGTGAGGTTAAACTTTCCTGATAAAATAATCTCAAAAATTATACAAGAAGTAGTTACTACTAATAAAAAACATATGAAGTAAACAAATGGGTTCAAATTGCAGAAATCACTACAAACCCAATTCAAGCTGAAAACCAACTTCATCAAAATAAATGATTTTTGCTATCATTTTCTTAACTCACTCCATTTCAAATAATACCGCACAATCAAACACCATTCTCAACAGACATATCAAAACCAAACATAAAACACCACGACAAATTCTAACTCCATTGACATGCACAAAAACTGCAACAAAAAGTAGCCCTTTGTTTTTCTTCATGCACACAAAAGTTTAAAAATTTACCTGAACAAATGTGTATTCTTTTGTACTCCATTGAATATATGAGAATTGTCTTCTCTTCCAGCTAAAATCAAACTGAATAACAATAATCAAAATCAATTTGGATAACAAGAATGAGAGAGAGACAGAGAGCAGTCGGAGCTAATTAGGCTGATTGATGCAGCGGATCATCAGGATCAGTTTTTCTCTGTGCTTTTAATGAGTTGTTAAGGGGATGAGATAACGCGAAAGGCAAAGATATTTATGAGGCGAATGACTTCCATATGAAGCTGGGTGGGGAGATATTTTCACTGCGAAAACACCATTAACCCTTGCTGCTTTCATCACGACGGAACTTGAATTACAGTTTACGTCTCATTAACAGCCAACAAAAAGTAACCAATTTATGTGGATGATAACTGCCCACGAAAGTGGGGCCCCTTTGGTTCATCGCAGCCTATTCCATTTTCTAAATAACAAGTTTTTCAGGGAAAAGAAAATGTAGGAGAGGGAAGAAATGATTTTTTCCCAAAATGAAAAAGGAGAGCCATATAGGGGGAGTGGTATAGCTTTAGTATCCATTGGAAGGAAAGACAATATAGACCTGTTTGTGCTGGATTTCAGTTATTGGCCTAGATAGATACTATGGCTACTGCTCTATTGCTGCCGTCACGCATCTGTTTCCCTTTGGATCCCTCATGTTCCCAATTCCAAAGCCCTAACCTTAATCCCTCCTTCCCTCTCCGCCGTCGCTCTAACCATACTCATAGGCTCACTCTCACACTCGTCTCTTCTGCCCACACTCTCACTCCGCCGGAGCCGCCGCCGCCTCCTACTTCCACCACCGTCCCTCACACCTTGCTTCGGTTCGCCGCCTCCGCCGCCCTCCTTCTCGGGATTGGGCTCGGATGCTGCGTCGCCTCCGCCCGCTCTTCTCCTCTAGCCCAGCCTCTGCCGGTGCTACAGGATCAAGGTGGTGATTCCGGCTGATTGAATTCTCTTTTTTATCAATAATTTCCGATTGGCGTAACTGTAATCTCGAATTTTCGATGAACACAGCTACGGATGATGACAATGTAGAAGCGGCGTTTGGAACTTGGAAGTCCAAGACATTCGCTTTGACTGTGCCCTTGACAGTTGCAGCTCTACGCGGCTCTGTACCTCCTTCATGGATTAGGGTCTGCCCCCACATTTTGTTTTCTGAGTTTCGGTGTGTATCTCTTTACTTCACTAAGCACATTGTGTGTTTTGTTTCCGGACGAGTAGGATTTTATGCAGTCTCAAGGAAAAAGATCAAAGCTTCAACTCAAGTCTCATGCAAGTCTCGAGAGCGTGTTTTCGGATCTCTCAAGAGACTTGAGCAAAGGCGATGTTCGGCCTTCTTCTGTTGCGGCTGCTGATGTAGTTAGTATTGGGGACTCTTGGCTCAGTCATGCCATTAACAAGGGTCTAATTGAGCCAATTCAAGGGGTAGAAGACCAGGATTGGTATAAAGGATTGAGTGACAGATGGAAAGTAAGAACACAACTGCTCTTCCATAACATGTTTCTTCCCCATCCCAGAAAGCTTAACTTATGCTAAATGTCCAAATTATTAAGGGTCATAGATCACTTTGGCATGCAACACTAGTGCTCGTGTTCACAAGTCGGAGGAATAAGTATATTAGTGGCATCAACGTAATGGAATATATGATTAGCTTTGCTGTATGAGTTTCCTAGACTATAGGCCCCAAAAACTACATGAACGATATATATATATATTTTTTGCTGCATCTGCTTATGAAGAGAGGGTATGTAACCTTTTGATTTTTATCACTGATGTATATGTTTCCTATATTATGTGTTTTAAGGTGTTCCTGAGATTATGTTGTGTAACCAGAAACTAAGGAAATGAACCATAAGCATGTAGATAAATATTGAGAAAAGTCCTGCTTAAATGTTTCACATGGCATGCCAGACATCGCAATCAATGGTTGTTAGGCGGTGTGGTTGTTTCACTATTGAGCATATTTCTGTAGTGGGAGTCAATGGTGTGGTATGCATCCAATGTTTTTCAAGATCAATTAACTCTGTGAGCTGTTTGAGTTTGGATGCATACTTTTACTCAGCTGTTTAAAGCTTTGGCTTGCATCTGTTGTACTTTTTGAAATGTTGATGTCTTTTTTTGTTTGTCTAGGGTTTTTTGGTGGTGTTTTACTTTTACTAAAAAAGTCTCAGGTATATCTACGCAGGAACTCTGAGGGAAGAATTGACCCTGATGGTAAAATATGGGCTGCTCCATATCGGTGGGGCTGCATGGTGATAGCATACAAAAAAACTAAATTTAGAAAGCATAACTTGGCTCCAATATCGGTAAGTTGTCTAATCTGCCATTTTATGATAGGTTACTTATTTGATTAAGACTAGTTTTAGTATGAGTATCATTACTCTTTGCTCAAAACTTCATTTGGATCAAATAGTTTACTAAGGAGATTGGACAAATATTATGAAAGAAGTTGGAACACAAATTCAACAGATAATATAGGGACTTGCAAGATTACCTGCTGGGTTTTTCTTAATTTAGCTGAAACCCTAAGTTAAGATGTGAATCCTTGGGTTTTATTTGTACCAGGCATATTTTTCTTTTTATGAAATGATTTTGTTCACTGTTTTTTTTTTTATTTTTTAATTATCTTCTTTGCCACAGGACTGGGCAGATTTATGGCGACCTGAACTTGCAGGAAGGATTTCAATGGTTGATTCTTCTAGAGAAGTTATCGGTGCAGTTCTGAAGCATATGGGAACCTCCTACAACACGCAAGATATCCATTTGCAAGTTGATGGTGGGAAAGATGCTGTAAGGCAAAATCTGGCTTTACTTGGAAAACAGGTATTGATTTTGTATCCCTTTCTAAAGGATCCTCAATAGAACACACAGGCTAACATATACATTCATATTTGTGATCTCAAGGTTGAGAAAGAGATGATGATCTTGACTCCTCCAGTTGAACCATACAATACAAGTCCTTTCCATCATTTCTATGACTAATATATATCCTTTCCTTGGTCAAATTGATAAAAGATAAGCCAACGATAATTGTGTGGTCAAACTGTGCAAACAAATGCAGTCTGTCGGATGAAACTGGAATGAGAATGATGATAGTGGAAGGCTAAATGGTGTCTGATTTGCTGAGGAATAATCCTTTTAAGGGAACTAAAGAATGAATGGTTCCGATCATTGGATTGCATCTCGGAAAGGGGAGATGTGCAAAAAATGGCACATGAGTCCTATTTAGAACAGGCGTTGATAAACACTCATATAACCATAAGTAGTAGATCCCTTCCATTTGTTCATTTTGTCATGGACTCTTGCGTTTTCAAAGCATAAAGATGTGCAAACTTGGGAATCACCTGTACTAAATTACCTCCCAAAAACATGTCAGATATCTGGCAAGAGAGTAATGCCGTATTATTCGTGCTTGCTGCTTTTAGGCATGGCTGGCCTTACTTCTAGCTTGATATGGTGTGTTGCCATGACTCGATAATTATTTCTTATATTTCACCCTATTGTAGTTGCAGACTTCACCTTTCTAACTAAGGCATTGGATTTGTTCTACCTTTAGAGCTTTAGGGGTGAAGCATTTGCAAATATGCCGTGATCCTATTATTCCATGAACACATCAAGTCTAGCCAAGTATGTGACGGCTCGCTAATTAGAGAACAGCTCTCCTTCCGACTCTTTGGTATAATTTTTTTTTTTTTTTTTTTTATAGGTCTTGTTGTGTTTTTCACAAAACATCGACTATTGGAATTGGTTCTCCAAAAACCACCCGCTGAGTATCTCCTCTGGTTTCTTGTGTATGGCACACTCATGGAGTGGGACATTCCAAATGTATAGTTAGTTCAGAGATTAAATATATCATAAACCGACTGTTTTGAGTGAATATCGAAGAGCTTATAATATAATTTAGGAGATGTGGGGGGGCATCAGTTTTGAATTGGCATGAGTATATTATTATTATCATTGTGGCTTGCAAACTTTGATTATTCATGTGAGTAGAAAATGAATACTTGCAGAATGGTCTCGATGGTGGACATTATGAATTACCAACTGTTGAATCATGTCCTAATTAAAATGCTTGTTGGTTTTATGTAGGTCCAACTATTTGACAGTGTACACTATTTGAAAGCATTTGCGGTTGGAGATGTGTGGGTGGCTGTCGGGTGGAGCAGTGATGTTCTTCCTGTTGCCAAACGCATGTCTGATGTTGCAGTAATTGTTCCGAAATCTGGAACTAGTATATGGGCAGATATGTGGGTACGTTCTGCATCATGTTGTGTTACTGAGATATTTGCTTTCTTCTCTTGCTTTCTTCTCCTAGATGTCATGTTACATATTCCTTTTTCTTTTTCTTTTTTTCCTAGGCAACCCCTGCTGTCTCTCGACTTGAAACAAATCGAATTGGGGGGCGAGTTAGAGGGCCATCTCCACTCATCCATCAGTGGATAGACTTCTGCTTGCAAACTGCTAGAGCACTCCCTTTTAAGCAGGAGGTAATCCCAGGCGCCTCCCCCTCTGCACTTGATAGTGCCCCGGCTGAAAATTTAGAAGAGTTCACCAAGGGTAAGCCAAGACTGGATACAAACCTCATTGTGGGAGTACCGCCACCTGAGATTTTGGCAAGGTGTGAGTTTTTGGAGCCATTATCTGACTCCACACTATCAGATTATCAATCGCTAATAGATAGTATGCAGAAATCTAAACATGGTTTGGTCCCTAGTATAAATTACAATATCTTATCATTGATTCAAAATTTGTGGTTGAAGCTGCATTCAAATAATAACAAGAGCTTGAAGCAAGTTTAGAAGTGGTCTTTTATGAGAATTAATCGCTCTGTTTGTATTATACCATGGGAACAGAACGTCATGGAGATTTCTGCAGAGAATTATCTGCAACTAGAGGAAACTTTTGGCATGTATACTTGGACAGATTATTGATCCTAAGATTATAATCTAAAATATGAGCATAGTTCCAGAATGGATGGTATTATTCTTTTTACAGTTATATCATGATTAGTCCCTTAGCTCAACAGAACACTCGGAAGTGGTCCTGGACTCGGAAGAACATCAAGCTAATACTACTGTCAACAATCTTGTCTGTGATACATTAGAATAGAACTTGTGTGGTGTGAAACACGAGTCACTTTTTTGGGTCTATTCAGCCCGAATCCAACGTTGACTTGGGGTTGACTACTCTTTGACAAAGATCAATCAAATTTCCCTCACTATGCAGAAGTGCAACCACTACTGGTTTACGTCTACAATAACATGAATTCATTGGCCAATTGATGATTGAATGGAGAGGAAGAGAACTGGTTGAGCATGATATTCTTTGGAAGCCAAACTCATGGTGTTTCTACATTTTATCGAAGGGATCGATAGACAATTTTCGGTAGACCACAATCACACACGCAGAGAGAATATAGAGGCGCGATATATAGTGGTTCACTTAGCTCAATGTGAGGCTAAGCTAGCTGGACTACGTCCACTTTAGTATAGCGATCACTATAGAGGTAAAGATATTGCGAGTGGTAACATTTTATGGTAAGGGTGAGCTCCTAATATAATGGTGGAGGCCGCTTATACAAGTAGGCTAGTTAGGGGTACTTATTACAAGTATGTTGTTATTCTATCTATCTATGGGGTTGGGAGCTCCTTATTGATGCTCTCATCCATATATTTGCTATGATAACGAAACGGAGGAGCTGGTAGTAACAACGAGCAGCAAAAATATATTGTAGGGTAAGTCCGCACCTACTGGTGTTTGCTTGCTTGACATGTAGGGTTGGTCACTTGGTATAGTGTGTGTTCATGTCAGATAGGATGGATCTTTTTCTGAGTAAGGGATGGCTGCAAAATTTGAGGGCACAAGAGGATAGAAGACAAGAACTCAAGAGGAAACAACCCAAAAGAGCACTCAATACATTCGTTTTCCATTAGATTTGCATGTAAAGAAGATGGCCTGAAATCCCCCACCGACATATGCAGTGCGTAACCCACGCATCCATTTTCAATAGAAAATATATCTTACAAAAACGATGAAAAAGTCCCAAACTTTTTAAATTTAACTAGAATACCAATTTACTTGAGTTAGGTACTTGCGGTAACAAAGTCAAGCACCTTTCTTTAAAATCATAATACTGTTGCCATAGTTCAGCTAATTAATTTGAAATTGATGTTTTTAACATCAGAGGCTGCATACCTCAAGAACTACTAGATTTTCGCATAAAAACTAGATTTAGCTACTCCCATACCCTGAAACTTTTGCTGACTCCTCTTTTACTCTCCAGATTGCTTCCACTTCATCAGTCCGGAACCGTTGCGTGAAAGTTGATTCCTCCAACGGGGTTGATGTTCCATGAGCAAAAGCAAGAAGACCAGTATAAGCAATCATTGCCCCATTATCAATACAATACCTATCATCAGTTGCAAACAATCTTCCACCCCGTTCAGCACACATGGTTTTCATCATCTCTTGCAGGCGCTCATTGCAACCCACACCACCAACAATAAGTACATCTCTCTTGTCACAATGTGCCATTGCACGTTCTGTTATCTCAACAAGCATTGCGAACACATTTTCCTGTGCCATCGTAAAAAAGAAAAAATGCAGAAAGTACATCATTATTATTGCTAGTGTTCTTGCTCTGAATGCTTTGCTAAGTCGTATAACTAAACTGGAAGTTCTTAAACAATTCTGTGTCTCTTTCTGTTAAGTTGGTATAACTAAACTGTATGTTCTCAATGAAAATAGCATTGATTACACATACCTGTAGTGAGTAGCACAGGTCTGCAGGGGTGCACTCGTCATTTTTTAATTTCTCCACAGCAGTGGCTTCAATGTAGCTCAGAATTCCACTAAAAGACACATCCATCCCTTTGACAGCATAAGGAAGGTCTATAAACTGTTCTCCTTTCTTTGCAAGCTGGGAGGGGAAGGGAATCACAGAAATCATGATGGAAGCACTTCCCACAAAAGTTCAACTCAATCACTCAGCAACGAATGAGCAGTTACATATACTTCTTCAGAAACCTTAAACGAATATGATAAAGACAGATAGGGCACTGAAAGTTGAAGGCATCAAGTTTTACTGAAAATTACGACCCACTAAGAGTAGAGACTGATAAAACTGAAAATTTTCAATAACGAATTTGGAATTATACATGTCAGAAATATAATCTGCTATTCAACTATGATGGATCTAACATTCCAAATGAACCATATACGAAAGGCAGGTTAACCGCCATAATGTATTACATAGAAATTATGTAAGCAGGATCCTAGATTTTAGAAATTAGACAAAGTACAGAAAGTATAATTAAAAATCTCACAATGCAAGCCCAAATCAAGATGGAAAACTCTTTTTAAATACAATTTAACAAGATTCCTCAGAATAAGAATTTTTTTTTTTAAAAGGCAATTCAACCTCAATATACAATGAAATGAAACATGCAACATTGATATACCTGCTCAATGTTATATCCGGGGGCTGGATCATTGGAGAGTTCTAATACCCTAGCAAACCGATCCAAGCAATTTCCAACAGCAATATCAATGGTCTCTCCAAAGATTCGATACCTTCCTTCACTATATGCAATTACCTGTGTGTTCCCACCACTTACATACAACACAACAGGATCATCCGCACCAGTCACAATCCTTCCCATCTCAATATGAGCAACACAATGATTGACTGCAACAATGGGCTTCTTCCACAGCTGTGAAAGAACCCTAACAACAATGGCAGCAACTTGAAGTGGTGCTCCCATTCCAGGACCCTTGGTGTAACAAAGGCAATCGATCTCTTGAGGGGTTACTTTTGCAGTTTCCAAAGCAGATTTAATTAATGGCAGAATGTATTGGAGATGGTGTTGTGCAGTTTCACGGGGAAGGAAACCTTGGCCAGGAGGGGTAATGTATGTGTGGCGTGGGTTTGACAAAATTGTGCCATCTAAGGTCACAACGCCAACACCGATCTTGTTTGCTGAACCCTCAAACCCTAGAGCAATCTGTTTCTTCATTATTGTAGAAGAATTCATGCACACCTAGCAATTGATTCAGAATTAAATTACAACAAGGCCCAACTGGCACAATTCATGACATTCTCTCAAGCATATGAAATTTATTCCCAAATAGTGACTCTGAACTTCTCAACTTGATATAACTAGCAGCGGTGCCCGCGCTTTGCTGCGGGATGTGCATTGCAACCACGAAACATACTTAAAGTTTAGGCAGGTCTGTCTCTGAATTGAAGGCTTCCATTTACTACATAGTGCCTTTTCCTAGTCCCTCTTGTTGATCCCCTTTAATTGTTAGTATAGAATTAATCTTAGAAGGACAGAGAATATAAACTAAGATAGCCTATTTGTTGGCAGCTGCTATTGATATTGGAAACTTTGATAAGATCTCAAAGATAGGACATCATCTAATTCATCTTTTGTTTTAGATGAACAGCTTAGCATGAAAATTCATTCAAAGAGTACATAACCATTACAATTTTCCCTGTTATTACCCACAGAATTTTCTTGAAAAAAAAATGTAACTGAGAAGCAAAAGACACAAAATATTTATACTCTCTGATGAAAAAAGCCGGAAAGAATCATGAAAATCAAACCAGGAATGTTGAGGAAACATTGGTTTTTGGGAGCCATTAACAATACAGAAAATAGCAAATGGTCTGGATTGCCATACCTAGAATTGACAACCCTTGCTTTTCAGATCCTCAGACTTTTGCTGCAAAAGCAATATAAGGAAAAACATGAATCAGAAACCAAGTAAAGGTAGGAGGAAAGTTTTACAAATTAAAGGAAGGATTTCCACTTTATAAAACGAAACACTTATTGAAGAATTTTATTACTAATTGTACGAAAATAACATTATAGACAAAAAAAACCACTAACGATGTTTTGTAACAGTACACTAAGAATTCCTACAAAGCAAAAAACACACACCCGATCCCTCTATGGATCGTTCTTTGATATCTCTCTGGATCACTCTCTATGAGCAGAAAAGCGATGAGAATTAGCTTAGAACAAAAGGCAGTTAATTGGTTGAACCTCAGCAACACCAGCATAAGAAATATCAACTTTGGAGGAGCTATATATTTTATGATGTATTGTGGTTTCTATACATGCATCAGTTATAGCAGCAACTATGCTAGTAGCAAATATAAGCAAGCAGAAGTACAAAAGAAAATTGAAAGTAACGTCCACGGTCTTTAATCAATCTTTTCTTAGTACAGTATAATTTAGTACAGCTATATCTTTATCGTTCTTTCAACATACACCCTTTAACCCCATTTCATGAACCTATCTTTAACTAATTAACTACCCTTGTCCCAACCATTTCAGATAATTGAGTATTGCTTTGAAAAAGTCCAAATTGGAAAACAAAATAAGGGAAGCCAACTGAATCAAAGTCCAAGTCATATCTATGTCGAACCAAATTTGAATATCATTTATGTCCTCATGACTGAAATTTATATCCAAAAAAAAAGAGAGAAAGAACAATAGCTAACTGGGAAAAATGTTGAAATTGTGTACAATCTTGGTTGTAGTAACTTCAAAAACCCAAGATTCTAAACCCTATATAATTTTATTCTATATTGTGGCTGATGTAGTAAAGCATGACGCCAAAACCCCCATTAAAAACAGAATAGTGAAAGACTGAAAGCCAAATAGGAGACGGAGCATTTCCATGATGCTACAAAGATGGCCATAAGATGTGCACGTCTGATTTCGAATAGGGTAACAATCAAGTCGACAAACTAACTCAGAAAGTTATTAATTTCTTTTTGAGTCTGCTAGCACAATTATTATTATTATCCAAACAAATAAACTCTTTAGTTTCTATTCTATAGGAAAAACATAAGGAATAACAGCTGGTTATCCATGAAGAGTAGAACTGATTAAACTCTTTCAAACTAAAGTCTATAATCATCGATGGAATGCTGAATAGAACAATCAGTAATATATTGATTTAGAAATACAATGTTAACAAATCATTCTTGAAAACAGAACACCTCACAATCTTAAATTGTTCCACGAGGAGTTTAAAATAAAATCTGACAATCAAATTTCAATTTTCTATCAATTGATCGCTACAAATTATATTCACATATGATGACTGAATGGATAACTTTGCACGTTAGCTCGTACTGTTTAAACTGATTGACATCCCCTTTTTTAGATAAGAAATTACTGTTGATGCTTTAGTTGTTTCGCTGGATTTACCAAAAGGTGTGTTTGTGACAGAAAACTAAATTAACCACCCTACCAAAAGGAGTTGCACGATTTTGTTGTTTTTGTTTTTTTTATCCTCTGCTACCCATTTTTACCTAGAATATATAGGGTCAAGGGCACACCCTTTTGTTACTAATCCCCACTTACTCAGAATCCTCCGCTAAATATGGTTCTGAAACGATAACCATAGAAGCAAAAAAAAACTATTAGCTCTGCCATGTGATTTGCTGATGATCAGTTCCCACAATCTTTTTAAGAAAAGTGATGATCATATCAATTGAAACCAGAAGAAAAGAAGGATCCCAAATAATTGAACCTTATTTTATAATCCATTTGAACCCAAAATCAAACATCAAAGCAAACATCAAATACAGATTGATTTCATACAAACAGATAGTTCAATTCTAAAACAAATAAGATTTTGGAGTAACAGGTGCTCTCAGTCGAATCGAAAATCTATCAGAAACAAACCAATCAATACCAACCAATCTGATTGAACAGAACATGACAAAATATATATCTATGAAATCAAGCAAGCCACCATCTAATGAAAATTATCAAATTACCAAACATCAGAAACAAACCTTGAAACCTTTCCAATCAATCACCGACATCCCAAATCCAAAGATAAACAAAAGCCGTAAAACGTAAAAACCCATAACAATTCAAGACCAACAACCCAGCTAACAAAAAGGAAAAGCAGAAGAAAATGGCCAAACCACAAAGGTTAATCTAACCAGAAACCAAAAGAAAATCTCCACATACCTTAATCAAACCAAAGAAAGAACTCAGCAAGAAAAAGTTCCAAACCAACACCAATCGCTCTTCTTCTCCCTTTTTTCTAAACGTCTTCTATTGCCTAAAGAGTAAAGACACAGCGCCAAAACCGACATGGCTTTAGACACCAATGGCAGAGGTGTAAAAAAAGATAAAGTGAGGACGAAACCGTCCTTTCTGTCCCTTATGAACAGTCAGGAACAGTGCACTCACGTTTAGTATATAGTAAATTAAACAATCACTACACATTTGAACACTTCTGGCCAAGCTGGCCTTTCCATTATGAAGAACCATATTAAATGTGGTTGCTTGCAAAACAAATGATTAAATAAAGCTCCAATAATGTTGCAGCCATTACTGAACAGGACATTCAAAGATTTTGACATCATTTTACCATAACATGAGCGAGTTGATTTAATTGTATTCCCAAGTTTGGAACTGGAATTGGGCAGGCAGCTTTCAACCAGTGAAAGAACCACTCTTAAACAGGATTGTAGTTCAATAGTCCATACATGCAGACTGGCCTTAGAGAAGTCCAATTTAAATCCCTTGATTCGAGCAAGCAGACATCGAATGATGAAAGATTAACATAAAATGTCTGAAGTTAATTTCATGCAGAAAACAAAGCAGATACATGCAGCAATTAAAAAGTGATCATAAAGACTGAACTGAAAAAAACAAACAAAAAGATCAAACTCAAAAAACAAATTGTATCGAAAGAACTCAAATAAATAAAGTTCATTTTCTTTTTTGTTGCTTTCCTGATTTTCACATTGCTATTTTACCGAAAGAGCTGACCATAACGTACCTACTCAATTAGCCCATTAACCCAGTTAACCCAATCGGATACCCTTTTACTGTAAAACAATATACATGGCCACAATTGCAGCAAAAGGAAAACGCAGGAAAAGGAAGAAGAGGTAAAGAAACTCACCCAAAATGCAGAAACCAAGAAACAGAAAATTTCAGATACATACGTTGCACCCGGCATAACCTGCTACAATCTCTATAGTCTTCCCTACCTAGATCTCTCATTTCCCTTAATTGATTGAGCTCTATATACATTAATATGTAATTAATTAGCCACCTAAGTAGACCACCTAAACTCATCCCTTTACATAAACTACAAATTGCTGCAGAATTTGATCAAAAGTTAATACCAACCAATACAACCAAAACTCACAAAACAAATCCATGAAATCAAGTGACCCACCATGTAACAATAAAACTACAACCTGAAACCCTCTCAATCAATTACCCAGATTCCAAATCCAAAGACGAAGAAAACCCGCAAGACATAAAAACTCATATTAATCCAAAACCAACAACACCGAAAACACCCAATCAACGGAAACGACAACTAACAAAAACCATAGCAAAAGAAAAGTTCCATACCTGCAATCCTCACTCTCCCGAAACCCACCAACACAACAGATTGAAGATAATTGAAACCAAACACTCTTACTTCTCTTTCTATCAAAACACCACAATCTTGGATTAATATGGATCCAAATTCGATCCAAATCTTGCTATGGATCTCTACTTCTCTCTCAGTGTTTCTGTCTCTAAATCAGACCTCTTCCAAAACAAACCCAAATCTCTATTATTTTTTCGCTCTCAGAGTTGCTCTCTCTCTCTCGATCACTGTCGCTCTCAGAGTTTCTGTCACATCTCTCTCTCCCGATCACTCTCTCTCTCCAAGTTTCCATCGCCCTTATCCATAAACCATGGCAAAATTGTAGTTGAGGCAAGTAGCAAGGGCAAGACCGTCACTCCATATTGGGCCTGAGTGAACAGTAACTCATCTTTGGTATATAGTAAATTACACACACACACTCACCCACACTGTAAACTGTAAACTTCCCAAACTGCATATAAAATTCTTTTTCGTCCCAAAAAAAAAAAAGATGTTATTAACAGCTTTGGAACTGAGGACATGGAACTAGTAGAGGTGCAAATTTCCTGCATAAAAGATTAAATTTGATGCCATGACAAGCCACACGATATTGTCTGATACATATAAGCAAAGATTGGTGCTGACAAGTTTATCTTAGTCCAGGTAGTCCGAAACACCAAATCAATCCAGATGCACCTGTAAAGGGTGAAAACTAAGAAGGGCCAAGACTTGAAGCTTTTCAAGTGTATCAAGTATATTTTTCTTCTTTTACTCCAATAAATTGGTATACCAGTAAACAGGGAAGTAAATTTCAACCCAAGAGAAAATATAGCACATAAGTTGCAAAGACAGACAGGGAAGCTTATAAGCTAACACCTAGAAAATACGAGTTAAACTTCAATAAATACTTGTGGACTGAAAATTACTAAACTTTAGCAATTATCTGAAAATTTCAAAATCTCCCTCCCTCCTTCCCTCCTCGTCTTTAATAAGTATAATCATGCATTACACAAAATGCTAACACAAATCTATCATGATATGTATATAGTTCATGCCATAAAAGCTGAAAAAGAAAAATTTGAGCAAATCTCTTGGGTGATAGACTGGTATGTTCCTTTTTCAGCATACTAGGACTAATTAGCTACAACGTGTAGGATGAGCAGGAAAAGAGAGGCCATAGCATATACCTCATAAACTCAAGAGCAACCCTCTGCAACCCAGAATTAGGATCTTGAACCCTCTCCACATACAACTCCAATTGTTGCTTCAAAGCAAATCTTCATCCAACTGCACATAACACAGATGCAGCTACAAAACCCATCACAGCTACTTTACTTCACACGAGCTTATCCAACCCCCATCTAATTTACTTTTTAATTGAATCTGCTACCATCACCCTAAATCTGCTACCATCTAATTTACTAAATAAAATCTATGCAATTTCCAAACTAAAAGAACCACGATCAAATCTCTTGAAACTGAGGGACCCAAGTCGTCAAACCCTAAATCTAAGAAAGGCATTAGCTAATTTGAGCAACTTCAATTACTCAAAATTGTTAGCTTACCTGGAGATTTCGACTAATCGGAGCTCGAGATGATGGAGATGGCGTAGACAGAGATGAAGGTTGCAAAGATTCAAATTTGGGATTGATTTGGGTTTGGGTTTAGAGAATTGAAGCCATCAATTTGGGTTTGGGTTTAGATAATGGGAGTGGAGCTACAGGTGTGTTCGTGTTTGTGTCTAACTGAGATTAGGGTTTGCTTTTTTTTTTTTTTTTTTTTTTAAACTAATTGAAGAGGGAAAGGGGAAGAAGTCAAAAAAACATAAATGGGAATTAGCAAAAGTTAATTTTAGAGTTTCACAGCGTGCAACAGTTAATTTTAAGGCTTAGGTCAGGAATTTCAACCTGGAATGCGGGCTCATTCAAAACCAATGCAAATGTCATATTGACGCCCACGCTTGTACCAACTAAAACCAGAGAAGATCAAGCTGCTCTTTAGAATCAATAAATAGCAAAGTCTGTCCTATCATCAGTTTTCAACTTTTCGCTAAATTCCTCGACTCACTCAATAAAATGATTGCATATTTTGTATGGATTGTTGAAATTGTATATGGAAACCTCAAAAAAATCAAGATGCTTTTTCCCAGGCTTGTCTATTTTTGCCTAACTAATCCTAATGGAGGCTATGGGTTTCATTCAACTGCTTAACTGTAATTAAATTTCGGTCAATTTCAGTCAATGCATGGCATTTGCCTAAATATTCCTACTGCAGGCTAGGGGTTTCATTATAGAATAAGAAGAATGTCTAATCCTAATGGAGGCTAGGGGTTTCGTTCAACTGCTTAACTGTAATTAAATCTCGGTCAATTTCAGTCAATGCATGGCATTTGCCTAAATATTCCTACTGCAGGCTAGGGGTTTCATTATAGAATAAGAAGAATGTACAAAGAAGCCAATAATAAGAAAACAATAGCCTGCTAATTTAGCACAAATCATTCAACTTTAGCAGAAACTATGAAAAATTATTGAAATTAAAGCAAATAACTTTCATTGTACACAATTCTAGAATAGGTGATTGCTTACCCTCAAGATCCAACTAAATCAATTTGAGATAACCCCTAGGCTGCAACAGCTCCCCAACAATTCTGTCTGGCTCACTCAAGTCTCTTTCGATGACATGCACGCGGTGACCTTCCTGTGTAGTAAATATGCACCTTTTACCCAGAACCTTGTTTCTCTTTATAGGCTTATGACTGTGCAAACAATAATAGGATGATGATGCTAAATATCACAGCAGAAAACCACAGCACACGAACACAGAATTTTATAGAGGTTCGACAAAAACTTTGTCTACGTCCTCTGTGTGATCTCTCTTGAGAATCACTAGCACTATGGAGAATAACAACTTGATTACAAGTACTTATTGAAATCCCTATGCTAATCCCCAACCCCTTTGCTAGATCTCTCTATCACCCTTGGCTCTCCCTGCCCCTGTGTTTATGTGTACTGAGAACTCTTGAGATCTCTTCTCTGATCTGAGGACACATTATATGAGCTCCCTGCAGCCCTATTTATAGATTATAGGTGCTTACAAACATATCACATTAGGATTCCTAAAACTATTAGAACAAGGAAAGAGAGCTAGCTTTCCTATTCCTAACTAGAATAGAACTTACTTTCCAGGTCTAAATCAATAGGAATAACTCTTCCTATTCCAAAACCCATTAGGATACTAGAAGAATTCCTGTGCGCACTAATCTTCACTTACCCATCTGGTTTTGCCTTGAATCCTAATCAATTTAGCCATATCAACGAGCCAAATTCACAACAATCTCCACCTTGGTGAGTTGATACCAAACTGATTGCTGCAACCTCCAGGATATCTTGTACTTCTTGAAGTAATCCTGAAACCTTCAAGAACCTTCACCTTGGCAAGACTCTTCTTGCCTCAACACACCTCAAGTGATGAGGTGCTCCACCTCAATCTCAACATGCTGTAAGATCGAGCAAGTTCAAGTAACACTTGAACTCCTCCATGGCAATGGTCCTAGTCAAACAATCTGAGACATTCTCCCTTGAATGAACTTTCTCAATTGTTATCTTCCTTGAGTTGACCCAACCTTCGTTGCGATGACCACGAACATGATCGTGTTTTGTCTCTGCTTGAAACACTTGATTCCTTGTCAAATTGGTGACCCCATTCTTCATCACAGCTTCTTGTTGAATTCCAAACTCACTCATTAATCCATTAAGCCATAATGCCTCTGCGGAAGCTTCTGTTAGTGCCATGCAATCTACTTTAATAGTAGACAACGTCGTAGCTGATTCTTTAGTTGTTCTACAGCTCACTAAACCTTCACCACAAGTAAAAACATAACTTGTTGCAGGTCTTATCTTGTCTATGTCTCCTGCCAAATCTGAACCCTTAGGACCAGCAATGCATGCTTGTTCTTGTTGTCTTTCAAACACAGATTCATGCTCCTTGTCTCTCAAGTAATACAAAATCCACTTCACTGCCTGCCAGTGCCGTCTACCCGGATTCACCATATACTTTGACACAATGCTCAATGCTTGAGCTGA
The DNA here is from genome assembly GCA_024704745.1 of Rosa lucieae. Classification (NCBI taxonomy): domain Eukaryota; kingdom Viridiplantae; phylum Streptophyta; class Magnoliopsida; order Rosales; family Rosaceae; genus Rosa; species Rosa lucieae. The sequence continues at coordinate 20,514,429 of CM045492.1, forward strand.
ACCTGGTCTTGTGCAGATTCTAGCATAGATAAGACATCCCACTACTCTTGCATAAGACACATTCATCATCTCATCTAACTCCTTCGTAGATGATCTCTGCACACTCAACTGGAAGTGTGCTACTGGTGGAGTAGACACGGGTTCAAATAATAGCCATATTTTTCCCGCTTCTCTATCCCTCCTTATCTTCACTCCTAGGATTTGTTGTGCAGCTTCTAGATCCTTTATGTCAAATTCCTTCCCTAGTTGTGTCTTTAACTTCGGAATTCTAGACATATCCTGACATGTAGTCAACACGTCACCTAAATAAAGTAACAATGGTAAAACCATACTATCCCTGAACACATGATGATAAACGCAGCTATCCACTGGTGAGATTTGGTCAAAATCGACCTTTACTTTCTGCGAATACTTCTTGGCCAATACCTGAGCTTTGAATCTCATGGCTTCCTCATCATGCATTCCTTCCTTTTTCCTATAAACCCACTTACAGCCAACCTGATTTCTTTCTTTGGGCTTAGGAACCGACTCCTGAACCAAGTCCTTCTGTATGGACTTCTTCATCTGTTCTAACATAGCTCCCCCCCAACTTTCCCGTACATCATTTGCTATAGCTTCCTGATACGTGGTTGGATCTTCTGGACTGAAACTTAGAGCATACTTGTCAAATGCTATGCTTCTCTAGAACTCCTGCCCAAGTGACTGACAAACCGAGTCGTAGGTTCGCAGTGTTAATTGCTCCACCTGAGCTTGTATTAATGACTGTTGTTGTTGCTCTAAGACTTCTTCCTCGATAACCCCTTTATCATGCTCCACTTGCTCAATTTGCTCCACCTGAGCTGGAGTTTCTTCCATGATCCCTTTGGTTAGAGGAACTTCGGTTGCTTTCTCTACAACATCAGTCTTCTTCTTCACCTCACTTGTCTTGACTTCATTGAACGGCATTGTCTCCTCATCAAAAATGACATGTCTACTTAGAACCCTTTTCTTGCTTACAATATCCCATAACTTGTAGCCCTTTACTCCTTTCTCAACACCGAGAAATATGCACTTGTGTGACTTTGGCTTGAGTTTGGTTTGCTCATTGTTGGAAATATGAGCATATGCACTACTACCAAACACCCTTAAGTTAGAGTAGTCAACTGGTTCTCCAGACCATACCTCCTCTGCACACTTGAAGTCCAAGACTTTTGATGGTGACCGATTAACCAAGTAACACGCATGGTTAACTGCATCTGCCCAAAACGTGTCCGGTAATCCTGCATGCAACCGCATGCTTCTCTCTCTCTCCAATAGAGTTTTATTCATCCTTCTAGCAGCTCCGTTTTGTTGGAGATTCTCTTTCACCGTGAAGTGTCTTGTGATTCCTTCATCCTTGCAAAATTGTAAGAACCTTTTCACTATAGTCACTGCCACCGTTACTTCTCAAATACTTGATTTTTCTGCCTGTTAGATTTTCTACTTCTGTTTTCCACTCCTTAAACTTGGTGAAAACCTCGGATTTCTCCCTCATAAAGTAGACCCAAATCTTCCTCGAAAAATCATCTAGAAAAGTAACAAAGTACTGGAAGCCTCCCATAGACCTTACTGGTGCCGGGCCCCATACATCTAAGTGAATATAATCCAGCAATCCTTTGCTTTTGTTCTCACAAGTTGCTAACTTGAATGCCACCTTCTGCTTCCCAAGAGTGCAATCCTTGCAGAAGTTCAGTTTGCAAACACTGACACCTTCTAGCTTACCTTTCTTGTGGAGTTCCTGCATTCCTCTTTGACTCATGTGCCCAAGGCGATGATGCCATAGCTCAGTCTTGTCTTTTACCTCAGCAGAGATTACAACTCCACCTATTATTGCAGTCCCTTGAAGCTTGTATAAGTTGTTAGGTTGAATGTCGCCCTTCATCACAACAAGTGATCCCTTGAGAACTTTGAGTCTTCCCTCTTCAGAGCGATACCTATATCCGGCTCTGTCCAAAGTACCCAAAGATATCAAGTTCTTCCTTAACTTAGGAATATATCTGACATTCTCCAGCGTTCTAACAACTCCATCATGCATTCTGATTTTCACTGATCCAATACCTAGGATCCTACACGGTGAGTCATCTCCCCTAAAAACTTCTCCGCTGCTACTCTCCTCATATGTGTCGAACCATTCTCGGATTGCACACATGTGGAATGTACAACCGGTATCCAAAATCCAATTTCTGAAAGCATTGGAGCTGGCTGCTACCACAAGGAGCTCACCGTCATCTTTATCTTGTTTGATGACTACATTGGCTGTGTTTGAACTCCCTGCCATCGCCTCTGCTCTCATCTTCCCTTCTCTGCAGTTTCTTTTCAAGTGGTCGGTAGCACCACATTTGAAGCAACCTTTCTTGTATTTTTCCTTGGATTTTGATGTACCCTTGTTACCAGATTTATCCTTCTTACTCGTCAACTGACCTGTCTCCTTGCCTTTGACATGAAGGCCTCCTTGAGAGCTTTTGGTCTCCCTACTCATCTTAAAATAAGATTGAATAGCTTCGGTAATCTCATCGTACTTGAGAGAATCCTTACCGGAAACGAGTCTGGTGATGAAGTGCTTGAATGAAGCTGGTAAAGATCTTAGCAGCATAAGTGCTTTCTCCTCATCTTTATACCTCACATCGACCTTTGATAAATTGGCAACACAAATCTGAATTTTATTCAGATGATCCTGCAAATCCCCGCCTTCTTCCATCCGAAGACTATAGAGTTCGTCTTTCAAGAAGAGTTTATCCGCGTCAACCTCTTTGACATTGTCCAATGTCTTACTGCTGTCCATATTCTCACCAATATGAACCTTACCCGCGTAAACCTTCTTGAGATAATCCCAGGTTTCTTTGTTGTTCATATTCTCACCGGCACTAGCCAATACATGAACCAATACATGATCAGCAAGATGTAGCTCTATAAAGCTCTTTGCCTTCTTGTCCATCTTCTGCCAAACCTTGTCTGCCATATCAGCTGCCTTATTCTCTATCCTGAGAATAGCCTCGTACAGACCTTGTAGAATCAGGACACTTTTCATCTTCCTCTGCCATAATGTGAAGTTATCCTTCCCATTCAACATAATGGGCATCACATTGCTGCTTGCATCTGCCTTGTCATCTGCCATCTTAGAAACACCTTGAGCCTAAGCTCTGATACCACTTTGTAGTAAATATGCACCTTTTACCCAGAACCTTGTTTCTCTTTATAGGCTTATGACTGTGCAAACAATAATAGGATGATGATGCTAAATATCACAGCAGAAAACCACAGCACACGAACACAGAATTTTATAGAGGTTCGACAAAAACTTTGTCTACGTCCTCTGTGTGATCTCTCTTGAGAATCACTAGCACTATGGAGAATAACAACTTGATTACAAGTACTTATTGAAATCCCTATGCTAATCCCCAACCCCTTTGCTAGATCTCTCTATCACCCTTGGCTCTCCCTGCCCCTGTGTTTATGTGTAGCTGAGAACTCTTTGAGATCTCTTCTCTGATCTGAGGACACATTATATGAGCTCCCTGCAGCCCTATTTATAGATTATAGGTGCTGTTTACAAACATATCACATTAGGATTCCTAAAACTATTAGAACAAGGAAAGAGAGCTAGCTTTCCTATTCCTAACTAGAATAGAACTTACTTTCCAGGTCTAAATCAATAGGAATAACTCTTCCTATTCCAAAACCCATTAGGATACTAGAAGAATTCCTGTGCGCACTAATCTTCACTTACCCATCTGGTTTTGCCTTGAATCCTAATCAATTTAGCCATATCAACGAGCCAAATTCACAACATCCTGTAACAAAATGCAAATTCATGCTTAACTCAGAAGATCAAATTAGAGCCACGACAGCAATGATCTGAAACCTAAATGTAATATACTTTAGGTTATTAATGCTTATATAATTCCCAACTCTCCTCCTTAAGCTTTCTCAAATGTAATACACATTAATTCTGTCTTGCTGATGATTGTAAAGAATGGAACTTAAGTACATTTTGGACTACATAAATCAAATTTCTAGCCACCAGAGACCAATGAGAAAAAGGAAAAAAAGGCAATCAACTTTTATCTAGTCTTTAAAAACTTTTCTGGTTCAAGTCCCTATTCTAATGCCCGCAGATTCAACCAAATTTTGTTCATTCCAGGAAATCCTCAACCTTGTCTTTATCAAATTCATCCGCAAATTCTTAAAATTGGGATTAAAATGGCAATTAAATTCTTCAAAGCAGTAAGAGAGTTTGTTTCTTTTTCTTCTTGTTCCTGATTGTTCTTTAATACTCAATTGAATAGATACAGGATTCTTGTGACTGTCTAATAGTGGGTTGTGAATAATTTGCAGCAATGATGAAGGGTCTTAGAGATAGAATTCTTTCTCAGTTAGTATCCAAGTCTGTGGTCTCATCCAGACCATTATTAGCAGTGATAGTTTCTTCAGTATGGAACCTTCGTGTAATGAAGTGCTTAATGACCAAGGTAAATAAAAAGAAAAGAAAAAATTGGCAAATTTTGCAATTCAAATTTTAAGACTTTCCTAAGCACTCAATTGGGACACAGAAACGGAGTGCAAGATATAAGGCATGGCATCTCAACCTCTGGATATCAAGAGGAAGATCATTGTTTGCAAGTCAAGAATCTGATTTTGTAACATGAATGACTTAAACAATTGAATCAGTATCTAATAAGCAAACAGGGTGTTGAAATATTTGAGCTATTGAACAGCATTCAAGAACATATAAAAAAATCCCTTTGCAAGCTGTTAAAAGAAAAACTTCATGAAGAGCAGCACTGCTTTCTCAAGACCCTGATAAAGTTTCTAAAGTCATGAATTTACCAAAGTTTGTTTAGTGATAGCTACTTGTATAAGGGCTGACAATAGATCAAGGTCATGCAACTGCCCACTGCTCAATAAAACTTGATCCATCAAAACTTGATTCGAGTCTGTTATGGTTCTCCTTCTATGTAATGTATGATATGTAAGCAGTGAAATTAATAAGGTTGGAACCTCCACACCGATGATGATCATTGCATAGATGCTACCACATTTTTGTACATATGACTCAGATTCATTTTCTTATCCTCTGTCTCTATTTTTTTTCTGGGATGAAAAAGGCTGAGCTAAAGCAAACATGTTACGTTCTGAATTACCACAGAACCTGGGAACAGAGTTGGTGGGCCTTTATCTGGAGCATGAGTGATTGAATAAATCAATATATTGATAATATATCCGCAATATTAAAATGATAAAATCATGTTTAATCATAATGTGGAGAATCAGAGAAACCAAAAGTTGCAGGAACGTGCTCAATCTAGAACCATACTTTTGTTTAGGGTGTAAAGCTGCATAATATCAGTTACATGATATTCTTTCTATAGCCATCTCATGCCTTCAGACTAATTCCTGGGCACGAAGGGTGTGGAATGCTTCCTGGCCCAAGGAACATTTACTGCTTCTAGATTAGGCAAGACCCTAAACACCTGGAAACCAATAATACTCCAGGCATTGAAAACAATAAATAATTGAAAAAGCGCTTTCGATTCCATCTAAAAACATGTACAGTAAGGATGATAACTCACAGGAATCTTTATCATATCCTCTATTTTCCATCTCAGAGGGTTATAGACAACAACCAGACTTAAACAAACTATATTTCCTGAATGGTTCATACTATGCATTGCAGAAGCGCAACATACAACTTCAACTTCCTTCCCCCAAACTCAAACACAAATTGTGAAACAAAATCAGTATTCAAACTACAGAGACAGTGTATTAAAAAAATTTGAAAATTAAGCAAACAAAAAGCATAACAAACAAAGCAAGAGAAAACCCAGCTCTCTGTCCAAAAGCACCACATTCAAAACCCCGTTTTTGCAAAACTTATCCAAACACAGAAAGCAACAGAAATTCAGAAAAGGCTAGAATAACAAAAAGAGCAATTAAACAACAGCAGCCTCCCAAATTCCAAAGAAATCGATAAAAAGAGAGAACAAAATTAAATAAGTATAGAGGTCACCCAGCTCAAAACAACCAATAATAATTAGGCCACCACAATGCACAAGCACACCAAACCCACATCCTGCTCATGTACTCAAATATCACAAATAATTTACTTGACTATGAAAATTAATTTACGACACAAACCATTTCACAGGACCATGATTAAAATTCAAGCAAGACCAATAGAGAAACAGAAATTCAAGATAGATTGTAATCAGCACAGTCACTCACCGTCTTAAACTAACTCTTCCTCCTCACCTATTTTCTTTCTCTTTCCCGTGCTCTCTCTTTTCTCTTCTTCTTCTTCTTCTTTCTCCCTGATTCCCTTGCTTTTCTCCTCCTCCCACTCGGTTCTGTTTCTTTTTATTCGATCTGACTTTTTTTCTTCTCTCTTTTGTCAGCAACCACCAGCCTTAGCTAGAGTTGGTATTTGTGTAATACCCACCCAACAATTTTTGCAGGTAAACCATTGGGTATAGTTCACCGGTTTACCAGATCCATTTCTAAACAGGTAGCCCATAGCCAACCCATTTACCCATTTCTAATAAGGGCAGTTTTTTTTTTTTTTTTTTTTTTTCTTCGGGGAAGACCTTTAGCCTAGTAAACGAGGGATTTTTTTTTTTTTTTTTAATACTTACTACTACTAATTTAGTGTTAAATTGATAAGAAAAATTAAATTCGTCTTTCAGCTCTGACTTAGATAATCAAAATTATTATAAATAAGTAACTTGTAAATATAACGTCAATAATCAGAACAAAAAAAATTACAAAATGATGATTGTAATATTTAAATGCCATATGCAAAAACAAACGTGGAAGGTGCTTTCCTCCTCAGGGTGCATCTAAATTGCATTTGTGCAATACAAAATAATATTGATCAACACATTCCATCATGCGCATAACTTTCAGTTAAGAGTTTTCAAAACCTAACATAATGAAATGAAAGACCACCAGAACATAATTGGGCTTAAACAATGTCAAATCATCAGTCTTGGTTGAAATCCGGATTCTGGCGACGGCGGCGGTGCAGCGGAGGCGATTTCTGGCGAGGATGAGGAGAGAGAAGCTCTCGGGTAGAGAGAGAGGAAAGGGAGAAAATGAGGAAGAGGCTAGGGTTTTGGAGAGAATGAGATGCTTAACAGTGGTGTTCACCTGGTCAGTTGCTGACAAAAAATTTATGCTCAACAACCCTTAGATTTACATCCAAGGGTGGAAAACAAAACACCTCAACTTAATAAAAATTCTCTCTGCCCTTAGATTAATCTAAGGGTGGTTGAGCATTATTTTCTTAGTCAGCAACTGACCAGGTGAACATTTTCGGATGCTTAAATACCTCTCCCAAATTTAATTGTGAAAAGTCGAATCTGCCCCTCCTTTTGGGCCAATGGGCTTGGGCTGTTCCATTTTCATTTTCCTCTTAATTTTCCTTAAGCCCACTCCAAAAATTACATCTTCAAGCATCCATATTTCTCCAATACTTCACCGAATCCTTTCGGGAAAAATTTTCGGGCTTGTCCTAAGCCTCGATATTTAAAAATAGTTTCCTAGACCCAAATTGGATTTTCTCTAAATTCTTAATCCTTTAAAATGGCCTGAAAGTCTTAACCTAAGCACAAATACTTTTGTACCTCACGAATAAGTAATTTCATACGTTACGACAAATTAAAATAAACAATAAAAAGTACGGGGGTCTACATATTCATTTTCAATTGTTACGTAATAGATAGGTATATGCATATAGGGATAAGTTAGAGATTTTCAACCTAAGAAATATGGTCAACTAGCAATGATAGAATACCTAAGAAAGAGATTGATGTGAAAAGAGTTTTTCTATTTTTTTTTTTTTAAATGGGGTTTGCAACCCAGTCAAGCTGGGAGGCTCATCCCCACGCCTATATTCTTAGTATTAATTATTTGCCGCATCGAGGGGGACGTAATACCTTGACCTCGAGCATGCTTAATAGCATTACAGTTATCTTCGTAAAGGACATCATGCAAAAAACCCGGAGCCTCATCCAAATTAAGATCAATAGTATGATCTAACCTAGCAAAGTGAGCAATTCTATCTGCTGTACTATTTGCTTCACAACTCACATGTCGAATCCTAATAACGTCAAACTCTTGCATATAATCTCGACAATCATCAAGGATCCGACTTACCTCAGAATTATCGTCAACTGGATTGTTAAGGGCTGCCACCAACAGAGACGAGTCGCTTTCCAGCTCAATTTATTTCCATCCTTGATGAATGGCCAACAAGAGCCCCGCCCTGCAAGCTTCTACTTCACTATGGAAGGCTGAACACAAATGCGGCCAAAATCTAGACCAAGCCGCCTTAAAGTTCCCAGAATCATCCCTCACAATTACACCCACTCCACCGCTTCTAGTATCACTCATAAAAGCACCATCCACATTAACTTTAAGTCTGCCCCTAGGAGGGAACTCCCATTTAGCCACGTTGCCCTTACCTCTCTTACTATGTGCCTTCAGAGGATGACAACTTTGGTAATCATGAAGCAATTTAAGTTGCCACGTAACTGCATGCATGGGATTGAACTCACCACCATTCCAGACCAGCTTGTTTCTCTCAGTCCAAACAGCCCACAATTGCATGAAAAAAAACATCCACCTGTTGTTTGCTTAGCTTCTCAATTACACCAAAATCCAGTCCTTCATATTATTAGCATCGAGATTACGAGCCCGGAACCCTAGTAGGCTATATAACCAGCAACATGCAATCACCGAACAATTCTTGAACACATGCATGGTCGTTTCCTCCTCCCATCTACAGAAAGGACAAATATAATCACACAAATTTAGCTTCTTGCTTAAGGCCCCTTTAGTAGGCACAATATCTTTCGCTAGCCTCCAAACAAAGCTACGAACTTTGGGCATAACCTTGGCCCTCCAAATTAGCTTCCACAGCTCATTATAACCTCTCCCATGACCACTGGAAGTAGATGCTTGTGCCTACAAATCACTTGTACTTCTAGCCAGATGGTACCCGCTCTTCACAGTATAGATCCCATGTTTGTAGAAGTGCCACACTATTCGATCAGGTGGGTTTCTCAAACTGAGAGGTATCTTCCGGATCAATTCCACCTCCTCACTTGTAAATAAGAGCTCCAACCGATCATGTCTCCATTCACCAGCCTTCGCATCAATCAAGTCCGAGACCCGCAAACCTTCCCAATCACGCGCAGCCCTGGAATATAGTTTAAACGTATGGGGTCTGGGTATCCATGGGTCGCTCCACACTGAGATGCTTGTTCCTGAACCCACTTGAAATCTAATCCCTTTCGACAGCAACTCTTTACCCTTCATTAAGCTTCTCCAAGTATATGAATCACCTGGCCTCACAAATGCATACAAGCAATGTGTAGCAGGAAAATAGTTGGCCTTCAGCGTCTGTGCCAGTAGAGAGTTAGGGTTTCGAATCAATCTCCACCCTTGCTTCGCCAAGAGAGACTGGTTAAAGTGTTCCATATTTCTGAACCCTAGACCCCTCTCATCCTTGGGAGTACACATTTTGTCCCATGCAATCCAGTGTATTTTCTTGTTATTTTCAGTATACCCCCACCAAAATTCTGCCATACAACGATGCATCTCCTGGCAAAGATGTTTGGGCATCTCAAAACAACTCTTCACGTATGTGGGTACTGATTGCACAACCGATTTGATCATTACTTCCTTTCTGGCTGCACTTAGGGTTTTGTCCTTCCAATTCTTCATCTTATGCCTTGTCTTCTCCACTATAAACTGAAAAGCTTCAGTTTTAGAATAGCTCACCTCAGTAGGGAGTCCCAAATACTTGTCGTGTTTATCTACCCTCAACACACCAAGGACATCAGCCAACTCCAGCTGGGTCTCCAAACTAATGTTATTTGAAAAAGAAATAGAACTCTTGTCAAAATTGACCTGTTGTCCAGATGCCTCCTCATAGCACTACAGAATTCTCTTCACTCTCCCACATTCCTCTTTATTTGCTTGCATAAAAATGAAGGAATCATCTGCGAAAAAAAGGTGACTGACAGGTGGTGCTCCTACAGCAATAGAAACCCCATGCAACCTATCTTGCTCTTCTGCCTGTGGTAACATTCTAGATAGCCCTTCTGCACAAAGCAGAAACATGTATGGTGAAATACAATCTCCTTGCCTCAACCCTCTTGAAGGATGCAACCTACCTCTGGTTTCCCTATTAATTATAAAAAAAATATGAAACAGTCTGTACACAACGCATGATCCACCTGACCCAAATAGAGTGAAAACCCATACTCACCATTACAGCCTCCAAGAACCCCCATTCCACCCTATCGTATGCCTTGCTCATATCGAGCTTTAAGGCCCCATATCCCAGAGAACTCCCAGTACGTCTCTTCAGAAAGTGTGAGATCTCAAACGCAAGCAATGAGTTATCAGATATTTGTCTACCAGGAACAAAAGCACTCTGATGTGGTGCAATGATATTCTGAAGCAGGCCCTTCAATCTATTTGCCAGGACCTTCGATCCCAGTTTATAAATCACGTTGCACAAGCTGATAGGTCTGAGTTGGCTCATGTGTTGTAACTCTTTCACCTTAGGGATTAGGGTGACGTACGTACCGTTAATTTGACACATAAGATCATCGGACTCCATAAAACACCTCAAATAAAGAGTTTTCTATTGGAACCTCCAAATTTACTCACTTGACGTCCTATGATTTTTACACCTCCTATCAAATTTTCAAATACTAAATTTACTCACTAAACCTCACTGAATTTCCTCAAATAACCTCACTCATATAATTTGCAAACAAACTATTATCTTTAAAAAAAAAAACTTAGTTAATTCAATGATTAATTAAACTATTATCTTCTCTCTTGTTTATGTAGATGGCTGATCCAACTCGACCTGAATTTGACATCTTGGACTCAGAAGGACTTGAGTACCATCGTTGGGTTTCAGATATGGAAACTGCCTTTGTGGCAAAAGACTACACTGCCACCATTACCGACCCCAAAGATGATGAACTATCTAATAAGGTGAAAGCAAATGTCTTAATGTTTCTGAGGTGACATATTGATCCTAGCCTACGCTAGGAGTACCTTCAGTTGAAGACACCTAAAGAACTGTAGGATGCCCTTATGGGACGTTTTGGGAACATTCATGACACTTTGCTCCCAGAACTGGCCGTTCAGTGGAATGGAATCCGCTTGCTTAACTATCAAAAGGTCAATGACTTCAACAAGGACATGTTGCACTTAAAGGCACGTCTCAATTTCTGTGGAAGGGAAATCACAAAAGATGATATGATCTACAAGACTCTTACCACCTTTCCTACTTCAGCATTTATACTAGCGAACCAGTATAAGTTGGAGTATGACAACAAAAGAATCACAACCTTCAATAAGTTAATAAGCCTACTACAAATGGCTGAGAGACATAATGAGGTTCTCTTGAACAACAATGCCAGGCCCACTGGGACAAAGAAAATTCTCGAGGCTAATTATGGAAAAATGAAAGGTGGAAAGAACTCCAATGCAAGGGGGCTTAGACGTGCTGATCCCTACCCACGTGGCAACAATGCACCACGTGGAAAGGGACATGGGGATCGTGGAAATAAGATGCAAAAGGAAAGATTTGACAATGAGCCATGTTATAGGTGTAGATTCATTGGGCATTGGTACAAGAACTGCCAAGCAAACAATAAAGTAGTAGCCAATTACAAGAGGTATAGAGAGTCTAAAGAATAAGAGGCTCACTATATAGAAGAAGGATGTCATGACCTAGACGTCAACCTTACAATTGCAGACTTCAATGGCAAAGAGAACTTGCTAAGTCAATGGATGCTCTCAATCTTGATTGATATACTTTATTTTCCAAAGACAGTTGTGAAGGCATAATGCCTCATTTTTAATTAGACTACTACTTGGTCTTAAAGTTTATTTCAATAATGGTTTGATAAATTAGATTTCTGAACAAGACCTTGATTGGATTATCGTTGGCTTATTAATAAATTTCGAATTTTATTCTGAAGCACTGAATTTATTCAAATTTATTTACTACACATATTTACATAGTTCAAAATAGCACTATAAAGATGTAAAGCAATACATCAAGAGAAAAATTATTAGAATGAAAAGAATAACATTCTACGCAAATAGAAATACTCTAAAGAATATGAGTTATATTTTCCTCCCATTTATTTGTAGAGATAAATAGAGGAGAACTTGAGTGCTTAGTGGATAGTGGGACTACCCACACAATATTAAGAAATAGGAAATTATTCATTGAGTTAATAGCCTATAATTCTTTGTGACTACGATGATTGGATCATCACAAGTAATAAAAGGGCGAGGAACTGCCAAATTTTTGCTGCTTAATGGCACAACATTTCAAGTCACAGACGCTCTATATGCATCAAGAGCTAATCGAACCTTGTTAAGTTTCAAAGCTATTTGTGTCAACGGTTATCCAGTAGAAACACACTCTGAGAATGGAACTAAATACCTTGATATTAACTCTAATGAATGTGGAAGGAAAAGCATTTTCGAGAAACTTATGAGTCAATCTAGTGGACTGTACCTCACTAGGATTCGGATAACTGAATCCTATGCTATTACTAACAATGAAATGTGGAACATTGACTCATACAGGCTTTGGCATGACCGCCTAGGGCACCCCGGTCATGACATGATGATCCGTATTTTAAAGAACTCATATGGACATCCCTTCTTTCGAGTGAAAAATAAAATGGGAGAAAAGTCCGCCACACTGCAAGGTGTCGGTCCTAGTACTGCTCAAATGCAGCCATTACCTTCTGAAGTACCAGAAGCACTACCTCCCTCCCATTATGCCTCATTGACTATTTCAAAGGCACATCACTAGTTTCGCGAAGCCTGCTCTTTAGCAAAAACAGGATTGAGACCTTCCTATGCTAAAGATATAAAACAAAATATTCCATTCTTACAAATGATACAAAGAGATATTTGTGGACCTATCCATCCAGGATACGGACCATTCAAGTACTTTATGGTTCTGGTGGTTGCTTAGACAATCTGGTCACATGTCACTTTATTGTCCATAAGTATTGTTGCAAAACTCCTAGCACATATTATACGTTTAAGGGCTCACCACCCTGATTACCCTATCAAGTCTATAAGGCTTGATAACGTTGGAGAGTTTACATCAAAAACATTTGATGATTATTGCATGTCTATCGGGATCGATGTAGAGCATCCTGTACCCCATGTGCATACACAAAATGGTCTCGCAGAAGCCACCATCAAAAGGCTACAGATGGTGGCTAGGGCATTGGTTATGCGCACCAACCTGCCTATATCTGCCTGGGATTATGCAATATTGCACGCAACTTTACTTATTCGTTTCAGACCCACTGTTAGCCAACCATTTTCTGCGTACCAGTTGGTAACTGGATATGAACCTGACATTTCACACTTACGCATATTTGGTTACGCAGTATAAGTGCCTATTGCGCCCCCACAGCGCACCAAAATGGGTCCTCAGAGACGATTAAGTATTTATGTTGGATACGAATTCCCAACAATTATCCGCTACTTGGAACCCTTGACAGGTGATCTCTTTACCGCTAGATTTGAGGACTGTCACTTTGATGAGACAGTCTTCCAGTCGTTAGTGGGAGATAGGAAAAAGGATTTTCCAAGGGAAAGACAGGAATTGTCGTGGTCTGTCCCCACTCTGTCTCATTTTGATCCCCGCACTTCACAATGTGAAAGTGAAGTGAAAAGAATAATATATCTTCAGAACGTAGCAGATTCGATGCCTGATGCGTTCACTGATATCGCAAAATTGACGAGATCACATATACCAGCTGCAAATGTGCCTGCAAGGTTAGAAGTCCCCAACAAGGGGCACGGTGCCGCAGATAGAGGCACTGCAACCACACTTAGTGGAGGTGCGGTTGAGGCCGTGGATCCTCAAAGGAAGAGGGGGAGGCCACTTGGTTCGATTGACACTCACCCAAGGAAGAAAAGGGTGAGTAAGTCACAAATCAATCATCAATGTATAGAATCCCTCTCTTGAGATTGTCTCTGATTATAGTTATGTCCATGAATCAATAATGGAGGACACTCCGATGTTTGAAATGATTCCAGAGAACAAAGAAATCTCAATGGATTATGAGAGTGCGTATGAGTTGATAGAAAGATCTTCCATACACATTGATGATGAATTTGCATACATTGTAGCTCAAGAAATCATAGAGCATGATGATATCGAACTATGCTCTATTGCAGAATGTCAACAAAGAGCAGATCGGCCTAAATGAAAAGAAACAATCCAGGCAGAATTAGATTCTCTGACAAAGAGACAAGTATTTGGTCAGGTAGTGCTAACCCCACCAAGTGTAAAGCCTGTAGGACATAAATGAGTCTTTGTCAAAAAGCGTAATGAGAAGAATGAAGTCCTGAGGTACAAGGCTCTCCTTGTGGCGCAAGGTTTCTCACAACGCCCTGGAATTGACTACGACGAGACATATTCTCCCTTAATGGACGTTATAACGTTCCGCTACTTAGTTAGCTTAGTAGTTTCCGAAAGACTGGAAATGAAGCTCATGGATGTGGTTACTGCATATCTCTATGGGGATCTAGATTCAGATATATATATATATATATATATATATGAAAGTGCCTGATGGCCTTACATTACCCAAGTCAAGTGACTCTAAACCATGGAGTGCGTTTGCAATTAGGTTGAAACGCTCACTTTACGGATTAACAATCTGGGCGGATGTGGTATACCCGTCTAAGTGACTACTTGATTAGGAAGGGATATAAGAACGATGAATTATGTCCCTGCGTATTCTTAAAGAAAACAAGTTTCGGATTTGCAATTGTAGCAGTATATGTCGATGATATGAACATAATAGGTACTCTTGATGAAATAAGAGAAACCGCGAGCTATTTGAAATCCAAATTTGAGATGAAGGATCTTGGGAAAACTCGATTTTGTCTAGGCCTTGAACTAGAACACCGAGTTTGTGGAATACTATTCCACCAGTCTGTGTATGTCCAAAAGTCAGGCAATTTAACATGGACAAAGCGCATCCTGCTAGGACTCCTATGATCGGTCGAAGTTTGGATGCAAGGAAAGATCCATTTCGTCCAAAGGAAGATGACGAAGAGGTGTTGGGAGCTGAAATTCCCTATCTAAGTGTAATAGGCGCATTATTGTACTTAGCCCAATGTACTCGACCAGACATTGCATTCTCAGTGAACTTGTTAGCTAGATTTAGCTCAGCGCCAACGCAGCGTCATTGGAATGGTATCAAAAACATTTTCGATACCTAAAAGGAACCTTTGACTTGTGACTGTTCTTTACCTACAGAGAGACAAGAGGGACCGCAGACGGAACTGCAATCCGTAAAGGAAATGTTGATGGCGAAACCGCTACTCACTACACTAAAATGCCAAATGAAGTTTTGGTCGGTTTTGCTGATGCTGGATATGTCTCTGACCCACATAACGATCGTTCCCAAACTGGTTGTGTATTTACCGATGGGAACACGGCGATATCTTGGAGATCAACCAAGCAAACCCTTGTGACTACCTCCTCGAACCACTCAGAGATCCTTGCTCTACATGAGGAGGTTCGTTAGTGTGTATGGTTAAGAACTATCATTACACATATTCGAGGGACTAGTGGTTTGAGTTCTACCACTGAAGAGCCTACTTGCATTTATGAACACAATGCAGCTTGCATCGAACAGATTAAGCTAGGTTATATTAAGGGTGATAACACAAAACACATATCACTAAAGTTGTTCTACAATCAGCAACAATAGGCTCTCCTCAAGATTCAAGTGAATCAAGTAAGGTCTGAGGAGAATGTGGCAGATTTGTTCACCAAATCACTGCCTAAGGCCACATTTGAGAAACATGTGAAAAGCATAGGAATGCGAAGACTTTCAAAGCTCCCTTGATTAATGTAAAGACCAGGGGGAGGTATAGACGTCAGGGGGAGTCTAACACACACATGTCATCCTCTAATGTAAAAGGTGCGTTGTGCTTTTTTCCTTCGACCAAGGTGTATTTTTTGTCCCACAGGGTTTTTATTGTTACTTGGCAAGGTTTTTAGTGAGGCAACAACTCATGCACCATTTCGTCTTTGACTTGGCACAAGGGGGAGTGTTAAAGGAAAAACATATTGTGTGTCTTCGTCAAAGAAACTGACGGAAAGGGAATCAAGGAATCAGTTATTACCATCAATCAGCGCAATTACGGATCAATCAGCATTTAGTATCATTAATGTAATCGATATTTCCGTTGTAATTCTATCCCTATTTAAAGGGACTATGAAATGAAATGAGTAGACCAATTCCATTTGCATTTTACTTTTACATATATATATATATATGTATGTATGTATGTATGCATGCATGCATGTAAAGAAAAGATTCATAATTCTAGCAATAATGATGAGTAGAAAGAAAACTGGTGGAATAATGGGACCAATAAATCCATAATTAAGGTATTTAAAGAGGACATTAATTTTGCTAGTTGACTAATATTTATCAGATCTAAATAGTAGTGATATGTGTAATTTTAGAAGAAAAAAAGGTAATATTTTTCCTAATTGGTAATAATTGGGTGTAGATTGAAAAAAAAAAAAAAAGTGGGTCTTTCCATTAAAGTTTTTAGGAATTTTATAATGAATTTCCTCTTAATAGAATCCTTGTTGATTGATTAGAAGACTATAAGTCTTTAACTCATGAATAATAAAATGTAATAGATTTCACTAATTCTCCTTTCAAAACTTTAAAAGCGTGAACTATATATCTCAAGTCAACTCATTGTTAAAGGTCAAAACAATATATAGCAATTCAAAACCACTGCAAGTGGCCTAGTGGTTCTTGCCTAGTTGGGTGTGCTCCCCAACCTAGGTTCGAACCCCGAAGCCGTCAAAGTGGCTAGGCACTGTGCTGCAATGCACAGTTGGAGCATTTTACATGCGCCGAAGGGATTTATCTTGGGCCTAGGAAACATTTGGGTTCCCCTTGACAAAGTAAAAAAAAAACATATAGCAATTCAATTTTTCATTGGTATGTCTTAAAGAAAATCGAACTAACAAATTACAATCAAATTCTTTAAGTAATGATTCACATTAAGTTAAATGAATGAGTTGTCTTGTTGGGCAATTTGGCAGTATAATTTTTTCTCATGTGTATAGTGTTAGAACAAATTTGTGGCCGGGTATGAGAGAGTTTATGCTTCTAGGGCACGTTCTAACAACACTTTCCTTAAGACATTATTTGTTCCACTATCAAGTGTGCAAAGGGGAATAATCAAATATGCATTTAGAATACACTGAAGTCCAGCACAATGCTACTGTTGGTTTTCATTTTGTACTCACGAAAACCAACCTAAACACTCAAAAGAAGGTTTACAAGATGACTTAAGGTTACTAGAAACTAATTATGCACTATTAGTTTCTAATAATTTTATGTGGATGCCGGTGAGCTTTGACTTGTTGGTAAATCATAAATTCAACATTATAAAAGTTATGGTTTCAATTTTCATTGGCATATGTAAGGGTAGGTGGGCTAAGTTTTTTTTTTTTTTTTTTTTTTTTTTTTTTTTTTTTTTTTTTTTACAGAAAAAGAAGAAGTTTTATGTGTAAGAAAACATGTAATTAGTGAATATTTGAAGCTTAGATCTTCTTAGGCTCTTCTTGGAACTCTCTCATTCTGTAGAGAATGAAGCATTTGTACTGAAGTATATGTACCCCTTCAAATGGTAAGGTACCTTTTCACTTGTACCATTTGACTTTGGTCATATTACTTCATTCAGACAAACCCAAAAGTTGCAAACATAAATGACATCTTTTGATTTCTTTAATAAAAATAAATATTTTAAAAATTTCTCCAACATAAATTTATGATATCAGCACCTTAGATGGATTAAGTAATTAACTAACTGAGGTGATGCTGCTTCATCAATCCTATGTTGTACGTTTTACCACTGTATAAAGTTTATGAGGGGAACAACAACCATGTATGACAACAAATTCTAGAGCATAAAACCTAAGCAGGTGATCTGCCTCCCTTGTGGATTTGTATTGTTGGTTTGTTTTTTCACTGGACCTTGGGCTTCATGCATTGAGAATTTTCGTTGGGCCTTGTCGGATATGAGAAAATTTTTTCGAGCTTCGTCCAAAAAGAACATAGAAAGAATAGCTGGGTTGGAATAATTTAAGAGATTGGTTGGTGGATGATCAGATGGCTAATAAAGTATTAAAAGAGAAAAAGCACACCATCATCTGACTGAGAGTGTTTAACGAACAATACGGTCGGAAAAGTGGTGATGACATAGCAATGAGATATCTAAAACTATATACCTCTTCATACGGTATCAGAAAAAACTCATAGCATAAAAAAACCTACCTCATATCCATGGACATGCATCACTAAATATCATATCTATGGTATAGGCTAGGTAACCAATGAAACTCATAGCATAAAACAATGTTAAAATAAAAAAACTGGTAGGCATAAAGTTTTTAGAACTTGAAAGTCACGCCTACTACCTTGTAGCCATGACGTTAAACATACCTTATACCCATGACATTAAATAATATTAAACATACCTTATGGCCATGACATTAAATAACATACCTCTAGAATAGGTAACTAATAAATCACATAGCAATGAGGTATGTAAAAACCTCATGAGATGATATCAGCAAAAACTCATATGACAAAACAACCTACCTCATAGTCATGAACACCACTAAATATTATACATTTGGAATAAGTAACCAATGAAATTCATAGCGTAAAAAAATAAAATAAAAAGCCAGTCGTCATTAAACTCTTAGAACTTGGAAGTCATGCCTACTGCCTTATAGCGATGACATTAAATAGCATGCGTCTAGAATAGGTAACCAAGAAATCACATAGCAATGAGATATCTAAAACATTATACCTCTTGACAAAGTATCTAAAGAACGTCTTAGCAGAGTATCTTTAGCAATGCTAGCTTTTTTAATTAAATTTTAGCCAAAGTAGCTAAAAAATTAAGGGGAAATGATCATTTACCCAATTTCAACAACAAAATTGCCCACTTGCTCCATTAACAGTTTTTTAACCTCATTTACCCAAAACACTCTAAGGGATTATTTCCCTACTACCCAATTAATTATTTTTTTATTCTTTTTATTTATTATTGGGACTTTTTTGCCCTCTCCTTCTTTCTCACTTAGAGAGAAAAGTCATCCGCCACCTTGCTGTGCTCCGGTGACGGGACTCTGGCGACCAGTGACCGGAATCCGGCCACCGTTCACCGGAATCCGGCTACAGGACTGGTGACCGGATTCCGACGTCTAAATTTATTGCCCCATAATAATACCCAGTAACCATATTATTGCCCCCCAATACTCGTATTATTGTCTCTCAATAATCATATTATTGCCTCCAATAATCATATTATTGTCGTCCAGTGAATTGTATAAACTCCCAAAACCAAAATGAATACACTACAGGCACAATTGGTCAATTTATAATCATATTATTGCCCCAATAATCATATTTTTTCCCTCCAATAATCATATATTTGCCCTCAAGTGAACCAAAATGAATACACTAAAGACACAATTGATCAATTTATATGTTCAATTGTACACGTTCACTTTTTTTTCCTTCCCCATTCTCGAAGCTCACAATATATATATAAAAAAAAAGTGCTCTGGGCACCAGATCAGATCGACCGGAGCCGCTTTACCTATACTCTTCTAGAGCCGAGCAATTCTGTAGCACGATGTTCATTCCCTTGGCTCCGAAGGTGCACGATCCAGGGGATAGCTTCTTCAAACCTTGGAGTTCTTTGTGGATGCCAGCATGCCTGCGTCGGTCAAATCGCGGCACGCGAGGAGATTCAGGTTGGTGAGGTTCTGGCAGCGCAGCTGGATGGGAGCTTCAGATCTGTAATCAGTGCTTGAGGGTGGTTGGCACCAGATCAATGATCGGCACCAAATCGATAATTGGCACCAGAACGATGATAGGCGATTGACGGTGGGCTTAAGGTCAACGAAGATGGGGCTTGGGACGTGCATGCCGGCGCCGAGCTCGAGGTCGACGAAGAAGGTTTTGAAGGCATGGTCACCACTGCCGGCTAGAGAGAGAGAGAGAGAGAGAGTCCGGGAAGAGAGAGATCTGTGAGTTTCAATTTGATTAATAGAGGCAGAACTATTAGTAGATGTTGAATTGGGTAAATGGGGTTAGAAAACTCTTAGTGGAGCAAGTAGACAATTTTTAAGCTGAAATTGGGTAAGTGGTCACGGCCCCAAAAATTAATTAGGCTAGCCACTTTTAAAAATACGTATGCATCAAGTATCTCTAGTTTAGATAATTTTGAATTTGTCTATACTATTATGAAGAAAATAGTGCTTGTCAGCCAAAGTGGACGTGAAAAGACGACTAAATCTTTTTACCATAGATTATCTAAAATTATATTTTAATAAAAAAAGTGTTTTAGGGAATCAGAAATTGAGAGATAATCACTGTGTATTCTCATTGATAATAGGGGCATTTTTATATAGAGGATTACATGCATATAGTTAGAATCATACAAGGAAAGGTAATCTCTTGATTCTTCTAATTAAACCCTATTACCACTAGGTCAAGTAACCTAGAGTTTGAGCCAAACACAAATAGAGATATCCTTAAACACTCCCCCTTGTGTTGTCCAAACGCAGTGCTTCTCTCGTTGCCTCGTTAAAAATCTTGCCGAGTAACAAAAACCCAGTGGGACAAAAATAACCTCAGTCGAAGGGGAAAAAGAGCACAACACACCCTTCACAATTCGAGGTGAACATGTAGACATCTCCCCCTGATGACTACGATCATGGGAGTTTAGATAATTTCCGCAAGTCAATTCTTGCCACATGTTTCTCGAACGTGGATTTGGGCAATGACTTAGTAAACAAGTCTGCCTCACTGTCCTCAGATCGAACCTAGTTCACTTTGATCTCGAGGAGAGTCTGTTATTGCTGATTATGCTTGGTGTTATCTCTTTCGATGTAGCCTTGCCTCATTTGTTCAAAACAAGCAGCATTATACTAAATGCTCGTAGGCTCATCTATGGTAGACTTCAAACCACAATTGTTCGAACATGCGTAATTATGAATCCAATCAATATTCATTCACGAACCACTTCATGAAGAGCAATGATCTCTGCATTGTTCTAAGATATAGCATTAGAGTCTATTCTGTAGACCTCCAAGATGTCACGGTCTTTTCCCATGGTGAACACTTGACTGGATTGGGAATGACCATTGTGTGGGTCAGAGAGATACCCAACATCAGCAAAACCTTCCAAAACACATGTCATTTTGGGATGGGGATAGTGGACGCAGGCCAGTGTTGGCGGCGTACCTGGTGTGTGATGGGTCCGAATCCATCATCTCTTTGTAGAGATAAAACAAGCATATATCAATCATACATCTCAAATATCGAAAGATATATTTTACACCAATCCAATGGCGTCGCATTGGCCAGAGCTATATCTAGCTAACAAGTTCACAACATATGAGATGTCCGGTCTTGTGCATTGTGATAAGTACAATAATGCGCCTATTGTACTAAGTAAAGCACTTCTACCTCTAGCACATCTTCGTCATCATCCTTTCGACGAAGAGGATCATTTTCAGGATCAAGACTATGGACGATCATGGGGGTGCTTGAAGGCTTGACCTTGTCAAAATGCCTAAGCATCTATCGACATGATGCTCAAGTTCTAAACCGAGACATAATCGTGTTCTCCCAAAATCCTTAATCTCAAACTACGGATTTCAAGTGTTCAGCGGTTTCCCTTAACTCTTTAAGGGCTTCTAATGAAGATCATGTCCAACATGAACCGCGATGGAATCCGAAACTTGTTATGGAAACGCGTGGGCATATCCCCTCCTAATCAAGTAGTCATTTTAGCGAGCGTTTCAACCTCTTTGTAAACGCGCTCCATGGTCTAGAGCCATTTGACTTGGGTAAATGAAGTTCACCATGAACCTTCATGTATATTCCGTATCTAGATCCCTATAGAGATACGTAGTGACCACATTTGTAAGCTGCATGTTCAGTTATTCGGAAACTACCAAACTGACAGGGTAGTGGAGTGCAATGACATCCATTACGAGAGAATATGTCTCATCGTAGTTGATTCCAGGGCGTTTTGTGAGAAGCCTTGTGCCATAAGGCGAGATTACCATCTCTTTTTCTCACTACGCTTTCTAACGAAGACCCCATTAGTCAACAAGTTTTGTGTTAGGAGGTGTTGGCATCTCTAGCTCGAAAACCTTCCTCTTCGTTAGAGAATCCATCTTAACCTGGATCGCATCTTTCCATTTAGGCCAAATTTCTCTACGTTGGCATTCATTAATCAACGGAGCGTGGTTCGATATCATTAGACTCAATAAACTCATGCGCAACAAAATGCGCAACTACATCATCAATTATGATGGACTTTCTATCCCACGTCTCATGTACACTAGTGTAAGTTTCATAGAGCTCTATATTCTCAGGAATAGGTTCTGACGTTGAGGCGTCCCCCAACGATAACCATAACCCTGAAGATACTCATGAGACGGATTTTGAGTCTTGATGATCAAAGGATTGGAATGTGCCAAAGTATCCTTCGAACCCACGGGCCTCTCCATGCATCCTAGCTGGGGCCATGGCCTATAACACCAGAGTGCCACTCTCTTTGGCGTTGGCGCCATGCCTACCTCCGTGTAGGGTGGCACTACGTCCTCTCGTAAGAACGTCCTTCCTTGCAGGCATGTTTGCAGCATATTTGTGTGATCTCGTTACTATAATAGGGATCGAGATGAGACAAAGTGGGGACAGGCCACGACAATTCCTGTCGTTCCTACTGAACATCCTTGTTCTTATCTCCCCCTAACGACGGGAAAACTGTCTCATCAAAGTGACAACCAGCAAATCTAGCGGTAAGGAGATCGCCTTGCAAGGGCATTAAGTGGCGGACGATTGTTGGAGTCTCAAATCCAACGTAGTTGCCCATTCGTCTGTAAGGACCCATCATAGAGCGCTGTGGCAGCACAATTGGCACATAAATCGCTCACTCAAATATGAGTAAGTACGATATTTGTACCCAGTCACTAGTTGTAACACAGAGGTACATTGAGTGGCGATGGGTCGTAGATGAATTAGCATAGCTTTATGCGATATTGCATTATCCCAAGCGGATATAAGGAGATTGGTGCGCATTACCAATGTCCGAACTATCATCGTAGTCGTTTCCGCAAGACCATTTGGGTGTGTACAAGGGAATGTGATGTCCAACATCAAGCCCATTGCAATATCCATCGAAAGTCTTTCGATGTAAACTCTCTAGCATAGTCAAATCCAATTGACTGAATAGGATGATCTGGGGAGTGAGCCCGTTGTCATATGATATGTGCTAGGAGTGTAGCATAAGCAGCATTTATAGGTGGACAATGGCACAACATGTGACCAGCGTATTTGCGTGTCAACCAATATCATGAAATATTTAAGCGTCCGTAAGTTGGTTGAATCAATCCACAAAATCCCTACGGATTCTTTGTAAGAATAGAATGAGTATTGTCATATCTTTTGCATAGGACGGTCTCAGTCCTAATTTCCCTAAGGAATGGGCTTTGTAAAACTAGCGAGAGGCCTTAGAAGCAACCATTGAGTATTTTGGTTAGGCCTGGGCGTCTAAAACGCTATTTGAAGCAAGTTGGTGATTGCAGCATCACCTGGGGCGCCATCACCATGATGGACGCCATCCATGGCATCATGGATAGGGACTGCGCCAGCCCTAGGCTGGTGGTGGATGGAGGCAATGCCCTAGGCAGCAGTGTCGGTTACACTTAGTCCATGAATCAACTTTTGATTCACGCTTTATTTCGCTCGAGAGAAAGGATGTCCATGTGAAGTCTTTGTAGACGGATCATCATATCATGACTAGGATGATCTATCCTGTCGTGACAAAGCCAATATGTGTCTAAATCCAAGAGATCTTCTCTCATAACTTTTATTGGATTAATAGCTCGAATAGTGACATAGAGTCCACTAGAGAGACACATAAACTTCTCTAATATGCGTCTTTGTTTGCAATCATTAAAGGTATTGCAAAGGAACTCATTTCCGTTCTCTACATGCATTTTCGCATGGAATTCATTGGCTATTCATAGGGTACGATTTACCCTAAGAGCGTAGAGAGTTTCTGTGACAGCTGTAATCAAGGTGCCATTTGGCAAGTGGAACTTGGGTTATTCCATGTCCTTGAATTAATACTGATGGCCCGGCCATCGTAGTCACAAAGTCAGATGCTCAGAATCAAAATTGAGTCATAATGAAAAGAACTCGAAATTTTATTCATAAGCCAACAAAGTACATCATTATCTCTTAACCATTAGGAGAATCTAATCCAAATGCTAGCTAATGCAAAACAATGGTAGTCGTCTAACTTCTTTCGGTAATTCCAAAATAACTGTGACCATGTGAGTAGAGAGATGTCGGTGGAGCAAGGCTCGCTTAAGTACCACTAATCTCATAACCTTCCTAGACATCACACTTACTTTGGGTGAGCCTACTTTGAAGAAAGACTAAACCATTGGCGTTTACTACAAAGTATATGGCAATTGCCTATTACATCTCTTGGGAAAATAAAGACTTAAACAGAATTGGCGATCTATTGATCCCAGCCAGATTTGTAGTCTTCAACCCTTCGCTCTAGATCATCTTCTTGATCTTCTTGTTCCACACAGTGAGCTTCTCTTGCTTCACAATATGCTTTGTAGGCGATGACAAGTTCTTCACGAGCTCTACAAATGTGTGCCCAATGCTCAGACACTCCACATCAAGAACATACATCTCTTTGCTCGAACTCCATTGATTAAGGAGCTTTAAAAGCGTCATTTAGATGGCTCTTAGTGTTGGTGGCACCACCAACATGGCCAGAGGCGTTGCCTCCCTCTCTCTTTCCACGTTTACCTGTTCGGTTCCGTGTTCACCTATTTTGGCAGTTACCTTCCCAAGTAGAGCGATTATATGGATCAGAATGTCCAGAAGTATACCTAAGATTAGGGTTTCGCTCTTGGCGTCCTCTCTTAGAGGTGTGACTATAATTGGATTCCGAAATATGCTCTATTTCCACGGATCTCAAATTATAGTTATTCACAAGGATATTGTCATGCTTTTCAGCGACATTCATAGCTCCAATGAGCTCACAAAACCTTGTGATCCGTCTTGCATTTACATCTATTCGATAGTTCTTAGCAACCATCAATGCAGAGACGGGGAAGGTAGAGAGAGTCTTCTCAATCAACATCGCATCTGTGATCTCTTTACCACATAATTCCATTAAGGATTTAATGCGAAGTGCTTCCGATTTATAGCCAAGAACTGACTTGAAATCACAGAAGCTGAGGCTATGTCATCTCACTTCTAGGTCAGGAAGCAAGGAGTCACGGACGTTGCCAAATCTTTCTTCGAGTGAGACCCACAGCCTTCTGGGGTCTTCTTCATTCATATACTCGTACTGGAGCGAATCATCCATATGACGAGTCATTAGGATGATGGCTTTCGCCTTATTTGCCTCTAAGGCTGCTCTATTTGCTTCCAAAGCTTGAGCTTGCTCAACAGTTATCACGTCCTGGCTAGGCTCGAGAATCATATCCAAGATTCCTACAGCCTTGAGATGCTGGCGGGTATCACGAACCTACCTGTGATATCTAGAGCCAGTTGTTCCCAATTGAGCAAAGTCCAATTTGTTCAGGTTACTCATCCTGAAAGAGAACAAGAAATTAGGGTTAGTTTCGGAGCGAAAGAGGCTACCACGAAAACATATGAAATTTCTGAGCGTAATCGCTTTCAAGAAATTAGGAATTTCAGAGCGTAGTCGCTTCCAAGAAATTCGATTCCAAGAGATATTGAATTAGATCGAAACAATGATGTAAGTGGTCGATCATAAATTCTCTACAAACTCTAAGTTTGGAGATCTCAACAAGCTCTAAGCTTGGAGTGAGCACGAAGCCCCCCAATTCGGCTTAATTTGGTCTCCCCTATAATGAAGAAAGGGGGGGTAGAAGAAGGGAGGTTGCAAGTCCCCGAAAAAGAAGAGAAATTGAATTTAAAAACTCTAAAAAACGGGAACGTTTAGTAAAAAATACCTCGAAATAGGTCGCTGGAAAATTTGATCGGAGAAAGTGGTCAGAAAAAGACCGAAAAGTTGCCGGAAAATGTGCCCGAAGTCGCCGGAAAGTGGCCTGAAAAGTGGCCAGAAAATCGTTGACCGGCAGGATGACGAGGCGCTGATGCTGACGTGGCAGTGCTGATGTGGCAGTGGGTCCCTGTGCTGATGTGGCAGTGGGTCCTTATGCTGACGTGGCAGTGGGCCTCTACCATGGGCTTGGGCTTCTGATTCTTGGGCTTCTGGGCTTCCTTTCCCTTTTTTTTTAATTTTCTTTTATTTTCTTTTCTTTTCTTCCGGTTTTCTGTATGAGATTTAGTCCGCCGGTTCACGCACTTTTAGGCCGGTTTTCTCACTTTTTCTTCCGGTTCCAGAATCGTTGGCTTGAGAGGCTTCTGCTACCATAATTTGGTGGAAATTGGAGGTCCGGAAGATGGTGAACCGGTGGAATATTTGCTACTAGTTGTTAGAGCTTCCGGTGGAAGGTTCGGTGGTTTTCCGGCCGGTACTTGAGGTGGGGCTGCCGGTTCTGGACTCCTGGGATCGAGTTCTTCACAGTGTGAGGTGGAGGCAGAAAAGGCTTCAAGGTTTTGTATTCGGATTCAAGGTTTTTAGCTTCTTGAATCAGGGTTTGGCTATTTGTTTCAGGGTTAGAGCTTCGTGCTGATAACGTGTTTTAGGGAATCAGAAATTGAGAGATAATCGCTGTGTATTCTCATTGATAATAGGGGCCTCTTTATATAGAGGATTACAATGCATAGAGTTAGAATCATACAAGGAAAGATAATCTCTAGATTCTTCTAATTAAACCCTATTACCACTAGGTCAAGTAACCTAGAGTTTGGGCCAAACACAAATAGAAATATCCTTAAACACAAAGGACATAATCGTAATAAATAAAATAACATAAAAAAATTCCAATTTGTTTCCCCCTGAAGTCTCTCTCTATAACTTCTCACTTCCCTAGCAAAGGAGGGGAAAAAAAAAACTTCCCAACTCCCCATGTTTTCTCCCACGCTCTCAACAACCTACCTCATAGCCATGAATATTATTAAATACCATACGTACATTTGGAATAAGTAACCAATGAACTCATAACATAAAAAAATAAAACAAAATAAAGAAGCTGATATGCATTAAATTTTTAGAACTTGAAAGTCACGCCTAGCTACTACCTATATTTTTTTTTTTTTTTCAATTGCCACATGAAAGTCAAGTGTTTACCCAAGTTAGTATGTGTATAAAAAGTACTATAGTAAAAAAAAAACCATATGTTAGGTATGATTATACAGACTTAATATTTAATGAAACTGCATCAAATGCATTGAGTGCACCGTAATGAAAAGTAAACAACATAAAAACAACCATGAACATTGTTATCCCCAATGTTAAC
The DNA here is from genome assembly GCA_024704745.1 of Rosa lucieae. Classification (NCBI taxonomy): domain Eukaryota; kingdom Viridiplantae; phylum Streptophyta; class Magnoliopsida; order Rosales; family Rosaceae; genus Rosa; species Rosa lucieae. Next base: position 20,542,018 of record CM045492.1, read on the forward strand.
CAAAACAAGAAATACTATCGATAGTAAGAATCATCGATATTGGTTATTTATATGAACTACCCCTATTTTTTTTTTTTACAATTTTTAATCGCACCTATCCATCCCATGCCATGATGCCAGTAACAATTGAACTTGTAACCTCAACGATATTGGTTATTTTAAATGACCAACTGGTTACAGGTTACAGGCTGGTAAGATTAGACTCCGTTCAAAGTATTTTCGCTTAAAGGTTATCAGACTTCCAAAATCTCAAGAACACTGAGACTCATTTATCATTAAAAGTTTCAACACAATCTTGAAGTATCACGTTGGTTTGATATCGGGGGTCCTTAAAACTATGTATACAGATGAGTCCATACATCACTATGGTACAATCTTGTTTCATATAAAAAATAGTCCTAATAACAGTTCTACCTTACCAAAAGAAATTTTTTGAATGGTGCTTGTCTTTATTTACATGTTAAAGGAAACGAATTGAGTACCTCCCTAATTATATTGTGTTTCATTGATACATTGATATTAATTATTGCTCTCTTATATTTTTCTTCTATGTGACATAAACATTCAAATATGTGGGTGAGATTTTCTCTTTTATGTGTGAGTAGCTAGACGTAGTGGAAGCATTTCTCAATAGTAGACCGTACTTGAGTAAATTGGTGACATTTTGTAGACCTTGGACTTTACGTGAAATGTGAGCTTATGAACGGGAATATGACCAGTAAAATGTCAGATGACTGTGCCGGTAAATCTGCCTATAAATACTCATAGAAAAAGGTTCACTTGCCACCCCCAACAATTTCTATAGCTAGCTCTTGTCGATCACATAGTACTTCAGTAGATTTTTAAACAATTATATCTATGGATTCTAGTATGCACTTACAAGACCCTCAAGTTGATGAGCAACAGATACTGCAATGGCAGACGAAATCTGAACCCTCTTACTTTGTACATGATCAAAGACGATTTGCAAATTACAAGCCAAATATTTGGAAGTATGAGTTCCTCGAATCCCTTAATAGCAAATTTGATGTGAGTTCCCGCTAACTTTTTGCTGCTTCTCCTATAGCCAATTTACTAGATTAACTTATTAATTAATTAGAGTATATGTAAATGCAAGCAGGGAGAATGTTATCGAATTCAGATTCAGAAGCTAATAGAAGATGTAAAGGAAATGTTTGCTGATTGTAAGGAATCAGATTTAATAACCAAGTTGGAGTTGCTTGACAGCATCCAAAAACTAGGCCTGAACAACCATTTTGGAAAGGAAATCAAGAAAGCCCTAGACACCATAACATCTGTTGAACTCGAAAATAACAGCAATCCATACATTAGTTCAAGAGGTGATCTCTATGCTGCTGCACTACTCTTTAAGATTCTTAGGCAGCATGGTTACAAAGTTTCACAAGGTACATACACAGATGTTTTAATTGGTCAATGATTTTATCTCCTAACTAATCTAACGTACATACTAATCCAGTTTACTAAAATTTTTAGATATATTTGGTGGTTTGATGGATGAAATGGGTACATTAAAGAAGAAAACATTTGGGGATGTGAAAGGAATGCTTGAAATGTTGGAGGCCTCAAACCTAGCTTTAGAAGGTGAATATATCCTAGAGGAGGCTAAAGCTTTCTTAATGGTCACTCTCAGAGATACCAATACTAGGTGTGATGATATAGACAATTGCATTTTCAAGCATGTGATTTATACACTGGAGCTTCCATCACAAAGGAGAGTGCAGTGGTTTAATGTGAAATGGCACATCAAATCCTACGAGAAAGACCATACTAATCAAGCCAACATGACCACTTTACTTGAGTTGGCTAAACTTAACTTCAACATGGTTCAAGCCATACTCCAAAAAGATCTAAGGGAAGTATCCATGTAAGTAGACCAAAATAATCTTTTGCTTTTGAGAATGAAAGAATCTTGGTCTTATTCAAAAATAGTCGTCTTCCCTTTTCTTATTTGGACGAATGTGCTTTGTGGTTTCGATCAGGTGGTGGAACAATCTAGGTCTCAATAAGAACTTGGACTTTGCAAGAGATAGACTGGTTGAATGTTTCATGTGTGCCGTGGGATTAGCTTTCGAGCCTGAGTACAAGTCCTTTAGAAAATGGATAACTAAAGTCATCAATTTAATTCTCATCATCGATGACGTTTATGATGTTTATGGCTCATTAGAAGAGCTAAAACATTTCACCAATGCTGTTAAAAGGTTAGTTTTTCAAGAGTGCTTAGGTAGTAAGCACTTTTGCATAGTACGTTGTTGTTTCATAATAGTTAGATCAATAACATTGTTTTAAGCTGAATAGGTGGGATATTAAGGAAACCGAGCAGCTTCCGGAGTGTATGAAGATCTGTTTCCAAGTACTCTACAATACTACTTGTGAAATTGCTTATGAAATTGAGGAGGAGAAAGGTTGGAACCAAGTATTACCTCATTTGCGGAAAGTGGTATTAGCCTTCTCCTTTCTCATCTGTCTAATGGTAGCCAAATGAAATGCTTGTCTTTATCCCCAAAGTCTGGGGGCTTCAAGTTATACTTCTTCGCACATATTGTTTTAGACAAATGCACATAAAAAGTCGAGAGCCCTATCTTTATAGTTTGTATCCATCAAATGGACCCTAAATACAACTCTAAATATTTATGTTGATGATGGGTAAAAAATGAAAATTTGTAATCTTAATTAATCATGGTTGAATTGAACTCTAATTGTCTTCGATTCATTTCAAACACTTACAGTGGGGAGATTTCTGTAAAGCATTATTGGTGGAGGCAGAGTGGTACAATAAGGCCTACACACCGTCCTTTGAAGAACACCTTAGCAATGGTTGCATTTCATCATCTACTTTGCTGGCTTTGACTCATGCCTTCTTCTCCATGACACGTGCTGAAGGGGCCAAAAACATTGCTGATTTTCTGCACAAGAATGAAGATCTTGTGTACAATATCTCTTTGATTGTTCGACTCTTAAACGATCTGGGAACTTCTGTGGTAATTTTAGTTTTGTTGGTTTCTCCCTTTTAGAGCTTATTTTGTTTTCTGAGTACTATGCTAATTAAGTGGTTAATTAATAGGCTGAGCAAAAGAGAGGTGATGTTGCTTCATCAATCCTATGTTACATGAGAGAAGCGAATGCTTCAGAAGAAATAGCTCGAAATCACATCAAAGGCATGATAGACAATGCATGGAAGAAAATAAACGAAAAATGCTTCACTCAAATGCCTGAAATATCTTCATTCTTCAACATTATGACAAATATAGCTCGGATTGGGCATAGCCTTTATCAAGATGGAGATGGATTTGGTGATCAAGAGCACGGGACTCGGGCACAGATCCAATCTTTACTAGTTGAACCTCTCTCGTGATTGAGCTAAACTAGCTAGCTAGTAGTAATGATCTTAATAGTTTCTTACTGTCGTACTCATATTAGCTATAAATGAGGTGCTCAAATCATTGTAGGCAATGTCAATGTCTCTAGTAAGTATTGCGGTTGTAAATAGTGTAATAAAGATATCGAGAGTGTATATATGATCCAATAATATATCTCTCGATCTTACTATATATGATTTGACTTCACCTATTCCCCTTCTAAAACCTTAAAACTGTGAGCTAACTATCTCAAAATCAGGAGAAGTCTCGAATACGCATGCTGCAACATACGCAGCCAACATTTGATTTGTACCCTAGATGTTCTTCGTCTGATGCTAAAGAGCGGTAGTAAATCCTTGATCATTTTCCATATTAACCTGCATTCCAAGTCAATTGAGTTACCATGTTGTTCTATTCTGTACGAACAAATTGGGTTGATTACCATGCATAGTCATGGACATTTAACTCAGACAAGCCTCTACTCAAAGCTTCGTCTGCTAAATAAGAGTAAAGGGGAGAGAGGATCGCCTTCATGAACTCCTCTACCACATGAAAAGAAGCCCACTATAATACTAGTGAAAACTTAACAAACCAACTACAATTTAAAACCCCACTCACCCATCCTATAATACTAGTGAAAACTTAATTAACCTATAAACCTCTACGATATAAAATAATCAACATGCTACAGATCACTAGCCGAGTAGTTTAGACTTTGCTGAAAGCATTTGTCACTTAAAGGTATTCATACTTCCAAAACTTTAAGAACACTGAGAGTCATTCATGACCCAAAGTTTCAACAGAGTTAGGTTTCATTTTGGGCTTAGGTGGAGGCTGGAATGCGTAGGCTGTAAGTTGAAGCTATTGACAAGGGCAAACGTGGCGTAAGCAAAGTCATACAATCAGTGAAAGTAGGAGCATTTAGTAATTTTTCAATGGACGGTCATTAGGAGTGAAAGAGGTGGCCGTTAAGGTAAAAAGTCAGGGGGACTGATTGGTCTATTGTCACAATACGACAAAAAAGCCAAGCTTATTGGATAAGCCACCAGCCCACCATTTCTCTTGTTCATCTCATTGATCAACCCAGCATTTTCGTCTACTCTGCAAAAAGCACATTCAGAGTGAGGGAAAATGGTCGGTCAAATATAAATCGATGAGGTCTTTGTGTAGTTGAATTTAAAGTTTGTTTAGATATGAGATATTGGCATGAACAATTTTTGACATTGGGTTCAAGTGTTCCCTGGTAATCTCACCCATTCATTGGGTTTGTCTAAGTTAAATATCCATAAGTATGCATGGTAATCAACCTAATTTATTCGTACAAAATAGAACAACATGGCAACTCCATTGACTTGGAATGCAGGTTAATATGGAAAACGATCAAGGATTTTCGACCACTCCTTGGCATTAGATGAAGAACATCTGGGGTACAAACCAACAATTGCTACCCCTCCATCTTAGCAGACGTTGGCTGCGTATTCCAGACTTCTCTTGATTTTGAGATAGCTAGTTCATGGTTTTAAGGTTTTAGAAAGGGAATAGGTGAAGTCAAATCATATATAGTAAGATCGAGAGATATATTATTGGATCATGTATACACTCTCAATATCTTTATTACAATGTTTATGACCGCAATACTTACTAGAGACATTGACATTGCCTACAACGATCTGAGCACCTCATTTATAGCTAATATGAGTACGACAATAAGAAACTATTAGGATCATTATTACTAGCTAGCTAGTTTAACTCGATTAAGAGAGAGGTTCGGTACTAGTAAAGATCGGATCTGTCCCGGAGTCCTGTGCTTTTGATCACCCAATCCATCTCCATCTTGATAAAGGCTATGCCCAACCCGAGCTATATTTGTCATAATGTTGATGAATGAAGATATTTCGGGCATTTGAGTGAAGCATTTTTCGTTTATTTTGTTCCATGCATTGTCTATCATGCCTTTGATGTCCTTTGATGCGGCCCGAAAGCAAGCGCATAATTTAACCCTGAAAATATCGTTAGTAGTATAAGCAAATAGGGATCGTTCTATTCCGGGGATTGAGGGTACACCTGTCAATGTAGGACAAACAAACAATTAAAATTAAAACAAAGTATAATATTCACAAAGATATTCACAAGTATAAACATTATTTACGAAAAAGGGGGGGATTTTGTTTTTGGATTTTCGAAAATAAATTAAGTAAAGAAAACAAATAAAACATAAAAACACAAATGGAATGAGAGAACAAAGATCAAAACCCGAAACATATGATTAAATTTGACTCAAACCCTAATATTGTTCATCTAAGTCATGAGAAAGGAGTTGATCATGTGAAACATTCACTACAAAAAAGAATTGTATTAGCTTCACCAATTTGCGTCGGCCTTCAATTGCCGTCGCCAATGCCTCCTCTTTTGCGACGGCAAAAACTGAGGGGTCGCGATTGTGCAAAATATTTGCGACGGTAACAACTGCTGTCGCCACTGGGCGTGGCCAAGGTTTTAAATATCGGTATCGTTGTATATATCGGTACTTTGAAAAAGGGAGATGTCGGAAATATCGGGGATATATCGGGGATACAGGGTAAGAAAATGTCGTTTTTGAAAAAAGTAAATTTATTAGAAATTTAGAACTACATATAAATACATATGAATGTCAACTTCATCTACATCCAAAAAGAGACTCTAGGCGGTTGAAAAGCCGCTCGCTGGTCTACGAAAATGCAATAATCAGACCAAGACATATGACCCATATAGTGCGAATTGTAGTGATGAACATGATGCTTTTTTATCATCAGTATTATCACCAATAGAGATTGTCTAGGCAATTAGGCATGAACCAGCTTTCTAGGGCTTCACCATAATTTAAAATCAATAAAAAGAGACAAACATAAGCATCTATCTGCCCCTCTTGTCCGAATGAGTGTAAATAAACAATAGTCACTGCTCACTAGTCAGCAATCAAAGACTATAAGCCCCAAAGGGAAAAGAAAAAAAAAAAAAAAAAAAAAACAGCCATATTTTTACCTCAAATTTTACAGATATTTCTTCACTTTATCGGGGATATATCGTAAATATCTAATATATCGGGGATATTTGACGATGTCGGAGAAATTTCGCAGAAACGGTGAAAGATAAGATATTTACCCCCCTAAATATATCGGTCCGTCGAAAAAAGGAGACATCGGGGGAGATATCGGATATATCGCAGATATTTAAAACCTTGGGCGTGGCAAACCCAATGGTTTACTTCGGCAAGAGTTGGCCGTAGTAAAATACTAAAAGTTTCCGTCGCGTTTCTTCAATTCTTCCCGTGGTATGAAAACCACGACAGTCGCCCTCTGCTCAAAAAGAAAAAAAAAACTCTCTCAAAACGGAGGCCGATCTCTTCGTCTCTCTTGTCCTCCCTCTCTCTCCGTCATCGCAAATCCCATCTTCCGCCAATGCTTCTATCTAAGCTCTTCCTTATCGGCAAACCAGATTGGGGAAATCTTTTGGGGGTATCGTTCAGATCTAGATCCCTCACCTGCAAAAGAATCAATTGGGTCGCATATCGTAAATAACGTCGGTGAGTCCGTTTCCGGGGAGCTCTAGCTGGCTGGAGACCAGAGCTAAGATGGGTTTCAGTTTAGGATTCTTGGTTGGCATCTTTGGAGTTCTAATTCTCTCTCATGCCGCTTAATCAACTGTTCAGTGTAAGCCCCTAAACTCCCAATATATACAAATAGATATATGAAATTGAATTTCAGAACAATAATTGTAGGTTTCATTGTGATTGATAGTCAGATTGTTTTTTAGATTGGTTTCATTTGGTTACAGATAAGTTGATAGTTGAAGATTATGGAGGAAGAGTTTTCAGGACCTCCAATCACTGTAAGATTAGGAATGCAGATTTAAATAGCTAAAATGGGTATGGTTTGGTTTTAATTGTTGACCTATCTGAAAGTGAATTACTGGAATACAGGTGGTCGCAGAATTGGTTCTAGGGTTAGTGTTGAGTTTGCTGGAGTGTTGAGTTTGCGGGCATGACTCACTTTTATGGGTCTGGTTTCTATTTTCGCAGGTTTCTGTCCTCTGTTTTCTTTTAATTAATTAGCATAGCAAATGATCTCCAAAATCCCTAAAAATTTACCGGTATCCAGTTTAGTATGTTAGCTTAGTGTCTATAAAATTTCATTGATATCTGAGTAGTTTAGGTTAGGTTTTTATTATCGTTTTGGTTTCCTGTCAGAGTAGTTAATCTGTTTTATGTTCATTAGTTTAGTTGTTATTCAATCTTCGTTTTGGTTTCAGAACTTGTTGTAGCAGTGTAAGAGAAAGTTATGCTTGACCAATGTGAAGGATTGTTGGCTTCAGCAGTAGCTATGCAGGTATAATAATGTGGCCATATGTATTAACAAACTGTGAAAATACTTTACTTTCTTTAGTAACTCAGTCTTTAATTAGTTTTTGAATTCTAGCTTGTATATATATTCATCAGTTGAAACTATGAATGACTAATGGGATCAATAATAAGATGAATAGATAGCACAATCTCGACATGCATAATACATGAATTGTTAGTCCAAAGGGAACTCACATTTTGTTTCTCCTAATTAGTTTGAGCCATTATCTGGAATAGGTCTATTTTTTCAGTTGTCCTAATAAGGGACTTCGATTTATCATACCCTCTCCAATTGAATTTCTGTATTCAAGTTTTTTGTTGCTGGAAATTCGTAGAACAAATGTGTCTTATGAGGAGAAGCATGATTTTGGTTTTTGTTGAAGAAAGAAGAAAAAAAAAAAGGTAGTCTATAGTGAAGAATCAGGACTTTATATTTTGCAAATTCTCATTGTTAAAACCCAGTAGTTATTTGAGTTTTGATCATTCTGTTTGACATTATGGCTCCCCAGTTCATGTTTCTCATTGGTAAACCTCCCATTGTCATGTGAATGCTATTATCGTCATTTAATGTTTATCTACATTCTGTAAAAAGGTATAGTTGAAGAAATGCTTTAACTTTCAGGATTCTATGTACTATGTGTGTGTGTGTATATATATATATATATTTAAAACTTGAACTCATCTAGCAAATCCAGGTTTTCCTGTTTCTCTGTGTTGGCTCTAATTTTCTTAAACCTGCTAGATTATGTATAATAATATTGAAGACCAATTGAGAATGTCAAAGTAGAGTGAATATTATGTTATTACAGTAAAAGAATAAGAAAGCCTAATGAAAATACATAATTGTTTGTGTTTTCCTGGATTGATTATTGGGTAGAATGTTACATATTGTTTCAATTTGGGTTTCAAAATTTCAATATTTATGTAGTTTTATACTTAATTTCGAGATTTATTTATTATTCTGTTTTTCCTTTGCAGAGTTTATGCAAAAAAATCAGGGCTCCATTTTCTGGCCGTTGTTCCTTTTTCTGTTTTTCGCTACTGTCTTGATCCATTACTTTTATTTAGGTACAGAGTGTAAAGTTTTATTATGTGCTTTTCGTATTCAATTTATAGTTTGTGTGTAACCATGGTGATGTTGAATTGTCTAACTGTCTTCATTTGATTGTGTAGATTCTGTGAACAGCGTGCTATTGAATTTTCCAACTGCTATAGATTCAGGTATGACAGAAAAGAGTGGAAAAATGAAAATGACGACATACTTACAAGCTGATAATGGAGAAGGTCAAGATACTCAAAAAGAAACACACAGAGTGTGTAATGACCAACTATTGGTGGTGTTTCTAATAAGGACACAGGTTATCGACTTAGATCAAGAAGATGGAAACGAAGTAAGCATTTATTACCGCTTTTGTGATTAGTTATGTGTCTTAAAGTAAAATCACAGTATTGATCAATATGTAAAAGTGTGTTTACAAAGAATAATTCTTCAATACAGTGATGGCGGCAAACACTGAAAAACCAGAAATGGAGATGGTTTCACAAGATGATCATGAAGAAAGAGCAGATACTGAAAGAAAAAGACAGAGAATGTATAGTGATCAACCTCCTGCTACTGTTCTTAATATGAACAAACATTGTCAAATTAGATCGAAGAGGTGGAAACAAAGTAAGCATGTATTATTAGTATTACAATGTCTCTGTAATTGAATCATTCTGGTAAAATGTGTTTTCTGTCTCAACCCTAAATTTTGTTTTTAGTTTGTGAATGGAGAAAGCCATGCTTGATAAATGTGAAGCATTGCTAGCCTTAGTAGCAGCTGTGCAGGTATAATAATGTTTCCATATGTTTAACAGAGTCAAAATACCTTACTTTCTTCAGCAACTTAGTCTTTAATTAGATTTTGAATTCTAGATTTTATATTCATCAATTGTAACTATGAATGACTAATGGGATCAATAATAAGATGTTTACTTCCATGAGGTGGAGCAGGGCTGATTCTGTTATCCTAGACGTCATGGATCTGATCAAGGTCTATTTGAAACAGACCAAATTTTACATGTATTTTCTTCCTAAAAAGGGTCCAGTTGTTAACACCACCCTTAATTTTTCTGGTTGCAGGGGTGGAGATCATGTGCAGTGACCACGCTGAGTAGAGATGGTAGTGATTTGACAGCTACAACCATTGGTAAAGCACGTTGGCAGGAACTTGACCATGTTGTGGAAGAACTGGAGAAAATTGTTGTTGTCAATCTTCAGCACCGATCAATATCTCATCGGAAATGTGCAGAAATCATCACTAATATTAGAGAAGGTGTTGTACTGTGTTTTGCCAAGTACTTAGAAAGCATTCCCTATTTTCTTTTGTTCTTTGGTTGATGACAAGTGTTGTTCAATTGATCAAACAGGGTTATTAGCTATATATGTATTTGAATCTGGTATTCATGTTTTGGTGCATTTTATATAAAATTTATTATTTGGCTTCTTTTGCTCCAAAAATAAAAATCTGGTATGCAAAATTGCATGCCAGGTTTTTTTTTAATCAATGATATGCATTTTGCGACGGCAACAGTGCCGTCGCCAATGACCAACGGCGATGGCAATGTTGGCGTTGGTGGCGTCGCCATTGCTATTTGCGACGGCGTAAAGACCGTCGCCAAAGTTCATGCGACGGCCAAATTGCCGTCGCCTAGCCGTCGCCGTTGGTCATTGGCGACGGCAATTTGGCTTTTGGCGACGGCCTTGCGCCGTGGCAAATTGAATTTTTTTTTGTAGTGATTCGAAAGCAAATGATTTCCCATATTTTACTTTTCAATGCTAATTAACCTAAGCGAAAGCACCTAGATTAATCCTATCAAACATGCAATCAAACCCTAGAAAGCTAGTCAATCATGTCATGTTCAACGCATTACACATAGAGAAAGGCTATCAACTCAAGTGTACAACTTAGTTATGGAAAAGTCCACCTAATTGCAATCCTCGTTAATTAAATTCGATCTTTGTCCAAAACCTTTACTACTTTGATTCAAGTTTACACAAAACGAAAAGTCGATTTCATGTTCTTAAACCTAGCAACAATTATGCATAAACCCTATAAGTGTCGACCCAAATAAGATTAATACACAAAGGATATCTATAACACAAATTTAATTAAACAAACTCACATAAGCAACTCTCGAAGAACAATAATATGAATCTGAAAATTCTCAATTAATCATAAAAATTCCAGAAATTAATATTTGTCCAAACACATATGTCAACTAGTTCATAACCAACGAAATTCAAAGCAAAGGTTACAAAGGAGAATCGGATTACACCGTGAGATGGAGATGGTGATGAACGGTTGATGTGGTGGTCTCTTGAATCTCGAAAGCAAGCTTCAAGGTTGGAGATGGATGATGGATGCTCACGGCTATGCTTCTTCTCCCTTGGCCTTGCTTGAACTCGTGGAGATGACTAGAGGATGGAGAAACTCACGGCTATGCTAAGAACTTTTCTGAATTTTTTCTAAAGTGTAAAACGTATGGAGAGAGGGGACTGAATGAAGAGGTGTGTTGTGGTGTTGGTGTGTGATGGTGTGTTGAATTGTGTAGAGAATGCTCCTATTTATAGGAGGATGGCAACTTAGTCTCCAAGTCTTCAAGATTAATCCACACAGCATTAGCCAATCAGAGAACGCCACTTCAGCTCTGCCATGTCATCCAACCAATAAGAAACCTCCAATTTAACACCTTGATTTAGGGAGATTATTTTTGAATTATTTGCATGATTATTTTCTGATTTATCTCCTCAAATAACTATCCAATCATGCCACACAGCTTCGACCAATCACAGAATGCCATGTCAGCTCTGCCATGTCACTCAACCAATAAAAAAGCGCCAAAATAAATCCATAATCTTTCCAAATATATTATTGCTGATTTTCCCAAGATTTAATCTGATTTTTCTCTTAATTTTCGGCCAAAATACTCTTGAGTGAAAATAGGAATGAATCTGGACTTGTTTTGGACATTTTCTCCCTTAAATCTCTCCATGGCGTCATTATCCTTGATCATCTCTTGATTTTTGACATTAACTCCATAATTTCCCATGGTAAAATCAGCTTTAATTCCCCATAATATCTCCCACGTCCTCATGTGGTCTCCTAATGCCTTCAGGTTTCCTAGCCTCATCAGGATTCCTGCGTTGACTGGGATTCCTAGTTGGACTAGGAAAACTCCATTTCTTTATGTCAGCTCATTTCTTCTCCATTTACTCCAATGTACCTAGAAAATAAAAATTAAATTAAAATTTATTTATTTAAGGAAATAACTAAGTAAAATATGAGGAAATAATTATTAAAACGTCGCATTAAAATGCTCCTATCATCCTTTCAAGCTATTTCTTCTTAAGCATGCACTTCTCTCATGTAACATAGGCTTGATGAAGCAGCATCGCCTCTCTCTTGCTCGGCCTGTTATTTAATCACTCAATTAACATAGTACTCAGAAGACAAAATAGGCTCTAATATGAAGCAAGCAACAATAATAAATATACCGCAGGAGTTTCCAGATCATTTAAGAGTCAAAGTATCAAAGAGATATTTGTACACAAGATCTTCATGATTCTTATGCAGAAAATCAGCCATGTTTTCGGTCCCTTCATCATGTGTTGTAGAGAAGAAGGCATGAGTCAAAATCAGCAAAGCAGATGATGAAATGCAACCATTGGTAAGGTACTTTGCAAAGGATGGTGTGTAGGCCTTATTGTACCACTCTGCCTCCACTAATAATACTTTACAGAAATCTCCACACTGTAAGTTTTTTAAACTAATTGAAGACCATTAGAGTTCAATTCAACCATGATTAATTAAGATTACAAACTGCCATTATTTGCCATCATCACCATAAGTATTCAGAGTTGTATTTAAGGTTCATCCGAGAGATACAAACTATAAAGATAGGGCTCTCGACTTTTTAAGTGCATTTGTCTAAAACAATATGTGTGAAGGAGTATAAACTTGAAGCCCCAAGACTTGGGGGATAAAGACGGTTATTTTATTTAGCTACCATTAGACGGATGAGAAGGAAGAAGACTAATACCACTTTCTGCAAATGAGGTAATTAATAACCTAAGAGTGTAATTAATATATTTTAACCATCCATTTTTGTCGGTGCAAGTTGTTTGGCTCCAGTTTTTCTTGAGCTGGTCAACAGTCTTGATAGGAGCATAAAATGCGATGTTTATAATGTTTAAACCCTATATTTTGCTAAGTTATTTCCTTTATCTTGATCAATTTAACTTAGTTAGTGTTTTCAGGTGAAAATGGAGTCTCAAGGTCCAAAAATGGCTAAGGAAGGCACAAGTGGCGCAGAAATGAAGTAAAATGAAGAAATGGAAGTTCTCCCAGTTTGACTAGGAAAAGGAATCCTAGTTGCAGTAGGAATCAGAAGCTGACTTGGATTCAAACTCTTAAGTCGCGGAAATTAGAAGTTCTACTTGGACAAGGAAACCCAATCCTACTCAGATAAGGAATCCTAGTGTGACAAGGAGTCCCTGTTGGATAAGGATTACTCAAGAAGGTTCCGGAAGAGTGTAGAAGAATCGCAGAAAAGAAGTTCGTATTCAACTAGGAAACCTACTTGCATATGGAGTGCTACTCATACTAGGAGACCTGTGGAAGCTAGGAGAAGTCTATGGGACGTCCATGAAGTATCTAGAAGTCTCAAGAAGGTCATATGCCGTGCACATGGAAGAAGAAGCAACAAGAAATACGAATTACAAAGCAATGTGGAGTTTGGACTTCTTGTTGAGTTTGGATTGAAGTTACCGTGATTATCTTGAAGATTCTTGAAGGTTCTTGACATTTCTACTTCAGAATAGGCGTGGAAGACATGTGAGAGGCATGTGATGTGAAGGAAAACCGAATTGGACTCAACTTGTGCATTAAAAGTCAAATCCATTACAGATTCGGAAATCTGCCTGTGCAGATCAGTCAACTTCAACGGAGTCCAATAAATCTCTCAGAGCTCAGAAAATTATGATCTTTATATGGTTGGAAAGCTACGGATGTCTAGTTTCCAGATCTTTTTACGGTTCATCAATAGCTATTTTCTAGAGTAAGTTATGGCCGTTTTAGTGGACTGAGGTCAATCCTGCCGGGAATCTGTTTTGGGAGAAAGAAGTCCTAAATCAACACGAACTAGGAGAAACCAAGTAGAAACGAATTGGGAGTGCCTTGAGACGTTCTACTATATATACCCTGTGTATTAGACGTTTCAAGGTCGACACTTTTCTCCACAATTTCGTATTCTCACTTGTTTGCTCTCTAGTTTCAGGTTTTCACAATCTTCAAGGAGCAAAGCCGTGCCATCACCCTCCACCACCGTGATCTTCACTTGTTGCCGTGCTAAGGAGCTGCTTTGGACCTTGGGACGTGATTAAGGGTTGTTCATATGCTCTACCATACATATAACTCACGGTTTTGTATAATTGTTAGATGGATTTTCTGCTTTGGATTTTCTATGTGTAAACCGAATCTTTTGAGTTTGCAAAACTGTTTTCTAATGCAATTTTGATGTTCTATTGAATGATTGATGTGTTTATGTGTCCTTTGTCTTGATTGATTGCCGAATGCATGGATTGATAATCTGATTTTTATGCTTCATTACATGGAACGTTCTTGTGGTTCGAAACATGGGAAGACTTGCATGTAACTTGCTAGTAATTAGGTTTGATGCTTGGTGAAACCTAATTCGAATAAGTAGTAAAGGCTTGCTTTGAGTCGAAAATCAGATTATGCATGTGATGATAAGTTCTGACACGCTTGGAATTGCATGTTTATTGATTCTTTCTTGAACTTAATGATTTGAAAACGGGATTTTTCAACACAGTTGCTTTGAGTGTGTGATATCGAACTTTTCAAAATAAAATTGACTTGGTGCTTTGCTATTTCGATTTGACTTAAGAAAGAAAGTTAAAAGGGGACAATGGTTGCTTGGATCTTTGTGTTCTTGGTTGATAGCTTTCCATGGTAATTAAAAGAAAGATTAAGGGATGCATGAAACATTGATTCTTGAATGGTTCTTGATAAGTTGTTCTTCGAAAATTCTTCTTTTCCCACCTTTGTATAGAAACGATTTTAATCTTTATTTTTCTGGAAATTTTATGTTTTCAATCTTCAAAAACCCCCCATCTTTATGTTTTCTTGTTTGTGTAAATAAATAAAATTAACTTAGATTTTTAGGTAGCATGTTAACTTAGTTAATAATAATAAAAAAAAAATAAAAAAAAAAATTTGTTTTTAAATTCGTGAATAGTGTCTCCGTGAATAGTAAATATGTGTTTGTTTTAGTTTTAGTGGTTTTTAGGAGTTTGTTATGTGTTGTTATGTGTTCCTATTTTTTAGGGATTAGCTCCTAAATTTTAGGGAAAGTAGTTAGAGTTAGTTTTGACTTAGGAGTCCTAGTTTGACTTTGCTTCTAATTTGTTTCCTACTTGTATTTGACTTCCTAATCCTTATATAACTAGTAATCCTTATTGTATATGGATTCCCAATGTGATATGGACTTGTAAATTGTGTATAAATAGGAGTAGGATTTCCAAAACCTTTTCTAACTCAAATTCTCTCTTTCTTTCGAATTCTATGTCTATATATACTTGTATAATTTGTTGTTTTCTCATTCCTTGCTCTCTAATTCGTGTGAATGTATGTTTATTTCTCTTCTTTGTTGTTTCGAATATTTAAGCATGCTTATACTTGTAATCTTGTAATGATTTCGTGAATTTGTATATTCTTTTCTTTAATTTTCTCACATGTTAGCACCCTCAATCCCCGGTTTTGAACGATCCCTGCTTATTCTATACTAACAACTACATTTTTCAGGGTTTAAATTGGCGATTGCTTTTGCACGTATCAATTTTTGGCGCCGTTGCCGGGGATTGAAAAGTCTTCATGTGATGAAAACGCCACTAAGGTATGATTTTGGTAAGGGATTGTGAACTATTATGGAATAGGTGAAGTCTCTTTTGTTGACATTAGCCTTAACCCCTTATTAGCACCTAATTTAGGTCTCTTAAGGTTGTGGGCGGCTTTTGTTAACACTTGAAAAATGTCGTGCACTTAATTTTTCCCTTATCCTAGTAAGTATAGCCTATGTGAGATGGTGACTCTAGGAAGGGGACAACGTTCATGACGGGTTTTGAAATCAGAAAGGCAATTGCCGAAATGGTTTCTACCTCTTGTGCTCGTCCTCCCCCGCACTGGCCATTTCAGTAAGGTTGCCCAAAGGATTTGCGAAGAAATATGTGTGAAGACAAGGACTTGGGCCGCACGTCCAAAACAATAGTCCATGATGTTTTATTAAAGTCATATACTTAGACAATTTTCGAGAGAATTGGTTTTGGTAAGAAGAAAGTAAGTCATAACGGAATAGGTGAGAGTTCTTTTATTAATACTGTCAAGCAACCTCCTTTATCAAGTAGGCGCACCTTAGTAGCATAGAGTGTCTAGGTTGATTGGATACGAGAAGTGCTGACAAAGGGTCTCGTCCCCTGTCAATCAAGTGAGCTGAGCTCCGCCAAAATCGTTCCTCTACTACCTGGCTCTGTGTGAAAAGAGTTACCAAAAGATTTAGGAGGGGAGACTTGTATTAACATTAGAATCTCTGGGCCGCACGTCTAAACCTTGACTTACAATTCTCTTATTAAAGTTGATTATTTCGAAAGTTGTAAAAGATTGTAACTAACCACTATAAATTTTCGTTGACTTTGGTTTATGCATGTATAAATGTGACGTTTTTGATGTGTGTACCTTGGTCCACGTCTTGTTTATATCTTACTAACTTTATACTTTATTCTATTTCAGGATCAATGAATGTCTGGATCATCTGAACCACCTAAGAACACTAAAACGCCTCTTCAAGTCCTCAAAGATAGACTTGAGGAATTGAAGAAGAACCCGGACATCTTTGACGTTGAAGTGACCACACCTCTTCAATTTCGTGAGCTTCAATTAGACAGTGAAGGGAATAGAGTAGAGGAAGGATCAGAAGCTTCTGACAATCCAGTTGATCCATCACCACACCAAACGCCACCGCCATCACCTCGTGAAATCTTAGTCGTTCCACCACCACCACCACCAATGGCTCTCACTATAAGGCAACTTTCTACATCCGTCATCCCACCTGGGGGAGTGCCAACCTGCATAACCTACCCTGCTGCAGCTGAGGGATTAACAGCTGATTTTGAGTTGAAGTCTGGGTTGCTTCATCGTCTTCCTACATTCCATGGACTCCCTATGGAAGATCCCAACAACCACTTGATGGAATTTCAGTTCATCTGCACTAGCATGAAGCCTCAAGGAGCTGATGAGCATATTTTGAAGCTGAAGGCCTTCCCATTTTCGTTGGCTGACAAGGCAAAGCAGTGGCTTTATGAGTTGCCTAGTGGACGAATTACTTCTTGGGGAGACATGATGAAGGCGTTTCTTGAGAAGTATTTTCCTACATCTCGCATCATCATGTTAAGGAAAAAGATAAGTGGCATCCAACAAGGGCAAGATGAGTCCTACGCAGAATACTATGAAAGGTTCAAGTCTCTCATCACTCAATGCCCTCAACATGGCATGAAGGAGGAGACCTTGCTCACTTGCTTTTATGATGGTCTCACACCATTGGAAAGAGATATGCTAGATGCAGCTTCTGGTGGATCTTTTGTTGACAAGGAGCCTGCGGCTGGAATGATCCTTATTGAGAATAGGGCCTTGAATCAACAACAATTTGGAAGCTCTAGGCCCAAATCCACCACCACACGTGAAAGGGTCCATGAGGTAAGTACTTTAGCTCAATTGGAAGATAAAATTAACAGACTTACTTCTATAGTGTCTCAGGGATCACATGGACAAGTCATGGTGTGTGGAGTGTGTTCAATGCAAGGGCATGTGTCTGACCAATGCCCTCAACTCATGGAAAGTGGAGGACAAGAAGGTGTCAACGCCATAGGTTTCCAACAAGGGTACCAACGTCCTAGGAATGATCCATATTCGAATACTTACAATCCTGGATGGAGGGATCACCCTAATTTTCGTTGGAAGGACAATGAGAACGTTCAAAGTGCACCTCAAGGCTTCCAACCACGTCCTCAAGGCTTTTATCAAAAGCCTCAACCTCCTAACCCTACTCCTTTCAATTCGAATTTTAATTCAAATGCTTCTTCTTCTTCTTCTAATGATGAGTTGATCAAAGCACTAACCAAGTCTACTCAAGCTTTAATTGCAGGTCAAACTAATCATGGGAACCAAATCAACGCCATATCCACAGATGTAGCTGAGATGAAGAAGCAAATGAGTCAAGTTGTGGAGTTCATGGGTAAGTTTCATGAGCAAGGTAAGTTACCAAGTGGCACCATCCCAAATCCTCACTTTGAGCAAGCCAAAGCCGTGACTACAAGGAGTGGTAAGACCCTTGTAGATCCTCCAACGCCTCCCAAAAAGATCTCAACGTCCATTTTAGAGGAGGAGGATGACCCTGCAACGTCTAAGGCTCATGTGACATCTCCTACTGCAGAACCGAAACCAAAAGGACAAGTTTCTAACTCTTTCAATTCGGTTATTACTAATCCATCTTCTTCTCCTTTGCCTTTCCCAAGCAGATATGCTAGATCCAAGAAGGATGAGGCCGAAAAGGCCATCTTGGAAACCTTCAAGAAAGTGCAAATCAACATCCCTCTCCTTGAGGCCATTAAGCAAATTCCTAAGTATGCCAAATTTTTGAAGGAACTTTGCACCACAAGGAGACAAAACCGTGAGAAGGAAGTGGTGAAGGTAAGTGAGAATGTCTCAGCTGTGCTTCAACGCAGAATGCCAGAAAAGTGTAAGGATCCAGGGAGTTTTTCTATCCCTTGTGTCATTGGAACTAGTAGATTCGAAAATGCCATGCTAGACTTAGGTGCTTCTATAAATGTCATGCCTTATTCTGTTTATGAAACTCTAGGTCTAGGTGAGCTTAAACATGATAATGTTATTATTCAGTTGGCAGATCGATCTAATGCATACCCTAAGGGGTTAGTTGAGGATGTACTTGTGCAGGTTGGTGAGCTAATCTTCCCAGCTGATTTTTACGTCCTAGAGATGGAGGAGCCCTCTCCCAAGTCAACGCCACTTTTGCTAGGTCGTCCCTTCATGAGGACGGCTAGGACTAAAATTGATGTTTATTCTGGCACCTTGACAATGGAATTTGATGGTGAAATTGTTGGCTTCAACATCTTTGAAGCAATGAGGTATCCCTTGTCTGATTTTTCATCATGTTTTTCTATTGATATACTTGATGAACTTGCGCAGAAATTCATGGAGATGATGAATGAGGATACTTTGGTTTCAACCATTGCTAATGGTGTTGGAGTGATGAAAGAGGACACTACCATCCCTAGGGAGGAGCTCACGGCTAATCATAGTGATGCTATCATGGAACATGTTGCTTTTCTTGAGGCAACACCATTTGAGCTAGGTAATGTTTCTTCTGTGTTTATTTCTCCCTCTACTAATAAACCTTTACCTTCAGTGATTCAGGCACCTACTTTGGAACTTAAGCAATTACCAGATCACTTGAAGTATGCTTACTTGGGAGAAAACGAAACTTTACCTGTCATCATTTCATCATCTTTAACGTCAACTCAAGAGGATAGATTGGTGGAGATGCTTCAGAAGCACAAGACTGCAATTGGTGGACTTTAGCAGATATCAAGGGAATTAGCCCTACTACTTGTGTGCATCGAATTCTGCTTGAGGAAGGAGCCAAGCCATCTAGGGAGGCTCAAAGACGTTTGAACCCACCTATGATGGAGGTCGTAAAGAAAGAAGTCATCAAGCTTCTTGACTGTGGCGTCATCTACCCTATCTCAGACTCTAAGTGGGTTTCACCAGTTCAAGTTGTGCCAAAGAAATCTGGGATCACAGTTGTGAAGAATGCGGAGAATGAGTTAGTGCCTCAGAGAACTGTGACTGGACATCGAGTTTGCATAGACTATAGGAAGCTAAACGCCACTACTAGGAAGGATCACTTCCCTTTGCCATTCATTGATCAGATGCTTGAGAGGTTAGCTGGCCATGAGTTTTATTGCTTCTTGGATGGATATTCTGGTTACAACCAAATCGCCATTGCTAATGAGGATCAAGAGAAGACGACCTTCACATGCCCCTTTGGGACGTTTGCCTACAGAAGAATGCCTTTTGGACTTTGCAATGCTCCAGGTACGTTTCAAAGATGCATGGTAAGTATTTTTTCTGATTTTATTGAGAAAATTATTGAAGTGTTTATGGATGACTTTTCAGTTTTTGGTAAAGACTTTGATGATTGCTTAAATAACTTAGAATTGATACTTAGGCGTTGTGAAGAGACTAATCTTGTGCTTAATTGGGAAAAATGTCACTTTATGGTAAAACAAGGGATAGTCTTAGGGCATATTGTTTCGAAGCATGGAATAGAAGTTGATAAGGCTAAAGTAGATCTTGTTAGATACTTACCATACCCCACAAGTGTGAGGGAGGTCCGTTCTTTTCTTGGACATGCAGGTTTCTACAGGCGCTTCATCAAGGACTTTTCCAAGATTTCTAGGCCATTATGTCGTCTTCTCCAAAAGGATGTGGCGTTTGAGTTCAAAGAGGATTGCAAGGTGGCATTCAACACATTGAAGGAACTTCTAACATCTGCACCCATCATGCTTCCACCGATTGGTCTCTCCCTTTGAGATAATGTGTGATGCATCAGATTATGCAGTTGGGGCCGTGCTAGGCCAAAGGAGGACAAGAAGCCCTATGCCATCTACTATGCTTCTAGGACCCTGAATGATGCTCAACTCAATTACTCTACAACTGAAAAAGAACTTTTAGCTGTTGTTTTTGCCTTAGAAAAATTTCGTTCATATTTATTGGGTACTAAAGTTATTGTTTATTCTGATCATGCAGCTTTAAGGTACCTAATGTCAAAGAAGGAGGCAAAACCAAGGCTAATTCGTTGGATACTCTTACTTCAAGAGTTTGACGTTGAGATCAAGGATAAGAAGGGTTCAGAGAATGTTGTAGCCGACCACTTGAGTAGACTAGTGATGAGGAGGACGCCATACCTTTAGTGAGATGTTTCCGGATGAACAACTCTTCGGAATCCAGGTAAGTGAGCCTTGGTATGCAGATATTGTTAATTACTTGGTGTCCAAAACGTTTCCTAGATATGCTAAGTGCTCAACGTGATAAACTTAAAACTATGGCTAGGCAATTGTTTGGGATGATCCTTACTTGTGGAAATATTGTTCTGATCAATTGATAAGGAGATGTGTGCCTAATAATGAACAAAAAGCTATACTTGAGTTTTGTCATACTAAACAATGTGGTGGTCACTTTGGCTCTGATAGAACTGCTAGGAAGGTGTTGGAATCTGGTTTTTATTGGCCTACTTTATTCAAAGATGCATATGAGTTCTGTGTGACATGTGATAGATGCCAAAGAACCGGAAATTTAGGTCCTAAAGATCAAATGCCTTTGAATTTTGTACTAGTTGTCGAAATTTTTGATGTTTGGGGTATTGATTTTATGGGTCCTTTTCCTTCATCTAATGGTTTTCTTTATTTCTCTTGGCTGTTGATTATGTTTCTAAGTGGGTGGAAGCGAAAGCCACCAGGACTAATGATTCTAAGTTGTTGCAGAGTTTATAAAGTCTAATATTTTTAGTAGGTTTGGCATGCCTAGAGCAATCATTAGTGATGGCGGTTCTCATTTTTGCAACAAGACCATTGAAGCTTTGCTTAGGAAGTACAACGTTACTCATAAGGTTTCAACGCCTTATCATCCTCAAACGAGTGGACAAGCAGAAGTTTCAAATAGGGAGATCAAGAGAATACTTGAGAAAACCGTGGGACCTTCAAGGAAGGATTGGAGTCAACGATTGGAGGATGCATTGTGGGCATATAGGACGGCTTTCAAGACACCAATTGGGATGTCTCCATTTCGTTTGGTGTATGGGAAGGCGTGCCACTTACCTGTTGAGTTGGAACATAGAGCTTGGTGGGCAGTTAAGACATTCAACATGGACTTGGATGAAGCTGGACTTCATAGGAAATTGCAACTCAATGAGCTTGAGGAAATTCGAAATGAAGCCTATGATAGTGCACGGATTTACAAGGAAAAGACAAAGGCTTTTCATGATAAAATGATTCGTGGAAAGACCTTTGTAGTTGGTCAAAAAGTTCTTTTATTTCATTCTAGATTGAGACTTTTTCCTGGTAAGTTGCGTTCTAGATGGGTTGGTCCTTTTATTGTTACTAATGTTTTTCCTCATGGTGCTATACAGATAAAGAGTCAAACAACTGGAGCGGAATTCAAGGTGAATGGACATCGTCCTAAGCCTTACTATGAGGCGTTTGTGGAACATAATGTGGAGGATGTACCCCTCCACAAGGCGCCACAACCAGATGAGTAAATGAAGGTGCAAGTCTAGGCTGAAAGACTTTAAACATTAAGCGCTGCATGGGAGGCAACCTATTTCATCCGTAGCTGTGGAGGAGTCATCAACGCAGATTTGCTTTCTTGAACTCTTCCCTTCTCTTTTATTTTCGAAAACTTTGTCTTTGTTTTTAGGATTTCTTGCGTTAACTCTTATGCCATGCTTGACTGATGTTTTGTATGCTTTATACTTGTTTATACATTGAGGACAATGCATGATTTAAGTGTGGGGGAAGGGTATAACGTTTCACTTTGTTTTTAGGAGCTAGTTTTGTGGTTATAAAAAGAAACAAAATAAAAAATCGGAAAAATCAGAAAAATAAAAAATTTGCGTTAACTTTGTTTTAGGTTTTGTGTTATATGTTTCGGTTTTTATACTTTGTGTTTTGTTTGTTTGGTTATTGTTAGAGTCAAAATGATTTTGGGTAAATATCTTCTTCATCGTAGGCGCATCCAATGGGATGTGATGTCTAAGGTTTAGTTTGGATATGAGAAGTGCTGACAAAGGGTCTCGTCCCCTGTCAATCAAGTAAGCTGAGCTCCGCCAAAATCGTTCCTCTCTTCACCTGGTCATGTTCCAAAGGAGTTACCGAAAGGAGAAGGGAAATAACCCTAAGTCCAAACGTTTTTGTCTTGTTGTTGCGTCATTTATGTGTTGTTTTGTTTTGTTTTGTGATTGAGTCTTAGGATGCCCTTTTAACTGTCTAGGATGAGCTTATATCTCTGAAATTAAGGATAAAAGAGGATCACAAGATTGAGATAATGTTTGATGATATTCTTTGGTTAATTATGATTTATGAAAAGCATATGAATGTGTAGTAGATATGGTGTATGCGTAACTTTGGTACAGAATATGAACATGTGGAAGATAAGTTCTGATTCATAATAACCCTAGTGAGAATTTGAGCCATGTGCCCTTTCTTTGTGAGTGATTAATGAAAAAATGAATTATACTCTTATTTTCTTGGCGATGATTTTGTTGATCTCATTATTCTTTCATCTTGATTGACTACTTGCCATAGATTAAGTTTGATGGACTAGAGAATGCTAGAATTCACTGTTATGCTTGTTGAGACGTTTATGATCAATATATGGCCCTGATTCTGGAAAGGATAAAGGTACTTACTTAGGATTTTTACCACCATAGCCAAATATAGCCTGTGTCCCTATTTGTGCCCGTCGTGGGACTCCCCTAGTTTAACCATTTTGAGCCTACATTGAGCCTTTTCTTTCATCACCCTCAAAATTCCTTAACCCTTAACCTTAGTATAGTTATATCCTTACCCTTTGTTCTAAGGACTTAGTGGAGCATATTTTTGAGACTTGCTTGGAGTTTTGGGCGTCAAGGAAGACTTGTGAAGACATGAAGAAGTTCAAGTGTGGGGGTAGACTTGTCCATATGTAATCTTTGTATGTAATTGCCGAAAAAGAAAGAGAAAAAAAAGAATTGAAATCGTAAAAAAAAAAAAGGGATATATTTCGGCAATTTGAGAGAAAAATGTGAAGTATTGGTTATGTTTATGGATTTTAGTCCCCTATATTTAGTGGATTTGGAGTTTGCTTTGAAGTGAAGGCCCATTGTTGAGAAATTTGGTCTTTGTCCTATTCACACTTGTTCAAAAGAAGGTTAGAATGAAGTTTGGGCCCAACATGATGGCACTTGGCCCTTTTATAAGCTTGGAGGATACTTGACGTTTGCTATGTTTGGTGGATTCGAAAATTTAGTCTCTCTACATCAACAAGTGCTCTACTAGGTTTTTAGGATACTTTGTGATTTTCCTATCCCTTCGTTTCTTTTAACCTTAAGCCTTGGCCCCATTACAACCTTAAATTGTAAGACCTCTTTGATCCTTAAGATGGGACAGCCTTTGATCTGTGGAGATGAGTTATGACTGTTGAACTTATGGCTTAGGTTCATCTGTGCAAGTGGTTAATATCTTTCATGAGATCTTTTGAAAAAAAAATGATATATATGTGCTTTCGTTTCTTATACATATGTGATTTACTTGCTATTCTTTTACATATACTTGAGTGATAAGCTTTTAAGCATGAGCCTTGAATCTGAGAGAAGAAAGAGTGATATATCCATGTGAGGTTTGAATCATGACTTGTTTGAAATATGTTAAAGAACCCACCACCATTGTTTACCCCCAAGTCTTACATGCTTATATGTGGATTATATTTTGTAATTAACTCTTGAATATCTTGAAGATGTGATGCTTGGTTGAGTGCTAATCTTGGTGAATTGAAAGTAAGAGATTTCTGAGACAATATGTTAAAGGGCGTAGAAGTCTTTTGTGATGTCAACGTTTGTGTCTTTGTTTTTGGTTTTGATTTTCTTTTAAGTCTTCTGCGTGTTTTACGTTTCTTTATTGTGAGTCTTGAGTCTTTGATTTTCGTTTGCTATACTTAGTTATTTTCGTTGGTTTTCTTTCTTAGTCTTTTTGGTTTGTTATGTTGATTTTGCTAAGGGACTAGCAAAAGCTAAGTGTGGGGGAATTTGATAGGAGCATAAAATGCGATGTTTATAATGTTTAAACCCTATATTTTGCTAAGTTATTTCCTTTATCTTGATCAATTTAACTTAGTTAGTGTTTTCAGGTGAAAATGGAGTCTCAAGGTCCAAAAATGGCTAAGGAAGGCACAAGTGGCGCAGAAATGAAGTAAAATGAAGAAATGGAAGTTCTCCCAGTTTGACTAGGAAAAGGAATCCTAGTTGGAGTAGGAATCAGAAGCTGACTTGGATTCAAACTCTTAAGTCGCGGAAATTAGAAGTTCTACTTGGACAAGGAAACCCAATCCTACTCAGATAAGGAATCCTAGTGTGACAAGGAGTCCCTGTTGGATAAGGATTACTCAAGAAGGTTCCGGAAGAGTGTAGAAGAATCGAAAAGAAGCGTATTCAACTAGGAAACCTACTTGCATATGGAGTTCTACTCATACTAGGAGACCTGTGGAAGCTAGGAGAAGTCTATGGAACGTCCATGAAGTATCTAGAAGTCTCAAGAAGGTCATATGCCGTGCACATGGAAGAAGAAGCAACAAGAAATACGAATTACAAAGCAATGTGGATTTGGACTTCTTGTTGAGTGGATTGAATTGCCGTGATTATCTTGAAGATTCTTGAAGGTTCTTGACGTTTCTACTTCAGAATAGGCGTGGAAGACATGTGAGAGGCATGTGATGTGAAGGAAAACCGAATTGGACTCAACTTGTGCATTAAAAGTCAAATCCATTACAGATTCGGAAATCTGCCTGTGCAGATCAGTCAACTTCAACGGAGTGCAATAAATCGCTCAGAACTCAGAAAATTATGATCTTTATATGGTTGGAAAGCTACGGATGTCTAGTTTCCAGATATTTTTACGGTTCATCAATAGCTATTTTCTAGAGTAAGTTATGGCCGTTTTAGTGGACTGAGGTCAATCCTGCCGGAAATCTGTTTTGGAGAAAGAAGTCCTAAATCAACACGAACTAGAGAAACCAAGTAGAAACGAATTGGGAGTGCCTTGAGACGTTCTACTATATATACCCTGTGTATTAGACGTTTCAAGGTCGACACTTTTCTCCACAATTTCGTATTCTCACTTGTTTGCTCTCTAGTTTCAGGTTTTCACAATCTTCAAGGAGCAAAGCCGTGCCATCACCCTCCACCACCGTGATCTTCACTTGTTGCCGTGCTAAGGAGCTGCTTTGGACCTTGGGACGTGATTAAGGGTTGTTCATATGCTCTACCATACATATAACTCACGGTTTTGTATAATTGTTAGATGGATTTTCTGCTTTGGATTTTCTATGTGTAAACCGAATCTTTTGAGTTTGCAAAACTGTTTTCTAATGCAATTTTGATGTTCTATTGAATGATTGATGTGTTTATGTGTCCTTTGTCTTGATTGATTGCCGAATGCATGGATTGATAATCTGATTTTTATGCTTCATTACATGGAACGTTCTTGTGGTTCGAAACATGGGAAGACTTGCATGTAACTTGCTAGTAATTAGGTTTGATGCTTGGTGAAACCTAATTCGAATAAGTAGTAAAGGCTTGCTTTGAGTCGAAAATCAGATTATGCATGTGATGATAAGTTCTGACACGCTTGGAATTGCATGTTTATTGATTCTTTCTTGAACTTAATGATTTGAAAACGGGATTTTTCAACACAGTTGCTTTGAGTGTGTGATATCGAACTTTTCAAAATAAAATTGACTTGGTGCTTTGCTATTTCGATTTGACTTAAGAAAGAAAGTTAAAAGGGGACAATGGTTGCTTGGATCTTTGTGTTCTTGGTTGATAGCTTTCCATGGTAATTAAAAGAAAGATTAAGGGATGCATGAAACATTGATTCTTGAATGGTTCTTGATAAGTTGTTCTTCGAAAATTCTTCTTTTCCCACCTTTGTATAGAAACGATTTTAATCTTTATTTTTCTGGAAATTTTCTGTTTTCAATCTTCAAAAACCCCCCCATCTTTATGTTTTCTTGTTTGTGTAAATAAATAAAATTAACTTAGATTTTTAGGTAGCATGTTAACCTAGTTAGATAATAAAAAAATAAAAAATAAAAAAATGTTTTTAAATTCGTGAATAGTGTCTCCGTGAATAGTAAATATGTGTTTGTTTTAGTTTTAGTGTTTTTTAGGAGTTTGTTATGTGTTTGTTGTGTGCTCCTATTTTTTAGGGATTAGCTCCTAAATTTTAGGGAAAGTAGTTAGAGTTAGTTTTGACTTAGGAGTCCTAGTTTGACTTTGCTTCTAATTTGTTTCCTACTTGTATTTGACTTCCTAATCCTTATATAACTAGTAATCCTTATTGTATATGGATTCCCAATGTGATATGGACTTGTAAATTGTGTATAAATAGGAGTAGGATTTCCAAAACCTTTTCTAACTCAAATTCTCTCTTTCTTTCGAATTCTATGTCTATATATACTTGTATAATTTGTTGTTTTCTCATTCCTTGCTCTCTAATTCGTGTGAATGTATGTTTATTTCTCTTCTTTGTTGTTTCGAATATTTAAGCATGCTTATACTTGTAATCTTGTAATGATTTCGTGAATTTGTATATTCTTTTCTTTAAATTTATCTCACATGTTAGCACCCTCAATCCCCGGTTTTGAACGATCCCTGCTTATTCTATACTAACAACTACATTTTTCAGGGTTTAAATTGGCGATTGCTTTTGCACGTATCAAGTCTCTTTTCTGCGCGGGTGTGCCAGCACCGTTCGGGTGCGGTCGTCGGGGGTGTCCCTTGACCTGACTTATTTTGAGCGATTGTGGATGAGGAGAGCACCAACCTCATCGTGGGGGTCTTCTGTGCCTCGTGCTGGAGGACTTTGTCTTGTGTCACCAAGTCGATACTCAACGTTGTAGGTCGAGCATAGCGAAATCACCGGGAAGTAGAGAGAACTTACCAAAGCGTGACTTTAGTTTAGCTGGTTTGCGAGGGCGTTACCCTTGCTTGGCTGGTTCCTTAACCGTTGTGGTTGCGGTACTACAGTCGGCTCCCGAGGAGACTAGGACCGAAGCATTTTGATAGAGGGTTTGGTGGCACTGACAGTCGGCTCCTGAGAAGACTAGGACTGGAGTATGATCACCGACAAGAGAAAGAGAAGGGTTCTCCGGAGAGACTTCAATAATCGTAGAGATTAGTTAATGAATTGTGTGTGTCCTTTGTTACTTGTTGTAGCCTCTATATAAAGGCTATCAAGATATAGTGGTTGGCCTTAAACAAATCATGATGGATTTTCCATTTAAGCACTAATGGAAGCATGATAGGTTTTCCTATTAAGCACTAATGGAATCATGGAGCACTTAATGAAATTATGGAGCACTAAATAGAATTATGGTGGTTTAGGCACTTAAGCACTAATGGAATTGAAAATGATGAGTTTTGGAGTGGTTTTGAGTCACTTTCTGCTCCTTTATTCCTTCAATTATATCTCTACCAAGAATTCAGAATTGGCCTTCTACTTCTTCATATCAAATGATCCACCATGAGTGTAGATCATTTTGGTAAAATTTCAGAGCTTACTTCCTTGTGGTTTGGCCGGAAACGTTGCTGGACTCCTTACAGGTCGGTTTTCCAATTTTGTCTTTCGGAAAATTGGACTGATTGTTTGAAGGTTTTCCACTCCAAAATAACTCTTTCACTATTCATAAGAAATGATCATTTAGATGTCTAGAATGAATCTAAAAAGTTTTAGCTTATTTGGATTTCGTTTGGTTAGTCTGCTGCCCCTCATTCCTTGTTTAGCTTGGTTTCTCATAGCCGAAGTAGGAAAATGTGCTAAAGTTGACTTTTCATTTCCATGCTTCCATCATTTCCTTTTCTTGCAGCTCGCATAATCTTCCATAATTCTGCAGGTATGCTTTATTTAGCCTCTAAATAATATATTTCGAACTTGTCGACAATATATAGCTTGAGCCACTGACATTGGCTCAATTTCTCCAAGACACGCCTTGTCAGGCCAAAATGCTCATTTTTGGTTCAAACAACATGTCGGTGCACTGAATCATCCCCCAGACTTTTGCTTTTATGTTTAACAACATGATTTTTGTTTTTCATGTTTAAGTTCAAGGGATTCTATTTCACCTTTGACCGGTTGTTGCATATTTTCAGATTGCCCCCCACTAGATTGATTACATATGCATGACTTTTTGACCAAGGTAGAACAAATTCAATGGAAAATTAAGATGGACTAACAAGTCAAGAGAACTAACAAATTAGACATTTTCTCTGGCAATTACATAAGTGTATGGCGCTCTCGCTGACAGCCAAAACTCCAGCACCAAAATGGAAACTCTTTATAGTCAAGATGGACCAAGCTTCACGACACTAAACACCTCCAATTATACATATACTAAAGCCGCTAGAGCACTGTTCATTAAAAAAATGGTTTTGCCCCGTTTTGACTGAAAATACAATCTTGCCATATCAGTTTTTTTTTTTTTTTTTTTGAGAACAATTTTGTTTTGTATTTGTAAATTTCTACAAATCATGGAAAAAGTTTATTTTTTGTTGTCTCATTTGTTGTTAATCTATTATCAACAACAAAACAAATCATATTATAAATAACGTTGATGGTTTTTAGATTGCGAATATTGATCTATTACATATGAAACTTGAAAAAAAAAAAAACCCCCGCAGCATTGCGCGGGTCAGTTTGCTACTGATCTTCAAATCACCCTATTTTTGTGATTTTTATTGAATTAGTTAGGGCACCTAACTAACATGTCACGGTTCATGAGTAAATGATTTTTCTTTTTAATCAAATAAACAACACATATATTATAATTAGATTTTGTTAGTCAAACTCACGACCTCACTTATAAATGAGAAATTTAAATCACTAAACCCAATAATAATGAGTGCAAATGATTTGACTGTGGGAACATAAACATATACAATTAATAATATTCATAATTTTTGAATTAATGATCCTTAATTAAAACAAAACCCAAAAGAAAAATTGAAGGGTTCTTGACTCAAAGCACTCAAAATTATCCCACTTACTCCAATAACAGATTTTTATTCTCCCTAACCAAATTTAAACTAAATTGACATTTTTGCCCTCAGCTTAATTAAAAAATTACATCCATGCCATGCTCTCTCTCTCTCTCTCTCTCTCTCTCTCTCTCTCTCTCTCTCTCTCTCTCTCTCTCTCTCTCTCTCTCTCATATCCGATTGGCGAAGCAATGCCACCGTCGAAGCAACCATTCGGCGTCGTGACGCTAGAACTAGGAGCTGGTAGGCGATCTCGGAGTCGGACTTGGTAGGCGACGAGGACCGATCTCAGTTTCCGATTTCATCTCCTAATCTCTGCAGATCTGATTCTCCTTCGTTAGCCTTGAACTTTCCGATGAAGAAACCCTAAGAGAGATGTTCCGATTGGAGCAGGGGAAGATCCGAAAATGAATTTGATAGCCCAAATCCATTTTCCTCTCTCAACAATCGGCAGAATTTCGATTACAACGACTGAGGACTTGTTGTGATTGCTTCACATGGCCGACGTGCAAACTGTGATTTCGGCCGGCGTGCTTCCGGCGAAGATGTTGGAGTCGATGTTGATGCTTACTGTGATTCCGGCTGGCATGCTTCCGACAAAAGATGGGTCGATGTTGGAGCTTACGGCGATCTCGACCCGCTAAAACAGTTTTGGCTCTGTTTTTGGTTTTTTTTTTTTTTTTTTGAGAAAAAACTGTATATTCTGGTAAAATGAGGGCAGAATGTAAAGAAAAAAGAAAAGAAGAAGTTCTATTAGAGGGCAATACAAGTCTATTGAGGGGTAATAGACGTTTTGAATTAATGTAATCTTTTTTTTTTCTTTTAATCAAATTTATTTGTCTAATTTTAGGAAGATTATTCCCATTCTGGTGACCGAAAGTTTTATTAGGGGGCAATAGACGTCTATTAGTACAACAGACGTTTATTGGGGCGCAATAGACCTCTATTGCCCCTTTATTGGGGGGCAACAGACGTTACGTCTATTGGGGGCAATAGACGTCTATTGGGGGCAATAAACCTTTCTGGCGACCTATGAGATATTCGACGACATCTTTGGGGACTTCCAGTGAGGTTTTCAGAAAATTCCGGTAGTCAGCGGCCAGTGACCGGTTCCGGTGAAGTCTCCTATGGTTTATCTCTCTTCCACTCTCTCTCTCTCTCTCTCTCTCTCTCTCTCTCTCTCTCTAAGTAACAAAAGGGTGAAGGTAAAATTATTTTGAAAAAACAAAAAAAAAATCTTAATTGTTAAAGTAAAATGACAACTGAAATTGGTCTATTCATTTCATTTCATAGCCCCTTTATATAGGGAGAGAATTACAACGGAAAGATCAATTACAATAATGAAATTAACTACTGATTGGTCTGTAATCCATGCTAATTGATGATGATTGCTAATTACTTGATTCCCTCTCCGTCAATCACTTTGACGAAGGCACATAATGTGTTTTTCCTTTGACACTCCCCCTTGTGCCAAGTCAAAGATGAAATGGTGCATGAGTTGTTGCCTCACTAAAAACCTTGCCAAGTAACAATAAAAACCCTGTAGGACAAAAAATACACCTTGGTTGAAGGAAAATAGCACAACGCACCTTTTACATTTGAGGATGACATGTGTGTGTTAGACTCCCCTTAACGTCTACACCTCCCCCTGATCCTTACATTAATCAAGGGAGCTTGGAAAGTCTTCACATTCCTATGCTTTTCACATGTTTCTCAAATATGGCCTTAGGCAATGATTTGGTGAACAAATCTGCTATATTCTCCTCAGACCTTACTTCATTCACTTGAATCTTGAGAAGGGCCTGCTGTTGCTGATTGTAGAAAAACTTTAGTGATATGTGTTTTGAATTATCACCCTTGATATGCCCTAGCTTCATCTGTTTGATGCAAGCTGCATTATCTTTATTAATGCAAGTAGGCTCTTCAGTGGTAGAACTCAAACCACTAGTCCCTCAAATATATGTGATGATAGCTCTTAACCATACACACTCACGAACCACCTCATGTAGAGTAATGATCTCTGAGTGGTTCGACGAAGTAGCCATAAGGGTTTGCTTGGTTGATCTCCAAGATATCGTCGTGTTCCTAAAGGTAAATACATAACCAATTTAGGAACGACCTTTATGTGGGTCAGAGAGGTACTCAGCATCAGCAAAACCAACCAAAACGTCATTTGACGTTTCGGTATAGTGAGTGGCGCCTTCACCATCAACATTTCCTTTAGGGATTACAGTTCCATCTGCGGTCCCTCTTGTCTCTCTGTAGGGAAAGAACAGTCCCAAGTCAATGGTTCCTTTTAGGTATCGAAAATGTTCTTAATACCATTCCAGTGACGCTGCGTTGGCGATGAGCTAAATCTAGCTACCAAGTTCACTGAGAATGCAATGTCTAGTCCAGTACATTAGGCTAGGTACAATAATGCGCCTATTGCACTTAGATAGGGAATTTCATCTCCCAACACCTCTTCGTCATCTTCCTTTGGACGAAATGGATATTTCCTTGCATCCAAGCTTCGACGGATCATGGGAGTGCTAGCAGGATGCGCTTTGTCCATGTTATATCTCCTGACTTTTGAACATACGCAGACTGGTGGATTAGTATTCCACAAACTCGGTTTTCTAGTTCAAGGCTTAGATAGAATCGAGTTTTCCCAAGATCCTTCATCTCAAATTCGGATTTCAAGTAGCTCGCGGTTTCTCTTATTTCATCAAGAGTACCTATTATGTTCATATCATCGACATATACTGCTACAATTGCAAATCTAGAACTTGTTTTATTTATGAATACGCAGGGGAATAATTCATCGTTCTTATATCCCTTCCCAATCAAGTAGTCACTTAGACGGGTATACCACATCCGTCCGGATTGTTTCAATCCGTAAAGTGAGCGTTTCAACCTAATTGCAAAAGCACTCCGTGGTTTAGAGTCACTTGACTTGGGTAATGTAAGGCCATCATACACTTTCAGATATATCTCTGAATCTAGATCCCCATAGAGATATGCAGTAACCACATCCATGAGCTTCATTTCCAGTCCTTTGGAAATTACCAAGCTAACTAAGTAGCGGAACGTTATAACGTCCATTACGGGAGAGTATGTCTCCTCGTAGTCAATTCTAGAGCGTTGTGAGAAACCTTGCACCATAAGGCAAGCCTTGTACCTCAGGACTTCATTCCTCTCATTACGCTTTCTGACAAAGGCTCATTTATGTCCTACATGCTTTACACTTGGTGGGGTTAGCACTACCAGACCAAATACCTGTCTCTTTGTCAGAGAATCTAATTATGCCTGGATTGTTTCATTCCATTTAGGCCAATCTGGTCTTTGTTGACATTTTGCAACAGAGCGTGGTTCGATATCATCGTGCTATGTGTTTTCTTGAGCAACAATGTATGCAAATACATCATCAATGTGTATGGAAGATCTTTCTATCAACTCATACTCACTCTCATAGTCTATTGAGATTTCTTTGTTCTCTGGAATCATTTCAAACATCGGAGCATCCTCCAGTATTGATTCATGGACATAACCATAATAAGAGACAATCTCATGAGAGGGATTCTCTACATTGATGATTAATGGATTGGTTTGTGCCTTACTCGCCCTCTTCTTCCTTGGGTAAGTGTCAATCGAACTAAGTGGCCTCCCCCTCTTCCTTTGGGGAGCCACGGCCTCAACCACACCTCCACTAAGTGTGGTTGCAGTGCCTCTATCTGCAGCACCGTGTCCCTTGTTGGGGACTTCTAACCTTGCAGGCACATTTGCAGCTGGTATATGTGATCTCGTCACTTTTGCGATATCAGTAAACATATCATGCATCAAATCTGCTACGTTTTGAAGATCGATTATTCTTTTCACTTCACTTTCACATTGTGAAGTGCGGGGATCAAAATGAGACAGAGTGGGGACAAACCACGACAATTCCTGTCGTTCCCTTGGAAAATCCTTTTTCCCATCTCCCCCTAACAACGGGAAGACTATCTCATCAAAGTGACAATCTGCAAATCTAGCGGTAAAGAGATCGTTTGTCAAGGGTTCCAAATAGCGGATAATTGTTGGGGATTCATATCCAACATAAATACTTAATCGTCTCTGAGGACCCATTTTGGTGCGCTGTGGGGGCGCAATAGGCACATTTACTGCTCAACCAAATATGCGTAAGTGTAAAATGTCAATCTCATAACCAGTTACCAACTGGTACACAGAAAATGGTTGGCTAGCTGTGGGTCTGAAATGAATAAGTAAAGCTATGTGCAATATTGCATAACCCCATACAGATATAGGCAGGTTGGTGTGCATAAACAATGCCCTAGCCACCATCTGTAGCCTTTTAATGATGGCTTCTGCGAGACCATTTTGTGTATACACATAGGGTACAGGATGCTCTACATCGATCCTGATAGACATCCAATAAGCATCAAATGCTTTTGATGTAAACTCTCTAGCGTTATCAAGCCTTACGGACTTGATAGGGTGATCAGGGTGGTAAGCCCTTAAACGTATAATCTGTGCTAGGAGTTTTGCAGCATTTATTGTGGACAATAAAACGACATGTGACCAGATTGTCGAAGCATCCACCAGAACCATAAAGTACTTGCATTTATTGTAAACCAGCTCTTGTTTGCTAAAACACCTTTAGAGCTCTCAATTTGAGGACCAAGGTATATTCACAAGGTAAGGACATATTTTTTTCGTCACCAGAATCACTAATACTCCCTGAAGTAAGTGACTTACAGTTGCTGAGCAGGTCATAGTTGAATTTTGTAACATCTCATATCTCAATTTACCCGTTTACTAGTCATTCGGATGGTAAACGACACTTACTTTCACTTTTTACTTTGTTTCAATACTTTTAGTGGCCCTAAAAGTTGACTTTTTGTTCGGGTCAAAATTTGAGAAAATGTTCTTCATGAAAGTTGTAGAGGACGTTAAACCGAGGTTGTGCATATGCGGTATGTAAAAATCGGAGCTCATATACTAAAGTTATAAGTGAAATACTGAATTTACTGTTCATGGTAGATAGTATAAAATTGAAAAAGTTACTGTGGCCGGTAAGTTTTCATTTCTTCTTCTCTCTCCTTCCTCCCGCGTTTTCTCCCTCTCCTCGGTGCTCTCAGTAACTCTGGCCATCTCCCTCTTCCGGCCACCTGGGAACGAACAACTAGCACCGGTCGACTCCTCTACTCCTACCCAACCTCCCTATGGTAACAACTCACGGCGTCTTAGCCAGAAAACGACGCATTGAGCCTTGAAAGTTCACTGTAGCCGATCAGAACTTTCATCGATTTTCTGTGATTCCGGCCATGTCCGACCACCAAACTGGCGTCGAAGGTTCGGTTTTTGCCAAGGATCATTTTGCCCCTAGCCTTGAGCCACGATTTGCAGTGTGGAGGTCGAATCGACGATTTCAAATCATAGGGTTCTTAGGTTTTTTCTGGAAAAACTTCACCAGCCAATTTCGATCACTTACAGGTAAAATTGGAACTTGTTGTAGTTGTGAAAAATGCTTGGACTGTTGAGTAGGTGGTGTTGCCAAAATTTGGTGGCCATCGGAGCTGGTGGTGGTGGCGGCGGCTGCGGCATGTAGGGCAGTGTTTTGATTCTATTTTTTGGCCCATTAAATCCTATAAATGTTGTAGAGCTTGTATGTGAAGTTTGGAATTGTTTGTGATTTTCCGAAGTTCGGAGTTTTGTAATTGAATTGTGAGAAATCCGGCCGTCGGATTTCCCTCATTTTCGTTGTGGAATATGTAAATCAAGGAATTGGTGTTATGGGTGTGATTTGGGTTGAATTTGAGAAGTAATGGAGATAGGGATTTTCGGGTTTCGTTTAGGTTCGTAGTTATTTATTCGAATTGTCATTTATGGAAGTGTACTTGTGTACAGGACGATATATCGAGCTACCGCTTGACGAAGGAACTTGTTTGCGTGGTCGCCAACCAGTACTGTGAGTGGACATTTGATTTTGAATATTGATGCATGCATTTATTTCTCTAAAGTAATGCTTTATTTACTTATCATCTTTTATATTTTGAGCATATGATGATTTGCTATCGGTAATGAATTGTTTTCGGATTTAAATATTGTATTTTTATTCATTGATTTGAGAATTTTGAAGGGTTTTCAAAAATGGAATTTTTTTCGAGGAAACGATTGATTTAATTATTCTTTTAGCGTGTGGGACACGCTGTTGATTTATGTGATTTTTTACGAGAATTTCCAGGTACTGTTGGGAATAGTACCCGTGTTTTTATTCGCGGGACTTATGGGGAAGCCTTATAGATTTACTGGATTTGAAGGATTTTTACCCACCATACTTAGGTCGATATATTTTATTGCTAGCTAGCCTATTAGTACTCCTCCCTACTTACTATGTGTTCGTGGGTGAGTAAAGCAGAGCATGGGATGCTCCAGAGTGTGGAACACTCCGACCCGAGCCTGGGAGGCTCCCTTCTTTCGTGTGGTGATACTTCTTCCCCATATCTTATCGTTGCTTGACTAGCGGGGCTAGTCCGATTTTGATGTGGCTGAAATAGCCTCACAATTTTACCCTGCAAAATGTAGTTATCAGTATAGGATAAGCAGAGATCGTTTAGTCCGGGGATTGTAGGGTACACCTACACAAAAAGTTCAATTAACAAATAAAAGAATAAAATGGGGGGTTTTGAATTTTGGTTCCTAATATACTTAAAATAAAAACAAAACAAATAAACCTATATACAATAATCGACTTCCCTAACCTAGACCAATACCACTCGGAAATTACTAAGTGTAAAAACAGAAAACTCATTTCAACATGCTACAAAAATGTGCCAATCTTAATGCCTAGATAAGAGCTCAAATGAAAAGCCTCAGCGGATCAATCCATTTATCTGATTCGCTCTAATGTAGGCTTGGATCGGAAAAGTCCTTACCAAGCCTAATACTACTAATTTTCGAAAACACTCAGCGTAGTTCTCTTAACTAGTAGTATTATCTAACCCTCGAATCAACTCACACATGCAAATTAACCATTACACATAGAATTTAACACGTAATTTCCAGAATCATTTAATCATTAAAACATGATTTTTACCACCCGTTAGAACTAATTACTACTTGTTTAACTCAGCGTCTTAACATATAACAATTACTCTTGGCAAATTAAGCAAACACACAAGAACTCTCACCGTTATTCTAGCATGTAAACTTATGAACCTAACTCTGAAAATTACCTAAACACATAAAAGGACACAAGATTGTAACATGCATCATAAAAGAATTCTCGAAATTAACTCAATAATAAACTGCAAAATCTCAAAAATATTAATAAAAATATTCTGAAAATTTCATGTCTCTAATTACACAACTCGCAAATTGAAACACACAAAACCGAAACAAAAATTATAAGTAGAGTCATAGTTACACTTTGAAGCTTTCCTCAGCGGCTTAGCAACAAGGTGATGAACTTGTCTCTGCTATGGTGGTGGAGCGTCCTTGACTCAGTGCCTAAGATCTTCGTAGATTGATGGATGGATGGATAGTGGTCACGGTCTTGTAGGAGATGGAGATTTGAGGAGTGAATTGGGCAGTCTTGGAATGGTTTTTGGCCAGGAAGTGATAGGCCAGGAATTGATCTTGGCTGGGAAGTGATGCAAATTATGTTCTGGACGTTGCCTATTTATAGGGAGCATTGGTTGGCTTTTGTCGATCATACCCTTCATCATTGGACGATGAGATTGCATCATAATTCCTTTAATTTGCCAACTGAAACATCTCTTTTAAGGCCTTAACTCCTCTCATAATGGGGCAATTTCTTTAATTTCCAAGCTGAAACATCTTTCTCTTATTTATTTTCCAGTTGAAACATCTTTCTCTTTTATTCCTCATCTGAAAACGTCTTTCTCCTTTATCACCCAACTGAAAACGTTTTTCTCCTTTATTTCCCTTCTTCATTGCTTGGTCAAATATCTTAATGCTTTATTTTATGACTCCATCATTGCAGTTTCCAAGAGTTCCACTAGGCAAGGTTTCCTACAACAAGCAGGTGAATATCAAAATTTTCTAGAGAAAATAAAGGGAATTAAAATGTAAAGACCTCAAAAACAGTTGACAGTTAGGAATCCTGATCCAGCTAGGATTCTTCATGAATTTTACTTTTTCCGCCTATTTCACTCCAAATACTCAACAAGACTCTCAAAATGACTTAATGACTCAAAACACTAAACAAAGGGAGAAATAAGGCTAAAATGAGGCACATAATCAATAATATCGTCACACTTTTTTGCACCTATCAGATTTTCACTATAGCCAGCGGGGCTGGTCTTATCTTCTTGAGAAACGAGATTTCGGTTTTACGATATATTTTTCGAATGTTGTGACTAGCGAGGCAAGTCGGTTTCTCGTTTTGAAATTCTTGGATTTAAAGCTAAATGTGTTTTCTTATTGTTGCATGCATCAGATTTTGAAGAGAATAAATGTGGGAAAGTATGAAATCCTTTTTCTTTTAAATTGTTTATTTTTGTCCATTCACGCTAACATTTTTCATCTACTTTCCCCTGGGCCTTTCGGTTTCTAACGTCTAGTTTGCAGGCATTATTAGTTGAGGTCGGGCGTACATGGTTCGAGGTATAGTTGACGAATAGCTTCCGCACTTCTTCGTTTGGCTCTGATCTATTGTGATGTTTTGGGTAGTCAACTTTAGGGGTGACTCGGCCAGTTCTTGGTAGAGTTATCTCTAAGGTGGGCCCCGCAGGGCCACCTAGGATTTCAGGGTGAAATCCGGGGCGGGTCCTATCAAAATTTGGCAGGAAGATCATCATAGACATAAATGTAACCACCAGAGCAAGAATCAAATATGTGGTGAACATGACTGTTCCCCAAAATGTTAACCCAATTACTGAAACCCAATGAAGTTAAATTGTGCAGGCAAAGCAATGCAAAACATAAACAAAAGGACACGTGTATACCAAACAAGACTTCTCGAGAACACTTTCAGGTAAGTAGGTTTCTCCATTTGGTCTGGATGAGCAGCTCTCTACAAAGAACAACACAATTTTCAGTTAGTAAACTCCCCATGCAGAAGAGAGAATGGAGATTGGAGCGTGTCTTCACAATCTTGATGAGCAAATGATAGAAAACCTCTGTTTGCAAAACAAGAAAAGAGCCTGTAACAAGTATGAGTTTAATATTGTTTAAAAAATACATGCTACCTTCACCTAAACTTGATTTTTTTTCCAAAGTATCAATATTTTCAAACCTGAACAGTATCATCAAGTTTGGAACAAATCAAAGCTTTAAAAAGGAAGGAAAAAAAAAATCCTTTTTCAGAATTTGGAGACATTTCTACTTTTAATTCTTTGTAACCAAACATTACGTTTATCATATGGTTGATCAGAAACCCATCTAAATTCAAAATGCTATAAAGATATTGACACCATTGAAACATTGCATCAAAAGTCCATACAAACCCCGAAACTATTCGAAGAAGAAGAAGAAACCTACCTTAAACCATACGGACTTGAACATTGCCACCACAAGTCCTGTGATCAGGATTCAAGAGTCGCAATGAAGCCAAAAGCTAGACTGTTTCTCCATTGCAATGGTCATCAGTGTGGAATATATATATATATATATATATATATGGTTTTGAAAATTCAGGCAAATTGCACTACTAGCAAAACAACAATTACTCACAGATTTTAATCTGTGGGTAATAAGACTTTCTACCCATCCAAGATGCAAAATAAGGTGAGAAATGTTTCCTAGCATGGTATTTTTGGTTTCTAATAAGAGAAAGGAACCAAAAACACCATGCAACTCCACAAAGTCTCTGAGAAGTATGATAAGCAAGACTCAAATATATGAAACTAGAGTTGTGATTGATCAAAAGTGTATAGATACTTCGGTTTTGGTAAGGAAAAACCAAGAACCCAAGAAGCTATACACCTATCTCTACACAAAACTAAGAAACTATGAACTAAAGCTATGAAACTAATAGAAATGTGTGAAGAGATGTGTGAGAAAGTGAGAGGAGAACATGAAAAACGTCCACTATGAGGGGAGGTTGTTTTTATAGGCCAAGAGTGATGAATGGAGGGTGGAGATCAAAGGAAATGAAGGGCTAGATATAAAGAACAAATGTGTAAGCACAAAATGTGGATTTAATCTTTAACTCCACATGAAAATGACTTAGGAAGCTCATAGATATTTTGGTGGAGGAGATGAAGTAAGGGTAGAAGGGTCATTGGGAGACAAATGTGTAAAACGTAAGAGGAGGACCATTTGTCATCTTTCAAATTTTGAATTTCAAAATAACCTACACCTAAAGTCTTTCCATCTAAACTCTCTAACCCTAGTCAACAGCTATTCCATTCCCTCCACACATGTCCTTGGCTGGAAATGGTTGGAAATTCTGCATTGACCTCCATTGACCCATTTTTTTGTCCGTTTGCGCACTTTCTTCTCATTTCTTCCTTCAATTGAATGTCCACCGAGACTTCGGAATTGGCCTTCGGTTTCTTCATACCAAATGTTCCTCCATGAGTGCATATCATTTGGTAAAATTTCAGAGCTTATTTCACCGTGGTGTAGCCGGAAATGCTGTCGGAATCAATATAGTTCCGGTTTTGCAGTTTTTGTCTTTTAGTCAAAAAGTTGGATAGATCTTTTGACAACCTTCCACTCAGAAATAGCTCTTTCACTCTTCATAAGAAATGATCCTTAGGATGTCTAAAATATATATAGAAATTTTCAACTCATTTGGAGTTCATTTGGTCAGTCTGCTGCTCCTCCTTCCTTGCCTAGCTCGGTTTCTCCTAGCCGGAGCAGGAAAATGTTCTAAGATTGACTTTTTAGTGCATTTCCAAGCTTTTCCATTATTTCCTAGCATGATAAGAAAGAACATAATAAATAGATATAAATGAACACAAAGGTTAAGCAAAAGTGCAAGATTAGGGGAATAATTACTAGGTAATTATGGACCTAACAAAATACCTCACACTTACACTTTGCTTGTCCTCAAGCAAAAACATAAACTAAACTAGCACAAACAAACTAAAAGGCTCGCTTACATCCTTGGGATTTTACCATTTTCCCTTAGAAAACCATGACTTAGTGGATTGATTTTCAATTAAACAAGCTTAGAAACCAAATTTTCGAAATGCAAAGCTAGTAATTGGATTTGGAAAGTCATGCTCAACATAATATATAGAATGCATATGCCATGTGTACCACCATAAATGATTCACATGGGATTAACTTGAACCACATTTGTCTGACCATCAAACTTACATGGATATCACTCATTTTCACTCAAGTGTTTAATGGTTAGTGTTTGCACTCAAAAACAATTTAATTGACATGCTTTCCATAGGCTTGCTCTTCCATCTTTTCTCCACATGCTCATTGCATAAGTTCTCTTAGATCACAAGGTCTTTTATTTAGGTTGTAATGGGGCTTAGGTGAGGGGTTAAAGAAATGAAGGGAAAGGAAATTACAAATTCTAAGCCTCCTAATAAGCAATTCTCTTGTTGAGTTCCTTTTTCGCTAAGACTCTAGGTGCTTTGTAAAACCTTCTTTTTTCTTTTCACAAACCAAAAAACTAAAGGACTACTAAAAACTATTATTCCCCCTTTTGTACAACCCACACTCTTTTTGTATTTATTTTTTTCACTCATACTATTTTGGCACAATAATTTTTCTATTTTTCATTTTTCTATTTTCTTTTCTTTTGGTGATCCTAGTCCATATTGACTTTGAATAATTCTTTTGATATTTTGAACATGTTTCTAGAGTCACCTTTTTCTTTTCTTGGCTACAGCCCGTAGCTCTCACTCACACAATATCCTACCCACCTCACACTTATTCTTTTTTAATTCCTCAAACCCATTTAAAAGCACCAAACTAATAATAGGACTCACATTGCTTACCACTTGGCTTAGAAAAGGTAGGAAAAGTGTTTAAGTTTTATAAAGGTAGATATTTGTGGTGGTGGAGAAATGAAAAGGCTAACACATTTTTTTTAAGGCTCGAAATGGCTTGCTAATGGATTTTTTCTTTAAGGACAAAAGCTATTTGGCCATGCTGAATTCCTAATTTCTTGGTGTTCCCCAATAACAATTCATGCTTGATATAAAGTTTCGAAAGATTTGGAGCAAATTCTAGATTACATGCACAATGAATTGATCATACAATGAAAGAATTAGTGCATTTGAAACTTTTATGCACTCTCTTAGGCTCGAAAGCTCACATAATTAGGCATAGATAGTTTCAACAATTTTAGTCCTCATCTTTTCCACATGAATGCATCTAAAATGACATAGGCAATATGAGTTTAAATGCACGCGAGCACAAAACGCCAAATCCATTTATTAAATAAGCATTGATTTTTCAATCGCTAAACATGCTCAAAATAAATCAATCAGTTAGGCATAAGTTTGGTCTCATCGTCGAGGGTTATTTCGGTGTAGGAACCACGCAAGCAAGTCCAAATCTTTTTGTATTTTTCAAAATTTTTCAATTTTTATGGATTTTTCAATAAGGGTAACAAATGAAGAAAATGATAAGGAATGTAATTACTTAGCCTTACCACCTCACACTTAAATCACACATTGTCCTCAATGTGCCGTTATGAACAATTGTAAATCATGTGCAAAGCGTAGGACCAAATAAAAACTTCCTAATGCTAGTCAATATAATTTATTAACAAACTAAACATTGGCTTAACAAGCACCTCACACTTAAAACATCATATAGTCATAAATGTATAATGAAGCTATTAAGATCCTATCAATGTTTTGGAGAGCATGCATCATTAAGGCCGCAACTAGCATTTAATAGAACCAAACTAACTACATGGCAAGAGAGAAAGGCTAGCCACCTCACACTTGAAATTTGGATAATCATTTGAATAAAAGCTAAATCTTTTGTGTCTTATCCATTGACCAAGGGTGAAAAGGCTATCAATTACTCAACTTGCCGCAAGCATAACAACACAAAAACACATAGAAATACAATCAATTCATGCTAGGAAAACTAAAGAGTAGAGTTAGAGAATGCAAACTCTTTGTAGATCGATCCCCCACTTAGATCCATAGTCCAAAATAGGTGATAACCTCACAAGGCCAAGTTAGGCACTTGCCATCTCTAGCTCCATGCATCACCAATCGAAGGAACCTCACACTTAAGCTTTGAACACATCAACCCATGCTATCAACTACTCCCAAACTCCCAAATTCTTCTTCTTGGTTTATTCTTTTCACCATTTTGGAGTCCGCCAATCCGGGTTTAAGTTTAAAGACATTAACAAGGGCCAATGTGACTCAAACTAAAACTTTAAGTATTTCTAGAAAATTAGAACTCAAATTAGAATTTGTAATTAGAAAAGAAAAGGGAAAAGAAATCCAAATTTGGGTGTTGTCTAACACTCAACAGTTCAGTAACTCCTCATAAAATACGACCAGGTAAGAGTAGGAAGATATTTTGGTGGAGCCGAAGCTCACTTGAGTACACTTCTCTCATTCAAATATTACCTAGACATCGTATCCAATCGGATGAGCCTACTTGTGAAGGGTGAATAAACTCGACGTTACAAAGATGGAATCCAAATCCTATTTACTTAAAAAACTACAAGTTCTAATCAAATTCAAATTTAAAAGAAATAAGTCAAAGCACTAATTTTAATTAATTAACTAAAAGGTGAAATTGCACAAGTAATAAGCAAATAGCAAATAGGTAAGACTATCTTACTAATTTCAATATGCTCAATTTAGTCTTTTTTTTTTACCACAATTTACAAATTTACTTACCCAAAGTACTTGTATCAATTTCAAAAGTTAAACTACCACGCAAAAACTACCAAATAATTAAAGGAAAAAAAATTAAGATAAACTAGAAAAAATGAGTTCTCTAGTCCCACGGCAACCTAATAGGGATTGAGGTAAAACTCAATCCCCGGCAATGGCGCCAAAAACTTGTTGGAGACATCATTGAGTGTGAAAATATGTGCAAATTTGTGAGATGTTCTCTACTCCCAAGTATAGGAGGTCAAGTTTTAATAAAGGGAAAAAGTAAAGAGTATCGTACCCAAGGGATTGAGTAACTCTACCCTGCCTAGATCACCGCGAAAATAAACCTAGAAAACACATGCAAAGTCTACCTTTTTACAAGTTCAATAGTTTTGGCCCTTTGGAAGCCTAACTACCAAAAGTGATATTAACAATGGATAGTAGTGAATCGGCTTTTGAATTAATTTTAACTATTTTAAAATTAAAGTGCAAATAAAGCAAAATAAACAAACAAAGTGTAAGAGATTTGATCAAATGAGTTAAAAGGGGTTGTAAGGCATCACACATAACCTCCTTTGTGCAAATTTTAAGTAACCAAATCTAACATGCTCATGCCAAGATGGAATCCCCCTCGGTTCTCTTGATTATCGAGTAACCAAGAAACAATTATAGTAGAGAATGTATTGAAGCTACCCCTTGATTATCGGACATGACTCTCCTACAATCCTTTTAGTTTCTACCAATTCCTTGATTATCGGACCCAAGTAGACCTATGTAGATGCAAGCTACGATCCCTTGATTATCGGACACCTAAGCCACATCCACATGATAAGCTTAATTGTAAGGACCCAAGCAACCTTATTTGATTATCACAAGATTACCATTTCTACATTTGCAACATGCTTAAGTTTACTAAGTTTGTCAAGCCTAGCATACTT
Source organism: Rosa lucieae (assembly GCA_024704745.1). Lineage (NCBI taxonomy): Eukaryota > Viridiplantae > Streptophyta > Magnoliopsida > Rosales > Rosaceae > Rosa > Rosa lucieae. The sequence goes on from CM045492.1 coordinate 20,586,452, forward strand.
CCATGAAATTATCAACATTTACCAACCTTAGGTGACAAATCTAAGAAGTATAAATGATGAACAATTAAACTAGCAAAGTAAAAATTCATGGCATGATCCATATTAAATTTAACTACATAGTTTGTACACAAATTCGGCTAGGGCTAAACCCTTGCCCCAAATTTATTCTACTCACAACTCATAGTTCCATAAATTAAAGCCATAAACTTGTAAAGCATCAAGTTAGGAGAGAAAATAGTAGATAAAGGAACGAATAGCCACGGGTTTGGTTCCAAAAAGAACCAAACCGTACCTCTAAGAACACTTTCTACACTCCAAGATGCAAAATAAGGTGAGAAATGTTTCCTAGCATGGTATTTTTGGTTTCTAATAAGAGAAAGGAACCAAAAACACCATGCAACTCCATAAAGTCTCTTAGAAGTATGATAAGCAAGACTCGAATATATGAAACTAGAGTTGTGATTGATCAAAAGTGTATAGATACTTCGGTTTTGGTAAGGAAAAACCAAGAACCCAAGAAGCTATACATCTATCTCTACGCAAAACTAAGAAACTATGAACTAAAGCTATGAAACTAAGAGAAATGTGTGAAGAGATGTGTGAGAAAGTGAGAGGAGAACATGAAAATGTCCACCATGAGGGGAGGGTGTTTGTATAGGCCAAGAGTGATGAATGGAGGGTGGAGATCAAAGGAAATGAAGGGCTAGATGTAAAGAATAAATGTGTAAGCACAAAATGTGGATCTAATCTTTAAATCTAGGAGTGTGCAAAACAAGGTACAAACGGGGCAACCCGGTCAAAACCGACCGGTAAATATGGTTTGGTTAAGGTTTTTTAACTTTAAAAATTGAAAGCCGGTTCAATACCGAACCAAACCATTTATGAATTGGGTTCGTTTGGTTTCTCTTTTGCTTAAACCTGGGAACCCGAACCGACCGGTATGTTTGAAATATAATAAGAAAAAGTGTTAAATATATATATACTGATCCTATCCAAAGCGAGGCCTCACTCTGAAATTAACGTGTGAGGTTGGAGTTTAGGGTTACTTTTTAGTCTCATATCCACATCTCGACCGTTCAGTTTTTACATACTAATGTGTAGATCATCTCTGCAGATTTTCAGCCAATTTGATGATCTTTAAGATATCTAACTCACTTAAACCAATGAACGAACTTAATCTGTCCACCCTGAACTGTACTAGCTTTAAGGCAGTTTTCAATGCCTTAACGACCATTAATTTGGCTGAAATTTTGCAGAGATGATCTATACATTAGTACCTAAAAACGGAATGATCGAGATGTGGATATGAGACTGAAAAGTGACCATAAACTCCAACCTCACACGTTAATTTCAAAGTGAGGCCTCGCTCTGGATAGGATTTGTATGTATATATATATATATATATATATTCATTTGTCCGGTCATTGTAAGTAAGTTCTAAATATCCAATTATAACTTTATTCTCAAATGATATACTACCATATCGAATCCAATGCCCAAAGGCCTAGAAGTCTAATATATAATCGCTACGATTAAATTGATCCTCTCATATCACATATCTCAATCTCTCATTCTCTAACCTTTAATACTACCATATTAAGTTAGTATTTATAGCTAAGCCATCAAATAATTCAATCACTCTGAATCTATTCTAGATTTTGGTTTTTGAATATTAGTGTTGGATTTAATTATTGTATTTTAAATTTAGATTATGCTTATTTAATATAATTTTTATTATTTAGATTGAATTTAACTATAATTTTTTTCATAAATAGTATGTTAATATAATATAGGTTAAAACCGTCTAACCGACCGAACCAAACCATCTTTAATTGGATTGGATTGGATCGGGTTAAGGTTTTTTTTTTTAATGACCGGTTGTTCAAAATGCTTAAACCGCTCACTTTAGTATAGAGACGGTTTAGAGTCAAAAACTGAACCAACCCAATCCGTGTGCAGCCCTATTTAAATCCACATGAAAATGACTTAAGAAGCCCATAGATATTTTGGTGGAGGAGGTGAAGTAAGGGTAGAAGGGTCATTGAGAGACAAATGTGTAAGATGTAAGAGGAGGACCATTTGTCATCCTTCAAATTTTGAATTTCAAAATAACCTACACTGAAAGTCTTTCCATCTAAACTCTCTAACCCTAGTCAACAGCTGTTCCATGCCCTCCACGCATGTCCTTGGCTGGATGGTTGGAAATTCGGCATTGACCAATACCCATTTTTTTGTCCGTTTGCACACTTTCTTCTCATTTCTTCCTTCAATTGAATCTCCACCGAGACTTCGGAATTGGCCTTCGGTTTCTTCATACCAAATTTTCCTCCATGAGTGTATATCATTTGGTAAAATTTCAGAGCTTATTTCACCGTGGTGTAGCCGGAAATGCTGTCGGAATCAATACAGTTCCGGTTTTGCAGTTTTTGTCTTTTAGTCAAAAAGTTGGATAGATCTTTTGACAACCTTCCACTTAGAACTAGCTCTTTCACTTTTCATAAGAAATGATGCTTAGGATGTCTAAAATATATCTGAAAATTTTCAACTCATTTGGAGTTCATTTGGTCAGTCTGCCGCTCCTCCTTCCTTGCCTAGCTCGGTTTCTCCTAGCCGGAGCAGGAAAATGTCCTAAGATTGACTTTTTAGAGCATTTCCAAGCTTTTCCATTCTTTCCTAGCATGATAAGAAAAAACATACTAAGTAGATATAAATGAACACAAAGGTTAAGCAAAAGTGCAAGATTAGGGGAATAATTACTAGGTAATTATGGACCTAACATTATCCCTTTGGTGGAAAAGACATGGAATGTTAGAAGAAATCATGGTTGCATTGTTTCCTTAAGTTGATTTGTGTGAGTTGTTGATTGATGTTTATGAGTTACTCATACAAGCTTTCACAAGCTTACCGGGTTTGTTGTGTGGCAACTCGGTGCACTATTCAATGGTGTAGGGGTTAATCCTGCAGGTCAGGGTAATCGTGACTGAAACTGAGGTAGCTTGTTGGCAGCAGAACGGGTAGAGAGTAAATTTTGTTGGCTTTGCAATTGTTATAACTTTCGTTATGTAGTAAGCTCTGAGGAGCATTTACGTTTTATTTTGTTGTTGGCAATTTAATTCGTAAGCTTGTGTAATATATAACTCTTTGGGGTGAGTGTATATTGACATAGTGCGTTCAAGGCATCAGTATATACTTGGTTTAAAAGGAAAAAAATTCCAGGTATTTTGTATTGATGACTGAACGATCACGCATGTATAATTATGAGATTATATATCGATTTTTATTGTGTTAAAAATCAGGGGCGTGATAATATATTTCTCTAGAAGTCTACTAACACCATAGAGACTAAACTAATTTATCGTACTACAACACTATCACAACTCAATTGATCACAACTAAAATTGCACTCACCAACCTTAAAACCATAACAAAGTATCTATAGTCATTCAACAAATCAACGGTTATTGCAACTTAAACAGATTTTGCGTATTGACCGGTTCCTATTGAGAAACAAGACTAATTAAAATCTTCATCCGTCGTTCCACTTATGCACATAGAAATCCCTATTAATCACATGTATAGGTAACGACTTTTCGTTAAGAATAGTTGATTAAATATTCTAAACCCACATCTTGTAATCAAGTTAGTGAAAAAAGAATATAAAACTTCTAAATCCATACTTTGTGCGAAGACTCCAAAAGGATGCTTTGCCCAGTTACTCAATTGCCACTGATGCGCAAGCGCGCAATTTGACCATGAAAAGTCATCGTTAGTATATGACAGGACTCGCCCCGGATTTCATCTTGAAATCCAAAGAGGCCCTGCAGGGCCCACCTCAGAAGAAATTCTACCAAAACTTTGGCGGAACTCCCTCTAAAAGTGGACTACCCAAAAACCTGTAGAAAAACATTTACACTTCTAAAATAATCCACCCTTAATCTTCTGGAGCCACCCTGCTCCCCGTATCACAACATCTCTCGTTTCACAAACAATTCTGAACTTAAGAATATTAATATCCTGGGTTATCAGAGCAATCTAATGTACAGGCGTACAAGATGATAAAATATAAGATAAAGGACCAATACTTTTAAAATGCGGAAGCTATGACAGTTATGTCTCAACCCCATGTACGCTCGACCTCAAGCTAAACTGACCTGCAAACTGGGCATTTGAAACTGAAGGGCCCAGGGGAAAACATTTAAAATCCGTTAGAGTGAGTAGACGAAAAATAAATAATTTCGAATTAATAAGTAAAACTTAATGTTTTCCCAAGTTATTCTCTAAAACCTCGCATACAGTAACAATATTGGAAATACTTTTAATCATCATCTTTACTGCAATCTTAATCACTTAAAAATAGAACATCTTGCAATCTCTTAAAATCTCATCCTCAATCCTTATAAAAAATTCATTTTCAAGAGGCTCGTTTGATGACTAGGAAGGGCTGCTGTCTAGTCATCTCATGCCATCTAGGAGGGACTGCCACCCAGATGGCGCATCGGAAGGGACTGCCAACTAGCCACAGGTAGTTAGAAAGGACTGTCAACTAACTAGCTCATGTCATCTGGAATGGACTGCCAACCATGTGACACATCGGAAGGGACTGCCAACCGAAATAGGAGGCGGTGGGTAGAAGGGACTGCTAACTAACTACCTCATACCATTTGGAAGGGACTGCCAACCAGACTATTACCTAGAAGGGACTGCCAACGAGGTAATATACGCATGCGCCGAATAGGCCTCATCAAAAAGCCAGCGGATCAAGTGGGCCGATGAAGGCCCGCCGGCCCGGAGGGCTTTTAGCCCGGCCCGGCCCGTCAAAAAACCCGCAAAAGCCCGCCTTGGTGGGCCGAGGGCCGGCCCGCCTAAAGCCCGCAAAAAACCCGGCCCGTAAAAGCCCGTAAAATATTATATATATATATATATATTTGTAGTTATGTGTGTGTGTGTTTATAAATATATACACACACACACATAGATATATATATATTTGTGTGTTTATATATATATATATATGTGTGTGTGTGTGTGTGTGTGTGTGTTTATATATATGTATATATATTTATATATGTGTGTGTGTTTATATATATAATATATATAGAGAGATATATATATGTGTGTGTGTGTGTGTTTATATATATGTATATATATATTTATATATGTGTGTGTTTATATATATATATATATAGAGATATATATATATATATATATATGTGTGTGTGTGTGTGTGACTGTGTGTGTGTTTATATAGAGGATATATATAGAGATATATATATATATATATATATATGTGTGTGTGTGTGTGTTTGTTTATATATATAATATATATATAGAGATATATATATATATATGTGTGTGTGTTTATATATGTATATATATATATGTGTGTGTTTATATATATGATATAATAATATATATAGAGATATATATATGTGTGTGTGTGTGTGTGTGGAAGTTCTTATACTTCTATTATTCTATATAGAATATGTGCATATATATATTCTACATATCGGTAATCGGTTGACCAATTAGATCGGGTTCAAAACTATGGTGAAATTGACTAAATTTTTAACCACACGCATAATTTATTGTAATAAACTCATCCAACGGTCGGTTTTTCCATTTTCTTTGAATTGATAGGGGTTGCTCTTTGGAGTGTATGATATATAAATATAGGTTTATAAGAGTAACTAAGTTTGACCTAGTTGATCGAATTCGAAACAATAACGAAATTGGCTAGATTTTCTACAATCACTATAAAACATTACAATCTCTCAATCGAGCGGTTGGTTTCTCCGAATTCATTTTCTACTTCATGGTTGCTTTAGAATGAACCTAAACAATTTAAATGCAATGTATAAGTCATACAACTAAAGGAATAAAATTGGTATACACCAATGTGTTTGTAATTAAAATTAATTTTTTTTTATCTTATGTCCACGCACATCCATCGATGGAATATATATAAACGTGATGTGAAAAAATAAGCACGTTTCGCGGTTGCCACGCCATCGGTCAACCAATAAAACATATAAGTGACTACGGTTGACCAATCCGATCGGATTCGAAAATATGGTGAAATTGACTAAATTTTTTACCACACTCATAATTTATTGTAATAAACTCATCCAACGGTCGGTTTTTTCATTTTCTTTGAATTGATAGGGGTTGCTCTTTGGAGTGTATGATATATAAATATAGGTTTATAAGAGTAACTACGTTTGACCTAGTTGATCGAATTCGAAACAATAACGAAATTGGCTAGATTTTCTACAATCACCATAAAACATTACAATCTCTCCATCGAGCGGTTGGTTTCTCCGAATTCATTTTCTACTTCATGGTTGCTTTAGAATGAACCTAAACAATTTAAATGCAATGTATAAGTCATACAACTAAAGGAATAAAATTGGTATACACCAATGTGTTTGTAATTAAAATTAATTTTTTTTTATCTTATGTCCACGCACATCCATCGATGGAATATATACAAACGTGATGTGAAAAAATAAGCACGTTTCGCGGTTGCCACGCCATCGGTCAACCAATAAAACATATAAGTTACTACGGTTGACTAATCTGATCGGATTCGAAAATATGGTGAAATTGGCTAAGTTTTTTACCACACTCATAATTTATTGTAATAAACTCATCCAACGGTCGGTTTTTTCATTTTCTTTGAATTGATAGGGGTTGCTCTTTGGAGTGTATGATATATAAATAAAGGTTTATAAGAGTAACTACGTTTGACCTAGTTGATCGAATTCGAAACAATAACGAAATTGGCTAGATTTTCTACAATCACCATAAAACATTACAATCTCTCCATCGAGCGGTTGGTTTCTCCGAATTCATTTTCTACTTCATGGTTGCTTTAGAATGAACCTAAACAATTTAAATGCAATGTATAAGTCATACAACTAAAGGAATAAAATTGGTATACACCAATGTGTTTGTAATTAAAATTAATTTTTTTTATCTTATGTCCACGCACATCCATCGATGGAATATATACAAACGTGATGTGAAAAAATAAGCACGTTTCGCGGTTGCCACGCCATCGGTCAAACAATAAAACATATAAGTGACTACGGTTGACCAATCCGATCGGATTCGAAAATATGGTGAAATTGGCTAAATTTTTTACCATACTCATAATTTATTGTAATAAACTCATCCAACGGTCGGTTTTTCCATTTTCTTTGAATTGATAGGGGTTGCTCTTTGGAGTGTATGATATATAAATATAGGTTTATAAAAAATTAGTGTCTTTAAAAATTTATTTATCAATAAATTAGTATCTATATATAAATATAGATTTTTTTTGGTACAATATAGTTATATAGATCTATTATCTTTGGTTGTATTTGACCATTATCCATTGAATTTCCAAAGCTTGATTAAAAAAAAAAAACTTGTGTCTTTAAATATTTATTTATAAATAAAGCCCGCAAGGCCCGGCCCAAAAAAGCCCGCAAGGCCAAGCCCGGCCCGGCCCGAAAAAGCCCGCAAGGCCCGCTTTATATGGACGGGCTTGGATCCTTTGATTTTTAATAAAGCCCGGCCCGGCCCGGCCCGCAATTATTTTAAAATATGGCAAGGCCCGGCCCGGCCCGGCCCGAGCCCGCTATGAATGGGCCGGGCCGGGCCGGGACGACCCCTAGCGCCGAAGATAACGTCCTCAATAAACTGGAAACAACCTCTTTCAATTACTTGCTTTCGGGCAGAAACTCGCTATTACTTCAATAAAACATTAAAAATTCACCGAAAGCATAACTCACGATTATCTCACTAACTCAAATCTCAATATCTCAAGAAATCCTCGAAAGTATAAATCAAATACTCTGTAAATCAATAAATGCTTTCGGAAAGAAATCTCAATCTAACTCAAGGCTGATAAGTGCGGAGCTCAATAATCAATAAATCTCGATAATTCAATCATGCTCAAATATTTGCTAAATCCTTCGTACTCGTATATCATCATAAAAACTGATATTCGAAATCAATAATTCTCATAATATTTTCTGAATAAGTCACTTCCCGAAAATCATTTCCCAACTCAATAACTCATAAATAATTAGCTTGAAAATCTATTGAAAGTCTTCGGGAAGGAAATCCACTAAAAATCCCGTAACTCATAGGGCATAATAAATCTCAAGAAATCAAGCTCATAAAATCATAATACTCAATAATTCAAATAATAAATTAAACCTCAATCGGAAATTAATAATATACTGCATGCACATTTAATTTAAAATAAATGTCCACTCACTGTACTATTTAGGCGACCACACAAACTGTTTCCTTCGTCGAGCAGTAGCTCGGTACGTTGTCCTGTACACAATTATAATTCGTGAATAACAATCCGAAATTTAATACCATTCCCACATCATATCCTCATAAATCACCTATCCACTTCTTCTTGGATTCAATCCAAACTTTACCACTATTACCAATTCATTGATTAAGTATTCCAAAGCGGAAACAAGGGAAAATACGTAGGTCAGATTCCCATAATCGACACCCGTCTCACTAAACTTCAGAAATTCCTAATCCATAACAAATCACTCCACAATCCACTAAAATCACATTTACAAACTCTACAACAAATATAGGATTTAACTTGCTAAAAAAAACAGAATATAAATCACTGTTCATACACCGCACTATTCATGCGGTGACACTGTTCATGCGGCGGCCAGCTCTTCCTCCGGCCACCAAATTTCATCCACAGCATCATCTCAACATTTCCAATAACTTTCTCAACTGTGACAAAGTCAGAAAAATTAAGCACTCCGAAGTATAGTGAAATTTTCCAATTATGCTTTCTTCCTCCATGCTTCGATCTGGGTTATGAAACTTGGCGAGCATGAAGAGTGGCTCAAGGCACTTCTAATGGACCTGGGTTTATGACCGGAGGTGGCTGGAAATCGGCGTTGACCAATTTGCTACAGTAAAAAATGTTGGCTTCGATCTCCACATTTCAGGCCAAATCGCAGTAAAAAACTCCCACATGAGTGTTAAGGAGGAGGAGACGAGTCTATTGATGCTCGCAGCTCACCATTTGGTGGCCTAGAGGTGGTGAAAGAGAGAGTTGCAGAAGAGAGAAAGAGAGAGTTGCAGAAGAGAGACAGAGAGAGCACGGGGGAAGGAGAGAGAAAAGAAAGAAAAGCTACCCGGCCACAATAACTTTTCAAATTTATACCAATCTACCACAAACAGTAACTTTCATATTTCGCTTATAACTTTCGCATACGAACTCCGATTTTTACGAACCAAGTATACACGCACTCGGTTTAACGTCCTCTACGACTTTCATGAAGAAAAGTTTTTCAAATTTTGACCCGAACAAAAAATCAACTTTTAGGGCCCCCTAAAATATCCAAACGGAGCCAAAAAGTAAATGTAAATGTCGTTTACCCATCGAACGACTCGTAAACTGGTAAATTTAGGTTCGGGACGTTACAGTATATGGTAAATATGGATTGTTCTAACCGGAGATTGAGGGTACACCTGTCATTGTAAGACAAATAAAGAATTAAAATAAATACAAAGTATAATATTTACAAAAATATATACAAATAACTAAATAAAAGGGGGATTTAATTAAGAATTAGGGTTTCGAAAATTAAAATAAATAAAAGAAAGAAAATACAAAAACGCATGTACAAGAATGAAACGTAAGAAACAAATATCAAAACCAATTCCATGTAATCAAACTCAATTCGAATCCTATAATTGATCATCTAAGTCATAAGAAAGAAGTCGATCATGTAAAACATTTGAAGTAAATGATTTCTCATATTTTACTTTCATTTACTAATTAATCTAAGTGAAAGCACCTAGATCAATCATATTAAACATGCAATCAAAGTCTAAAAAGCTAGCTAATCAAGACATGTTCAACGCAAGAAGCATAGGGAAAGGTTATCAACTTAAGTGCACAACCTAGTATGAATAAGTTCATCTATTTGCAATTCTCTTCAATTGAATTCAACCTTTGTCCAAAGCCTTTACTACTTGTGATTTAGGTTCACAAAACTATTAGGTGAATTGTTTACCTAAATCTAGCACCAATTACATGCAAATCCTATAAGTGTCTACCCAAATAAGATAAACATATAAAATTTTTGTATCAAGCAAATTCAATCGAACAAACTCACATAAGTAACTTAGAATCACAATTATGAAATTCGAAAACTTTATTTAATCATAGAATTTGGGCTTAAACTTTGCCCTAAACGTTATTGTTAACGAGAACAAATTCATACGAAATCAAACAAGGAAATCAAAAAATTACAAGGAAAAAGAATGAATTACACCGTGAGTGGAGATGGATATGGAGAGCTTGAAACGTTGGGATCTTGAATCTTGGAAGCAAGACTTCAAGGTGGATGATGGAGGCTAGGTCTTCACGGCTCCTTCTTCTTCTTCTTCCTCTCCTTGCTTGAAAATGCAGAACTTGAACTAGAGAATGGAGAGAGGGAGAGAGAGCTTTGACGTTATGGGAGAATTTTCTAATGAGAAGTGGTGTGTTTAAACATCAAGCATAGGGGGGGGGGGTTTATATAGGGGGACGGCCAAGCTTCATGATCCTTCTTTTAATTTCTCAAGGAATTAATCTGATAATGCCACACAGCTTCGACCAATCACGTAGCACCACGTCAGCTCTGTTTATGTCATCCAACCAATCAAAAAGCTCCAAAATAAATCCCTAATATATTGTTGCTGATTTTCCCAAGATTTTATCTGATTTTATTCACAATTTTCGGGCAAATATCTAGGCATGAACCTAGACAATGTATCCGGACGCATTTTGGACATTTTCTCACTTAAATCTCTCCATGACTTTATCCTTAACATTCTCCCCTTGATTTTCTCTTGATTTTCACATTAAAACTGCAGATTTTAATTCCTTAATTTCAGCCAACATATCTTGAGGGAATTGAGCGAGGGATGAATCTGGACTTGTTTTGAGCATTTTCTTGTTGCACAATCCCTTGAAACTCTCCCAGTCTCCCTTGATATTCTCAACGTAATCTCCTTGATTCTCTCCGTGATAATTCACATTATCTCCATCATTTCCCCAGGCAAAAATTAGATTTAATCTCCCAAAATATCTCTAACGTCATATTCAAGCCATGTGGTCTCCTAGTGCCTTCAGGTTTCCTAGCCTCATCAGGATTCCTGCGTTGACTGGGATTCATGGTCAGACCAGGGAAACTCCATTTCTTCATTTTAGCTCATTTCCTTGTCATTTATTCCAATGTACCTAGAAAATAGAAACTAAATTAAAAATGATTAAGTAAAGGAAATAACTAAGAAAAATATGAGAAAATAATTATTAAAACATCGTATAAAAATGCTCATATCAGCATTCAGCCACTTTCTTCTATAGAGTTTTATGTATATTTTAGGGTTTACGTTGGAGAAAAAGTGTTTTCCAAGTTAAAATCACGTATTGTTAGTGGAGGTAAGAAGATATTTTTATTTGTTTTTATTTTCCCTCTTTTGTGTCTTTATTGATAATTTGACATGAATTGACATTGTCATCTATAACTTGAAAAAAAAAAAAAAAAAAGAGTTCAAATACCAAATTTAAAGATATGATTAGAAGCTCCGAAAATAATAATAATAATAATAATAATAATAATAATCACGTGCTGCTTCTAAATTCTAATCCAAAAGCCATCGATTGGCGCGAAACCGTGTGAATGCCAAAAGCAAGCCTTGGTTTAGGGTTTTAGCTGTAAAAGCCCCAAATCCCAAACCCCTCCCGGGCCGCGGCTCTATGAAATCCTCAGTCTCGGCCATAACCCCTACCCCAACCCCCAACATGGCCTTAGCCTCCGGTCTCCGCCTCTCTTCCTCTATCCTCCGTTACCGCCTCCCTGCACCGCTCAACTCCACCCGCTTCTGCGGCCTCCGCCACAGCCTCTCCGACCTCCGATTCCTCTCAGCTTCCTCCTCTCGTACTAGGCCCCAGCTCCGCTCCATCAAAGCGAGGCCCCGCGACGACGACGACGACCTCCTCGCAGGCGGCGAGGGGCAGAATGGGAATGGGAGCGTCCTTGTCAAGGACTCAGACGAGAGAATCGTTCGTGTTGAGCTCCACAAGGAGGCCACCGATGCCTACATGGCCTATGCTATGTCTGTACTGCTCGGCCGTGCCCTGCCGGACGTTCGCGACGGTCTTAAGCCAGTGCACCGCCGCATTCTGTAAGTCGCTGTTTGGTTCCTCAGAAATGTAATGTTTCAGGCAAAATGTAAGTATTGAATTCTCATTAGTCTGCTTTGTGATTTATGTATTTTGTTTCCTGAAACTACAGGTATGCAATGCATGAATTGAGGCTTTCGTCCCGAAAACCATTCGTGAAATGTGCTAGAGTTGTTGGAGAGGTTCTAGGAAAGTTTCATCCTCATGGAGACACTGCTGTGTATGATTCCTTGGTGCGAATGGCTCAGGTAAATGGACCATTTCCTATTCATGAACAATTAAGGTTATTCGAGACAAGTGTAATAGTATAACACTGATGTGCCCTCGATTGTTCTAATTTTACATTCTGTTGAAATGTGTGGGTAAAACCAATTGATGGACGTGTAATATATTATTTACCACAAACCAATTGTTTTGCCTGCAATTTTTATTGAATTCCTGTCTACATTTCCATCTAATTTCTCTCTATTTCTGGATGCCCCAAAATTTTGTTCGCAACTTTTATATTTATTTGTTTATTTTTTATCCCCACTCCACAACTTCTTCTTACAAGTAGAATGAAGCATGTGCTGACCTTATGGGACTCAGAGGCTATGGGGATTTTAGTCAAGTGGAGTTTCTGTAGTGTAAAGAGTATTGAGTTCAAATCTCTTCGGGTGGTATTTTTGGAGACAAATTACATGAGCTTTACATTGGACGATATTTGGGAAGCAACTGTTCCATATATCCCTTGTGTTTATTTATTATTATTTTTTTTAATAGGGAGGCTTTTAATCATTGTTATATGTACAAGTAGGTCAAGGAGACTGCAGCCATAGCTGTGTTATCCAGTTGAATAGGAGTGTTGGGATATCTTCTGTCTTTGTTTGGGTTGTTGTGTTAACTTTTATGAATATATATATTTTTTTAATGGAATAGAGACTTGATAGGAGTCTAACTCTATGTTAAGAGAGCAAGACGTTTAGGTTCTTTGGTGTTTGTGGCTGGAAAGAAATAGCGTCTTGAGGAATTGGACACTCAATTCGGAAATAAAAGCTCAGTATTCATGGTAGAAACAGGCTGCACACTTCCTCTCTCTGTTTTTTCCTTTTCCTATGTATCTCCTACTACATTGGGTGATGTCTTCTTGACATCCTTTCAACCAAGTTCTTTTTACGTATCTATATACATAAAAAATCCCTTCTTTCAAGTAACTCCAGGTCTTTGGTGTACTGCATTTGGCCCATAGTCATGTGGAGTTTCTCTTTTCTCTATGTACACCAGGGTGATGTCCGCTTGACATCTTTTCAACAAAATTCTATTTATTTTTATAAAAGAATCCCTTTTTTCAAGTAACTCCAGCTTTCTGGATTTGACTCCATTTGCCTTTTCGGTTTTGGTTAAGGTTTGCATTATTGAAAGGTTTAAACTATAAAAGTTCTATATAAGAGGTATTATGATGTTGAGGAAATATTGGCAGATATTATGATATTGATAGTCGTCAATCTACATAAATACAATGGTCATACCAAGTCATATGAATATAATCGTTGGAACTGTATTTTGAAATTGAAATGCACATGTCCCTTTTGAGCTCGGTACTGTCCATCCATGAATGGGATAGTTAATATCAACCTGACGACAATGCAATAATTTTATTTCCTTTCACACTATAAGCCATTTTTGTGAGCAATTATATATTTACGCAAAGCCTACTTACTACTCCTGTGTTAGGGTAGGTTTGTGTTGGAGTTGAAACTTACTGGTAGGGTAGCTGGGTGTTTCTCTCAATCTTCTCTTGAAGTTACTTTTGAGTCCTGCTGGATATTGGGTAAAATCTGGTAAATTTTCTAAATTATCCAGGGATATTGATATTTCCTTGATATCAGTACAAGATCAGAAATACTGGAGAAATATCGAGCTTCACTGTGCATATTTTATTGATGACTGAAAAGATAGATATATCAGGATACAGCAGATATTTCAAACTTATTCAAAAATATTACTTCATCTTTTCTAACCAAAGTTTACTTGCACTCTTCTGATTCTATTAAATCTTAATTTTCCAGGATTTCTCTTTACGATCCCCACTGATTCAAGGGCATGGGAATTTTGGTTCAATTGATGCTGATCCTGCAGCTGCCATGCGTTACACAGAGTGCAGATTGGAGGTATGTTTATAAATTACTTGTAACTCAAACATCATATGGATGCTGAAGTGCTATTTTTATAAGTATGATCTGGAGATGAATTCTAAGATCTTTCTTTTCCAAAAGTGGTCAACCTCTCTCTCTCTTTCTCATTATGGATGCTGAAGTGCTATTTTTATAAGTATGATCTGGAGATGAATTCTAAGATCTTTCTTTTCCAAAAGTGGGTCAACCTCTCTCTCTCTCATTCATTTGTTTTTTAGTAACCTTTTAGTTTTCAAAAAGGTAAAAATCTTGTTCCAGATATTTTACTTCAAGCATTGCACATTCACAGAATGTGAACAAGTTGCAGTGTGCTGGAGTCTGATGCAAACTCAAGGAGTGTAGGGAACCTGCTCCAAAACCTTTTTACTATTAATTTTTTTTTCCCAGCATGTAGTGCTCTTTTCCAAATAGCTGTGCCACAGTTATTTGTCCAAGTAAATGTGAGATGGTAAATAGTTCCCCTCAATTATCAATAATAACTATTAAAATGAAAATCACAAATGCTTTCTTCTTATTGTTCAGCCCCAAAAAGATCTGTTATTGCTGTCTACTGCCTAGTATATTAACTTTGCAGGCATTCTTTGGTGCATTAATAGTTTGTTCAGTCTGTGTTTTGCAATTTACAAGAATATATTGATCTTAATTAATTATTAACTATGTAAAATTTATGTTTGCAGGCGCTGACCGAAGCAATGTTGCTGTCAGATTTAGAACAGGATACGGTCAGAGCTGTTTTGTGCATTATCTAGTCATAAAGCTATACTGCTTGCTCCATCAATGTTTTTGTGAATAAAGTGCTTCATTTGTTGCAGGTTGATTTTGTTCCAAACTTTGATAATTCACAAAAAGAGCCATCACTTTTACCTGCTCGCCTTCCAAATTTATTATTGAATGGTTCTTCAGGGATTGCGGTATTTTTCTTAAGTTCCATCATGTTTGACTAGTAAATGCGAAATCTGTTTTGTTCTCTTTCTTTTAATTGTATATCTTCTATTCACATGTGCTACATGTGGGTGAAACAATTGTCAGGTTGGCATGGCAACAAATATCCCTCCGCATAATCTTGGGGAATTGGTGGATGTTCTCAGTGTGTTGATTCATAATCCAGAAGCTACAGTAAGTGATGAGACCTTAATGCTTTTAAGTTTATGTTATGTGTTTAAATTAGTTATTATTATTATTATAATTTTTTTTTGTAATAATGGATTCGTCTTTTGAACTGGTTCATCATCATGGCTGTTCTTATTACTATGAAAGTTAAGGAAATAGTAAGCCAATCAATTAAAGATATAAACCCACAAAAAAGTGTATCCACGATAAATATGTGACCAAAGCCCTCCATGTTGTTGATTTTTGGTTTCCCCTGTGACAGCTGCAAGAATTGCTGGAATACATGCCAGGACCTGATTTTCCAACTGGAGGAGTGATTATGGGCAACCTTGGGTAAATAATACTTTTTTAATTTTTAATTTAATTTAATTTAATTTTTTCAGTTGGAGGAGTGGTTATGGTTTCATTTAACTAGATAGCTTTTCTGTACAGTTTTGCTTGTGTAATCAATAATGTTTTGGCATATGTCTATGTGGTCAAGTATCTTAGAGGCATATCGAACTGGGAGAGGACGTATTGTGGTCAGAGGAAAAACTGATATAGAATCTCTTGATTCTAAAGGCAAGCGAAGTGCAATCATCATAAAGGAGGTAATGTTTATCTTGGTCTTCTTGTCTGGTTTGCATTAAATATGCATTCATAGTGATTGATGCTTTGTGAATTATTCAGGTCCCTTACCAAACTAACAAAGCAGCTCTGGTGGAGAAGATTGCACAACTTGTAGAGGATAAGGTGATTTAACTGTTGTATCACCCACATGATATTTAGTTTTTGAGGTCATAGATGGTTGTTGTTTGCTTTCTGCTGTTTTGTTGTTTTCTTCTCCCTTTTCATGTTTGTTCTTTGTCCTTTTTTTCTTCAGATTTTAGATGGCATTAGTGATATTAGGGATGAGAGTGACCGCACTGGAATGCGTGTAGTGATTGAGGTATGTTCTTTTTTTTTTCCTCAATCCTTTGCTGCTCTGTCAATTTTGAAGCTTTTAAATACTAATATTCTAGGAGTTCGCATACTTTTGTCTAAATGGATCAGTAAAAGACTGTTTGCAATTGGATAATGATTCTATCTCATCCTCTTTCAGCTCAAGCGAGGATCCGACCCATCTATTGTTCTGAATAATCTATATCGCCTCACATCTCTCCAGTCCAGCTTCAGCTGTAACATGGTTGGGTAAGTGATATCTTTCTCAATATCCACATATGGGCAGACATACAAGATACTGGCCTTTTGCCTTTTCATTGGTCTATATTAGTGTTTTCAAAGGAGTTGGTTGCGTGCGCCTGAGGAGCTAATTGGGGCAGGGTGGCAGGAATTTGCCTTTGGCTTTCTGTAAATTGGCAGTTTGCTCAGAATGAGTATGCCTTTCTCTGTGAGGCCACATTTTTTTTCAGAGGCATTGCTGCAATCTGCAATGTTCTTTTTTTTTTTTTTTTCCTGCAGTGAGATCTGACATTGAAGATCTTTTTTGTCTTTTCAAATCTAGGCGATAAGATCACTCTTCTAGTTTTTTTTTTCTGCCTATCCTCATAGATGTTGTTTTATTTAAGTAGTATTTTTGAAGGAAGTGCTATTCTGTTTGCTAAGAACAGACTTCTTCTGCAAAAAACCACATTTGCAATAAACCACTTTTTTTTTTTTTCCTGCAGTGAGATTTGACGTTGAAGATCTTTTTTGTCTTTTCAAATCTAGGCAATAAGATCACTCTTCTAGTTTTTTTTCTGCCTATCCTCATAGGTGTCGTTTCATTCAAGTAGTATTTTTGAAGGAAGTGCCATTCTGTTTGCTAAGAACAAACTTCTTCTGCAAAAAACCACATCTGTAATAAACCATCTGATTGGTGACTGTATTCCTTCTGATGAGTTTACTGTTAATAAGTTCTGATTTCTCATTTATTGAACTACTGTATTCTCTTGGTTTAAAGTTTCTGCTCAAGTTATGCATCTAACACTTATTACAGATTTTCATTTAGTATTTTTGTCTGTACACAGTATTCTCAACGGTCAACCTAAACTGATGGGTCTAAAGGAATTGCTGCAGGTGACTACTTAAGTTTCCTGTTAAAAATATATATGTAAACACCCGCCTGGAGATTTGTGTGTGTGTGTGGGATAGTCTTTAAGTCGCTTCTTTGTGCTTATATGTGTAGATGATTTTATCCTTAATGTGACATGGTTAGCGGGTTTAAGGCAAATGGAGTCAGAACAAGACATATATGCTTAGGCTTCATTTACTTCGGAAGAAATCTCTTCAGGACAAATGTTCTAGCAGAAAACTGAGAAAAATCTTCCTTTTTTTTTTTTTGGGGGGGGGGCTTCTCGGCATGTTGTGATTTGTTCATTCGGATAGGGCTTTTTCTCAAGTTGATAGTTGACCTTATCATTATTCAAACATTTATTGCCTTGAGAAAACTTATGTTCATGAAAGCTAAGGCAATGCTTATATACACTGAAAAGGTTGTCTGTTCAAACAAACATGCGGGAATTTTCCAACCAAGAGTTTTTTCTATTTTATTACATAGTATCTAAGACAAACAGACTAGGAGCGTTATGTCAAAAATCAAGCTTGGAAGTAAATGCAGAAGATCTGTTTCAACTTCAAGAGATCATAATAGGATATTCTTGCCTTGTGCTTTATGTCAGTTGCATCATGCAAAAGATCTGTTGTGATTACAAGTCAGCTAAAGTTTTCAAATTCCATATATCTCCATTGTAATATTCAATGGGCCCTTTTTCGTCCCTGCTTCTAGTTATCTAGCCACAAGTCTTCATTTGTAGGATATCTGATTGGAGGATAATGTTTATATTTGCTTTTATAGTTTTATTCATTCCATTTGGAAATTGAACCACTAGAGTTAATGGAAGATGTTTTATGTAGTTTTCATCGTTCCCTCATTAATACCTTTTGTTATGGGTGTGTATGCAGGCATTCCTAGACTTCAGATGCTCTGTTATTGAGAGACGTGCTAAATTCAAACTTTCACAAGCACAGGACAGAAGACATATTGTTGAGGTATACTCATTAGTTTACTATTTTCTTTTAGCATTTATTTCCCTAATTTTTCCTGGTACTCGTTTATTATGTGGTTGCATGTTTTCCATCAACCAAGTCTCATATCTTGAGAGAAGATTTGATTTTTTACATTGCTCTGAAATTGTTTGAGCTGTTTTTTGTGCATTGTTGTGTTATTGTTACTATTTTACCATATCTATATTTATGGTACTGCACTATGGAGGGGTGGTCCTTTGAACTTTCATATTTCAAATTGTTGAGGGGTAAATTGTGCCGTTCAAGCACTTTGTACATATGTTTCTGTTCTGCGTTGACTTTGTCATCAACACATTAAAATTTATCTTCTTCTTTACATAGGGTATTGCTGTAGGCCTTGATAATTTGCAAAGAGTAATGCGTATAAGTTTGGAAGCTTCTAATAATGCAATTGCATCATCTCTTCTAAGAAATGGTGAGCTCCTCTGTGCCCTTAAGTTTTCTCATCTCTTTTCTATCTCTGTTCTTTAAATATGATATAGTAGGTTTTGGTAACCTGATGGTACATTGAGAAGAAAAGAAAAGCCCACTGGGGGTCAATGTATTAGTTGGCATACATTCAAAAGAAAAGAAAAAAGAACTGATAATGCAACTGGAGTTTCTTGTTTTCTGTGATTAAATTTTTCTGGTATAAAGTGGAATCTATTAGTTTTGACACGATGTTGGATGTTTGGGCACTTATCTTGGAACTAGTGCAAAAAAGTTGATTGACACTTATCTTCATCTTGCGTTCAGTAGATTATAGTCCACTGTTAATTTAATTTGGGGTCCATCTTGTCTTGTGGTGGTTTTATTTTTTTGTTGCTTTACTTCTTTTCAGCAGTTTCCTTTGTTATCTTTCCTTGAATCTAGACCTTGCAGTCTTTGGGTAGGAATTTAAGCATGCCTAAAATTTTTTGGTGTTCCATGTGCAAGATTGGGCTGCACAGTAGGGAGTTTGTTATATAGAATATTCCTTGACATGTTAAGCTTTATGGGTCTAGATGTTTAAGCAAACATTTCCTGCACATGATCGGGCCTATTTGACTGGTGTGTTTTGGGGTTTTTTTTTTTTTTTTGGGGGGGTGAGGTTTGGGGCTTATACATGTAATTGGCCGTCACATTTTGAGGAAGCATGCTGAGAATATAATTAGAAGCTTTGCATCTACAACTCAAGTATACCAATCAGATCATGGGCCTCTTCATCCATTTGCCAATTAATTTGGTGTTGGATGCTCTAACTTTAACAACTACAATGGCAGGTTCAATCGAACAGATGAAACCTAACTTCTATTCATAATAATATGTGAAGCCATATGAATGTAGCTGGTAGATTCCTAGACTTACATGGTTACATTCCTCTGCTGGTTTTTTCATTTTCCTTATACCTTATCATAAATATTATTTATCCATTTGTTCTTTGTATTTTTTAATTAGTTGGGGCAGCTGTTTTTCAGCAGTAAACATGGGTTGAAAATATTAGCATCCTCTTATGTTTTATTTATATATTTTTTGCAGAGTTCAACCTTTCTGAGAAACAAGCTGAGGCAATATTAGACTTCAACTTCAGAAGGCTTAATGTTATGGAGGTGCAATAGTAACCCTATGTAAATGCAATTTTTGTTTGCTTGGTGACAGATCTAGGATCAAAGTTTCAGCTAAAATCCCGATTCTCCTTGTTGTGCAGAGGAAAAAGTTTGATAATGAAAGTGAATCGTTGAAAGAGCAAATTTCAAAATTAGAAGAACTATTGTCAAGCAAAAAACATATATTACAGGTATAGTTGAAATTGTATATCCAATGAAGTAGTCCATTATATGCTTATTTTCAAGAATTCAATTACTGGGATATACCTGTTCATGCTGATTCAGATATATATTGCCTTTGTTTTAATATCCATTTACAAGTTTCTGATTTTTGATAAACACCAAGTGGCTACATTGCATTGCGATGATTGTGATGCAATGTTGAAACTAACTTGTTAGGACAACCACCTGTTTGGTTGCTTCCTCATCTGATTGTTCTTGTGTATAAAATGAATAGCATTAATTGAATAAACTTTCAGTTGCTGATAATCTCCTGGCTAAGTTTGGCAAAATAGCTGGAAGTTTAACTAGCTCACAGATGTTGGTTCCAGAAATTCATATAGGACTAGGTTTTCCTTAGTTTTCCTCTTATTAATCGATAATATCTTAACCGTTTGGCATTACGAACATTGGATTGATGAAGTAGTTGGTATCAGTAAGTAAAACAGATGCACTTATTATTATTATTATTCTTTTTCTTTCAAAATTCTTGAATTGTTTCTTACAGTTCATTGTAGGTGTTATTTTTCTTTCCACACTCGAATTAAAATCCTAAAAGCAAAAACTTTTTATTTTATTTATTTATTTATTTTTGTTTCTACCAAAGCTTAGAATCTTCACTCTTCAACCCATTATTATCATTGGAGTTGAGTTATTGTCTTGGAACAGTTATTGTTTTGGGATATTTATGTAGACCAGGAATTTTATTTTCCAACTGGACAAGTTTTCCACGTTTCCGTGTTTACTGTCATACAGTAATGTTTGCCAAAATATTGTTATCATAGTAATTCTGCAATGCAATAAATTTCACATCTTCAGGTTTTATTATGCCAATATGAAGCATATTTGTTCCTACGTGTGCTATATATTTTTATGCTTCTAACACGAGCTATAAGAAAAACGAAATCAGCTAAATCAAGCTAATACTAAAAACTATTGTAGTGCAATAATTTTCAGTGATGTCCGGCAGAGTAATTGCATGGGAAAAATATGCCTGGTTGAAATGGGAAATATTTCTGCAAAACCTTAGTGGTACTTATCATTTGTTTTATATTTGGTTTCTTCATTATCTTTTTACTATATTTTTCGGCCGAGGTTTGAAATAAATGCTCTAAATTATGCAAACACATTTTATATTTTCCCGTCTTGTATCTTGCTGATTCTTGTTGTTGTGGTCAGAGTTTGTTTTATAATGCTTAAATAGTTTTAAACTCCTCTGTGTAGATTATTTCCGAAATGCAAATCTTATCAAGTTGATTATGAACTTTATTGCCTTGCTCCCATAGAGGATGGCTATAATTTCATTTGATTGGGTATGAGTCGGCTGTTGGATGTTACGTAGATTGAACTTGATATGAAACAAAAAAATAAAGTGGTGTACACTGTACAGTCTGTCTTGGTATTATCATAGCGTATGTCCCATTGTCTAGGAATGACTTTTAAACATTCTTAGTACGAGTATTCCATTATCTTTACTATGTTACTGTTCATATGCACTCCAGTTTCATGTAACAATTTCTTTTTCCTTAGATTGAAGTACATGCTTATTTACTTTTTATTTCTTGTTTTTTCAATCAGGTGGTTGGACAAGAAGCAATTGACATAAAAACCAAGTTTGCTAGTCACAGGCGTTCGATGCTGGAGGAAACTGATGGTGGTCAACTTGATGATATTGATGTTATTCCAAATGATGAAATGCTTTTGGTATAGGCCAATACATACTTTTGAGGAATTTTTAATTTTATATGGCCCCCATTTCGTTTTGCAAATAGGCTAAATGCATACTTACGAGTCATTCATACTTAATGCATCGTTATAAGCTCCTAAGAACTAATCCTTCCTCAATTTTCCTTTGCATATAATTATCAGGCCTTCAGTGAAAAGGGGTATGTTAAGCGGATGAAGCCCAACACGTTTAATTTGCAAAATCGAGGTACCATTGGTAAATCTGTTGGGAAATTGAGGGTAAACGATGCAATGTCAGACTTTATTGTTTGTCACGCACATGATCATGTTTTGTACTTCAGGTACCCCCCCCCTCTCTCTCTCTCTCTCGTTGTAATAGAACTATTCAACATTTTGAGACATATATGATCAGTTCAAAGATTGGTTCTATAAGGTGCTAAACGCCCTGTTGTGTCAATAAGCTTCTTCACTGCCACAACCAAGGAAGTTGAGAATATGCACGTAATAAATCCTGTGTTTTTTTTTCCCAAAAGAAAAAAAAGAACAGGAAAAGTTAAAACAGAATAAAAAAGGCTTGATTTCCATGTCTTATTTTTTTCCCTAAATTGCTACTTACTTTCCGGTTTCCACCCGACGACTTATTTTTAAATCTACTGCATGAAATGCTAAGCCATTCATCCCATACAATAGGCTGCATAATATGTTGCATTTGGTTCCAACAGTTTATCTTTACAAATTGAGTTGTTTGTTAATCTGTTAATTGAGGAACATGCTGTCAGACTTTATTGTTTGTCACGCACATGATCATGTTTTGTACTTCAGGTACCCCCCCCCTGTCTCTCTCTCTCGTTGTAATAGAACTATTCAACATTTTGAGACATAGATCAGTTCAAAGATTGGTTCTATAAGGTGCTAAACGCCCTGTTGTGTCAATAAGCTTCTTCACTGCCACAACCAAGGAAGTTGAGAATATGCACGTAATAAATCCTGTGTTTTTTTTTTCCCAAAAGAAAAAAAGAACAGGAAAGTTAAAACAGAATAAAAAAGGCTTGATTTCCATGTCTTTTTTTTCCCTAAATTGCTACTTACTTTCCGGTTTCCACCCGACGACTTATTTTTAAATCTACTGCATGAAATGCTAAGCCATTCATCCCATACAATAGGCTGCATAATAATTTGCATTTGGTTCCTGATTAAGATTGTTATCTGTTACAAATTGAGTTGTTTGTTTTTCTAGATTGTACTCACAACATGCCTGGCATTTATGTGGTTAATTGTCTGATTTGTGACAAAAAATAATAATTGTGCAGTGATAAAGGAACAGTCTACTCAGCTCGTGCATATAAAATTCCTGAGTGCAGCCGCACAGCAGCTGGTACGCCACTGGTTCAGGTAATTTGTCTTCTATCCTGGTAAACAAGCTCTTTTTGTAGCAATTCATTTCATATAGAGCAAGATTCTTGTTTTTCTTCAATTATGGATCTTAATGTGTTTATGTTGGAGGCAGATCTTATCTCTGTCAGATGGCGAGAGAATTACATCTGTTATTCCTGTGAGTGAGTTTGCTGGAGATCAGTTTTTACTAATGCTTACAGTGAATGGCTACATAAAGAAGGTGTCTTTGAGTTCTTTTTCATCAATCAGGTCGACCGGAATCATAGCAATTCAACTGGTTTGGCTTCTTCCCAGATTTATTGTTGTTTTCTGTTGATGCATAAAGTTGTCCTTTGATTCACAGCTCAGTGATGATGTGACAGGTCCCTGGTGATGAGCTGAAATGGGTCCGTTGCTGCACAAATGATGACCTTGTAGCGATGGCATCCCTAAACGGAATGGTCATCTTATGTTCGTCTGATATTGTAAGCTTACTGCACTTTGTTGACTTTGTATGTAGTTCAAACCCATTTGTATTATTATTATTATTATTACTTTTATTTTTATTTATTATTATTATTATTTTAAATTATGAAAGAACAAGAACTTTGGCATGCAAAACTGCTTTTTCCCCTATAGTGGTCGAGTAGTGTGGCATGCGAAATTCAGCTGTCATCATGAAAACTGATTTTTCCCTGCAGTACTACTTTCATCAATCTTCCAAGAAATGATGAATTGTCATCATGAAAGAACACGAACTCTGGCATGCAGAATTGCCTTTTTTTTTTGTTTTTTTTGTTCCTGTATTGGGGTACAGAATTGGTGTGCAAGTAAGGGTGTACAAATTACTTGTTTCGCATAGACTAAGCTTAAAGTTAGAATTTGTTAAGGTAGCGTTATATACGATCTTGTTGTTTCAATTTTGGTACAGAACTAGTACAACGGTACAATCTTGTTGTTTCTCATTACGATACTGTTAATTCAACCTGAAGGGCAGTTATACTTGTAAGTTGGATTAGGTTTTTGGAAAGAGACGGAAGAATTAAGGATATTTAGGTTAGGGGTGGAATAGCTCACCTAAGGGAGAATTACTTGACATAATTTTGGGATTTGCTTTCAAGACTTGTTGGTGGACTAATTAGTATTATGATAGAGTTGTTTGGGATGTAAATGGCCTTCTATCTAAACTCAGTAAGTTGGGATCAAGAGAGTTTAAAGTTGGTTTTACTCTCCTAACATACTAACGCACTGCAACCAAATGATTTGATATATGCATGTTATATTTTGTTTCTTCAAAGGAAAAATCTTTATATTCTGTTTGTGATTTTTGAACAGGGCTAGAAGTCTGAAAGGCCCGTGGTTGTTGTTTGTGTCTGAGAATGGATATGGAAAGCGTGTTCCCTTGAGCAGATTTCACTCTTCCCGTCTGAACAGAGTGGGTCTGATAGGTTACAAGGTATGATTTTCCTAATATAAATTTTTTGGTCCAAATAAAGATCACGAGAATGTACAAAGATTGGTTTGTTTTAATTCAATGGCTTAAGATCTGTTGGGTTTATGTCGTTTTCGCTGCTCTATTTCAGTTTTCTGCAGAGGACCGATTGGCAGCAGTTTTTGTGGTTGGATTCTCTGTGGCAGGTGATGTTGCTAAAACTAGTTTCTGTTTTTTTTTTTTTCATGTCTTGAAGCATTTTCCTGAACTCGTTTTAATTAAATTAAATTAACAGAGGATGGTGAAAGTGATGAACAAGTGGTCCTAGTAAGCCAAAGTGGTACTGTGAATAGAATTAAGGTGCGGGATATCTCAATACAGTCTCGCTATGCAAGGTAAGTTTTGAACTCGTGCTTTAGGGGCTTATGATCTGAAATTTATTGGTCATACTGTTATGTGCATGATTTGCATGTATGATGGACAAATCCATATTTATCACATCTAGTGGTTGGACAAATCCATATATAATATTTTTTTTTCTCAACACATTTTCCAGGGGTGTTATTTTGATGCGACTCGATCTTGCTGGAAAGATTCAGTCTGCTTCATTAATATCAGCAACAGATGAGGTGCCAGAGATTGAAGTTGATGATGAAGCTGCAATTCATGGTTGAGTAGATGTAGATCCAGCTAGACTAACATGTTTTAACTGGGAACACTTCATTATGATCTATATTTTTGTCATATGAATGAAGGCTTGGTTTTGGTGCATCATCCAGCAAATCATCTAAATGAGCCTGAAATGAAGTCTTTTTTGCGGTTTAGGTGCAACATAGACTGCAGTGGAAGTCATTTTGGTCGCATTGTCAACCTCGTCATCATCTCTTGACGATATGAAATTTCACCGACCATTTTGATTTGTAGGCTGTATAGGAATGCAAATCTGTACAGATAATAGTGCTATAAATTTGAGATGATTCTAATGAGAATGGTGTATTGAAACTTTCTTTCTCATCTGTCACAACTCGCGAGTTTGCTTTATGGTTTTCTTTTTCAACTCATTGTTCTTTTCATTTCCTTGATCTGTCTCACGGAATTCGTAGTTCTACTAATTAGGCAATATAAATGTAAACAAGGACATGATGCTCTTTTGCATTTCACTTATCTCCCGCATATGGAAGGATGACTTACTACAGGGGGCCTGCCATCTCTCAGTTCAAACTGGTCCATGGATTTGAGACAATCTTCATACCATTAACCCTGTGACGTGCGAAATTCGTTCTCATAAATTGAGGTGCACCTTTCAGCTGGATCCCTTCTGTCTAAATGATGGAAAATGCAAGCTAAATTCCAGTCTAAAATTCTCATGTAATAATATGAACAACCCCAAATATAGGATTTCTGAGACTCAAAATCTCAAGACAGATTGTCTGCAGTCAAAAAGCCGTTGCTTCTTTAGGACATGCTTAATTTTGTCTGGTGGCCCGAAATCAAATTTAAGCTTTTCCATATATGAATTTCTATAGCAGGAGATCAAAACCTTCCCTCACTCCCTTTTCTGTATTGGAAAACTCTGTTCCAAAATTTGGAATTGAACATTAATTTAAGTATAGATGGTATATGGGGTGGTAAATGTACCCAGGTTCCAACATGTCTTTTACCATCTTCAAATCTCAATTCGCTGGAAATGCATTGCTGCATAAGTCTGCATTCTAATTTGAGAATGCTTATGAGTTTCTTGATGAAATGGTGACAGCCTGACAGGTTAGACGAAGAAACCAGAACTGAATGCGGCAAACTACCACTAGAAAGCTGCCCCTGATGATGTAACCAGATCAGTGTCATCTCGCAGCCACCAAGAATGCAAAGAAGCCCTGAACTGTATGGCAGATTCACAATTTATTTATGCTGAGTATCTATTTTTTGTGTAGAATGATCAGACGAAAGAAAAAAGAATATACAACGCTAAGAGTTGAACAACCAGCCCACCAAGATCTTGTACATGACAACCGTCACTGAAGCACTTTTTTGCAACTGGGATGATGTACGTGCAATTCAATGAAAATTAGAATAGGACGAGCAATGGACATATAAATTAAACAAAGTGCTTTGAAACTGAACAATTTGCATATTATACCCTTGATTTTTAAATCTATGTTTCCAAACACCAAGTATAGCACTCCTTGAATAGCCACCATATCCAAATGGGAAAAGAGGTTGTTTTTTTTTTTTGGATATATGGGGACCAAAAGGCCCAACAAAAGCAAAGAAAAAAAATTACATCTCAGAATTTATAATCCAAATTCTAGGACTTTCACACAAGTCATCTAGCAAGCTAGAAATAACTTGTGGAGGGGGTTGCTCCATGAATTGAGCTCCAATCTCTGCATCCAAACCAACTTTGGAGAGAATGTCGGCAACCTGATTTACTTCACGATAGACATGCTTAAGATCATAGATGTGCAATTGTCTTTGGAGAGCTTGGCAACAATCAATAATAGTCTTTAAGGGGTGCAAATCATCCACACCTTGCTGAACTAGGGAAACTAACACATGAGAATCACTTTCCACTAGAAGATGATGGCAATGATGAGAGAGAGCCATTTGTAGTCCCAAAAGTAATCCCCAAGCTTCCGCTTGAAGGACAGAACCACAACCAAGGTTAGCATAAAACCCAGAAATCCAAGCACCACTGAAATCTCTCAAGACACCACCAGCACCAATTTTCCCATTAAGATTTCTAGCACTATCAACATTTAATTTAAAGTAATGCTTAGGGGGTTTCTTCCAAGACAAACTAACAGAAGATTTACTGGACTGTTGAGGCTGGAAAGAGTTAGCAGATTTCCATTCCCTAGCAGAGTCTATAACAACTTTCCCAGGATTAAAAGGATAGTGAAACCCCTCATCAAACACCATTTTATTCCTCCACTTCCATATGTGCCAACATGTATACACAAATATTGAACACCATTGAAGATTACCATAACAGATTTTCCTACATTGAGAATTAGCAAAGAACCACCCATACCAATCAAGCTGCATAGTCCTGGAAATAGAATCCAAGCATATAATACTGTTCCAAATCATCTGGGCAACAGGGCAATCTCTAAGCAAATGTAAAATTGTCTCAGGTTGGTCATGGCAAACAGGACAATAACAATTAGTAGCAATTCTTCGTTTAACTCTTTCAACATTGGTGAGGAGTTTACCATGGCAGACCAGCCAAAAGAAATATTTCAGTTTAGGAGGTATTGGTAACTTCCAGAGAAAAAACCAGGGAAAATCCATGATATTTTCTTCCATAACCAAATAGAGGTAAGCTGATTTAACAGTAAAATGGCCATTACTTGTTCCTCCCCAAATCATTTTGTTTGGACCACAACCTTGAAACCTGGAGGAATTCTAACAATTTTATTGACAATATCATCACAAAAGTGAACTTTAAGGAAATTTATATCCCACTCACCATCATTCCAACAATCTTTGACTCTGAGACAATCATTGACAGTAGCCCGACTCAGAGTATGTCGTAGAAGTGGTCCATTAGTAACCCACTTGTCATTCCAGAAATTGGCTGAACTCCCATCACCAATTCTCCAAACTAAACCTTCCTTTAATAATCTGATTCCATGAACTATACTCCTCCAAGTACTAGAACTTCTAGAAGAACAACCATTTTCATAGTGCAACAGAGGAATATCTTTCACATATTTTTGATGTAAATCCATAATCCTTCATCGTTTTGAAACATCCTCCAGCCCACCTTGGCAAGCATAGCTTGGTTCATGTGTCTAATATTTTTAATCCCCAATCCACCGAACCTCTTTGGTTTACAAACTAAGTCCCAATTAGCAAGGTGAACCTTCCTACTGCCATCATTATCTCCCCAAAGAAACTCTCTGCTCATTTTCTCAATAGTATCACACACAGAAGCGGGAATCTTAACAGTCTGCATAGCATAAACAGGCATGGTAGAGATAACAGAATTAATTAGAGTTGTTCTACCTGCAAGATTTAAAAAATAGGTTTTTTCAATTTTATTTATACTTTAATGGAATAATTGATAGAAGTATTAAAATGCCTAATAGAGCGATAATACAGGTGCCTCTAGACTCTCTAAAATTTGCAAGTACCAAAAAGTGCATTTCGTGATAATTCAGGTACCATATAAAATTTTTACCCTTATTATGTCGCCTAGTTTGATTTATGTAGGATTGTTGAGTCGTCTAAATCATTGGGCCGATAGTTTTTCGCTTGTGTTGCATTTTTTTTTCTTTCCGAATTTTATCACTTTGTAGGGCACAAAACTCAAGTCCTGCCAAAATACAAGTTCAGCGAATGCTTCACATACTGATGCATGCCAAGGCACAAGGCACACTACCTACTGCTGATTAGCAAATTGATAATTTTTGTCCAAAACCCTACTTGTTCTCTTTGCTTGCAGACCAAGGAAAACACACTCCATTTTTGTTTTTTCTTGGGTCTGACACTCCATTTTGTTTGCCACAGCCAGTTTACAGTAGTCAATCCCAACACGGGCCTTGCACAAGTGTGTTACTCGTTCTCTTTTGAATTTTCTTCATGGCTACTCAGATGGTTTACTACATTGTCAAGTGTCAACGACTTTGTTTCCCAACACGGGCCTTGCACATGTGTGTTACTCGTTCTCTTTTGAATTTTCTTCATGGCTACTCAGATGGTTTACTACATTGTCAAGTGTCAACGACTTTGTTTCATCCACTGAAGTTCTTAATTGGGGAAGCTTGGAGGTAGCTAACAATCGGTTTTGGTGAATGCTTGCTTGCATGACTTCCAATTTCATCAGTCCAAACCTGGGACTCCAGAAAATGTAGTACAATGTAAGTAGCCTCCAGGAACCTCATGAAAGAGGTCCATGAGAACTAATATTATATATTCCCTCAATGTAAGAAAAATCATTTAGAATTCCAAAGCTCATTTACGAAAGAGTATCTTGAATCTTATGGTCC
The DNA here is from genome assembly GCA_024704745.1 of Rosa lucieae. Classification (NCBI taxonomy): domain Eukaryota; kingdom Viridiplantae; phylum Streptophyta; class Magnoliopsida; order Rosales; family Rosaceae; genus Rosa; species Rosa lucieae. Next base: position 20,616,262 of record CM045492.1, read on the forward strand.
ATTGGCAAAAGGGCATGCACACATTGACCAACAGTGGCAATAGCAATTTCAGTGGACAAATATTCCAACAGAAAATGCATTAATTTTTCACAACATTTCTATTGTTTACAAAAAAAGGTCAATGGAAACTGGAACAAACAAAAGGACACAAAAAGCTCATCTCAAAGTATTTTATGTAAAAATCATACCAATTGGTAATCAAGATGGCAGTTACAGATGTTGTCAGTTTCTAACCGGACTTCCTGCTCTTTAATCTGTAAATGAGGTTTGGTGAAAATTCATACTCAACAGATGAATTTAGACATTTCGTTTATGTTTGAGCTTCCTCTCACACTTTTCAGAAATAGAGGTTTCCATACTCTTCACTATTCTCGTCTTTGCTGCTCACTTCCTTCAGCCCTAGTTATGTTTCAACATCCTTGGTAGGTTTACATCCTTTGTCCGTAGTTTGGCTTCAAGCTCCACCGGGAGTTTCACATCTCACTTCCTTTGTCACTTAATTTCTCGAGTTCCTCTGGGGGTTTGCTGCTCACTTCCTTTGTCCCTAGTTCTTTTTTAAGTTCCTCGGGTTTGCTGTTGACATCCTTTGTTACTAATTGTCTTTCGTATCCTTCTGGGGTTTTGCTGCCTACCTCTTTTCTTCCTAGTTTTGTTTCAAGTTCCTGATGAAGTTTGCTGCTCACTTCCTTGATTCCTAGTTGTGTTTCAAGTTCCTCTGGTGGTTTGCTTCCCACTTCCTTTGTTCCTAGTTCTGTTTCGAGCTCCTCTGGCAATTCGCTTCTCACTTCCTTTGTCCCTAATTTTTCTTCATGTCTTGTTGGGGCCTTACTGCTCACTCCCACTGACGTTGCTTCAACATCTTCCGGGGCTTTTGAACTACTGACTTCTTTCGGAGCTGGTTTTGCTTCACGATCTTCTGCAGGTTTGGTGCTCAGTTCCTTTGGTGCTGGTTTAGCTTCATGTCCTGTTGGAGCCTTACCGCTCACTCCCACTGGCCTTTCTTCAACATCTTTGGGGGTTTTTGAACTATTGACTTCCTTTGGAGCTGGTTTTGCTTCAAGATCCTCTGCAGGTCTGGTGATCAGTTCCTTTGGTGCCGGTTTAGCTTCAAGATCCTCCACAGATTTAGTACTAACTTCCATTGGCTCTGATTTTGCTTCAAGATACTCCGATTGTTGGCTAACTTCCTTTGGTGCTGGTTTTACTTCAAAGTCCTTCTCATGTTTATTACTCACTTCTTTTGGCCCTGATTCCACATCCTCTGGAGTTTTGCTTTTGCTGCCTACTTCCTCTGGCCCATGTTCTGCTTCAAGATCCTCATGGTGTTTCTGCTAATTTCCATCGGCCCTAGTTTTGCTTCAAGCTCCTTGACTGCAGAGGTTAGTGATCTCACATCTCGAGCTTGTGCCAAGTTATTGGATGAAGATGCCTGTCATTAGGTCAAGCATTCTCATCTTAATTAGCAGTCACCAAATAAGTGGCATCACAATCTAAACAAACAAACTCATTAAAATACATAGCTAATAATATTTGGCTTTATCTATCATTTATTTTGATCTGCTTTGTATTATTGTCTGATTCATGTACAATAGCGAAGATGAGAATGAAAGACTTTAAATATTTTACAGAGAATTTCTTCAAAAAGATACTTTAAAAAACTTTGCAAGGAACCCTCAATTCCCGCATGCATATTCTAAAAGGGTAGGCATGATAACATGATACTTAAATCACAAAAACTAAAATATTTTGTTCAAACACATTTCTGCTATTAGTGGAAAGAGAATTGCAATTAGTGGATTAAAAAGTATATGCATGTCTTTAAACAACTAGTCATAGCGGATGCACTTTGTGAGCTATTTTAAGGAAGAACAATATGACTTTCTGGAAGAAAAAAATAACGTAAAATAAATAAATGATGAAGAACAATGTGGAAGCATGTAAACAGATCACAGACTCTGACAGTTAATATATTTGGTACTCAATCATGCCACGGCAGAAGCATAGTTATTTTTCTTATTCAATGCTTTAATTGTCTTATGTTTAAATCTTGTAATACCAAATAGCAGATCATTCTGATGTTTGCTCTTAAACTGTAGTTAACAAAAGTTCAGCCAAGATATAAAAAACTCACGTCTTTTAGTTGCTCCAGCCTTCTTTTCAGATCTTCCATAGATGCTTCTTTATGAATATTTTGTAGAACAAACAGCATGTGAGAATGGAGATCATCTGAACGATGCTGCTCAAGCTTACAATGTGGTACCGGGGATTGACAACCCACTGCATAGAACGGACAACTGACAAGTTTCATTGGACAGATGGTAATACAATGTCTGTCCATTTCACGTCTCATGATCATGTCGGAGCAGTTTTGTTCGCATGGAATTATCTTGAAGGGGCAAACTGCATCATGTTTATCCACCTGACTTGCACAAATTATGGCATTACATCCTTCATGTATGCAACTCATAGACCTATAACTACACTTTAGAACATGCGCTTCAAGCTCCTCTGGGGTGTGAAATTTCATATTGCAGTGATGCTCATTCTTAAGATCGACATTCTTTAGCAAATTCTGTGCTATTATTTCTCTTTTATCAACCAACCAAAACCCATTTATTTCCATCTCTTGAACAAAATCATCTATTTTATCTTCTCTCTTTTCACTGAGCAGCCATCCCGAAACCCGACTAAACAAATTTCTCTTGGAACTTGCAAAGTCATCAACACAATCAGAAATTATGTCATAGGGATGATCAGATACTTGTCCATCCTGGCCCCCTTCTAGGATAACAGATTCTGCAACAAAATTCTCACTTCTTTGAGTGATATACTCCACCATTTCCCTTCGCACATCGGCGGCCACAGAAGCAGGGGTCTTGAAGATATCACCAGATGTGTTATCAACACATGCAGTAGCTAATCCAGGAATGAAAACCTGAGCTATCTTGTGGACTAATTCCGTGCTGTAAAGTTTACAGTGGAATGAAGGACCTCCATCTTTCCCATCTTCTATCTTTTCCGGTTCCAGTTCCACATTAGTCGCAGGTAGGTCATCGATGGTTGACAATTCCTATAAACAATACCCAATAATCATTGTTTTCCAAGAGGCACATTGTTAATATGAAGAATTTTGAAGTTCAATTGCGCATAAGATATTTAAAAGCAAACAAACAAACTCTTCCATATTTTGGGTCTGATCCCTAGTTGTCAGATACCACAAGAGTTTTCTCAAAAACAAATTGTCAATGCTTTAGCCTCACAGATTCACAATGTATCTATTGGTATCTGAATTAGCGTGTAAGAAACCAATATGGAAACAAGGAAAAAGTTTATGGGTGGTCGATTTAACACATACAAAATCCAATAGAGATTTGAATCACCTGCATCATTTTCGTAAGATAAGCGTAGGGGATGTCTCTTGTTCAAAATCTGACTTCAGTTGTAGGCATTCTGCAATACCCAATGCCAATATATCAAACATCAAACTCAAACAGAAGCATAGTCCAGATAGATGGTTCAAAATTCAAAAATGAAATTACTACCCAATGAAGAAATTCAGCATTCATCACGAAACCTGGTCCAATTGGTTTTGTGGGTACTTGTCCTTTCGAAGCTTGGCCGTGCAAATCATGTCTGACTCTCTCCTGGATGTTGTTGGTACTTGGTACAAGGAGAAAAACAAGGAAACGTTCTCTGAATTATATTCTGAAAAAAAAAGAGGAAAATCCAGCAGAGAAGTTTTGAATATTCCATTCATTTCCTTATTGCAGCAGGAATGCAACAACGATGCCAACCTAAGCTGATAGTCTGACATTAAACCCATTAATCTCTTTCCAATTGCTCGCGTCTTTTCCCCCTTACAACTAAAGACTAATCTATCACCTGAAAGTATAGAGCTAAAAGAACAAAGACAAATCTAGATGATGAATATTGGACACATCCGAAATGGGGTCTTCTAAGAGAACATTTTCTATGTGATAGATTCCAATATTCAGAAACGAAATAGCAAAACCTCAGAATTTGACTAAGAGAAGATTAAATGAATACAGAATCATATAGAGTAGTAACAAAACCCCAATGTCAAAACCCACTGCAGAAAACTAAACACAATCAAACTAGCAAATACAAAAACATGATAGCTCACAACTATTAAAACTAAAACAGATAAACAACCAGAACCTGCCCAACAGAGCAGAGCAACAAACCCATCGGAGCATAAGCAAATATCAATTTTTTTACATAATCAATAAAACAAGCAGCTAAAGATGAACATTTCAGAACGTAAACTACTATCCAGAATCAAAACCCCAATTAGAAATCATGAACATACTGCTAATTCAATCAATATGGATGAAGCAAAAAGTATAATTGAACACACCCGGCCTGCTCAGTAGAGGGAGAGTTCAGTCTTGCTCACAGCGCAAACTAGAGACCGAGGAATGGATTTTTGCCGGGGAATCTAGTCTCCGGCGAGGTTGAGAATGAAGAATGGAGAGAGAAGAGACAGGGTTGAGACTTGAGAAGACACAAACCCTAAATTGAATCGCGGCTTTAATTTTCAAAAACAACAATTTTGGGTATTTGGGTAAAATCTGGGTACCCACGGGTATTACTATTACCCCATACCCGAGTTGGTTTTATATGGGTATTTTGTAATTACCCATAACCATACCATAAACTACAACAGTAATACCCATACCTGTTAACCTCTCTGAACAATTACCTACGGGTACCCCTACCCGTGGGTTTTAGTGCTATATCCCTACACCGGCCCTTCTTATCTCTTAACTTAAAAAGAAAACAATATAGTTCCACTAAAATAAAACATAAATCTAATAATCAAAATATATTTATATATATACACACACACACACACACACACACACATATATATATATATATTTCAGAAATTCTAAAATGAGAAATACCACAATAAATGATAAAAATAATACATATTAAAAAGTCTTCACTCAAAGATAAAAATACAAGTAAACACATTCTCCCCCTCATAAAAATTTCATCCTGAAATTTGCAAAATCTCGATCAACTCATGTAACAAACACCAATTAATACTGAAAACAAACCAAAATCAATAAGAACCAAATTGTCTCAAACTCAAGTAGACAAGGTATGCAAACATCAACTTTTTACAAAAATCACAAAGGTCAGTTTTGAAAGTCCAACTCTAGGGAAGAAAAGTACCTGGAATAGTATTATTGAATGCTTCCTATTAAAATTGAGCCAATTAAACTTTCAAAATGTGTTCTTTGGAGAATCCCAAAGAGTTTATGAGTTTGTGAAGGTCACATATTTTGCTGCTGGTGAATGGTTAGTACTGGTACGGAGAGGAAAATGAAAGGAAGGGGTTCAAATCCCTCCCTCCCTCCCTCCGTTGACTACAAACTACAACGCACAAACAAAGCAGTGCAGCCAAGCAGGAGTTGGGGGAAACATTGAAAGAACACTGTTCTGAAGGATTTTACTATTCATAAGAGCCTCTGAGCTTTAGAAGAGAGAATTTCAAACCATCTGCTAGAGGTTGTAACAATCCGGCATCGTGAATTAGCAAATACAATAATACAATTTATGGCAGGTAGGGAAAAGCACACCGTTAATAGTTAAAGTTTCACTTCATTGACAGTTTGTGAGGCCTGCACTACATCAACAACGTGCATTAATGTGCCCCGTAATTTTTATGTCATGACTACTCTGTTTTTCTGTAGTGTCCCTTTCCTTACAAATTTTACACTTGCTCTATCATTAACAATTTCATGCTCTAATGGTAAATAGGGTTGGTATAGCTCGACTTAGAGCGCAAAGGCTATTGATGGCAGAGCTCGACACGTACGGCCCCACCATCACCATCACCATCCTAGCCACCATTTCTTCCTTCCTCTAGCACTGCCTCATAATAATAGTTACTTTTGTCTGACATACAGAAAATCATAGTATACATATGTAGGAAACAAAACAATATTTTTTTCTGAGTTGAAAAGGCGCGCGCGCACACACACACACACACACATATATATATATATATATATAGGTTATTAGTTCAATCATCTTCAATTTTTACTTTGTTTGGTTCAGTTACTATTCATCCATTGAAACTATTTACTCATATGGGAAATTTCTTTATTGCTCCTTTGCTAATAAAAACACAATTTAAGGCTATGCCGCTTTAGTATGGGGTATTTTAAAACTTATAGAACAAGACCTAAAGCCTCAGAACCAACGTCTTCCCAAAAGAGAATCAAAACCAAAGCGAAACTTCTCCCAACAGACCATCAAAAATGACTTAACTCAAGCATGAGTTCCTTCAATTCTACATCATCTCTACGTGAGTAAAGGTTGATTATTATGTAGGGGCATACATTCTAAGACATAAATACAAGTAGAAGATATATCTATATACATACATATAGTTCGGGTCCTATTTAGAATTTAGGTCTTGTACACAATTTTATAAATTAGAGTCTCTCAGTTTTTTCCATCTGTCTGCTATATTACACATCTCCCAGGCCCCGAATTCCCCTAACTTCAAGTAAATCCATGTTACAAATATGAACTCCAGGACAAGAAGAGCATATACAGCTCCCAGCCTAGCCTTGTAGTTTACTATTTAGACCTCCCTTCCCCACAAATGTCAAACCAAATGAAAAATACAAAAAAAAGCCTCATTTCAAAGCCCAAGAATGAAACTGAAAAGCAAAAAGAAATACTGATATCTCTCAGTAGGCTAGGCATGATGTTTCCAACTATCTTGTTTAGTTTAGTGCAAACCCATAATCTTTGATGGCAATATGTATAGAAAACAAAACATTTGAACCCAAATAGTTTAGGGATTTTGTGGCTTAGACTTACAGACAGGTGCGGCAGTTGGCGTCGCAACGAAGAAGAGAAGGCTGTGAGCGACTCGAACTGAGGGACAACAGAGACTGGAGCAGCGGCCGAGTTTACTTTGTATTTAGATTCGCCAACGACGTCGTTTGGCTCCTTCTCCAATCTCCACCGCCTCTACCTCCATTGAAGTTCTTCACCTCCTCCATGATCTGTCCCAGAAGACATTTGCGTCGAATTTTCATGCTGCTTTTATAGCTGAATGTGACGACGTCGTTTGAGTTGTTACTGTCAGGTCAAAATTACTTCCCTTTTTGTTTTTTTTTCTTTCTTTTTTCTTTTTATGAGTTTACTTACCCAATAAAACAGAAAAAAGTTTCTCTCACCCTCTCTCTAGAGAAATTAAGGCCAGCGGCACGGAAACTCCACCGCTCGTTCGGTGGCACTCCGGCCAGCAGCAGGGTGACCTCGGTCGCGCTGCTGTCATGACGGGTAATGAGTCCTATGGCTGGGCCCTTGGGTTGGCTCTGCTCGGAGGCTGGACGTGGAAAGAAATCTCTTGAGGACAAATGTTCTAGTAGAAAACTGAGAAAATCTTCCCCTATTTTTTTTTTTTTTGATCTTCTCGGAATGTTGTGATTTGTTCATTCTGATAGGGATTTTTCTCGAGTTGATAGTTGACCTCATCATTATTCAAACATTTATGGCCTTGAGAAAACTTATGTTCACGAAAGTTAAGGCAATGCTTATATACACTGAAAAGTTTACTACATAGCATCTAAGACAAACAGACTAGGAACGTTATGTCAAAAATGAAGCTTGGAAGGAAATGCACAAGATCTGTTTCAACTTGAAGAGATCATAATAAGATATTCTTGCCTTGTGCTTTATGTCAGCTGCATCATGCAAAACTGTTGTGATTATAAGTCAGCTAAAGTTTTCAAATTCCATATATCAATGGGCCCTTTTCCGTTCCTGCTTCTAGTTATCTAGCCTTTACAAGTCTTCATTTGTAAGATATCTGATTGGTGGACAATGTTTATGATTTGTTTTTCTAGTTTTATTCATTCCATCTGGAAATTGAACCACTAGAATTAATGGAAGATGTTTTATGTAGTTTTCACCATTCCCTCATTAATACCTTTTGTTATTGTTACTATTTTACCATATCTATATTTATGGTACTGCACACTTTGAACTTTCATATTTCAAATTGTTGAGGGATAAATTGTGCCGTTCAAGCACTTTGTACAAATGTTTCTGTTCTGCGTTGACTTTTTCATCAACACATTTACAATTTATCTTCTTCTTTACATAGGGTATTGCTGTAGGCCTTGATAATCTGCAAAGAGTAATGCGTATAAGTTTAGAAGCTTCTAATAATGCAATTGCATCATCTCTTCTAAGAAATGGTGAGCTCCTCTGTGCCCTCAAGTTTTCTCATCTCTTTTCTATCTCTGTTCTTTAAATATGATATAGTAGGTTTTGGTAACCTGATGGGCACTTATCTTGGAACTAGTGCAATAAAAGTTGATTGACACTTATCTTCATCTTGCGTTCAGTAGATTATAGTCCACTGTTAATTTAATTTGGGGTCCATCTTGTCTTGTGGTGGTTTTATTTTTTTGTTGCTTTACTTCTTTTCAGCAGTTTCCTTTGTTATCTTTCCTTGAATCTAGACCTTGCAGTCTTCAGGTAGGAATTTAAGCATGCCTACAATTTTTTGGTGTTCCATGTGCAAGATTGGGCTGCACAGGAGGGAGTTTGTTATATAGAATATTCCTTGACATGTTAAGCTTTATGGGTCTAGATGTTTAACCAAACATTTCCTGCACATGATCGGGCCTATTTTGACCGGTGTGTTTTGGGGGGTTGTTTTTTTTTTTTTTTTTTTTGGGGGGCGGTGAGGTTTGGGGGTTATACATGTAATTGGCCGTCACATTTTGAGGAAGCATGCTGAGAATATAATTAGAAGCTTTGCATCTACAACTCAAGTATACCAATCAGATCATGGGCCTCTTCATCCATTTGCCAATTAATTTGGTGTTGGATGCTCTAACTTTAACAACTACAATGGCAGGTTCAATCGAACAGATGAAACCTAACTTCTATTCATAATAATATGTGAAGCCATATGAATGTAGCTGGTAGATTCCTAGACTTACATGGTTACATTCCTCTGCTGGTTTTGTCATTTTCCTTATACCTTATCATAAATATTATTTATCCATTTGTTCTTTGTATTTTTTAATTAGTTGGGGCAGCTGTTTTTCAGCAGTAAACATGGGTTGAAAATATTAGCATCCTCTTATGTTTTATTTATATATTTTTTGCAGAGTTCAACCTTTCTGAGAAACAAGCTGAGGCAATATTAGACTTCAACTTCAGAAGGCTTAATGTTATGGAGGTGCAATAGTAACCCTATGTAAATGCAATTTTTGTTTGCTTGGTGACAGATCTAGGATCAAAGTTTCAGCTAAAATCCCGATTCTCCTCGTTGTGCAGAGGAAAAAGTTTGATAATGAAAGTGAATCGTTGAAAGAGCAAATTTCAAAATTAGAAGAACTATTGTCAAGCAAAAAACATATATTGCAGGTATAGTTGAAATTGTATATGCTTACCAATGAAGCAGTCCATTATATGCTTATTTTCAAGAATTCAATTACTGGGATATACCTGTTCATGCTGATTCAGATATATTTTGCCTTTGTTTTAATATCCATTTACAAGTTTCTGATTTTTTGATAAACACCAAGTGGCTACATTGCATTGCGATGCAATGTTGAAACTAACTTGTTAGGACAACCACCTGTTTGGTTGCTTCCTCATCTTATTGTTCTTGTGTATAAAATGAATAGCATTAATTGAATAAACTTTCAGTTGCTGATAATCTCCTGGCTAAGTTTGGCATTATAGCTGGAAGTTTAACTAGCTCACAGATGTTGGTTCCAGAAATTCATATAGGACTAGGTTTTCCTTAGTTTTCCTCTTATTAATCAATAATATCTTAACCGTTTGGCATTACGAACATTGGACTGATGAAGTAGTTGGTATCAGTAAGTAAAACAGATGCACTTATTATTATTATTCTTTTTCTTTCAAAGTTCTTGAATTGTTTCTTACAGTTCATTGTAGGTGTTTCCACACTTGAATTAAAATCCTAAAAGCAAAAACTTTTTATTTTATTCATTTATTTATTTTTGTTTCTACCAAAGCTTAGAATCTTCACTCTTCAACCCATTATTATCATTGGAGTTGAGTTATTGTCTTGGAACAGTTATTGTTTTGGGATATTTATGTACACCAGGAATTTTATTTTCCAACCGGACAAGTTTTCCACGTTTCCGTGTTTACTGTCGTACAGTAATGTTTTGCCAAAATATTGTTATCATAGTAATTCTGCAATGCAATAAATTTTCACATCTTCAGGTTTTATCATGCCAATATGACGCATATTTGTTCCTACGTGTGCTATATATTTTTATGCTTCTAACACGAGCTATAAGAAAAACGAAATCAGCTAAATCAATCTAATACTAAAAACTATTGTACTGCAATAATTTTCAGTGATGTCCGGCAGAGTAATTGCATGGGAAAAATATGCCTGGTTGAAATGGGAAATATTTCTGCAAAACCTTAGTGGTACTTATCATTTGTTTTATATTTGGTTTCTTCATTATCTTTTTACCATATTTTTCGGCCGAGGTTTGAAATAAATGCTCTAAATTATGCAAACACATTTTATATTTTCCCCTCCTGTATCTTGCTGATTCTTGTTGTTGTGGTCAGAGTTTGTTTTATAATGCTTAAATAGTTTTAAACTCCTCTGTGTAGATTACTCAGCTCATGCATATAAAATTCCTGAGTGCAGCCGCACAGCAGCTGGTACGCCACTGGTTCAGGTAATTTATCTTCTATCCTAGAAAACAAGCTCTTTTGTAGTAATTTATTTCATATACAGCAAGATTCTTGTTTTTCTTCAATTATGGATCTTAATGTGTTTATGTTGGAGGAGGCAGATCTTATCTCTGTCAGATGGCGAGAGAATTACATCTGTTATTCCTGTGAGTGAGTTTGCTGGAGATCAGTTTTTACTAATGCTCACAGTGAATGGCTACATAAAGAAGGTGTCTTTGAGTTCTTTTTCATCAATCAGGTCAACTGGAATCATAGTAATTCAATTGGTTTGGCTTCTTCCCAGATTTATTGTTGTTTTCTGTTGATGCATAAAGTTGTCCTTTGATTCACAGCTCAGTGTTGACGTGACAGGTCCCTGGTGATGAGCTGAAATGGGTCCGTTGCTGCATAAATGATGACCTTGTAGCGATGGCATCCCTAAACGGAATGGTCATCTTATGTTCGTCTGATATTGTAAGCTTACTTCACTTTGTTGACTTTGTATGTAGTTCAAACCCGTTTGTATTATTATTATTATTTTTTTAAAAAAATTATGAAAGAACAAGAACTTTGGCATGCAAAACTGCTGTTTTTTTTTTCTCCCCTATAGTGGTCGAGTGGTGTGGCATGCAAAATTCAGTTGTCATCATGAAAACTGCTTTTTCCCTGCGGTACTACTTTCATCAATCTTCCAAGAAATGATGAATTGTCATCATGAAAGAACATGAAATCTGGCATGCAGAATTGTTTTTTTTTTTTGTTCCTGTATTGGTGTGCAAGTAAGGGTGTACAAATTACTTGTTTAGCATAGACTAAGCTTAAAGTTAGAATTTGTTAAGGTAGCGTTAAATACGATCTTGTTGTTTCAATCTTGGTAGAGAACTAGTACAACAGTACAATCTTGTTGTTTCTCATTATGATACTGTTAATTCAACCTGAAGGGTAGTTATACTTGTAACTTGGCTTCTTTTGATGTTCATCCTTGTTATGTACCAGATTAGAGCCCTAGGCAGGAACACTAGGGGTTCTGTAGCCATGCGACTTAAAGAAGGCGATAAGATGGCAAGCGTAGACATTATACCAGCAGCTATGCGGAAAGACTTGGAGACAGTGTCAGAAGCACCAGAAAGCACGTAAGTCTTTAAAAGTAACATGTCTTCTCATCATTGATTAGCATCTTACTAGTCTTAAGGGTGCCTAGGTTATTGGGCTGCCAAAACATATGAATATACTTCTGCTTGGATGTTTGGGCTGCTTTTGCCCAATCTGAGTGGCAACTCACTTTTTAGGACAGGGAGAGAGGAAGGAAGAAAAATGAAGAATAAGCTAGCATTCAAATCTTAATATGCCCAATGATCAGTGCTTTTGCAAATTTTAAGAGCATTACATTACACTATACTTTGACCCGTTCAGTGTCTAGGTGCACTCAGATCAACTTTGTTTACAGAATTTGGGCAGATTATATCAATGTCCATCGTGTATCTAGAAAGTAGATGATGTGATGAATAGGTGGATTTTGGAAAGAGACAGAAGGAAGAATTAAGGATATTTAGGTTAGGGGTGGAATAGCTCACCTAAGGGAGAATTACTTGACATAATTTTGTGATTAGCTTTCAAGACTTATTGGTGGACTAATTAGTATTATGATAGAGTTGTTTGGGATGTAAATGGCCTTCTATCTAAACTCAGTAAGTTGGGATCAAGAGAGTTTAAAGTTGGTTTTACTCTCCTGACATACTAACACACTGCAACCAAATGATTTGATATATGCATGTTCTATTTTGTTTCTTCAAAGGAAAAATCTTTATATTCTGTTATGTCATATTTGAACAGGGCTAGAAGTCTGAAAGGCCCATGGTTGTTGTTTGTCTGAGAATGGATATGGAAAGCGTGTTCCCTTGAGCAGATTTCACTCTTCCCGTCTGAACAGAGTGGGTCTGATAGGTTACAAGGTATGATTTTCCTAATATAAATTTTTTTGGTCCAAATAAAGATCACGAGAATGTACAAAGATTGTTTTTTTTTTAATTCAATGGCTTAAGATCTGTTGGGTTTATGTCGTTTTCACTGCTCTATTTCAATTTTCCGCGGAGGACCGATTGGCAGCAGTTTTTGTGGTTGGATTCTCTGTGGCAGGTAATGTTGCTAAAACTAGTTTCTGTTTTTTTTTCTATGTCTTTAAGCATTTTCCTGAACTCGTTTTAATTAAATTAAATTAACAGAGGATGGTGAAAGTGATGAACTAGTGGTCCTAGTAAGCCAAAGTGGTACTGTGAATAGAATTAAGGTGCGGGACATCTCAATACAGTCTCGCTATGCAAGGTAAGTTTTGAACTCGTGCTTTTGGGGCTTGTGATCTGAAATTTATTGGTCATACTGTTATGTGCATGATTTGCATATATGATGGACAAATCCATATTATGACATCTAGTGGTTGGACAAATCCATATATAATATTTTTTTTCTCAACACATTTTCCAGGGCTGTTATTTTGATGCGACTCGATCTTGCTGGAAAGATTCAGTCTGCTTCATTAATATCAGCAACAGATGAGGTGCCAGAGATTGAAGTTGATGATGAAGCTGCAATTCATGGTTAAGTGGATGTGGATCCAGCTAGACTAACATGTTTTAACTGGGAACACTACAATATGATCTACATTTTTGTCATATGAATGAAGGCTTAGTTTTGGTACATCATCCAGCACATCATCTAAATGAGCCTGAAATGAAGTCTTTTTGGCGGTTTAGGTGGAACATAGACTGCAGTGGAAGTCATTTTGGTCGTGTTGTCAACCTCGTCATCATCTCTTGGTGATATGAAATTTCACCGACCATTTTGCTTTGTAGGCTGTATAGTAATGCAAATCTGTACAGATAATGGTGCTATAAATTTAAGATGATTCTAATGAGAATAGTGTATTGAAACTTTCTTTCTCTTCTGTCACAACTCGCAAGTTTGCTTTATGGTTTTCTTTTTCTACTCATTGTTCTTTTCATTTCCTTAATTAGGCAATATAAATGTAAACAAAAAGGACATGATGCTCTTTTGCATTTCACTTATCTCCCGCATATGGAAGGATGACTTATTTCAGGGTGCCTGCCATCTCTCACTCGGTTCAAACTGGTCCATGGATTTGAGACAATCTTCATACCATTAACCCTGTGGCGTGCGAAATTCGTTCTCATAAATTGAGGTGCACCTTTCAGCTGGATCCCTTCTGTCTAAATGAAGGAAAATGCAAGCTAAATTCCAGTCTAAAATTCTCATAATAATATGAACAACCCCAAATATAGGATTTCTGAGACAAAATCTCACGATAGATTGTCTGCAGTCAGAAAGTTGCTTCTTTAGGACATGCTTAATTTTGTCTGGTGACCCGGAATCGAATTTAAGCTTTTTCATAAATGAATCTCAATAGCAGGAGATCAAAAACTTCCTTCACTCCCTCTTCTGTATTGCAAAACTCTGTCTTCCAAAATTTGGTTTAAAAAGAACAAAATATTCAAAGAAATTAGATTTGAGTATAGATGGCACATGGGGTGGTAAATATACCTAAATTACAACCTGTCTTTTACCATCTTCAAATCTCAATTCGCTGGAAATGCATTACTACATAGTCTGCATTCTAATTTGAGAATGCTTATGAGAACTCAATCCGGTATACTACCGCTAGAAAGCTGCCCTTGATGATGTAACCAGATCAGTGTCATCTCGCAGCCACCAAGAATGCAATGAAGCCCTGAACTATATGGCAGATTCACAATTTATTTACGCTTGAGTATCTACTTCTTGTGTAGAATGATCAGACGAAAGAAAAAAGAATATACAACGCTAAGAGTTGAATAACCGGCCCACCAAGATCTTGTACTTGACAACCGTCACTGAAGCACTGTTTTGCAACTGGGATGATGTACGTGCAATTCGATGAAAATTAGAATAGGACGAGCAATGGACATATAAATTAAACAAAATGCTTTGAAACTGAACAATTTTCATATTATACCCTTGATTTTTAAATCTATGTTTCCAAACACCAAGTATAGCACTCCTTGAATAGTCACCATATCCAAATAGGAAAAGAGTTTGCTAAGCAGGAAACCGAGCAAAAAATTTGTGAAAGGAATAACTAGATAGATTTCCTGTGATGTTTCCCAGGAGAAATCTCCTTCAGCACCACCTTTAAAGAGACTTGTTTTTTGCAAACATGAAACCACATGGTTCATCGGCATTAGTGCAAAGACTAAAGATAGGCTACTCTTGGAACACAAGAGGCTACTCAGATTTTCTTTTCCGGATGCACGACAACAACCCGGGAGTCACAAATCAGTAATGCCTGCAGTAATTGTTGAAGGCCTCATATTAGTTATGGTTTTTCATGAGCAACTATATATACATTTCACCGAGAAGAATACATACTATTAAGTTGTAATAACCAAACAGAGGAATGCATACCTCATGAGAGATATAAAAACAATCAGTCAGATTCAAGGGCAGCAATTTCATATCTGACTTCTTCCAAATGTTCATTTATAGCAGTGACAGAATCCTGCACCCCTCGAATGGCTTCCTTGAGATCATTATCATACTGGGCGTTGGCTTCTGCTTCTTCAGTTCCAGCCGCTTCTGTTATCTCATGGAGATGCACACACTGATGCTCCATTGGTTTCTCAAATCTGCAATTTTCATGACTCACTAGACGCTCCGAGGGTCTACCAGCCTTCTTCAACAACTGAAGTGTCGCCGTCTTAACAAACAAAGCGCACACTCAGAAGAATCGAGCAAAATCCCAATCAAAACAAAACAGTAAGAAAGGCCCTAAGCATACCAGGTTCAATTTCTGCTTCTCATGCGTCTGAACAGCTCTGAGGAGATGGGCCAAATCAAGTCTGCCATAATCAGGACCCAGAAAAAGCGATTCCATGTGAAGGACTTGCCTAGAGCAATCGTTGAATTCCTGGGTGACGTCGCCGCAAAGCTTTTGATAGGCGGACTCGGCAGAGGAAGATGATGAGGACTCCATATAGTGGGCGAACCCCGTTCTGAGCTTGGTGTATGCTTCTGCTCTGCGCTGCTGAATTCCAAGGAATTCGCGAAGCAATTCAACGGTGGACACCTTCTTAGCTGCTGCTTCTTCTGCTTCCATTACTGCGTCGCCGTCGCTGTCGTCTCTAATTGTTAACTTCTTCTCAAATTCTTCCATCAGGCGATTTGCCCTAACTCCTCTTTCCGTACCTGATTTTATGAACCGAATTGTTTTTTCTATGGACACCCTGAAATTTGACTGAGTTAAACCGAACCGGGATCATGAACCGGTCGAACACTGCACCGCTTCCTAAAAACAAAAGTAACAAAGATGAAGGCATCGATTCGAACCGTTTCAATATGGTCCGGATCTAGTTCAGCAAATAAACCGATTGACTCAGATTATAAGAATCATATTTTATTTAGGTTAATATTAAAAATAGTTAAATACTGTTTACTCTCCTGAAGTTTTATAAAAAAAACGGTTCAGTCCATATCATTCTAATTTCACACGTTTACTTCTTTTGCTTTCAATTTTGGACCAATAGGTCCATTCTATTACTCTTCATCTAAAATCTCCGTTAAGTCAATAACGTGGCAATCATTCTGCGTCAAAATGTCTATTTTACCCTCATTTTTTTCTTTTTTGTTTGACCCTTTGTTTGTCTCTTTTTTTTCTCTTCTCGACGAGGACGAACTCCTCTCGCTCTTTGCTGCAATACCCATGAGATGCGACACCTCCAAAGCCAACCAGACCCATCATACGGCTTGGGATCTTCCTCATCTCTCATAGCTTCTTCTTCTTGTTACTCTCACTCCTTCTCTCAGATGGGACGATCTGGGTTTCGAGGCGGAGGGAGAGATCTAGGTCGGGGACGAAGGTGAAGCTGGTCAAGTTGAAGTTCCCCGGCAAACTCGTCTTCATCCATGGACTCTTCGATTCCGCTTTTCCGTTTGGCTCAAACGCTGTCGTTCAAGTCCAAGTTCAATTCTTTACCCCCTCTCTCTCTCTCTCTCTCTCATCCCTGTGATTTAAGTACTTAATTTATGTAGTGATTTGGCTAAATTTGATTATGGAAATTAATTAGCTTTTGATTTGGCTAATTAACTTAATTGCAGCTCAAATATGAGATTGTTGATTGGTTTTCAGAAATTTTTGTTCTTGTAGTGTAGTTTGTTGTATTTTCAATTAACATTGCCAAATTGGTGTGAGGAGAGGGGTTCGTCGGAAGAAGAAGTGAAAAAGATTGAGGAGGTGAAGAAGAAGAGAGAGCTGGAAGAAGAAGAAGAAGATATGAAAAAAAGAAAAGAAAAGGAAGTGAGGGTAGAATAGACACTTTGTCGCGGAATCACTGCTACGTCAGTGATTTAACAGAATTTTTGGACAGAGAGTAACGGAATTGACCTATTGGTCCAAAATTGAGAGCACAAGGAGGAAAAAGTTTAGAGAGTAAACAGTATTTAAACCTATTAAAAAATATTTGTTGAAGACGTTTTGGTTCATCCCTACGTGAGTTTGATTTCACCCGATCATAAATTTCTATATAGGGGTGGGAAAAAACTCGAAAAATTGAAAACCGGCTGGATTGTTCCGATTCAGTCCGGATTTAAAAAATTGATAACCGGACTGATTCAAGTTCGAACCGCGTCGGACCTAATTCGGTCACAGTATGAGATTTAGTAAAAATAAAAAGCCCATTGGGACCTGTACTACCTATTGTATCACTATGTGAACAATATGGTACATAATTTATAAAAGAAGACCACTTGGTACTTAAAGTAATATTATGTCGAACCATTTATTACTTCCATCTACTTTTGTACTAACTTAAAGGGACATTTTCATCACTCAAGTCCCTTTCTCTACCAAACCACCCCATTCTATCATCCAAATCACACCACTTTTTATAATTTTCATACGATTCTGGCCATGAAAAGAACCATATTATCTAGAGTATCTGAAATATTGTGCTAAGAACAACTTTTGATATTGGGCTTGTCGCTAGTGCTTTAATTGCTACCATGACCTCTAAAGCCTCCATATATTCCATCGTTTTTCAGAGCATGTAAACAAATCAGAGTTTGAACTTTATAACCTCAAAGGTGGAGATTAAGCTAATAGGGAATAATTGTTGTCACTGAATTTTAGTTATGCTTCCGATTTAACCTACTAGAGAGTAAATTATTTTGAGTGGATTATTGCCATAAAGCAGAGAATAATTTATGCGACACAATTTTGTTGAGGAAGTCACACCACTACTAATCATCATCATCATTCAAAACAGTGTTCTAAAAAATGCTCTAGGTGGTGCCTAGGCCCTGGAAGGTGAGTGGCCGCCGCAATTAAGGGCTAGTCGCTTGAAAAATCGTTCTTGAAGTTAGTTAGATGCCGAGGATGAGCTTGACGGGCGCCTAGGCATTTTGGGCGGGCAGGGTTAGGCAATTTGGCAAATTCATCTATCTCTCCTCAACTCTCTTCGGCTTTCTCTCTTGTGCCTCACAATTTTGACGCCTTACTTCGCAGATCTAGTGGCATTTAGGGCTCTGGGTCGCCAATCTGACTCTGATAATCCCTCTATAACACTTGACAACGAAGGCACTCTCTTCGTTGAGATGACCAACAACCACCACCACCTTTGAGAAGCCGATGACAAAAAATCTCGCCCCTGCATCCTCCTAGCGAGTCAGCGACCAGACGAGAAGAAAAAATCAACTCCTTCAGTCCAATTCCCATATCTGCCGCCAGAAGGCCACAGCTACCACCTCTCTGTCACGCCCCTGATTTTACACACATGAAAATCAATATATATAACCCCATAATTATATATGCGTGAACGTCCAGTCATCAATACAAAATACCTGAAATCTTTTTCCCTTAAACTTACACACATATTGATGCCCTGAACCCTCAAAGTTAATATACACTTGCTCCAAAGAGTTATATATTACACAAGCTTACGAATTAAATTGTCAACAACAAGATAAAACGTAAATGCTCCTCAGAGCTTACTACAACGGAAGTCCAAATAACGGTAAAGTCACAAAATTTGCTTCCTACCGTTTAGCTGCAAGTCTGCAACCCCCACTTCAGCCACGATTATCCTGACCTGCAGGATTAACCCCTACACCGTTTGAATGGTGCACCGGGTTGCCACACAACAAACCCGGTAAGCTTTTGCAAGCCCATATGAGTAACTCAAACCCTACACAACTCACACCAATCACGAGAATAACTCACACAAATCTCGTTTAAATCAATAAACAAATCACGGGATAAACCCACACAAATCACGAGATAAACTCACACAAATCACGTTTAAATAAATAAACAAATCAAGGGATAAACCCACACAAATCACGAGATAAACTCACACAAATCATGTTTAAATAAATAAACAAAGCACGAGATAAACTCACTCAAATCACGTTTAAATCAATAAACAAATCACGGGATAAACCCACTCAAATCTCGTTTAAATAAATAAACAAAGCACGAGATAAACCCACTCAAATCACGTTTAAATCAATAAACAAACCCGGGATAAACCCACTCAAATCACGTTTAAATCAATAAACAAGCACGGGATAAACCCACTCAAATCACGTTTAAATCAATAAACAAGCACGGGATAAATCCACTCAAATCACGTTTAAATCAATAAACAAGCACGGCGGACAGACTAGAGCTCTAACTGATCGTATTCACTAACCCGGCCAAAGCGTGAAGTCCTGATTTTCCCACCCACGATCACGTTTCGTGACCCACGATCCTTGACTCATAAGTCTTTGGACCCGCGGTATAAATACAAAAACATTAAAGGAGTCACAATGGACCCAAAATGTTACACGAATCTAAAATGAAAGATTCCCCGTAATTGATCCCTATCAATTACTCCCGGTACAAGACCCACATTTTAAACAAACCACCCGCGAACTAAAATGTTCCTCAAAAACACAAATCACAACGCTTTTCAAAACAAATCGAAATCAACATTTCCACAATCATTTGTTTTCCAAAAGCCACATCCCAAAACAATAAAAAGCATAATTTCATGCATATTGTTTCAAAATCCACAAACCACCAAAACATATATATATATATATATATATCACTTAAATATATATATATATATACGTAGTCATCCGCTCAGGAATGCCTACTACTACCAACTATAGTTTGCAGTTAACTAAATAACTCTCAAAACAGTATGGTGAACCCGTTCGTGAATGAACTTTGTGAGATTACTCACCTCAGAATCCCGCTGCGTCTTCTATACAGAACCGAACTAACACTATCACCAACAACTAGTCCAATTCACCTTTAGAAGCACCTAATCACCAATGATCTCAATCAGTAACGATTCACATTTGATTTAAGTTCGAAACCCCTGTTTTGAACTAAAATCCCCAACGTGGAGCCAATCGAGGCAAAAACATATCCGAGACCTCCCAAAGTCTCCGGAATACGCCACGATCGATGTGACAAAACCACAAGTCGATCGAACGCTCGAATCCTCACGGATCGAATAAATTCACCGATATGAAACGGCAAAAATCAAAACAAATCCATTCGAACTCCAAAATTTGCATATTATATATCGAAACGCTCGTATCGACGAGTAGAAGACATATAATACCAGAAACAGTCCCATACATGGCTGGAACATCGCCGGAACGCTGCCTACGCCTCCGCCGGCCAAAACTCAATATTTCACAAAACTCCCAACATCAAAAAGCTTCATCTAAGCATGCTTGTGAACTTTCATTACTAGATCGAAGTCAGAAAACAAGCCTAAGGGATCGAAAACTACCTCACAAGCCGTGAACAGTAATCCCAACTGAGTTGAACAAGGTTTCACGTGAATCGATCCAAACAAACACCAAGGATCGATCGACGAGGCTGCTCTGAGCTCAACCAAGAAGACTCGAAGCCTTGTCGACGTCAGAACAAGGATTGCCGACGTCGAAACAAGGATTTCCGACCGGGTCCTAAAACTCCAATCTGCACCGCCTTCTATAGCGGCCACCACTGAGAATCGGCGCTAGAGAACACCACAGGGAGGAGCGCACGGAGGAGGCGAACTGATCTGGAAAGTCTCGTCGACGGAGATGGCCGGAGCTCGCCGAAAAAACCGGGTCGGATCACGTGGTTCGGGTCGGGTCGAGCACGGGTGATGAGAGAGAACGGAGCGTTTCTGGTTTCCGGAAAAGGAAAATGCAAAAATGGAAATAGTAAGTTTCCGAAAATGGAAACTCCTATTTATCGAACTTTCCCAAAACTTCAAACGCTCATAACTTTCTCATACGAACTCCGATTCTCTCGTTCCACATGTCCACGAACTCGTATCAACGCGTTCTACAACTTTCGCGAAGGAAGTTTTTGGAGAATCCCAACGAATCAAAAGTCAACCTTGAACCCCCCCTAAAGTCATACTTTTCAAATAATTAATTCGTCCGAAACACTTCCGCTCCGTCCACGAGCCACGAAACCGTCCAACAACCATAAATTAGATTCCAGAATTTCTCGGAAAATAAATACGAATTTCTGGGGCATCACACTCTCTCTCTCATAGAGATTAACCTAAGCATTTTGCCAATTATAATTTCCATTATTTTAATTTAGTTTATAAAAATTTTGTATAAAATAATAAAAAATAGGTTTTTGCAATTTTTTTTTTTGGATAAGTGGGAGCCAAGAGTCCCAAAAAGAAAGGAAAACTAAACTTCGGAATTCACGATCCTATCTCTAGGAAATTCACACAAGTCATCAAGAAGAGAGGTAATAACTTGTGGAGGAGGATGCAACATGACATGCACCCCAGCTTCAGCCTGCAACCCATCCTTGGATAGGATATTTTTAACTGCATTCACTTCTCTATAGGTGTGTCTAATATCAAAGCTCAGGAACTTTTGCTGCAAGAATGAGCAACAATTGAGGATAGTCTTTAGTGGATGCACTTCATCCACTCCATTCTTTACCATGTTAACAAGGGTTTCAGAATCACTTTCAACATACAAATGGGAGCATTGATTATCATAGGCCAATTTTAGCCCCAACAATAGACCCCTTGCCTTAGATTGGAGAACAGAGCCACTTCCCAGGTTGGCATAAAATCCCGCAACCCAAGAGCCATCATGACTCCTAATTACACCACCTACCCCAATTTTACCCATTTGATTCCTTTCTCCATCAACATTAAGTTTAAAGCAGTGCACAGGAGGAACATTCCACTTAAGAGTAATTGTTTTTTCAGAGAATCACGTGAATTACCAGAATTTGCTGCACACCAATCCTTAGCCACATCAATGATTACCTTACAAGGATTCAAAGGCATATGAAAGTCATTCTCAAACACTACCTTATTTCTCCATTTCCATAAGTACCAACAGGTGAAGACAAACACAGAACTCCACTTCAAATCCCCATAACACCACCTATGACAATGTAAATTAGCAGCACACTAACTACTCCAGTCTAGCTGCATGCTTCTAGCAACTGTATCAAGACATACAATATCATTCCAAATGACACGAGAAAATTGACAGTCTCTAAGCATATGGATCATAGTTTCAGGTTGTTCATGGCATAAAGGGCAAGAAGAATCCATAGTCATATGCCTTTTAGCCCTCTCAACATTGGACAAAAGTTTCTGGTGACATAAACACCACATAAAAGTCTTCAACTTGGGAGGGATGCATAGTTTCCAACAAAAGAACCAAGGATAACTATCAAATTTTTTCTCCTTTATAAGAGTAAGGTAGGCAGATTTAACAGTGAAATTAACATTTGAAGTAGCTCCCTAGATCAATTTATCATGTCCACCACCAAGGAAACCAGCAGGGATAATTTCTACTTTAATGGAATAATGGAATAGTTAATGGAAGTATTAAAAGGGCTAATAGAGTGATAATACATGTACCACTAGACTCCCTTAAAATTTATATGTACCAAAAAGTGCATTTCGTGATAATTCAAGTACCATATAAAGATTTTACCCTTGTTATGTTGCCTAGTTTGGTTTATGTAGGATTGTTGAGTCGTCTAAATCATTGGGGATGATAGTTTTTTGCTTGTATTGCACTTTGTTTTTCCTGAATTTATCACTTTGTAGGGCACAAAACTCAGGTCCTGCCAAAATACAAGTTCAGTGAGTGTTTCACATACTGATCCATACCAAGGGACACTACCTACTGCTGATCAGCAAATTGATAATTTTTGTCCACAACCCTACTTGTTCTCTTTGCTTGCAGACCAAGGAAACCACAATCCATTTTTGTTTTGTTTTTGGGTCTGACACTCCATTTTTGTTTGCCACAGCCAACTTACAGTTGTCAATCCCAACATAGGCCTTGCTCATGTTTGTGACTCGTTCTCTTATAAATTTTATTCATGGCTACTCAGATGCTTTACTACATTGTCAACTACTTTGTTCCATCCACTGAAGTTTTTATTGGGGAAGCTTGGAGGTAGCTAACATCGGTTTTGGTGAATGCCTGCTTACATGACTTCCAATTTATCAGTCCAAAGCTGTGACTAAGAACTTCAATATTACATATTCCCTCGATGTAAGAAAACTCATTTAAAATTTCAAAGCTTATTTACAAAGGAGTATCTTGAATCTCATGCAGACATTGACCACCAGTGGCAATAGCAATTTCAATAGACAAATATTCCAACAAAAATGCATTAATTTTTTCACACATTTCTATTGTTTACAAAAGAAGGTTAATGGAATATTGGAACAAAAAAAGGGACACAAAAATAAAACTCATCTAAAAATATTTTATGTAAAAATCATACCAATTGGTAATCAAGATGGCAGTTACAGATGTTCTCAGTTTCTAACAGGGCTTCATGCTCTTTAATTTGTAAATGAGGTTTGTTGAAACTGCAGACTCGACAGATGAATTTACTTTATGTTTGAGCTTCCTTTCACAGAGATTTCCACACTCTTCACTATTCTCGTCTTTGCTGCTCACTTTCTTCAGCCCTAGTTATGTTTCAACATCCTCGGGAGGTTTACATCCTTTGTCCATAGTTTTGGCTTCAAGCTCCAGGGGGAGTTTCACAGCTCACTTCCTTTGTCACTTAATTTTTCGAGTTCCTCAGGGGGTTTGCAGCTCACTTCCTTTGTTTCTAGTTGTGTTTCATATCTTTCTGGGGTTTTGCTGCCCACTCCTTTTTTTCCTAGATTTGTTTCAAGTTCCTCTGGTGGTTTGCTTCCCACTTCCTTTGCTCCTAGTTTTGTTTCGATCTCCTCTAGTGATTCGCTTCTCACTTCCTTTGTCGCTAATTTTTCTTCATGTCCTGTTAGGGCCTTACCGCTCACTCCCACTGGCCTTGATTCAACATCGGGTTTTGAACTACTGACTTCCTTCAGAGCTGGTTTTGCTTCAAGATCTTCCGCAGGTTTGGTGCTCAGTTCCTTTGTTGCTGGTTTAGCTTCATGTCCGATTGGGGCCTTACTGCTCACTCCCACTGGCTTTACTTCAACATCTTTGGGGGTTTTTGAACTACTGACTTCCTCCGGAGCTACTTTTGCTTCATGATCTTCTGCAGGTTCGGTGCTCAGTTCTTTTGCCCCTAATTTTTCTTCATGTCCTGTTGGGGCCTTACCGCTCACTCCCACTGTTTTTGCTTCAACATCTATGGGGGGTTTTGAACTACTGACTTCCTTCAGAGCAGGTTTTGCTTCAAGATCTTCTGAAGGTTTGGTGCTCAGTTCCTTTGGTGCTGGTTTAGCTTCATGTCCTGTTGGGGCCTTACTGCTCACTCCCACTGGCCTTGCTTCAACATCTTCAGGGGGTTTTGAACTACTGACTTCTTTCGGAGATGGTTTTGCTTCATAATCTTCTGCAGGTTTAGTGCTCAAATCTTTTGGTGCTGGTTTAGCTTCATGTCCTGTTGGTGCATTACTGCTCACTCCCACTGGTCTTGCTTCAACATCTTTGAGATTTTTTGAACTACTGACTTCCTTTGGAGCTGGTTTTGGTTCAAGATCTTCTGCAGGTTTGCTGCTAAGATCCTTTGGTGCTGGTTTAGCTTCAAGATCCTCCACAGATTTAGTACTAACTTCCCTTGACTCTGATTTTGCTTCAAAATACTCTGATTGTTGGCTAACTTCCTTTGGTACTGGTTTTACTTCAAAGTCCTCCTCAGGTTTATTACTCACTTCTTTTGGCCCTGATTCCACATCCTCTGGAGTTTTGCTTTTGCTGCCTACTTCCTTTGGCCCATGTTCTGCTTCATGATCCTCATGGCGTTTCCTGCTAATTTCCATCGGCCCTAGTTTTGCTTCAAGATCCTTGACTGCAGAGGTTAGTGATCTCGCATCTCGAGCTTGTGCTAAGTTATTGGAAGAAGATGCCTGTCATTAGGTCAAGCATTCTCATCTTAATTAGCAGTCACCAAATAAGTGGTTTCACAATCTAAACAAACAAACTCATTAAAATATATAGCTAATAATATATGGCTTTATCTATCATTTATTTTGATCTGCTTTGTATTATTGTCCGATTCATGTACAATAGCGAAGATGAGGATGAAAGACTTTAAATATTTTATAGAGAATTTCTTCAAAAAGATACTTTAAAAAACTCTGCAAAGAACCCTCAGTTCCCGCATGCATATTCTAAAAGGGTAGGCATGATAAATGATACTTAAATCACAAAAACTAAAATATTTTGTTCAAACACATTTTTGCTATTGATGGAAAGAGAATTGCAATTAGTAGATCGAAAAGTATATGCGTGTCTTTAAACAACTAGTCTTAGCGGATGCACTTTGTAAGCTATTTCAAGGAAGAACAATATGAGTTTCTGGAAGAAAAATATAACTTCAAATAAATAAATGATGAAGAACAATGTGGAAACATGTAAACAGAGCATAGACTCTAATATTTAATATATTTGGTACTCAATCATGCCACGGTAGAAGCATAGTTATTTTTCTTATTCAATGCTTTAACTATCTTATATTTAAATCTTGTAATACCAAATAGCAGATCATTATGATGTTTGCTCTTAAACTGTAGTTAACAAAAGTGCAGCCAAGATATAAAGAACTCACGTCTTTTAGTTGCTCTAGCCTTCTTTTCAGATCTTCCATAGATGCTTCCTTATGAATACTCTGTAGAACAAATAGCATGTGAGAATGGAGATCATCTGAACGATGCTGCTCAAGCTTACAATGTGGTACCGGGGATTGACAACCCACTGCATAGAACGGACAACTAACAAGCTTCATTGGACAGATGGTAATACAATGTCTGTCCATTTCACGTCTCATGATCATGTCGGAGCAGTTTTGTTCGCATGGAATTATCTTGAAGGGGCAAACTACATCATGTTTATCCACCTGACTTGCACAAAATATGACATTACATCCTTCATGTATGCAACTCATAGACCTATAGCTACACTTTAGAACATGCGCTTCAAGCTCCTCTGGGGTGTGAAATTTCATATTGCAGTGATGCTCATTCTTAAGATCAACATTCTTTAGCAAATTCTGTGCTATTGTTTCTCTTTTATCAACCAGCCAAAAGCCATTTATTTCCATCTCTTGAACAAAATCATCTATTTTATCTTCTCTCTTTTCACTGAGCAGCCATCCCGAAACCCGACTAAACAAATTTCTTTTGGAACTTGCAAAGTCATCAACAAAATCAGAAATTATGTCATAGGGATGATCAGATACTTGTCCATCTTGGCCCCCTTCTAGGATAACAGATTCTGCAACAAAATTCTCACTTCTTTGAGTGATATACTCCACCATTTCCTTTCTCACATCGGCGGCCACAGAAGCAGGGGTCTTGAAGATATCACCAGATGTGTTATCAACACATGCAGTAGCTAATCCAGGAATGAAAACCTGAGCTATCTTATGAACTAATTCCGTGCTGTAAAGTTTACAGTGGAATGAAGGACCTCCATCTTTACCATCTTCTATCTTTTCCGGTTCCAGTTCCACATTAGTCGCAGGTAGGTCATCTATGGTTGACAATTCCTATAAACAATACCCAATAATCATTGTTTTCCAAGAGGCACATTGTTAATATGAAGAATTTTGAAGTTCAATTGCGCATCAGATATTTAAAAGCAAACAAACAAACTCTTCCATATTTTGGGTTGATCCCTAGTTGCCAGATATCACCATAGTTTTCTCAAAAACAAATTTCAATGCTTTGTTTGCCTCACAGATTCACGATGTATCTATTGGTATTGAATTAGCGTGTAAGAAACCAATATGGAAAGAAGGAAAAAGCTTATGGGTGGTCGATTTAACACATACAAAATCAAATAGAGATTTGAATCACCTGCATCATTTTCGTAAGATAAGTGTAGGGGATGTCTCTTGTTCAAAATCTGACTTCAGTTGTAGGCATTCTGCAATACCCAATGCCAATATATCAAACATCAAACTCAAATAGAAGCAGAGTTCAGATAGATGGATCAAAATTTAAAAAATGAAATTACCCAATGAAGAAATTCGGCGTTCATCACTAAACCTGATCCAATTGGTTTTGTGGGTACTCGTCCTTTCGAAGCTTGGCCATGCAAATTATGTCTGACTCTCTCCTGGACGTTGTTGGTACTTGGTACAAGGAGAAAAACAAGGAAACGTTCTCTGAATTATATTCTGAAAAAAAAAAAAAGTTAATTAGATGTAAGTCCAAAATTCACACTCCTTATTAGATATAGTCCAGTTGATTTTTTTTGTTAATCACAGTCCTATGACTCAGCTGCCACGTTGGATTTCTTTCCATTTATATTTTGCTGACACAACACTACCAATTTTCATTTTCGTGCAATCCGAATATACCCTTATTAAATACCTTAAAACCTGAAAATACTAATTTTAAAGGCATTTATTGTATTCTTGATTAATTGCAATGTAATCAATATTTTGAAATTTATGGAAAAACGTAACATTAGCAATATTTTTTTGTCCAATTGATTTCTTGTTTGAAATTGATAACTAAAATATATTACCTTCAGTCCAAAATCGTAAACTTTATAATTGTTCTATAATTAGTGATCTGCAATTATGATATTATCTAATCACAACCGTTGACATGTCAGTCATTTGCCAATTGAATCACAAATTTTACAATTAATTCCATGATTTGGGCGTCTACAATTATGATATAATCTATCTTTTGTTTCTATATATATATATGTAATATATATGTTATATCTAGGTTAGTAAATCTTCCAAAGCTTTATTCAACTTTCAGTGGCTTAATCACACATTGGATTGAGGTAATCGTTCTCTTATCTCAGAATTAATATCTGGCTACCATATAGGTAAGTGTTTTGTGATGCTTATATTTTTTTTTTTTTGTCTAGTGAATGGACAACATAATCGGAAAACTTGCACATCTGCAATACAAGAACTTCCATATTGTGTATATTTTTGTTAGCACTTGCATTCCTTTTTGAACAATTATTACATGAAAATGTTGGTTATTCTATAAATCAAATCTTTCCAATCATTTTTTCTTAGAATCCAATTTAATGACAATAGGAATTCCATTGGTCTAATTTTCACATCTTGGCAGCTAACTTTTAGTTGTTGAGTGGGATGTTGATTTAATATGTTCAACGTGCACTATTTGTGGACTAAATAATGTCAAAATTGCGAACCTAAATGGTGTGGAAACAATACTTCCTGTACGCCAAGTTCACTACAATCAACCAAGATTTTACCTTTCTCTAGATTGTAGGTAACATAAACTTACACACGAGGTCAAGCGACCAACCTTTCTTCAATACAATATTACAGCTGCAATACCTCTGCATTAGGATCACCATTCCTATATTATAGGTCTACTCTAACTACCTACGTGTAAGAGACTCCCAACAACAACATTTTTTCGACATACTATTACGAGTTAACAGCCATCCAGTCATGCATATATAGCATTGTAATAGTTTTCACAATTTTCCATATGGCTTCACACTATCTATGCACCAGACTACAAATACAATATATATTGATGTGTGTCTCTGTTGGGCTGCAATATATATATATATATATATATATAAATAGAGAGGGGGGGGGGGAATGAAACTAGATCACGAAAAACACTTGTAACAAAAAAACCCAAGGACAATCTTCAAGTATTAGTAACTAAAAACAAAGGTAGTTCCCAAAAACATGCAATTCAAATTGTTGCCCTCTAATTTAAGGCGATACATTATTAACCAAAATTAAAATGCTAAAAAATCCCTTCAAGCTGCACTCGTTACTTCTTTTCACAGTTCCAGGCACCATTCAGCATATTTAAGAATCTTTCTAAAAGATGTACCCTCATATTCGCCATTACACCTTTGGTTAAGGTAGATTTTGCCACTCCCCGTTCTGATAATTTCTTGACAATGTACATCACTCCAATCTCACAATCCACACTGTCCAATGCAAACCAACTATGTTAAGCTCATATTAACACAAACTTGAACTGCTAATAATAACAACAAATGCCTACATTACCTTCCAGAATCTTGTTGTGGACATTCCTTGTTAGATCTTATAGGAAAATGTTCAACAGAGTTACCTCCCAACCAGATAATCAAGTCCCGGTCTTTATTTGAGAGCTTGTATTTGGATCCATATTCGGATAAACCTTTGATCAAGGTCAGACCAAAGAAAAAGAAAACCTTTGATTAGCAAAGCAACCTCTGTACCATGCAACAACATTAACAAAAGACAAAAGAGGTAATTGATTTCCACATTATCCAATACACACAAATGTCTACCTTTGTTTTTACTTCAAGATACTCCGACTGTTGGCTAACTTCCTTTGGTGCTGGTTTTGCTTCAAAGTCCTCCTCAGTTTTTTTACTCACTTCTTTTGGCCCTGATTCCACATCCTCTGGAGTTTTGCTTTTGCTGCCCACTTCCTCTGGCCCATGTTCTGGTTCAAGATCCTTATGGTGTTTCCTGCTAATTTCCATCGGCCCTAGTTTTGCTTCAAGATCCTTGACTGCAGAGGTTAGTGATCTCACATCTCGAGCTTGTGCTAAGTTATTGGATGAAGATGCCTGTCATTAGGTCAAGCATTCTCATCTTAATTAGCAGTCACCAAATAAGTGGTATCACAATCTAAACAAACAAACTCATTAAAATACATAGCTAATAATATATGGCTTTATCTGTCATTTATTTTGATCTGCTTTGTATTATTGTCCGATTCATGTACAACAGCGAAGATGAGGATGAAAGACTTTAAATATTTTATAGAGAATTTCTTCAAAAATACTTTAAAAAACTCTGCAAAGAAACCTCAGTTCCCGCATGCATATTCTAAAAGGGTAGGCATGATAACATGATACTTAAATCACAAGATAACATGATACTTAAATCACAGAAACTAAAATATATTGTTCAAACACATTTTTGCTATTGGTGGAAAGAGAATTGTAATTAGTAGATTGAAAAGTATATGCGTATCTTTAAACAACTAGTCTTAGCGGATTCACTTTGTGAGCTATTTTAAGGAAGAATTATATGACTTTCTGGAAGAAAAAAATAACTTAAAATAAATAAATGATGAAGAACAATGTGGAAGCATGTAAACAGATCACAGACTCTGACAGTTAATATATTTGGTACTCAATCATGCCACGGTAGAAGCATAGTTATTTTTCTTATTCAATGCTTTAACTGTCATATGTTTAAATCTTGTAATACCAAATAGCAGATCATTCTGATGTTTGCTCTTAAACTGTAGTTAACAAAAGTGCAGCCAAGATATAAAGAGCTCACGTCTTTTAGTTGCTCCAGCCTTCTTTTTAGATCTTCCATTGATGCTTCCTTAAGAATACTTTGTAGAACAAATAGCATGTGAGAATGGAGATCATCTGAATGATGCTGCTCAAGCTTACAATGTGGTACTGGGGATTGACAACCCACTGCATAGAACGGACAACTAACAAGCTTCATTGGACAGATGGTAATACAATGTCTGTCCATTTCACGTCTCATGATCATGTCGGAGCAGTTTTGTTCACATGGAATTATCTTGAAGGGGCAAACTGCATCATGTTTATCCACCTGACTTGCACAAAATATGACATTACATCCTTCATGTATGCAACTCACAGACCTATAGCCACACTTTAGAACATGCGCTTCAAGCTCCTCTGGGGTGTGAAATTTCATATTGCAGTGATGCTCATTCTTAAGATCGACATTCTTTAGCAAATTCTGTGCTATTGTTTCTCTTTTCTCAACCAGCCAAAAGCCATTTATTTCCATCTCTTGAACAAAATCATCTATTTTATCTTCTCTCTTTTCACTGAGCAGCCATCCCGACACCCGACTAAACAAATTTCTTTTGGAACTTGCAAAGTCATCAACAAAATCAGAAATTATGTCATAGGGATGATCAGATACTTGTCCATCTTGGCCCCCTTCTAGGATAACAGATTCTGCAACAAAATTCTCACTTCTTTGAGTGATATACTCCACCATTTCCTTTCTCACATCGCCAGCCACAGAAGCAGGGGTCTTGAAGATATCACCAGATGTGTTATCAACACATGCAGTAGCTAATCCAGGAATGAAAACCTGAGCTATCTTGTGGACTAATTCCGTGCTGCAAAGTTTACAGTGGAATGAAGGACCTCCATCTTTACCATCTTCTATCTTTTCCGGTTCCAGTTCCACATTAGTCGCAGGTAGGTCATCGATGGTTGACAATTCCTATAAACAATACCCAATAATCATTGTTTTCCAAGAGGCACATTGTTAATATGAAGAATTTTGAAGTTCAATTGCGCTTCAGATATTTAAAAGCAAACAAACAAACTCTTCCATATTTTGGGTCTGATCCCTAGTTGCCAGATACCACCAGAGGTTTCTCAAAAACAAATTGTCAATGCTTTGTTTGCTTCATAGATTCACAATGTATCTATTGGTATTTGAATTAGCGTGTAAGAAACCAATATAGAAAGAAGGAAAAAGCTTATGGGTGGTCGATTTAACACATACAAAATCAGATAGAGATTTGAATCACCTGCATCATTTTTGTAAGATAAGCGTAGGGGATGTCTCTTGTTCAAAATCTGACTTTTGTTGTAGGCATTCTGCAATACCCAATGCCAATATATCAAACATCAAACTCAAACAGAAGCAGAGTCCAGATAGATGGATCAAAATTCAAAAAATGAAATTACCCAATGAAGAAATTCAGCATTCATCACTAAACCTCGTCCAATTAGTTTTGTGGGTACTCGTCCTTTCGAAGCTTGGCCATGCAAATCATGTCTGACCCTCTCCTGGACGTTGTTGGTACTTGGTATAAGGAGAAAAACAAGGAAAAGTTCTGTGAATTATATTCTGAAAAAAAGAGAGTTAATTACATGTAAGTGCAAAATTCACACCCCTTATTAGATATAGTCCGGTTGATTTTTTTTGTTAATCGCGGTCCTATGACTCAGCTGCCATGTTGGATTTCTTTCCATTTATATTTTGCTGACTCAACACTACCAATTTTCATTTTCGTGCATTCCGAATATACCCTTATTAAATACCTTAAAAGCTGAAAATACTAAATTTAAAGGCATTTATTGTATTCTTGATTAATTGCAATGTAATCAATATTTTGAAATTTATGGAAAAAACGTAACATTAGCAGTATTTTATTGTCCAATTGATTTCTTGTTTGAAATTGATAACTAAAATATATTACCTTCAGTCCAAAATCGTAAACCTTATAATTGTTCCATAATTAGTGATCTACAATTATGATATTATCTAATCACAACCATTGACATGTCAGTCATTTGCCAATTGAATCACAAATTTTACAATTAATTCCATGATTTGGGCGTCTACAATTATGATATAATCTATCTTTTGTTTCTTTATATATATATGTAATATATATGTTACATCTAGATCAGTAAATCTTCCAAAGCTTTATTCAACTTTCAGTGGCTTAATCACACATTGCATTGAGGTAATCGTTCTCTTATCTCACAATTAATATCTGGCTACCATATAGGTATGTTTTTTGTAATGCTTATATTCTTTTTTTTTTGTCTAGTGAATGGACAACATAATCGGAAAACTTGCACATCTGCAATACTAGAACTTCCATATTGTGTATATTTTTGTTAGCACTTGCATTCCTTTTTGAATAATTATTACATGAAAATGTTGGTTATTCTATAAATCAAATCTTTCCAATCATTTTTTCTTAGAATCCAATTTAATGACAATAGGAATTCTTTTGGTCTAATTTTCACATCTTGGCAGATAACTTTTGGTTGTTGAGTGGGATGTTGATTGAATATGTTCAACGTACGTGCACTATTTGTTGACTAAATATTGTCAAAATTGCGAACCTAAATGGTGTGGAAACAATACTTCCTGTACGCCAAGTTCACTACAATCAACCAAGATTTTACCTTTCTCTAGATTGTAGGTAACAGAAACTTACACATGAGGTCAAGCGACCAACCTTTCTTCAATACAATATTACAGTTGCAATACCTCTGCATTAGGATCACCATTCCTATATTATAGGTCCACTCTAATTAATAGTGTGGAATCAATACTTCCTGTACCCAGGTTCAGTACAACCAACCAAGATTTTACCTCTTTCTAGATTGTAGATTTGTAGGTAAAAGAAATTTACACACGAGATCAAATGACCAACCTTTCTTCAAAACAATATTACATCTGCTATACCTCTACATTAGGACCACATGATCCTATATTATAGGTCCACTCTAATTACCTACATGTAAGAGACTCCCAACAACCACATTTTTTTGACATACTATTACGAGTTAACAGCCATCCAGTCATGCATATATAGCATTGCAATAGTTTTCACAATGGTCTATATGGCTTCACACTACCTATTCACCAGACTACAAATACAATATATATTGATGTGTGTCTCTGTTGGGCTACAATATATATATTTATATATATAAATAGAGAAGGGGGGGGGGGGGAATGAAGCCAGATCACCAAAAACACATGTAACAAAAAAAACCAAGGACAATCTTCTAGTATTATTAACTAAAAATAAAGGTGGTTCCCAAAAACATGCAATTCAAATTGTTGCCCTCTAATTTAAGGCGATACATTATTAACCAAAATTAAAATGCTAAAAAATCCCTTCAAGCTGCACTCGTTACTTCTTTTCACAGTTCCAGGCATCATTCGCCATATTTAAGAATCTTTCTAAAAGATGTACCCTCATTTTCGCCATTACACCTTTGGTTAAGGTAGATTTCGCCACTCCCCGTTCTGATAATTTCTTGACAATGCACATCACTCCAATCTCACAATCCACACTGTCCATGTCACGCCCCTGATTTTTACAACAATAAAAATCGATATATATAATCCCACAATTATACATGCGTGAATATTCAGTCATCAATACAAATACCTGGAACATCTTTCCCTTAAAACAAGTACTTACTGATACACTGAATCATCCAAGACAACATACACTCGCTCCATAGAGTTATATATTATACAAATTTACGAATTTAATTGTCATCACAATAAAACGTAAATGCTCCTCAGAGCTAACTGCATAGCGGAAGTCATATATTGGCAAAGCCAACAAAAATTGCTTCCTACCCGTTCTGCTGCCAACAAGCTCCTTCAGCTTCAGCCACGATTTTCCTGACCTGCAGGATTAGCCCCTACACCATTCACAATGGTGCATCGGGGTTGCCAAACAACAAACCCGGTAAGCTTCTTCAAGCTCGTATGAGTAACTCATGAACATCAATCATCAACTCACATCAATCTACTTAAGGAAACATGCAGCCATGAATCCTTCTAACATTCAATATCCTTTCCACAGAAAGGACAACATGAGTCACCACTATGACCATGCCTTATTTGCTAACTTAACCATCAAGTAGCAATTCAAGTCTCATCTAGACAATTAAAGAAGAATGCCATCGAAACTCTCCTTCAAGCTGCATACCTATGAGTCTCAAGCAACCTCGACCGTTACTCCCATAAGCTATCATGGCAGATAAACTAGAACTCTATTGAAATTGTAATCACTCGTCCTAACCAGGACGTGATTACCTATTTCCTGCCTTGATCACCATCTGTGGTCTATCACCATCTGTGATCTGTCACCATCTGTGACATATGATTTCAGACTCCATCTAGTCAGGAAATCAACATCAAAGTCGCCATCTGCAACCTGTCACCATCTGTGACCTATAATCTTTAGACCCCATCTGGTCTCAGCTCAACCATTTATCACCATCTGTGACTCATGATCTTCAGACCCCATCTGGTCATGAAGTCAAACATCTAGGTTACCGTCTGCAACCTGTTACTATCTATGATCTATCACCATCTGTGACGTAAGATCTTCTTAGACCCTATCTGGTCTTAAGGTTAACGTTAAGTAAGTCGCATCTGACCTAAAAACGTTACAAGCACCTAGCTTCGACTTTCCTAATCCTTGCTCACCATCTGTGACCCTTGGTACAAAGACCAATACATCTAAAATGAGTCACGCTTGACTCAAAATATAACATTAATGCTCAATACTTTTCAAACATTAGAAACATCTTTTCTATAATATCGCTTCCTGAAAAGTCGCATTTAACAATAATATGAACACCATCATGCATATTATTATTCATCACAATCATTCACAAGGATATATATATTTCATCTAAATATATATATGTAGTCATTCGCTCAGGAATGACTACTAATACCAACTATAGTTTGCAGTTAAATAATTAACGCCAAAACAATAATGGTACTTATATTCATAAAGGTCCTTGTGAGATTTACTCACCTCGAACTCCTGCTGCGTCTTCAATACAGAACCGAACCAAAACTATCACCAACCACTCGTCTGAATACTTCATCAAGTACCTAATCACATATGGTTCCAACTTAGTAATGATTCACATTTGATTTAAGTTCGAAACCCCTGTTTTTGAACTAAAATCCCCAAAGTGGCGCCAATCGAGGCAAAACCACATCTGAGACCTCCCAAAGTCTTCGGAATACGTCCACGATCGATGTGACCAAACCACAAGTCGATCGGACGCTCCTAGCTTCACGGATCGAATAAATTCACCGATATGAAACGGCAAAAATCATAAGAAATCCATTCGAACTCCAAAATTTGCATATTATATATCGAAACGCTCGTATCGACGAGTAGAAGACATATAATACCAGAAACAGTCCTTTACATGGCCGGAACACCGCCGGAACGCCACCACAGACGGTGGTGCACCGCCGCCGGCCAAAAACTCATTATTTCACAAAACTCCCAACATCAAAAAGCTTCATCTAAGCATGCTTGTGAACTTTCATAACTGGATCGAAGTAAGAAAACAAGCATAAGGGATCGAAAACTACCTCACAAGCCGTGAACAGTGATCCAATCCGAGTTGATCGAATTTTCACGTAAACCGGTCGAAACAAACACCAAGGATCGACCAGGGAGCTTGTTCTGAACTCAACCCAAGAAAATCGAAGCCGCGCCGACGTCGGAACTGTGTTTTCCGGTCGGGTCCGATTTCTCCAGTCTGCACCGCCTTGACCTGCCACCGAGACGGAGAATCGCAGTAAGAGAACACCAGAGGGACGACCAGACGGAGGAGGCGACCCTGCTGGCCAAGTTTCAAGGCCGGAGACCGCCGCAGTCGGCCGGAAAAGTCGGGTCGGAACGCCGGGTTCGGGTCGGGTCAGTCGAAAATCTTCGATACTGAGGGAGCGGACGAGAGAGAAGAGAGAGAGGGTATGCGGCTTCCGGAAAAGGAAAATGAGGAAAATGAAATATTTTTCTGATTTTTCCTTTATATACTAAAACGGAAACTTTTCCAACAGCCATAACTTCCTCATACGAACTCCGATTTACGCGTTCCGCATGTCCACGAACTCGTATCGACGCGCTCTACAACTTTCGTGAAGGAAATTTTCCGAGAATCCAAACATATAAAAAGTCAAACTTCACACGACCCCCTAAACTGTGAAATTCAATTATTTATACGTACGAAAATCATTCCACTCCATACAAAATCTACGAATAAAGCATACTAACAATTATTCGTACAACTAGTCCATTATTAATTACCAAAATTACATAATGAAAATCCAGGTCATCACAGTCTACCCTCCTTAAAGGAATTTCGTCCCGAAATTCACGCTTGCTCATCTACAAACAACCGTGGGTACTTCGCTCTCACATCCAACTCCAATTCCCAAGAAGCATCACCCTCGTCATGGTGACTCCACAATATCTTGACCAAGTCAACTTCCTTCTTTCGAAGTTGCTTTGTTGACCTATCCAAAATTCGAACAGGTTCAACAACAAAGGTCGTATCCGCGTGCACTTCAATCGTACCATAATCAATCACATGTGACTCATCCTGAACATACTTCCTCAACATAGACACATGGAAAACATTATGCACACCAGACATAGCAGGAGGTAAGGCAAGCCTATAAGCCAACTCTCCTACCCTTTCCAGAATTTCAAAAGGTCCGACAAACCTTGGTGATAACTTTCCTTTCTTGCCAAATCTCACCACACCTTTCATGGGCGAGACCTTCAAGAACACATGATCACCCTTATTAAACTCAACTTGTCTCCTTTTCAAATCTGCATAACTCTTCTGTCTACTCTGTGCTGTTCGAATCCTGTCCCTGATAATTGAAATCTTGTCAGTGGTCTCCTGACAATCTCAGGACCCAATAACACCTTATCTCCTGCCTCTGCCCAGCAGATCGGAGATCTACATGGCCTACCATACAGGGCCTCATATGGTGCCATGCCAATACTGGAGTGATAACTGTTGTTGTAGGAGAATTCAATCAACGGCAGATGATCCTCCCAACTTCCCTTGAAGTCCAACACACAGGCTCTCAACATATCCTCCAACACCTGATTCACTCGCTCAGTCTGCCCATCAGTCTGAGGGTGAAATGCCGTACTCATATCTAAATCAGTTCCCATGGCCTTTTGGAAACCGCTCCAAAATTTTGAAGTAAACCGAGCATCACGATCAGAAACAATTGACACGGGCACACCATGAAGTTTCACGATCACCTCGATGTAAAGCTTGCACAATGTGTCAACCGAATACGTCATTGACACGGAAGGAAATGCGCTGATTTCGTCAAACGATCCACGATCACCCACACTGCATCGTGACTTCGTTGGGACCTAGGCAGTCCAGTGACAAAATCCATCGAGATCTGCTCCCACTTCCATAAGGGAATAGGTAATGGCTTCAACATACCTGCAGGTCTCTGATGCTCAGCCTTCACACGTTGGCAAGTAAGACACTTGGAAACGTACTCTGCCACGTCCTTTTTCATTCCATTCCACCAGAATTGCCTTCGCAAATCCCGATACATCTTAGTGCTTCCAGGGTGCACAGTATACCGCGATCGATGTCCCTGACGAAGAATCTCTCCCCTGAGGTCAACACGATCCGGAACATACAACCTATGGTTCAACCTCAAACCACCATCTACTCCCACCGTCCACTCAGATGGAACATCAATGGGTACATCTGCAGCTAACTCTGCCAACTTCGCACGTGAGAACTCATCCTCTTTCTGACCTTGAATGATCCTGGAAATCAGGGCAGGCTGTACCGTGATACTTCCAAGGAAACTCCCATTCTCAATTCCTACTTGCACAAGGTCAAACTCAGATGCAGTCTCCAACATAAGCCACTCCTGAACCATAACAGAAGCAACAATACCCCTGGGCTTTCTACTCAAAGCATCCGCCACCACATTGGCCTTTCCTGGATGATACTCCAAGGTAAAATCATAGTCCTTTATGAGTTCCATCCACCTTCTCTGTCTCATGTTCAACTCCTTCTGAGAGAACAGATACTTCAAACTCTTATGATCCGAAAAGAGTTCGAACTTCTCCCCATACAAGTAATGCCTCCAAATCTTCAAGGCAAACACAACCGCAGCCAACTCCAAATCATGAGTGGGGTAATTACGCTCATGCACCTTCAACTGTCTAGAACCATAAGCGACAACACCGCCATGCTGCATCAATACACATCCCAAACCTTGATGAGACGCATCACTATAGATAACTAAATCACCACCGCTTGTGGGAATAGTCAATACTGGGGCTGTGGTCAATCTAGCCTTCAACTCATTGAATGCTCGTTCACATTCCTCAGTCCATACAAACTGGACATTCTTCCTTGTCAACTTGGTCAAAGCCGAAGCAATGCTGGAAAATCCCTCAATGAATCTCCGATAATAACCTGCCAAACCCAGGAAACTACGTACCTCAGTAACTGTAGTGGGTTGGCCCCAGTTCATCACTGCTTCCACCTTAGAAGGATCCACAGAGATTCCATCCTTCGAAATGACATGACCAAGGAACTTGACCTCCCTTTGCCAAAATTCGCACTTCTCGAATTTCGCAAACAATTCCTTTTCTCTCAAAAGTTGTAGCACAATCCGCAGATGCTTATCATGGTCCTCCAACGTCTTGGAATAAACCAAAATATCATCCACGAACACTACCACAAACTTATCCAAGTACGGACTGAACACACGGTTCATCAAGTCCATAAAGGCTGCAGGTGCATTGGTTAAACCAAAAGGCATGACAACAAACTCAAAGTGTCCATACCTAGTCCTAAAAGCAGTCTTAGGAACATCATCATCTTTCACCCTCAACTGGTGATATCCGGATCTCAAATCAATCTTCGAGAATACAGCAGCTTCCTTAAGCTGGTCGAACAAGTCATCAATCCTAGGTAAGGGGTACCTATTCTTAATCGTCACCTTGTTCAACTGCCGATAATCCACACACAACCTTAGTGAACCATCCTTCTTCTTCGCAAACACCACAGGTGCACCCCAAGGAGAAGTACTAGGTCTAATGAACCCTTGCTCAAGTAAACCATCAATTTGCTCCTTCAACTCTTTAAGTTCAGTTGGTGCCATCCGAAATGGTGCCATAGATACAGGTGCAGTACCTGGTATCACATCGATAGCAAAATCCACTTCCCTTGGAGGTAATCCTGGTATTTCCTGAAATACATCACTGTACTCGGAAACCACAGAAATCTCTGCCATAACCGCCGTACAACTCACTGACTCCACATGAGCTAAGAATCCTGCCCTTAAAGCAGTATCTGACCTAAGACACCGATAACGAAACACCGGCTGCCCAGGCATATGAAATGACACTACCATTTCAAAGCAATCAATCATAGCATGGTTTGGCCTCAGCCAATCAATACCCAAAATGACATCATACTTATGATCTGCTAATACAATCAAGGCCGCGGTAAACTCCTTACCACCAATCACAATTGGACAAGCATCACAAAACTTATCAAGCTCAAGGGAAACACCAAGTGGGGAAATAACACACAAGGATCTAGCAAGAGGCCTAGGAGTTAAACCTAACATATCAACCACAGAACTAGATATGAAGGAGTGGGACGCTCCCGTATCAAATAACACCCTAGCAAAGAAATCAAATAAGGATAAGGTACCTTCCACTCCGGCGTTCTGCTGACCAATAGCAAACACCCTAGCATTTCCCGGAGGTAGATGCCTCTGCTGATTTCCTTGTCCCCTACGCTGCTGGGTACAATCCCTTGAGAAGTGCCCCGTCTGGCCACATGTGAAGCATGCCAAGTTCTTAGGTTTCGTGCAATCTCGAGCAACATGGCCCATCTCATTGCAATTGAAACACTTCGGGTTCACCACCGGCCTATTAGGTGCAACCCTAGCAGGTGCAGCTGCAGCCCTAGCTGGTGCCTGCTGATTAGTCCTCTGTCTCTTCCAGAATCCACCTCGATTCCCAGATGCCTTACTGCTCCCCGCAGTTGCCTTTCCCTTTCTTTGGAAATCCCTCTCAGCCGATTCGTGTTCTTGGAGAGTCAAGTTCTCCTGCTCAATGGCCATAGCCTTAACGAAAATGAGCTCTACCGTCTTCAGTTCCAGAACAGCGACATCGCGCCGGATTGAAGCATTCAGTCCCCACTGAAACTTCATAGCTAAGCTCTCAGCATCCATCTGCCTCACAAAGCGATACAACCTTGAGAACTCAGCTTCATACTCCCTCACACTCTTAGTCCCTTGGACTAACAAGATGAATTCCCTTTCCATCTGCTCCTTCACTGAAGGCGGAAAGTACTTCTTCCTGAATAGTTCCACAAACTCATTCTAGGTCATGGTGGACACGTCCATCACCCTCTGTGTGCCATTCCACCAAACCCGTGCATCGCCTTGGAGCATAAATGTGGAAATCTTCCTCTTCTCAATGTCGTCACAGACGACCATCTCGAAGTAGGTCTTCATATTCTCAATCCATTGGTTTGCCAACATGTGATCCGTACCTCCCTGAAATGGAACTCCTCCCAATCTCAAAATCTCCTTTGCCAACTTCGACAAACGAGTAGGATCTACAACATTAGCAACCTCCACCACAGGTGGAACAGGCAACTCAACATTTGATGCCTCCACATCATTCTCAAACATCTCCTCAACAGGAGGAGGAATCCCGCCCTACCTCGGGCTCTACCCTGCCTCTGGGTCTACCTCGACCCTAGCTCTGCCTCCTCGAGGGTCCATCACCTAAGGAGTATAACAACATGTGGTTAATACATGTATAACTCTCAAACACAAGTATAAGTCAACGCTATGACTCGATTAACCACAATACTACGTTAAAGGATACAATTCCATCCCCTACGTAAATCTTGAGTTAGACTAAAGGTCATCATTCCTTAAAAGTCTTTAACTCATAGAAGCTACATCTAGCTCCTACACTTCATCTCCTGAGCCGACACTACCCTGACGACTCACATCCTACCGTTCACTACATACCCAATGACTATATCAATACCGAAGAGCATATGATGGGGATCCGCTGCAGACGGGCCATCACTCGAGGAGTATTGATTGTGTCACCAAATATGTACCTTACGCTCTGATACCAATCTATCACGCCCCTGATTTTTACAACAATAAAAATCGATATATATAATCCCATAATTATACATGCGTGAATATTCAGTCATCAATACAAATACCTGGAACATCTTTCCCTTAAAACAAGTACTTACTGATACACTGAATCATCCAAGACAACATACACTCGCTCCACAGAGTTATATATTATACAAATTTACGAATTTAATTGTCATCACAATAAAACGTAAATGCTCCTCAGAGCTACTGCATAGCGGAAGTCATATATTGGCAAAGCCAACAAAAATTGCTTCCTACCCGTTCTGCTGCCAACAAGCTCCTTCAGCTTCAGCCACGATTTTCCTGACCTGCAGGATTAGCCCCTACACCATTCACAATGGTGCACCGGGGTTGCCAAACAACAAACCCGGTAAGCTTCTTCAAGCTCGTATGAGTAACTCATGAACATCAATCAACAACTCACATCAATCTACTTAAGGAAACATGCAGCCATGAATCCTTCTAACATTCAATATCCTTTCCACAGAAAGGACAACATGAGTCACCACTATGACCATGCCTTATTTGCTAACTTAACCATCAAGTAGCAATTCAAGTCTCATCTAGACAATTAAAGAAGAATGCCATCGAAACTCTCCTTAAGCTGCATACCTATGAGTCTCAAGCAACCTCGACCGTTACTCCCATAATCTATCATGGCAGATAAACTAGAACTCTATTGAAATTGTAATCACTCGTCCTAACCAGGACGTGATTACCTATTTCCTGCCTTGATCACCATCTGTGTCTATCACCATCTGTGATCTGTCACCATCTGTGACATATGATTTCAGACTCCTTCTAGTCAGGAAATCAACATCAAAGTCGCCATCTGCAACCTGTCACCATCTGTGACCTATAATCTTTAGACCCCATCTGGTCTCAGCTCAACCATTTATCACCATCTGTGACTCATGATCTTCAGACCCCATCTGGTCATGAAGTCAAACATCTAGGTTACCGTCTGCAACCTGTTACTATCTATGATCTATCACCATCTGTGACGTAAGATCTTCTTAGACCCTATCTGGTCTTAAGGTTAACGTTAAGTAAGTCGCATCTGACCTAAAAACGTTACAAGCACCTAGCTTCGGCTTTCCTAATCCTTGCTCACCATCTGTGACCCTTGGTACAAAGACCAATACATCTAAAATGAGTCACGCTTGACTCAAAATATAACATTAATGCTCAATACTTTTCAAACAATAGAAACATCTTTTCTATAATATCGCTTCCTGAAAAGTCGCATTTAACAATAATATGAACACCATCATGCATATTATTATTCATCACAATCATTCACAAGGATATATATATTTCATCTAAATATATATATGTAGTCATTCGCTCAGGAATGCCTACTAATACCAACTATAGTTTGCAGTTAAATAATTAACGCCAAAACAATAATGGTACTTATATTCATAAAGGTCCTTGTGAGATTTACTCACCTCGAACTCCTGCTGCGTCTTCAATACAGAACCGAACCAAAACTATCACCAACCACTCGTCTGAATACTTCGTCAAGTACCTAATCACATATGGTTCCAAATTAGTAATGATTCACATTTGATTTAAGTTCGAAACCCCTGTTTTTGAACTAAAATCCCCAAAGTGGCGCCAATCGAGGCAAAACCACATCCGAGACCTCCCAAAGTCTTCGGAATACGTCCACGATCAATGTGACCAAACCACAAGTCGATCGGACGCTCCTAGCTTCACGGATCGAATAAATTCACCGATATGAAACGGCAAAAATCATAAGAAATCCATTCGAACTCCAAAATTTGCATATAATATATCGAAACGCTCGTATCGACGAGTAGAAGACATATAATACCAGAAACAGTCCCTTACATGGCCGGAACACCGCCGGAACGCCACCACAGACGGTGGTGCACCGCCGCCGGCCAAAAACTCATTATTTCACAAAACTCCCAACATCAAAAAGCTTCATCTAA
Source organism: Rosa lucieae (assembly GCA_024704745.1). Taxonomy (NCBI): domain Eukaryota; kingdom Viridiplantae; phylum Streptophyta; class Magnoliopsida; order Rosales; family Rosaceae; genus Rosa; species Rosa lucieae. Next base: position 20,659,984 of record CM045492.1, read on the forward strand.
GCATGCTTGTGAACTTTCATAACTGGATCGAAGTAAGAAAACAAGCATAAGGGATCGAAAACTACCTCACAAGCTGTGAACAGTGATCCAATCCGAGTTGATCGAATTTTCACGTAAACCGGTCGAAACAAACACCAAGGATCGACCAGGGAGCTTGTTCTGAACTCAACCCAAGAAAATCGAAGCCGCGCCGACGTCGGAACTGTGTTTTCCGGTCGGGTCCGATTTCTCCAGTCTGCACCTCCTTGAACTGCCACCGAGACGGAGAATCGCAGTAAGAGAACACCAGAGGGACGACCAGACGGAGGAGGCGACCCTGCTGGCCAAGTTTCAAGGCCGGAGACCGCCGCAGTCGGCCGGAAAAGTCGGGTCGGAACGCCGGGTTCGGGTCGGGTCAGTCGAAAATCTTCGATACTGAGGGAGCGGACGAGAGAGAAAAGAGAGAGGGTATGCGGCTTCCGGAAAAGGAAAATGAGGAAAATGAAATATTTTTCTGATTTTTCCTTTATATACTAAAACGGAAACTTTTTCCAACAGCCATAACTTCCTCATACGAACTCCGATTTACGCGTTCCGCATGTCCACGAACTCGTATCGACGCGCTCTACAACTTTCGTGAAGGAAATTTTCCGAGAATCCAAACATATAAAAAGTCAAACTTCACACGACCCCCTAAACTGTGAAATTCAATTATTTATACGTACGAAAATCATTCCACTCCATACAAAATCTACGAATAAAGCATACTAACAATTATTCGTACAACTAGTCCATTATTAATTACCAAAATTACATAATGAAAATCCAGGTCATCACAGTCCAATGCAAACCAACTATGTTAAGCTCATATTAACACAAACTTGAACGGCTAATAATAACAACAAATGCCTATATTACCTTCCAGAATCTTGTTGTGGACATTCCTTGTTAGATCTTATAGGAAAATGTTCAACAGAGTTACCTCCCAACCAGATAATCAAGTCCCGGTCTTCATTTGAGATGTTGTATTCGGATCCATATTCGGATAAACCTTTGATCAAGGTCAGACCAAAGAAAAAGAAAACCTTTGATTAGCAAAGCAACCTCTGTACTATGCAACAACATTAACAAAAGACAAAAGAGGTAATTGATTTCCACATCATCCAATACACATAAACTTCTACTTTTGATTAAGGTCAGACCACATAGAAAACTTTTGATTAAAGCTTTGTTAGTGAAGCTACCTCTGCACCAGGCAAGAAGCATAACAAAATACAAACACGTTCAAACTCAATAGATACCCAAACACCTAGATCAGAGGTATAACTATACAACAGATGAATTCAGGTAGGAACGTTGATGGCAATTAACCCACCTTGACAAGTGGTAGGAACATAGCCGGCAATTAACCCAACCAAAAAAAAAAAACAAAGAAATAAACCGAACCTTACCTCTGATACCGGTACCCAGATGAATTCAGGAAACACTTTCAGAGGAGGAACTAGGTGAGTGAGTAGGATTTGTTTTGCGACCATCGTCGTATTAATTTTGAAACGGAAATCAGCTTAGTAATTATTGTTCCGTAATCTCTTCCCTGCATTTGAAATCTTAACGGTGGCTCGAAATTAGGACGGAGATAGTTGACCTTGTACTCATCAATGGGGTGGCTGGATGTTAGGAAGCAGAGAGATGGCGTGAAATCTTCTTTTCCAGTTTCTGGGTCTGTTCTAAATCCCTAATTTAGAATGGCAAGCATTGTAAATTGTTGGATAAACAGAGGTAAAGAATTAGCTTGCCTGGCAAGTAGGCAAACTGGATGGACCGCGATTAGTAAGGAAATTGTATGTGGACTGCATCCAATATTGTAGGGTGAAAATGGACCTATAATCAATTAACTAAAAAAAAAAAAGGAGGAAAATCTAGCAGAGAAGTTTTGAATATTCCATTCATTTCCTTATTAAATCGAGGACGGAAAAGGAAAGGTACTTATTATTAAACTATTTATAGAATGGTTTGGCACAACTAAGAATGAAAACAAGAGAAAAATAGGACAATGAATTCAGGTTAAACTAAACACAACTTGTCTTGTGAGAAATTTTTCAGTGCTACAGTAGAACAACGTGGCAATCTGATGTGGTGTGACATCCCTATAATAATATGACTCCTGGTTTCCAATAAATATAATACAAACCCAATTATGCCTATTTCTTTCTTTCAGAAAAGACCTTTTTGGGTCTTCGTTGATGGCCTCTGAGCTCTGAAGCATGTTCATCTTCTTGCCTCATATTCATCAGTTATACTTTCTGAGAGTGGAACAAATCCTAGGATAATAAGTCTTTGTTGTATTTTTGAGTAACTTTTCAATTTTGAAATTGGAAGTTGCCAAGTATTTTGTCCAATGAGGTCGCTGATGGACTCGCCGTGAAATCGGCCGCCTCAATTTTCCTCTCCTCACTCACAACTCCATTGTTCGTCGTCAGGAGACCGAGCTCATCCTCCAAAGCCTCCAGTAAGTAATTGGATCTCATAAATTCAATTTGGGTTCTTTGAAATTGAAAATTATAATCCTATTGATTGGTTAAATTCATGAAGTTTTGGAACGATCAGCTGCGAAACTCATTAATGAAAACCCAACCCATTGTAGTTGGATTTGGACAAAGCTTCTAAAATTTATCTTTATTAATTTCTCCTCTCATGGATGCATCTGGATACTGTTAGTCCAGGTTTCGCATCCTTGATTATTGTAAGGTTTCATGTCTACCAACCGTATTCAAGACATGCTGTTTATTTGGATGATCGATTAGAACTAGGATAACATTTTTGGCAAAACGAATTGGAATAATTAGAGTTTCAATTGTATTAGGGAAGAGTCGCATGGAGGAAGAATAAAACCTAGAAATGGAGGAAGAAAAAAACCAAGAAATGTCTTTTCATCAGAGATCAAGATAGTGGGATTCCAAGTTGTTTTAAGAAAAAGACATGTGTCATATTATAATAGGGACGTCACACCACATCAGATTGCCACGTGGTTCTACTGTGGCACTGAAAAATTTCTCCTTGTCTTGTGTATATTTGAGGGCCTTGATACAAGGCTAACTTTAATTTCTTTGAAGACAACTCCTCATGATCACATCTCCAATTAAAAACAAAGACTTACAACAAATGAAAACACCAAAAACACACAACAAAAACGTCACAAGAAAAATACTAAGTGATGACACAAAAACTACTAAGCCTTCCAATATTTGTCTCAGAAATCTTATACTATCAAGACACCAAGATTAGCACTCAACCAAGAATCAATCATTAGATATTCGAGAGTAAATTAAAATACATAATCTACATATTTACACGGGGCAAATAATGATGATGGGGTGGAGCTTAGCATGTCTCAAACAAGTCAAGATTCAACCTCATATGGATATAGCACTCTTTCTTCTCTCATATTCAAGGCTTATGCTGAAAATCTTTATTCAGTCAAGTATATGTGAGAGATAATATATATGTCAAACAAATAGCTCACATGTAATAAGAAAGAAAGGTTTTTTCGACATATATATTATATATATTTTTATAAAAAAAAAAGATCTCATTAAGGATACCAACTACTTGCACAAATGGACATAAAGCATATGCTCAACTTTTTGTGACACATCTCCACAGATCAATCACCCTTTTCAAGGCTCAAAGAAGTCATATAATTAAAGTTGTAATTGGGCCAAGGATTAAGGTTTAAAGAAACAAAGGGATTGAAAATTCACAAAGTATTCTAAAAACCTAGCAGAGGTTTCTTGATGTATAGAGACACATCTTCGAAACCACCAAGGCATTGCAACGTTGAACTCCCTTCAAGGCTTAATAAAGCACCAAATGTATCATGTTGGACTCATGCTTCATTCCAACATTCCTTTGAACATTTGTGATATAGGTGTTCGCTCAAAAATCGTCTCGGCTGTGTGTCACTGGGCCGAGGGCTTCTTTGGCTTACACGTGTCCTTCTGGAGTGGTGACGTGTGAGCGGGCGTGCCAACTTGCAGCCGATAGGCCAAGCGAGGTTTTGTTATAGATTGTAGATATTGCGCTGATCTGACTTCTGATAAGTTGATTGTGGGCCGAGGAAGGATCGATCTCGGCCGCGGGGTTCTCTCTGCCTTGAATACAAGGACTTTAGCACATATCGGCCTTATCTGGCAGCAGTGCTGTGTAACTCGGTGATTGAGGTGAAAGTGAAGTGATGATGATTCTTTTCGTGATTTTGTATTTTGTATAAAGTAAATAACGTAAAGTAAACGACAGAAAATAAAAGTGTAAGTAAAGACAAAGTAAAGTGTAGGAATGTAAAGATGCAGCAAATAAAGTGCAGGAAGATACACTGCTTGAATGTAAAGAGCAACAAAGTAAAGTGCAGGAAAGATAAATAATAGTAAAGAAAGCTATAAGATAAACACGTGAAGATTGATAAGTGTTGCAGAAATATTGAAATGTATTGAGATAAAATTTGTGTAATCGCGTAGAGCGTTTGGTCAAGGACCTCTAACAATGAATCCTATGGTCCTTTTTATAGTGAAGCTAAATTACTGAATGAAGGAAAAGAAACAATCTCAGCCTTTACAGTTAAGACCGCATTGATTACAAATAGAACAGTATTCATGTTTGTGATATCGTTATCAATGATTAATTCTATCATGAGCAATCAATTAGGTCTTGTAACTGATGATTGGCAATAACACCTCCTGATGCTCATTCAAGTTAATTTCCCCAAACTTTGGTAACGTTTCTCCTGACAATCAACCTCTTTGATGTGCCGCGGCTAATTAGCCGCGGTCATTCATTACGACTTGTGGATCCGCAGTCATTCATTACGTCTTGTGGATCTGCGGTCATTCATTTGATCTCTCCCGATTTAATAACGGCTCTCTGCACACGTTATCTTCAGTCATAAATTTGACAACAAACATTTAATGTGCCGCGGCTAATACAGTCATTCATTTGGCCTTGCGGGCCGGGCCCACCTATTTGCTATGTGGGCCTTGCCAAATATAGGTTCAAACAATTGGACAAAGACAAAATTTCTCTTCAACGGCCTTCAATTTAAAACAAACTTCTTATCCACAATTAGATGACTAAATCCATACACATTTATACATTTTTTCTTCTTTTTCCGTACACATATAATTTTTTTTTTCAAGGCATACCTTTTTTTTTTTTTTTTTTTTTTTCCTTTGGATCATGGACTAGTCTTACCCCCACAATTGTTCTTCTTCATCATCTTCATGTATGACTAACCTTGATCTTGTAAGTCTCGAAAATAAACTCCACTAAGTCTCTAAAGGGTAGAGGTATAACTATCCTAAGGTTTAAGGGTTAAGGATTATGAGGGTGATGAAAGAAAATGTTTAAATGTAGGCTCAAAGGGGCTAACTAAGGAGGGTGCACATCTTGTGTACACAAATGGAGACATAGGCTTTATATGGCTATGGTGGAGGTTCCTAGTGCTTTTATCCTTTCCGAGGTCCTGGTGTAGAGATATAAAGTTTCAAATAGAACAAAAGCAAGTTCTAGTACCTCTCTATAGACCATTAAACTTAATCTATGACAAGTAATCAATCAAGATGAAAGAATAATGAGATCATACAAAATCATTGCCAAGAAAATAAGATTATATATATTTTTTCAATAATCATTTAACAAAGAAAGGCAAACTGGCTCAAATTCTCACAAGAGTTAATTATGAATCAAAACTCATCTTAGCATGCTCATATTATGTACCGAAGTTAGCAAAAACCACATCTACTACATATACATATGCTTTTCATATATCGTAATTAACCAAGGAATATCATCATACATTATCTCAATATTGTGATCCACTTTTAGCCATAATTTCAGAGAAATAAGCATTCTAGACAGTTGAAAGGCATCGTAAGACCCAAAAACCAAAAATAAAAAGAAAAGTTAATGCAGAAAACATTTTGGACTTAGGGTAATTTCTCTTCTTCTTTCGGTAACTCCTTTTAGACATGACCAGGTGAGGAGGGGAGCGACTTTGGTGGAGTTAGGATCACTTGAAAACACTTCTGGCATCTGAACCAATCCAAGACATCATGTCCTACTAAGATGAGCATGTTGAAGAAAATATTTCACCCAAAATTCATTCTGATGCAAACAAAAATAAAGACAACAATTTTAATTTTTTTAATTTTTTTACAATTGTCAATTTTTTTAATTTTTTTTCCTTTTTATCCCACAAAACTAACAACCTAATGAAAGACAAAATATAGGGTCCTTGATCCAAAGCACCAAAATTGGACAAAATTATCTCACTTATTCCAGTAACAAATTTTTATTTCCACTAACCCAATTTAACACTACATGATGATTTTGGGCTCCAAAAAATTAAAGATTACATACTGCCTTGCCTCTCTCTCTTCCCACGACGTGCGGGCTTGGGAGCCGCCGACTTGGTCGCTGGAATAGCCTCCAACTACGCTGTCCCCTCTTTCTCATTTTTCCAATCTAAAACGATGTCGTCTCTCCGCGTCTACCTAGATCTGACCTTCTGGGTGTACCCAGAACCCGATCACCTGTCATAAACTCCAGCATGTGCATTCTCTACTCCATCTTGAGAAAACAACCGAGCAATTCCAAGGTCTACATACCGCGAGTTTTGGCTGAAGGCGGTTACAAGAAGAGTAGCCATTTCAATATAAAGAGGCTGATTCCTTCCCCCGATTGGTTCAAAGGGTTAGGAAATTGGATTCAAAATGCATCAGGAATTTTATGAAGGAACACATGCACAAGGTAATAAGACAAATTGGTACCCTCTCTGCTTTTTAGAGAGAGATAGATAGAGTACTGTGTGGTGGGGATGTCTGGGTTTTGGTGGCAACTTTTCTGAGGGGGTTAGTGGTTTGGGAATCATTTAGGGTAAGAAAGAGGAAAAACTAATTATAGTTGTTTTGTTGTTAATGAGATCGTCCAGCACGTTACCAAGATAGATATGCCAAGTTGAGGTCATGGACTTAATAGTTCTCTAGATTTGTACAGAGTAAACTAATCTTTTTATTTCTTAGTTTATTTTGTAATATTATATTGTAGGCTAATCTTTGTTTTAATTTCTAATGAAATTACATTTTTTTTGGTTCGATATGTTTTGATTGCTAAAATTTTCAAAATCAAGAAAATCTAATTTTTCATTGATTATTGGCTCTCAATAAAAATTTTATTGGGAGGCAATAAAGGGCTTTTGTGGGGGCAATACAGGTCTGTTAAAGGTTTATTAGGAGGCAATTGACTTCTATTGGGAGCAATAAATGTTTTGAATTGATGTAATTTCCTCATTTTTTTTTTCCTTAATCAAAGTTTTATTTGCCTAATTTTAAGGAGATTAATTTCCATTCCGGTGATCGAAAGATCTATTGGGGGGCAATACAAGTCTATTAGGGGGGCAATAAACCTCTCCGCCTATATGAGATCTCTGACAACCTCTTTGAAGACTTGCGGGGAGGTTTCACAAACTTCTATTGCCCTCCAATAAAAATTGGGAGGCAATACAGGTCTATTTGGGGCAATAAACCTTTCTAGCAACCTATGAGATCTCCGACGACCTCTTTAGGGATTTCCGGCGAGGTTTTCAGAGAAATCCCATGGGTGGCGGCCGGTGGAGGAATACGGCGATCAGTGACCAGAATCCAACGATTGAAATCTGGCGAAAGGTGACCGCACTCCGGTAAAGTCTCCTATGGCTTCTCTCTCTCTCTCTTTCTCTATGTAACAAATGGGTGAGGGTAAAGTAGTCTAAAAAATAAACAAATGTTGTAAAACGATAGTAAAAGAATTTGAGAGAGGGAGAGTTTAGACACCAAGAATGAAGTATGAGAAATGGAGTGATTTTATTCATCTCACAATGAGGTTTATATAGGAGTACCTCAGGTTTACGAAAGGTAACTATTTAACGATTACATCAATCACTCGTCTGATTATAATCAATCAATCGCTAATTATATTTTGTTAATCACCAATCAATCTTAATTGGCGTATATCACGCAACACTAATTGCTATTACATGAATAGCCACATTAATATTTACAACACTCCCCCTTGGATATTCCATGTCAATAGTGTTGCCCCTGCTATGCGCTTCTAAGTTGCCTCGTCAAAAACCTTGCCAAGTAATAAAAACCCTGTGGGAAAAAACAACCTTGGTCGAAGGAGAAAAAGAGCACAACGCGCTTGAGTGTGGAGTAGCAGTATCACAGCTTCAGAGATAGGTGGAGTCTTCTTATCAGCACCATAAGTAGGTAGTATGTCTACGAGAGGGATGCATTAGATTTGCTACACCAAAACCTTGCCCGGTAAACCCAGTGGGAGAAACCCGTGGTCGAAGGAAAAAGATGAGCAAATGCATATATATGTCGAATCAAAGCATCTTCTGGATGCAGTAAGTGGGGTGACCATGCTAAAGATGTGCCTCGTCAAAACCTTGCCAGGTAACAAAACCCAGTGGGACAAAATAACCCTGGACGAAGGACAAAAAGAGTACACGATGGTCAAACGAGTATGCTTCAGGATACTCCCCCTGATTTCGACTCCCCCTGAAAATTACATGTTAGGTAATTCAGATAGTTTACGTAGACCAATACCTTGGACATGCTTCTGGAATGTAGACTTTGGTAGTGACTTGGTGAAGAGGTCTGCACGATTGTCTTCAAATCAAATCTGCTTAACTTCAATCTTCTGATGCTCCTGTTGTTGCTAATTGAAGGAGAACTTTTGTACAATATGTTTGGTGTTGTCTCCTTTGATGAAACTCGTCTTTATCTGCTCTATGTAAGCAGCATTATCCTCGTAGATAATGGTTGGTTCATCAGTGGTGGAATGCAGTCCACATGTGCTTCGAACATGCTTTGTAACGGCTTTTAGCCATGTACATTCACATACTTCTTCGTGAAGAGCTAGTATCTCAGCATGATTCGAAGAGGTAGCAACAAGTGTCTATTTCGTAGACCTCTAAGAAATTGCAGTATTCCCAATGGTAAAGACATAACCAGTTTGGGAATGTGCCTTGTGCGGGTCTGATAGATAGTCTATATCAGCATATCCAACAAGGCAAGCATCATTCTGAGGATCAAGGGGATTTGATCCAGTCCTTGATGCGTAGGGATAGAATAAGCCCATATCCGCCTTACCTCTAAGGTAGCGAAAAATGTCTTTTATGCCATTCCAGTGGCTGCGTGTTGGCGCAGAGCTATATCTAGCTAACAAGTTCACATCGAATGAGATGTCCTATCTAGGGCATTGAGCCAAGTACAATAATGCGCCTATTGTACTTAGATATGGGACTTCTGGCACCAATATCTCTTCGTTATCATTTGCAGAACGATACGGTTCTCTTTAGACTTCAGACGACCATGGGTGTGCTTGCTTTTATCCTCATTAAAGCGTCTTAACATCTTCTGGATTGTAATTTGGTTGATGGACCAAATTTTTCATCTGCACTGTGCTCGAGCTCCAGGTCGAGACAATAATCTGTTCTCCCAAGGCCTTTCATCTCAAATTCCGACTTCAGGGGCTTTGCGGTTTCCTTGATTTCTTCAAGAATATCAATCAAATTCATGTCTTTGACATAGACCGCACAATTGCAAACCCGAAACTTGTTTCCTTAATAAACACGCATGGGCATAGTTTATTATTCATATATCCCATCCCGATCAAATATTCACTTAGACGGTTATACCATCTCCGTCTAGATTTTTTCAATCTATAAAGTGAACGCCTCAAAACTAATGGAGAGCATGTTCAGTGGTCTTGAACTATTTGCACCGGGTATCATAAGTCCTTCAGGAACTTTCATGTATATCTCTGTATAGTGATCCCCATAGAGATAAGTTATGACCACATTCATAAGCTGCATATTCAGTTTTTTTGGAAACTACCAAACTGATAAGGTAGTGGAACGTTATGACGTCCATTACGGGAGAAAACGCCTCCTCGTAATCAATCACAGGGCGTTGAGAAAATTCTTGCGCCACTAGACGAGCCTTGTGTATCACAATCTCGTTTTTCTCATTACGCTTCCTTACAAATACCCATTTAAATTCTACGGGTTTAACATGGAGAGGTGTAGGAACAACAGGTCCAAACACCTTTCTCTTTGTCAAGGAATCTAATTTGACCTGGATTGCTTATTTCCTTTTTTAGCCAGTCGTCTCTTCATTGAATCTGATCAACAAAGCAAGGTTCGAGGTCATCGCATATTATAGTTTCGGTGGCCACCGCAAATACTAATATATCATCGATGATAATCTCAACCCGATTCCAAATCTCACTAAATTTACCGAGTTTCTCTATTCTCGGGAGTGGGTTCAAATGTTGGAGCGTCCCCCAACATCGTCTCTTCTAGGACAGACCCACAATCCGGATTTATCTCATGAGATGGATCGGTTTTGAGATTGCGATGTCAAGAGGATTCGTTTGTGCCAAGTTTACCCTCTTCTAGGGAAAAGAATCATTCGAACCTAATAGTCTACCTCACTTCAGGGCAGAGACATATGACTGGTTAGCCGCCATGGTCGTACCTCGTCCATCTGGGACGACACATCCTACAGGGACGTCTATCCTTGCAGGCACATTTGCAGCAGGTATATATGATCTCGTCACTTTAGCTAGATCAGAGAAAGCGTCTGGCATATTTTGGGCTACACTCTGTAGATCTAGAATTCTCCGCACTTCATTATCACATTGTACGGTTCGGGGATCAAGATGAGACATAGTGGGGACATTCCACGTATTCCACGTCGTTCATCAGGAACAGTAACGTTCTTATCTCCCCCTAACGGCGGGAAGACTGTCTCATCAAAGTGACAATCCGCAAATCTAGCGGTAAAGAGATCGCCTGTCAAGGGCTCGAAAGAGCACATAATGGATGGGATTCATAATCGACATGTATGCCCATCCTTTGTTGAGGACCCAAGTTTGTACGTTGTGACGGCACAATTGGCACGAGGACTGCATACCCAAATGCGCGTAAGTGCGAAACATCAGGTTCGTACCCAGTCACCAGCTGTAACGCGGAGTAAGGTTGGTAGCAGTGGGCCTCAACGGGACCAACGTAGCTGCATGCAAGATTGCATAGCCCATGCAAAATTAGAAGCTTGGTGCGCATTACCAAGATTCTATTCTGCGAGACCATCTTGGGTGTGAACATAGGGAACTAAATGTTCAGCATCAATCCCAAAGGATATGCAATAATCATCGAAAGACTTCGATGTAAACTCTCCGGTATTATCAAGTCTTATGGACTTTATGGGATAATCCGAGTGGTGAACCCTCAATTTCATGATCTGGGCGAGAGTTTAGCAAAAGCAGTTTTCTTGTGGACAATAGTGTACATGTGATCACTTTGTCGATACATCAACCAAAACCATTAATATTTAACTGGTCCACATGGTGGTTGGATATGTCCACAAATTTCCCTTGCATTCTGTGCAGAAAAATGGTGGTGTATGTACTAGTCTTTGCATATGATGGTCTAGTTGAAATATTCTTAATGGGTATGGCATAGTGTGTCATTATATACAAGACCCTTATTCAGAAGGGGATGCACCTGCGATGAGTTGAGGATACGGTGCATCATACTGTGACCTGGATGTCCCAAACGGTCATGCCATAGCAAGTAGTTGCTTGAATTAGTTAGCTTCTAGCTAACAGATTTCAATTTCTCCAATGTACGCTTCTGGCCGCACACTCAGAGGTTATGCAAAGCTATTCCACTCATTTTTCTCAGTGGTTTCAACGTGGTAACTGTTGGTTCGAATATCCTTAACACTCAATAACGTTCTTCTGGAACGTGGAGATTATAAGGCCTCATTAATGGTAGGTTCAGTACCATTGGACAACATACTGTGGGTTTTGCCATAACCCTCTATCAGGTTGGATTGGCCTGATACGGTTGTCACAGAGGTATGAATAGACAATAAGTTTGAAAAACATCTCCGATCTGGGAGTATGGTGTGTGTAATAGCACTTTTAACCAGACAACAAACTTCCCCACAGAATATGTCTATTCATTTATTTAATTCAATGGATCACATGTATAAATAAGTTTATTGAATTAAATACATTCGAACATAACCACATTTTCATAATCCAAAATGATTGAAAACATAAATCACCAAAAATAATCCGAAGATGTTTCATTCATTAAGATGAAAATATGGCACAAGGGACCAATTGTACCCATGTCTTCGAGTTTTAATCCTCGGTATGTTCAGTAACTGCCTGAAAATCCATGATCTCTAGTGTGGAATCAATAGAAAATTACCTTCAATAAAGTTGGTATTTCGAGTTCCGCGACTGGCGTAATACTCATCTACTGCTTCGGCTATCGCACAGCAGGTGCGAGACCAGCAGTTAATTCCTCCATATCGATAACAAAGATCATGCTAATTTTGGTGGCGGCGGGCCGAACCAGTGTTCCTTTCCACTTTGGCTTGTTAGGCAGGGGCACTATAACATGGGGCCATGTTTTGGGCCGGTTATATGGGCCATTTATGGGCCCACCTCTCTTTACTTGTCTAAAAAGATCAGACTCTTTGTCCCTTCCACGGTCACAATCTCTCCTTTCGAGATTAGGTTTGCGATGAGCAACATCAATTCCTTCAAGCAAAAGTGCTGCTCAGGTACCGATGGGCTTGGCTTGATCATTCCTCAACAGGAGGTTGTTGTTCATTTCAGTGAGCAACAAGATAGTGATCAATTCTGAGAATTAATAAAGTGACTCTCCTTGTATTCTTTTGGGCAGATGGGCTTGTTCAATATCTTGCTAATCATGTCTTGCTTCAAGTAAGAAATGGTCATCTGATGGTGAAAGTGCTCTTCCAGAGCGACCCAAAGAGTCTGTGGATCCTCTTCATCGGATACTCAATTTGGAGTGCTTTCTTCTTATGTTTCTTTATGAACATTATGGCACTTGCCTTAAAAGCATCAGTGACGACATTGTCATGAGTATCGATTGTTGATCTCATCTTCTTTGTAGTCAGATGAATTTTCACATTTTGAGTCCACTTTAGATAGTTTCTTCCGGAAACCTCCAAAGCAACAAAGTCAAATATGTTGAGATTTGACATTTCTTATATGAAAGGAACAAATAATATTAGTGCTTTGGGTAATATCGTCCATAAGCAAGTAATGAGAACTTCAGGTTCTATAACATGGTATGAAAAATCGGATTAGACATGTAAAATCTACTGGTTTTATCATGTGTGATGAATTTATGAAGGAAACTTCAAGTTTCTTAAATGGCATTATCGAAACTATAAATTCGATTTATGTATGAACTACTGGTTCATTTAGAACTTCTAGTTCATTAGGTACCTGCATTTTCTACACATATATTCTAGTGCGAAAATTTAGACAAGTAACATAATAATATTGAATTGAGAAAATTGAAATAATCTCACAAATTTGGATAAATAAAAATCACAAATCAATTGAGATATTAATTGCATGCTACTAATTTAACAGATTAATTATCACACAATTATGTGAATAAATGCTTCTGGCAATTAATTACACATATTAAATATGGTGAATCTATTTACAATATGAAATCATTTTTCCTTTTATTTTTGATTCTGCTGGACCAAAGAAGGAGTGGGCTTGATAGTGAAGCCTATCGGGCTTAGTCTGCGAGCTTGTGACCCGGGCTTTCATGCGTAAGTCAAAGAGTATGTGAGGCCTGCTGGGCTGCTAGGTCCTGCAGAGGGAGAGTGGGCCTACTGGGCTCAAACTGGTCTGCCAAGGAATGAAAAGTTATTACTCAACCCTTTCGGTAACTCCAATTGAATACGACCAGGTAAGGAAGGATGAGGTTTAGGTGGAGCGAGGCTCACTTAAGTACACGGCCTCATCTGAACCTTGCCTAGACATCGCATCCAACTGGATGAGCCTAGTTTGAGAAGATTCATAACTTTTGTCATGGCAACATGTAGTGAGCTTCTATTCTGGCCTTGCAACTTGGGCCTGAGCTTCTGGCTCTGATTTGTTGTTGTGACTTTGGGCTTGATTTGAGCTTCTGACTCAGCCTCATTTAATATTCACCATTAACCTGTCTTTTTTTCTTCTTTAAATGCTTCTGGCATTAACGCTTCATTAACCCCATAAATATTACATAATCATTATGGCAATAAACTTAATGTACAACATTAAGAAATTGTAATGAAGTAAATAAATATCATAAAGTCAATAATGAAATCATTATGGTGATGAGCGTAATATACGGCATTAACAGGAAATGATGCACATTATTATGGCAATTAATGATTTGAATAAACGCTTCTGGCATTATAGTAATATTAAATAGGAATCCTACATGTCAATGTGTCATGGTATATGTCAATCAAATCCAAAAACATGAACAAATATATATGACAGATATATATGTATCAACCAAATAAATTAATAAAGTAAATTTGGGGGTTCATGCATCATGGTGATTGTTCATATAATCAAGTTTGAAAACATGAATTAAAATTAGAATTTGGAAACATTACTTGATGAAGAGCGGATGAATCTTCAGTTTATATGTGCAGAACTGAGAAGGTTGTCTTCTCAGCCAATCCAAGAGCTATTCGCCTTTTCTGGACAGCTCCCACTTCGAATGGTGTACAGGTCTCAAAACGACTCCAATAAGGCTGAAATTTGGAGGGCAGATAGAAGAGGCAGAGATGAACAACTTTGATGAAGGAAATATTTTTTTCCTTGATCTGAGAGATTTTTTTCCGATCAAAGGCTTGGGGGGCAATACGTCTATAGGGGGGTAAACGATAGAATCTCTGAATTTGAGAGGGGAGGTTTAACGAATAAAAATTGGGAGGAGGATTTTAAATTTCTCAACTATGAGATCTGGAGACCTCTTTATTTCCACGAGGTTTTTAGAGTCCCATCGGCCGGTGAATACGATCATCAATCCAACGTTTGAAATCTGAATCGCAATCAATCTTTGGCTTCTCTCTCTCTTCTCTCTCTATGTAACAAATGTATTAAGTAGTCTCAAAATACAACAAAAAAAAAAAATTAATTGGGTATTAGGGAAGACCTTATTAGAGTCTTTATGGGTAAAGGGAAATTAAAAAAACTTAATAGGATAAGTGGGAAAAAAATCCCTTGAATTAGGGTAAATAAACAAAAACTCCAAAATATAAATCTTTTACCCCACACTTAAATTTTGCATTGTCCTCAATGTAAATCAATTTAAACCATGAAATGGAAAAATAAAAGCATAGCAAATGAGAAAAGAAGACAACAAAACAAATATAGTTGAGAAAAGTAGAGAATGATCTACAAGATCTCCCAATGCACGCGACATTTGAAGAAGAATCAAAGAGACCAACCTCAAGGCTATTAAGCCTTGACTTACTTACATAAACTCCATGCCAAAGATGCTCCATTGAGTCTCTAAACATTCGGGAAAAAAAATTTCAAAACTGAATTTCAGCAAAAACATTGCAGATTGATCTTTCTGTGTTTGACAGCTCATATCTACCTCACACGGCATCAGAATCCAGATCTGTTACTTGGACGTAAAAATAGACATCCATGGCTTTGTTTTCATAAATTGTACGGTTTCTAAACGTTTGTAATGAGAAAACAGCAAGCCTCCAAGGTTTGCTGAAATCTGACTGTGTGGATTTCAG
This sequence comes from Rosa lucieae, assembly GCA_024704745.1. NCBI lineage: Eukaryota > Viridiplantae > Streptophyta > Magnoliopsida > Rosales > Rosaceae > Rosa > Rosa lucieae. The sequence goes on from CM045492.1 coordinate 20,675,658, forward strand.
GCTGACTGATCTCTATCCACTCAAATCTGAATATCTAAAGATCTATGCATCACATGGAGAAACCCTTTAGTAGAAATGAAGTAGACGTCCAGGGCTTTGATTTGATATTAATCACACCTCCAGAAGACTATGGGAAATATATTATGTTTTGAGGTTAAGTCGCCCGACTTGCTTCCCAGTTTTATGTTTTTCTGCTCCAAACATTCTGTACTCAACTTAGGATTACAGATGCTGTGAAACCTGGAATCTGGATCTGCCAACACTTGTAAAGTAGATTCTTGGGGCATCGGATCCATATATAGTACGTCTTCAGATTCCAAGTGAGCTTTAAACGGTAGCCGTTCAAAGGAGGCAGAGTGAATTTCCTCATACTTTTCTTCAACTATGTGATCTGCACACAACCTAACAACATAAAAAAGACCAAAATATGAAGCAAAGAAAGAGATGAAGATGAATAAAGAAAGCGTCCCTTAGAAAAAGCTTGAATGCCGCAATCTTTCTCCTCCATTCATTGGGTTGCCTCCCAAGTAGCGCTTGTTTTAATGTCTTTACCTGATGGTAAGCTCCATGGATCATCCCCGGATGTTGACTTGAACTTTCCGGAGAATGTCCAAAACGTCTCTCTTATCTTCCTCTTCCTTTGATTTAGCAAATCTGTTTGGACAAGGAAAACAATAAGAAAGAGGATTAATAGAAACCGGAATTGAAGAGTTAGGAGTTGTACCTGATACGTCCAAAAGATGCACAACTTAAACCTTGCAGTCAAATATCATTATTGGTAATATACTGATCAAGCAAGGGTCATTACCCACTGAAGATTGTTCCTAAACTGTAAATCAAATGTCACAAACTACTCCATACTATGCTACTGAACAGTTTAAGAAAATAAATTATTTAACTAACCTAGACTTGATCGAATTTTCTAAAACTTTTATAGGACACTAAAGACACATTGAATAACACGTAATCAAAATTTCAGAACAATCAAAGTTGATTTGGTATATGAAATAATTCACGCAATACTGAACACAGAAAGTTAACAAAGCAGAAACAGATGTTATAACTTTAAAACTATTGATTAAAACAAAGCTAAGGACTCAGTTTCTACCACCAAACACACTCAATCATATCAAAGCTTAGTTATGGAATCCTAATTCTCAATTCAATTTACCCGAAGTTAACGCACAAGCTCGAATTAACCCATTACCCTTTCTTAGTTCCTTGTTAAGTGAATACAAGTCCACCACTTAATCTATTTCCGATTATGCAACCTAGACACAAGCTCGCTGAGTTTAACATATCAAAATCATTAAGCAAGAAAAGGGTTTGGGTAAATCTAGGGTCACAAGAACATTGTAGTCTTGCTAAACCTAGGGTTTGAGTCACATGTAATTCAAGAAAACATTTTGCTACGCAATTGGAATGAACACATGACATATACGAATCCAGTGTTACTCCTAGCGTTTGAACCCTAACCTATTCATTTAGTTGCACACCTAAACAAACAAGCAAGGATTCATCTTGTAGACATGGTGAAACAAACATTCAATTGATAATATAGAAAACTAAAAACTGAATTGTCATCAATATGAATTGAACATGTTTGGGGCTTTGAAATTGCCCCTAGCTACAAAAGTATTAGCTAGACATAGACGAAGAAAACAAAAACTAAAAGAAAGGAAGGGGAAGAGATGGCGGCTAGATGATGGCAGAGGATGAACTTCTCTTGTGCGGCAGAATCTGCGTCTAGAGTAGACGTCCCTTCTTTATTGCTTAGGTTAGGAGATTTTCACTTCTTTTCCTTTTAGGATTCAAATAGCTTCTCCTCTATGGCTTCTAACAATTTTCACTCCTTAAAAATATGTCATTTATCCCTAATAAACAGAGATATGCAGTTAATACTCGTCGTTGGGCTGCTAAATGGAATTCAGGCCTCAAATCATGGATTTCCGTCAAAGTGTCAGATTCTCAGATGGTCTGACCTTGTTGTACTAAATCGGTCATAACTTCTTGTAGAAAAATTATATGAATGAACCGTTAAATGTTCGAGACACTAGACATCCAAGGCTTTCCAATGGTATAAAGTTCACTGTCTGGTTAGTTCTGAGCTACTCTCAGTACTCTGTTGAAGTTGACTGATCTGCACAGGCAGATTTACTGATTTAGCTTCTTTTCTTCTACTTTGCTCCAAAACACCTACAAGACATAAAAAAGAATTAAATGACTCAAATAGATAAAAACTAGCTAAGAAAACATGAAGAAATCAATATAAAATCATGTACATTTATGTTTATCAGTACCTTTGGATTCTGGAGTTGGCAAAGCCGGGGATGAGGTCCCAGCCTCACAGTTGAACACTGCAGGGTCCTTTTGAAGGGCCTTTGATGACTTTAGGACACTATCCTTGTCCTTGGTGACGTTTCTGATGCCCTTGGTGGCATCATCAAGCACTCTCCCATTCCTTAAGGTCACAGCTTTGGCAGATTCATATTGAGCCTTTGGATTTGGAATTGTGTTGCTCGGAAGTTTCCCTTGCTCATGTAACTTGCTCAAAATTACCACGACATCTCCCATCTGCCTTTTGAGGTCAGCTATATCCTTGTTTGATTTTTTTGACTCTGAATCAAAGCTTGAGTAGAAGATGTTAAAGCCTCAAACATTTTATCATAATTAGGATTAGAAGATGAGGAATTCAAAGGAGTAGAGTTTAGGGGACCCTGAGGCTTCTGATAGAAGCCTGGTGGAGCACGATTATAGGAGTTGATGTTCTGATTAGGGTTCCCGACGTTGTCATTATCCTTCCATCTGAAGTTTGGATGATTTCTCCATCCTTCATTGTAAGTTTGCGCAAATGGATCATTTCGTGGACGGTTTTGCCCTTGTTGGAACCCTATGGAGTTGGCACTCTCCCATCCACCATTTTCAATTAATTGAGGACATTGATTAGTCACATGTCCTTGCATAGAGCATACTCTACAAGCCAATGCTTGCCCTTTAGTAGTCAAAGCCTGAGACACAAGTGAAGTAAGTTTATCAATTTTATCTTCCAAAAGAGAATTAGTACTTATCCCATTGACCCTTGCTCGTGTTGAGGATCCTATGTCTTCAACTTGTTGGGCATTTAGTGCACAATTGGCTATCAAGGCCTTCCCTTCAGCTGGTGACTTGTCAACAGAAGAATCTCCAGAAGTAGCATCAATCATTTGTGTTTCAAGAGGGAGGAGTCCTTCATAGAAACAAGTGAGAAGATTCTCATCCTTCACTATATGTTGAGGACATTGAGCAAGCAAGGATTTGAACCTCTCATAGTAAGCTGAATACGACTCGTTCTGTGCTCGAGTAATTCCACTTATTTTCTTCTTTAGCATGATAATACGAGACGTAGGGAAGTACTTTTCCAGAAACACTTTCATCATGGCGTCCCAAGAAGTAATGTGTCCGCTTGGTAGCTCGTATAGCCAATCCTTAGCACGATCAGCAAGAGAGAACGGAAATGCCTTTAGCTTTAAAATGTTTTCATCTGCTCCTTGCGGCTTCATACTTGTACAAATGAATTGGAACTCCATCAAATGCTTATAAGGATCCTCCATAGAGAGTCCATGAAAAATGGGAAGGCGGTTGAGTAGTCTAGACTTTAATTCGAACTCGGCTGTTAATCCTTGAGCCGCAGCAGGGTAAGTGATGATGCATGTAGGGCTGCTCACAATAGAAGAGGAAAGCTCCCTAATTGATTGAGCTGCCATAAATGGTGGAGCTGTTGGCGGTTTGGGCTGCTCGTCAAAGATAGGGGAGTCCTCGTGTATCTTTTCTTCTTGAGATGAAGACGAACTTATCACTTTGAGTTACTTGATACAAAAATCGAAAGGAAGAATGGATGAAAGATCAAAGTGGCCACCGCAACTCTTTGAAAGCAAGATTTTGTGAAGCTCCTTTGGTGAACACCTTGATGCAAGAGAACTCTAAGGGAGGGATGATGGATGCACGGCTTAAGCAAGAAGAAGAACAAATTGATTAAGGATTGTGAAATTCGCAGGAACCAGGGAACAAGGGTATTTGGACGTCTAAATAAGAGAATGAGCTGTGGAAAACGTCGAATAATAGCCTTTATATATGGTAGACATCCACCCTAGCTTTCTTCTCCAAGTCTGCTTGAGAATCTGACTCCATATTGATGTAGGTTTTCTTTTCGAATTTTCTGATTGGTCCACGTCCTTCTAGCCAATGAAATAATTTCATAAGATTGAGTCATCATCTTCCAAACCGTATCCAAGTATGATTAGGGAAGCCTTTGGACGTCATAGCCTTCTAGAATTCATGTAAATATAAATTCCCGTCAAAAACTAGATTTACAGGCAGCTTGACCTTCTTGTACTAAATCGACCATAACTTTCCCTAGAAAAATGATATTGACAAACTGTAAAAATCTATAGAAACTAGACATCCGAGGCTTTCCAAAAATATAAAGATCATTATCTGGTTCATTTTGAGTTCATCTCAGTGCTCTGTCGAAGTTGACTGATCTGCACAGGCAGATTTCCAGAGTTTGCTTTTCATGCATCTTTTCTCCTAACTCCTGCTTGCGTCTCATGCGTCAAACACATGTATTTTCTGTGTTTTAATCTCCACAAGCCATGCATATGTCTCATTAAACATTGCTCATGCTTCTCATGTGCCATTTAAGTCTTTTATTTCCTCCTTTGTTCCACAGGAATCCTAAAACAATTATAAAACAAACATTACTACTTTATATTAAGAGAAATAGCATGACAAAATGGAAGGAATTGTCAATATAAATGTTGCATATTATGCTCCCATCATAGAACAATGGGTTGTAGAGCAACTTCAGAAGCTTAGCTGGGGTTCTTTCCAGGAGTCGACAATTACGTCCCTGCCATGTATAAGGATGCACTTGTCTTTGATCATTACGGCACCGTCTGCCACGTAATTCTTATGCCAACCACGACCTGTGTTTATTCAAATACTGATTGAAGACATGTATGCATCAGAGGCTTCATGAATTAACATCTACTCATTAAGCTCTAGAGCTCTAGTTGTATAAATGAGATCTGCCCTATCTAGCTTGTCATTGATCAATTCATGAATTTAACACCGACTTCAAAGCTCCTTATATCGTGTTCATCGACAAAGCTAAATATCCACAATCAATGATCCTTGTGAAGTACTGGTAGACCATATATATGAGCCTTTTACGTAGCTCCTTTGATTCTCAAAGGTTCATGCTTCTTAATTTCGAAGGACAATGCGGATATGCATTCCAAACAGATTACAGATCCTCTAATTACTTAATTTGTGTAAACCTGTTGCTAGATATTTCCTTCTTTTCTTCTCTTTTTCCTCATGCACAACACAGCGATCTCTTTGCATGGACGGTGAGAATAGATGCTTCTCGAGATTGAGAATGAAGCTTTGCAGGTCCCCTTGTGGCTTGACGCAATGACATGCTTTGCAATTGCATGAGATAGCTGCAGCTATGTAATTACTAATTAGAGATGGTCATCACCATACGCCAATACAATTTTGCATGCCTTCTCCAATGCTTAGTTCACCATGCAGCTTTGTAATTGTTTCCAATATGAAACAAATTTGTATTACTTTGATCTTGACGGTGAAATTCATGCGCTGCTCTCACAAATAACAACAGTTTGTCCTTTGACGTACAATGGTGATCCGGACCTGGAGTGTTTTGATTTTGCTTCTTAAACTCGAAAAGAACAACATAGCTTGTTTGTCGCTTCCCAAATGTACTAATATTTAATGTGATCTCATCGAGATTGAGGCCAACAAATCCTCCAAATCAAGTTGGAGTGACCTCCCTAATTGTCCACCAGAGCATGGAAGAAAGAATATCTAACAAAAAGGGGTACTGCTGTGGTTCCGGCCAAAGACCACTCAATGCTGAAGGCAGTAGGAAATTAGCTCTGGTGTTTGAGATTAGCCTACCTGAAAATGGGGTTCTTATGGCCTTTAATCCTTTATAATAGAAGTAGATCTCCTTTTACATAATAATAACGCCACGTTGCACTCAACCAATGGTCCTTTATGGACTTATGGTCCACTCGTTGCTTGGGTCCTTTTAGGACTATACTCGTCCCATTAGGACTTGTAGATTGATGAGGATAAAGTTTATTACATCACTTGCACCTAGATTTGAATCTAGGTATTGTTGGAAGTCTACTCAAGTTGGGGAACACGCACATTAGAATTCATACTCTAACTCGTCAGGAGTGCTCCCAATGGAGCACTGGGTCACGTTTAGAACCTTGGAGCATTGAAGCACTCCACCTTGCGGAACACACCATTCATAGAGCGCACTTGTCCACTCGAGGAACCCTAATATTTAGTATCAGCTCGGTCCTCGGGTAATTCTACCCTATCAACAAATAATACCAATAGTTAATAGTAATAGCATTTGCCACCAGATGGGGCAAACCAGTAAGATCTCATGCTGCTTTATTTCATCATTCATCACCGAGTGTTCAGACCAAAAAGAAGTAAAAGAGCCATCCATAGAGGGCCAAGTGCTTGTATAAATGATTGAATTGTTTCGAGCACGATGGTGGTGAGGGGATGGTTAAGACAACCTAGCAACAAAAATCAGAGCTTCCCCACTCCTCCAGAAAAAGGGGGAAAAAAAAACACCTGTCCTCCGAATGCTTCTCCTCAGTTCTGTTCAAATATACTAGTCAAATACAAATACAGGACAGGAGAAGTATCATCAGCTCCCAAAAAGAACACTGCATGTCACAATGGGTCCAAGCAAGTGGTTGATGCATGGTCTGAAAGTTCAATTCTGCAATCACCAGGATGTAAGTTGGAACGTCAAATATACATAAACTTTCCTGAAAACTTCTCCGAATTCATCAATTTGTCTCAACTTTGATTCTGACATTAACCACATGAGGACTAACATGGGGTTGGTGCACAAATCATCTCTCATCTAGAAGCAGAGGCCACCTTTAACCATGTGTCATAGACTCCATAATCTTTCACTCTGTCCAAAAACAGCATACTAATTACAAATAATAGATTACAGACCAGTAATATATATAAAAATTTGTTAACATTTTTTATTTTTATTTAAAGATACATCTGATGTAGAATGGCTCTTGTTTTCAGATTGCCTACAACAAATTTGGTGGATTTCAGGGAGTAAAAGTCAAGATTTGTGAAACAGGAAAGTAGATTGAGGGATTGGTCTAGAAGCATTGTGGGGATTTTTTATTTATTTATTCTTATTATGGTTTAAGGCTTGAATGAAATTACAGCAAGAAACAGGACAAAATAATACAAATTGAGACTGTCTAAATCCCAGCAAACTAACAAATCATGCAGATAGAGAAAAGCAATAGGGACATTCTTTGACAAAATTTTGTGTAAATCAGTGAATTTTTGCACTAATAACTGTATCATTACAGCATGCAGATGAGAACACAAAGACACGTGTGTTGAAAGAGTTTCAAACCATTCGTGATTCATCAATTTTCTGTGATGCACTTTCTTACATCTAATGTCTAGGCTATGGTCATAGACTCATAGATTCTAGTTAGTTAAGAACCAGTATTTCTGGCTCGTCACCTAAAGTGTTGATTATATGTTCTACAGTAATGGCTAGTGTGGCTAGTGTAATCATCACAATACTCAACAAAACAATGTAAGCATACATTGAATCCTACGTTTTCCAGCTGCACGTTAAAGGCCTCAAGACTTAGATTTCTACAGCCAACAGGTACCTTTGGGTTTCATAACAACAGTATGAACACATTGTCCGGGAAGAAGACAAGTCAAATAGGGAAATTGTATGCAAGTGTATATAACTGTAATGGTCAACGCACTAATACAAGACCAAAATGTGTAGATATCTAAATCATCTTATCCATTCCAGCCAGAAGTAACTGTTCAATCTGGTAGGCTCCTACCATGTACTGCAAAGTTATATCAGTTGGTACTGAGTATAATTTAATCAGATTGTATAAGAAAATTACAATGACCCAACAAAAAAGTGTGATTGACAGTTTCAAATTTAAATGAACCGCCGCTAGGAAAGGTGAGTTTAAATATTATTTCAATGAGCAGATTTGTTAAATAGATAAAGAATTGAGTGAGTAAGTTATATGGACCAGCTCCCACATAGTGTGCATGGAAGAGAAGCCATGACCCATAAAAATGTTGGATGACTATTTATCCCAATTCCCAAGGCACAAAGAATAATGAGAGATTACCATAAAACAATTAAAATTAAAAAATAAAAACACTATCAAGTTTCATGCAAATCTTTCACTTGTAAAATCAACTCACACAAACAAGTTGTGGGAGTTTAAAAATAAATGTGTGCATACTTATGAGAGATTACCACAAAACAAAATTAAAATTCAAAAATAAAAATACTATCAAGTATTCAAGTTTCATGCATATCTTTCACTTGTAAAATCAACTCACACAAACAAGTTGTGGTAGTTTAAAAATAAATGTGTGCATACTTAAGAGAGATTACCACAAAACAAAATTAAAATTCAAAAATAAAAACACTATCAATTTTCATGCATATCTTTCCCTTGTAAAATTAACTCACACAAACAAGTTGTGGGAGTTTAAAAATAAATGTGTGCACACATATATCCACCTGCTCTTTTCAGTCTCTTATAACCATTGGCTCCAATACCAAATATCTAATACTGTATAGTCCATCTACTAATAATGAATTTGTCAAAGATGCTTGGATTTTTCAGATAAATTAAACTGAGTCACTGATAAGACATAGTCACACCATATAAGGAGTAAAATAAAGCTGCCAAGATCAAAAACAGGTTTTTTACTTACAAGTAAACATTGTTTGGATCAATTTCTGGAAACAGGTTAATATAAAAGCGAAAGCCGTCAGGGCTAATATCCCTGCATAGAAAACCTGCAATAATACCCAATATTAATCTAAACCTTAACTATAACAGAAGTTCTTTTGAATAGGAACCTGGTTCAGATATAATGAAAACAAATATTCACTCTTGTCAAAATAAAGTTGTTCAACAATTCACCTTTGCTTTCAGCAGTTAGAAGATGCTCCTTGGCCATGCCTGGCGCAATACCTAGTGTGATTGCAGCATCACTGGCACTTATACCAGTTCGAAGAGCATCGGGCTTTGTTGCAAGGGTCTTGATCCTAGCAAAAATCTGAACTTGACAAAGGTAGTGAGTTAAAACCTATTTTTATGCCACTTGAAATGATATCTACTGTTAAAATTGTATTTTCCATTGATTTGCTCATTTACAATGTTTACAATATATAGGAGGAGCAGCATCAGTTTTGCAAGCTGTAATAACTAAATTTAATACAATATCAAAACTGATCCTAGATTGATGCACTGCAATATACAGCTATCTATATTTATAACAATATCAAAACTGATCCTAGATTAATGCACAGCATTATAGCCATATCAATGGCTAGTGATTGAGGAAGATTGATTATCTATAACATCTACCGTGCAAAGTATGATCAAAGATGCAAAACACAGCATCATATGGAAAACCTTACATGTCCAATATATTATTTCAATTTAACAAACACAAACTGGCTAGAAAAATTTAAATAAAAACCCAAATCAACGGTTTGTAGCAGGTTAGTTTTGTGGCAATCCTTCAGTGCAACACACTTTTGGATAAAAGAAAAGAAAAATGGATAGCAACGATGGCTTCTAAACTCCATATAAGCACAGTCATCTTTAAACATCATTTACCATGTGACCACAACGTGAATGAACAATATGAGGAGCAGCCTGTTGTACAGAAAGAAATTCCTCTAGTATGTTAAGCAATATCTTGTAAGACAATGGCATCAAGTAGTTCCTAACCCTTCTGTTGCGAATTTTAACCAGTAATTCTGAACACTGTACAACCAAATATGTACATGTCTGTAAATAAAATATATGTGTGTGTGTGTGTGTATTAATTATGTGAACTTCTCTGACAGCTATATATAATATGTACAATTGTACATATTTGGTACTAATTAAGCTCCAAATGCTTGGTCTTCTTTTTTAGACTACATGAGCCAAGTTCTAGCACGCACATTAAGGTTTAGAACCAAGTTGAGTTTTTTCTAGCTTGTGGTAGACTTGATTTAACCAAGTGAACTTGGGAGCTGATCTTGAAGATGGAGCTCAAGCTTGTACATTAAATCAAGTCTACCACAAGCAAGAAAAAACTCAACTTGGTTCTAAACTTCAACATGATTTCAGTCCTATTTTCAAGCCATGAAACTACAAGACAGTAGTTACTTTTTATAGTATATTATTAACATTAGTTACGTGTACAATTTAGTAAGCTTTCGTCTTGCTTGAATGGGAATAAAAGTGTCGCCTTGAGATTTTGCATTTCAAGAATGGATGCAAAACAGACATATCGTATGGATGCAGAGCAATAATGGTGAATGTAGATAGATATATTTAATACAAGTAATCTCTAGCAACATTAAAACCACATATGAGCACCATATCACTACTATCTAGCATTTCTATGAACCTTTCACTGGTTTATAGAACTTTGTTCCTAAATCTCATCGTATCATTTAAAGGTTGTCATGAAATCATGATACACATACATTTCACAATTTATACTAACATTAGTGAAAAAGGAGAGTTTTATCATTACAATTGTAAGATTCAACCAACATGAAACAGATAATAAAAATATAAGATCACCTCTTCATCACTGTGGGACTTATTCTGGATTACCATCACCCCACTATCAAATTTCCGAAGCATTACTGGGCTGCAAACATAGAACAAGATAATATTATGGTAATAACAAGACCCCACAAAATTCCGGCATACAATTCAATAATAGACAGTTATTTGCAGGGATGATCCTTGCATAGGAATCTAAAGAATAACAGTTGTGATCACTGTACTAAATTGTGTGATTGTCAGAAAGAGGGTAGCGCGTCAAAAAATCATTTTCGCAGGAGTCCTCTCTAGATATGTCCATGCTCGTAAATAAACAAAATAAAACCCTAAACCCACTTACACATCAAACTTCTCCCAAAGAAAACATGCTTGCAGCAGATCCTCTGGCGAGATCAATTCTGCATAAAGAGAGATACAATACCATGTTTTACCCATTAAATATGATGGCAAGGAACCAAAACTTAACAAAATCATTCTAACAAGGAAAAAAAAATGGAGGACTAGAAAAGACAACCTGTTCCTCGAGCACGATTGAAGAGACAGTAAATATCTATAAGATTTATCATTCCTCCAGCTCTCTCAAGTGGAAGCCTGACAAAATCTGCCAACTATTTATCATAAAAAACAAACAAACAAACAAAAACAGATAATTAGTTTTCTTTTCTTAAAGTGGAGATAATTTCCAGCGAAAAGAAAAGGAGGCGGGAAAATATTTAAAGCAGTAGTGAACGTGATGCATTGTTCATCCTAATGAAAAATATAACCAAAAAATAAAAATAAAAAAATAAAAAAATAAAATATATATATATAGAGGGCTTCCACTAAGGGATCCTTTTTTGGGTCTTTTATGGGGATAGGCATTAGACCAACTTTTAGATCATATTTTCACATCTTAACCGTTCAGTTTTTAGGTCCCAATGTATAGATCACTTCTGCAAATTTTCAGCCAAATTGGTGATCGTTAAGGCATCCAAAACTGCAATTTACACGAACGGACCGAATCTGTCGAACCGGAACCGTTCGTGTTTATAATGGTAAATTGCAGTTTGGATGCCTTAACGATCATCAAATTGGCTGAAAATTTGCAGAAGTGATCTATACATTAGGACCTAAAAACTGAACGGTTAAGATGTGAAAATATGATCGAAAAGTTGGTATAATGCCTATCCCTATAAAAGACCAAAAAAAGGGATCCCTCACTAGAAGGGCCTTGTATATATATATATATATATATATATATAGAGAGAGAGAGAGAGAGAGAGATAGATAGCCCAACAAGATCAAATAAGGATCAATAACGGAATAAAAAAATTGAAGCATAATTTCATATGGCCTTGTCCAAAAAATAGAAAATATCATTTACAATCTGTTTCTTCTCACTTAGTGGAGACCGTGTAGAGCATGTAGATCAGAGGGATTAGAGTACATGGCCCATGTCAGGGGTTCCAATCCTTCCTCTCACACAACTGCCAAAAAAGGAAGGACTCTTCCTTTTGGGGGTAGAAAAATCATGATCTGGACAGCAGACTAAAGGCTAGGGAAGTTGGATGTGGATCTGTTGTGTCAAAATAGAAGAGCTCCCTTATCAAGAAAAAAAGTTGATGGTCTCCTTTCAAAAAGAAAAAAAAGAGAAGAAGAGAGAGCTTCATATAGCACACATCAAGGTCCAAGGGTGATATTAGCTTCTCTTCAGTGACACAAATATTCAAGTAACAAAATCTGGCAAATATAAGGTTTAGAACTTTGAAGACAATTTGCTCAAACTTAAATTCCGTAGTTTCCTTGCTTTGAACACATATTACAGTGATAAAGAAGAAGAACGAACAAAGTGTTTCACATGAATTGAAAAATTGAAAGATAACAACCTGACGAGACAATTGTTGGTGGTAAAGGGCACCAGCAGACTCTTTGGTGACAGGCGATATAATACCAACACTCAGCAACCAGTCTTGCATTTCTTGTTTGGAACCCAATTCCTCGTCCTCTGCTGCACCAGGCTGAGAAGTCGAGCCGGATAAAAGTTTCTGCCTCATTTTCTCTGCTAGCATCACCATCTCTTTAGCTTTACTCTGTAATATTAATATTTGTCTACAACTTAAAACCAAGCAAAAAAAGAGAAAAAAGCATGGGTTCTAAATATCTACACTCCATTCATATATGTGTGCATAAATTAAAGCACATATTATAGATTTCATTTATCATTTTCTCTGCTAGCATCACCATCTCTTTAGCTTTACTCTGTAATATTAATATTTGTCTACAACTTAAAACCAAGCAAAAAAAGAGAAAAAAGCATGGGTTCTAAATATCTACACTCCATTTATATATGTGTGCATAAATTAAAGCACATATTATAGATTTCATTTAACCAAATAAAAAATTATCTAAACAGTAGCACAACAGCACAGATACAACCATGGCTTCGAAATTATCTACACTCCATTTATATATAACCACATATTCTAGATGTCATTCGACCAAAAAAACAAATCTAAACTGCAGCACAAAAGCAAAATAAGAATACAGCCTACTTTAGGGCTCAGTTGCAAATTTTCCCTTCTTGCAGTCTTCAAAATAAAAAAGTAAAACCAAATAATCCATCATGAAATATTCAGAGCAGTCCAATCTTCACTAAATAAGACACATACTGACGCCTGGAGCTTTGCATTTATATTTTCTCAGCAACTAAACAAATTTCAACAATTCCTCTTCCACGTAAATCCTCATCATACCAAGAAAGCATTGAGATTAGCAATGCAATTTCCTTCATTTAATCAAATAGTCAGATTCTAGTTTCCTAGTTGTAACGATAATTTGATTCTGGAATCCTACAATTATGTCAGTAAGCAAAGAAAAGAGTAGTAATTACCATGAGAGCATTCAAGTCCTGGAAAGCATCCTGCAAGCTCTTATCAGTAGTCTCCCACATCTCTTGTTCCTTCCTGAGTATTCCAGACACCCCAACCATCCTCACCGTTCCTTCCTTGGTGTATAATCCAGAAGAAGTTGACCCAGAAACCGACTCAGAACCCGAAGTGACATCTGCATTCCCAGTCTCCCAGGCTCTTCCCCGCCAGTTATCCCAAAATTTGGTCAAAAACACGTCCAAATCAGCACCCTTCCCCCTCACAACCATTGTAACGACGACGGACCTAGAACCGGAACCTGAATTTGAAACTCGGCCGTCGGGTGACACCGAAAGCTGGAACCGGATCCGGGGCGAGGCAAAGATGGACTTGAGGGACTTTTTGGCGGAGAAGATGTGGCTGATGGAGGCAAGTGGGATCGCTGAAGAGGCTCCTTGTGAAGAGGAGTCAGAGACCCACAAGAGGCGGTGGGTGGTGAGGGTGAGGATACCTGATTTGAGGTTAGGGAAGTTAGGGAGGTCTTCGCATTCGAGGTCTACAGCAGAGAGGAGCGAACATTCAATCTCTGATGGGAGGAGGACTGGGCGTCCACTGCTTGTTAGCTCCACAGCTTCCAGCCAATTTCCGGCCATTGCTGATGTTGACGGGAATGTTTAATTTGCCGCTAGGTGCCCACCGAGGAACCCAGAAAGGGTGGGATAGACATCAGCCAGGATAAGGTGAAGGAGTTAAAGAAACGGCAACATAAACCTTCAGGATGGCAAGGAGAACCTGGACAAAACAAAACCAAAAGTCAGTCCAAAATAAAACCAAAATTCATCCCAGCACAAACTCACTGATTGAGATAAAAACCAAGGCAATAGAGCGTGATCAGCTTCAGCAAAAGCAAGCCAGAACAAATATAAAACCCACTAAGGAATTGACGGATCCAGATGCAAAAAGAATTACTGAACATACAAAACAATTGAACAGAAAAAGGTGGATAGAACCACGAGATCGGCGGAAAGGCCACAAGGATCACCCATATCAGAGATTGCGCCCGATGGAAGTGGACGAAGCCAGTGGGTTATTGAAAAAACTGAGACAAGCTCAGAGATGTCACCACAAAGGTAAAGCAAATCGACAAAGATGAGCACAAGAATGTTTAGGATCACAAATAGTTACACAGCTATTAAAAGAAAATTGCTGCAAATTGTACCTGAAGCCTTCCTCGATTAAACAGTTGGAAACTAACCAGTTCAAAGTTCTTCACAAAACTATCAACTACTGCCAAACCGGACTGGATCCGAATCTATGACAGATCGACAAGAGGTGGTCTGATTGGATCGAATTGCAGATCCATGTAAATTTGATCACAGAGGAACATATGGATTTGCTCAGAGGACAAGATGTGCTCAAAGGAACACAACATCCATCAATTATTCACCATAAACGAGCTGACAGTCTTTCTTAAACAAAAGATTATTGAAAGATTCACTTAAGACTCCAAATCTGTAGAAATATAACTAGTTAGATAACCCGCGCTTTGCTGCTGGTCTTTTTGTTATTGATATGTGTTATTGTTGGAACTATAGCGATTGCACAATAAATAAACGATATTGTCCAATGGTCTAGACCTGTTTGACTTTTCATATGGAAACCTCCTAGTTCTGGATAGTTGGTGCTACTTATTGGAAGTAGTATTATGTGAAACAAATAAAGAGCATATAAATACCATAAATGTAAGGCCTTAATGAAACTGATAAAAAAAATTTTAAGAAAATCATAAGAGTGAGTTATTTTGCCTATAAAGTATTTTGGAAACCATAGATTTACTTTTTCAAGGAATGAAGTAGCTTCTAGAATATGGAACAGAGGTACATGCCCATGTCTCAATTTTTTCTTTTTTGGACATAACTCTTTCACATATTGCATTGGAAAATATGGTGTAAATTTCAAAAACCAAAACTTGTTTCTACCGTTAGATTCTTACCAAAGGAAATCAATTTATAAACTAAGCATTAAAAACAAAGATAATGAGAGAGCTCTCTATGCATTGAATTGTGATGGTATAAGAAACAAACAGAACCATATTGACTTCTAACCAACTTGACTAAACACTACAATCAAATGAACCAAGTATCAAATCCAACAGCTGGCACAAACCCAATCTGGTAAATTCAAGCTATTGAAGCTGAAATTCAAGCATATGTTCGAACGATACTAACTCCATGTGTGGTGATACCAACCATACCACGACTCCATTATATCAATTCCTAGTTCAGCATATTCAATTCACAATTTTTAAATCATAAAAAGTAAGATTGATGCCCTTCAATGATAAATCAATCTCCGACCGCAATCTATAGAAGGAAGAGAACAGAAGCAGAAACCACAAATAAAAGGTATCTGTTGGCACCCACATTAACACAGATTTTAAAAGGCCTAATTCATACATAACTTCTAGAGCTGTCTTTATCTCAATCTATGATGTGAAATGACCAACACCCAATTCTTACTAATTCGGGGGCTGGTAGAAAAGGAACCTAACAATACTTACCTACCATACTGTACTTTCCATGATGATAATTTCATCTACCAAGTACAACAATAATGTACTTGGTTCATGAACGTACACCTATAATTCGTTTTGCTAGCAAGTTAAAGTAGTTCAACTTGTTAGAGACAAAGGATTATACAACACTAAACTGTTAGCACAGAGTTGGCTTATACCAAGCTCCCAGTGGGTCTGAGATTGCTTGTCAGTTACAACACTTCGAAATTCAGCATGCATGTGTATACTTTGCTGCATAATTCACTCAACTCAATAGAAAATAAACTGGTTTACCGAACTCAATATTAAAAGATCACAGAAAATAAATTGGTTTACCCAACACAATAATAAAAGACTATAGAAAATAAACTGGTTTACCCAACTCAATATTAAAAGACCATAATTCACTCATCTCAGTCTAAATACCAAACTAAACAATCAAAAAGCATGAAATACATTAAGCAACAGTAGCAGAACATAAAAGATGCAAAACATCCAAAGCTATTTGAATTGAACATGTAACAAAACATGAACAGTCCATCACCAAACAATAATACCCAATCAAACTCACAACTTGGAATGGTAATCAACCAGTAATTGTGCTTTAAAAGTACCCATTACCCCAACTCCAAAAGTACACACCTTTAGAACATTATTCAATCAATGTAAGTAAATGGGTAAGTTGATATTTCAATTTTATCTCCAATGTGTTAACGTATTTAATTGTATCCATTTTTGGTGTACATGACTTAATCAAAATATGTGGATCTTGATAATAGCCCTTATGTGCCTGCTACTATGAGTTAACTTATATGCAAATTTTAACTGAACTAACTTAGTTTAAGGAAGCAAAGACCTTTATCCAGAAAGAAACAGAAGAAGTTTGATTTCAATGGAACCTCCCTTGAATCCCTGACATGAATATTAGAAGTAATATCAACTATTTGTTAAGTTGTTCCAACCAAGAATAATTTGATGTTTGTATCTTTTAGTTTAAGTCCAGACAGATAAACAATATTTGAAGCGATATCAATTGTTGGTTTAGTTGTTCCATGTCAATTAAAATTTGGTTGTTTTAAAAAAAAAAAAAACTAATGCTTCTTTTCATTGCTGAAATTGTAGAAGATATGGTTTATACAAATATCATAATAGCACAAAAAGCTGAAAACTGAAGTAGGATGTGTGGGGAACAATTTCTACATGCACTTTTGTAATCCAGTGATTGAAGTCTCTTTGTACAATTGTCATAACTATCCATCTACCCCTGCAGTAGCAAACTATACATATATGATATATCTATATGTTTACTCCCCATATATATATATATATATATATATATCACATTCTTGTCTTGCTATATATAACATCATTTACACCACAATAGCTGTAAGCTAGAGAAACTTACAAACTAAGGTGAAGATTTTGGGATGGCTTGTGGTACTGGGGAAGACAAATACATGTGATGTTCTTCAAAGGAGAAGACCAGGAAGTTGTTTTTCTCCTCATTGGTGCATTTTATGCAAAGCTCAAGGGGAAAGTGCTGATCATGTCTTCGTGCATTGTGAAGTGGCTAATTTCTTATGGAAAAAATTATTTTGGGAAGCAAGAGTGGACTGGACAACTCCATTAGAGAGAAATGACTTGCTAAGAGAAAACCCCATAGCGTTTGGTAAAGGTAAAAAGGCCAGAACCCTTTGGGGTTGTGGGGTGCTAGCTGTAGTTTGGGTGGACTGGATGGAAAGAAATAAAAGATTATTTGAAAACTATGGAGGGGTGGAGAAGGATGACCTGTGGGAGAGAGTCAAGTTTTGGGCATCCTTATGGGTTTCTATTTCTAAGGAATTCAAGGATTATAATCTTTCTTCCATTATTCTTAACTGGCAAGCAGCTGTAGTTTAAGCCCCTAAGCCTTGATTAGTATAGCCCTAGCTGCCCTCTTTAGATCATTAAAGCGGACTCCTTGTCCGCCTCCCTGTAGCTCGTTTTTTGCTTTTTTAATAAAAAACTGTTTCTTCTCAAAAAAAAAAAATAAAGCAGGAATGAAGCTGCAACTGAAAATCAATTTTATCTAGATATACGTCTGCATTAATATATCGAAAATCACCCTTTACACTAAGGATAACAATTGATGATAGTACATATAGGATTAAAGTCAGCAAATGCAAAGTTCATCAAATTAGTTTTTAATGGAATCTGAAGATTACCTGAATATTAAGATGCACGGGAAGAAGGATAGGTAATTGCTCTATCGCACTCGACTTATCCAAAACAGGGCAGCAACTGTGCTTGAAAAAATCAGTCCAGCAGTGTTCACAGCCAAACTGAAAACAGCCAGAAAAAGATGAGCATGCTAGCAAATTTCCATCAAGAAAATACAAACTAAACAGTATAGTGTTTGGCATAAAATTATTCCAGTTCTCCTAGTTCCATTTAGATCTTTGTTCAACTGCAACAAAGCAGCGACTTAGAAGACAAAAAAGAAGACTCCAAATACACTAACGAATAGAGAAACAGGCAGAAACAATCAAGAAAAACACATGTTAGTTTCTAGTATGTCAAGAATACGGTATTTTAAACAATAGTAAATCCTACTATAAAACAATACAGAAGATAACACACCTCTTGGATAGACTAAACCCAAAGCCTACCTATGCGAACATGCCTTCCCTCAATCTGATCAAGCCAAGGAATGCAGAAAGAATTCTTTGCCTATGCAGACCTGAAGGGCAGAAAATCACACTTATTTTTTCTAAGTATCAAACTGAATGTACCAAGTTTACGAAGTTAATAAAAATATGCTATGCATCTGAGAACAGAAGCCAACATTCAAATTAGTAAATATCCATCAAGTGTGTGTTATAACAAAACAGAAACCCATAACACCGAATTAATATCCAAAACTAATGAAGGAAGATGATGGTCATGTTATGGTATTTCTTGCTTCTGTCCAACATCTTTTCTAATAATGGTGAGCTAAAATGTCATTGGAAAGAGCCACATAAAAAATTATTGTGGAGAGAAAGAATGTATTATTTGTTTATTTGAAAATAAGAGTGCATTACAACAATATTCTTCAAAAACGACATAATGGTCGGACAAAAAGAGATAACAAAGCCTCTTCAATATGGTATAGATTATCTAACTACTGAACTTATAAAAATAGCAGCAATCATAAAGATAGAATGTGGTTCAATTAGTTTTTAGATTCCAAAAGAGTTCCTTGCAACATTTCCTCCTGGCATTTAGGGTTGTTTTCGTTTTCATATTTGAGGACTGGTTTCAGTAAACTACTTGCAGAAGAGATTTCATCTTGCTTTTACCCAAAGCATTATGCAATAAAACAATAATAACATGGAATGTGCATGATCCAAAGAAACGGCTTGGTTCTCATTTATAAGCAAAAGGAACCCAAATCAACACGGCATTCATCAAGTGCTTTCTCCTCAGAAGCTAGGATATTGATACAAAAATAGTTACTGATTCATAATCTTAACCTCAGTATATATGACACAGACATGATCCAAAGTGAAGGATAGGAAAATCTCTGTCAAGGAAGGAAAAGCATATAGACACAAACATACACATTCAATTATCTAATTAAATTGCGAAATGATAACGGTAAAATCTGAAGAGTTCCCATTTGAAGCCATATACCACAACTCGTTAAGATCATACAATCAAAAGCTCAAAGGACTCAATGATCCCAAAAAGCATACAAACACAGGAAAACCAAAAACTTACCGAGTTTGATTGCTTTCTTCCTTCCCTCTGAGCTATCTACCTTCTTCCCCTGTCAATTTCATATATAACCAATCAGATGACTCCAGCTCTTGCAATTATGGGAAACAAATGAAATTGAAGTAGCAACCTTATCAAACTGCCAAGAATTTGAAGCTCCTTTATTCGTGTTCTTCTTTCTTCTCGCTCTTTCTCTGAATGATGAATTTCGGTCTTTTGGGCAAACACAGCATGATCGCATCAGATTGACAATAAATTGCTTTTTCAGCTCAACAACAACTATTCTAATGAATCAATTAGATATATCAAACCTTGGCTTGGCTGGGTGCAACGGAGGCGCCGGCGATGATGGGTGACGTCAAGCCTTTCACAGTAACTCAAAAAACTGCAAGGTACAAATGTAGAATCATTCAGATTTTCAAACATGGTGATTGGCCTAAAAGAGAGGATTCTTTTTTTCTTTTTTTTTCTTAAAAGATTATTTCAAACAAAAAAAAAAAAAAGGGAAGTGAGCGACGCCGTTTTAGCGACATCTTTTTTTTTTTTTTTTTTTTTTTTTTTTTTTTGCAGTTTTGTTCTGAGTTCATTCATGTTTATTGAATAATTTTCTTGTTGACATAGTATCTATAGAAAAGTAATTTAACCATATCGATCATGTTATTTGTTTTTCTTTCTCTTTGGCAGTCAATTACTTGAACAAGTGCAGTTAGGAAGGATGGGTAACTTCTTTGTTTTTATACCTTTTCATTTTTGAACTTTTACTATGATTTGATTGTTTGAGAAAGATGGAGAATCAAACTTATTCATGCAAATGTCACAGAGAAATCAAGACAAGAAAAGCGAAAAGAAGCTCGGTTGTGCCTACTTCAGGTATCTTGTACCTACAACCATATGCTCACTTTGCTTCTATTTCTTTGATGGTGATTTATTTGTATTTTTGATGTGGGTTCTTAGTTATACTGCTTTTTCTTCCAATGTTGTGCTGTTTTATTGAAACTCTTTCCCTTTGAAAGCATGGACAATATGGGTTTCCTGATTGTGTTCGTATACTGTGATTTTATATATGCAGAGAGCTCAAAAATTCAAAATCTACAGAATCTGAAAGACAAAACAGTTACCCAATTGGATGGTAATTCTGAGAGAAGTAGGAATATGAATAAAACTAATATGGGAGTGGAAAAAGAAGTTGAAAATATGAAATCAGAGGCTCCAGAACTTAGTTATCCAAAACCATTAAAGGCAGTGGGAGGAGACAAGATTTCAAAGAGAACCCCAAAAACAAAGTTTGAGAAGTTTCTTGAACACTAGGGCCGATGAGGATTTGGAACTAGAAAGGAAACTTGCAAAGAAACTCAAAGTGAAGGGTGAGGATCTTGGTCTTAACATGTTGTTTGAAGGAATTTCATCTCTTGCTGACTCATTGGGAAACAAACAAGTGGCATATCCTGAGGCATTGGGTTCTAAAAGATCTGAAAAAAGCTCTCCAAGAAAGAAACGGAAGAAGGAAAACTTAACTGTAAGTTGATGTATCACCATCAAGTAAGATAAACTTAACTGTTCATTTCCACGAGGGCCATGAGCACACGAGGTTAATACCTCCTCACCAAATATCTGGGAGGCGATACCACGAGGAATGGAACGCATGAGGGCGGAAACCTCCCCAGTAATGGATTCCACATTAGATTCCGAGAGCCTATTTAGAAGGCCTAGTAATTGTCGACGGACCTGACTATGCTCTGCAAGCTCATTCCCTGCATGTGATCTTAAGTGAGGAGCTACATATTTTTTAGGTGTCTTGGCAGGAACTTTTTCCAACACAATATCCATCCCACATGACTCCATTGGCTTAGATAGCTCAATGTCCATATCACCTTCCTTGTTGCCCTCTTTTGTTTCCTCCAAGGACTTTCTATGCTTCTGTCTCTTCCTCGAAGATGACCTGGAAGGAAAATCTTCAGATTCCACCTCAGCACCATCTGTGGCAACAACCTTTGGATCTTCACCCTTCAAGTCATCAGGTAATAACTTTTCCTTCTTCCGTTTCTTTCTTGGAGAGCTTTTTCAGATCTTTTATGCAATTACTTGATGGTGATACATCAACTTACAATGTTTGGCAATCATAATTGCATAGACTCAGGATTTTTTTCTTTTGCATTTTATTGGTTCAAATAAGGTCTATAATTAACTTGTTTATGCATTTCTGTTTTAAAGGCATGCTGCTTTTGTGGCTGGCATGGCCAGTTCAGTGGGAATTGACTTTGGTGCGAAGCTTCTAGCTTTACTTGCTAAAACTTTTGAGGTGTGCTAATACCATATTAAATTTAGGTTCCATTGTTTCAGAAAGTTTTTACATCAAGTAATATATCTTTTTTTTTTTCCTTCTGTTTTTAGGATGAGTACCACAAAGAGGACAATATTTCCTTGAGAAATCTTACTCTTTTACTCTCTCAATTATGCATATTTGGAGTTTGTTCGAGGTAGGTAACCTAATTTCTCCTGGACAGTTGACATAGATATTGTGAAGTTGAATAAGTTCGAAAGCATTTGTGAAGAAATTTTATTTCACATTTTTCTTAAAGAGTGGATAGTGGTGGATCTTAATGTTATGTATATTTTTAAACCCTTGTTATCAGAATTGGATCTGCCAATATCATGATACAACCAAAAAAATGCTCCTAAATTTCAGCGAAATAATGATATATGTACATATAACGCTCGAAATGTCACACCTTTTCAAATTTTAACTTTGTCTTCAATATACATTGTGTTGAAAAACTCATCATTGGATTGAGGGCATTATGCACAATTTTTATAACGAAGATGAATTAAAAAGTTCAAATGTATGTTGACATTTAAGGTGTGTTAATAACAATAACCATATTTGCAGTAATTTATTAATTAAATCCTTTACTAGCAAGCTACATTGTTAGAGATTTGAGTTTTACTCGGTAACTTCTTTTATCCTATATATGAACATATGCTACAACAGCTAGTGTGTAGGATAGAATGAACCTTTTTCTAATTGATTTATTTTTTGTTATGCTTTTCAGTGATTTGATATACGACTTTTTGCTTGTTTTGAGCAATCGGTTAACAGAGGTTGATGTCTCCAACATGTTGACTCTTTTGCAATGTAAGCATTTCTGATGTTTACCATCATGTTAGTGATATAATAAGCTCTTCACAAGAGATAAAAGATATTGTGTTTTCCAAAAGCTGCAGATGTAGCACCTCTACACTAGCTTGCATATATATATAAGCATATTCATACTTATGATCATATTATATTTTTTATATTATACATGTCTTGTTAATACTTAATGTTTTGTATTATCAACAGAACTGTTACTATTAAACCAATTTGGAAAGTTTGAGACTCATGGACTTGCAAATCACTTATAACATGAATTGTCCTCTCTGAACAGGCTGTGGAATGAAAATAAGGGCTGATGATCCTCTTGCGATGAAAAAAAATTTTGCGAGTGTTCAGAATAAAGTGAATGAGTTAAAAGCCTCATGTGGAGATGACCAGGAGAAGATCAATGGCAAAAGGGTAAGCCTACATCTGTACTGTTTGACTCATTCATAAACCTTTGCGTCAAAGGCTGAGAAATCTAATCTGATACCTGTAGATGGGGTTCATGCTTGAAACCATATGTGACATCAAGAACAACAAGAAAAGGCCTACTGCACCTCATACAAGGATAAAGAAATGGCTACAAAAGGTCTGTGGTTCATACATTTTTTTTTTTCTTGCTTCCTTGTTTTCCTCTTGGAACGTTGTGCAGAAGGAAGTTTGGGTGCTTCCTTGTATACTGCACATCATACAAAGGATGAAGAGGCATCTATCCGAATTAAGTTGTTGAGGGTTAAACTTATCTTCCCTTGGTGATAAAAGCTACAAATATGTTAAGTATGTGCAAGTTAGAAACTAAGTGCCTTTTTCTGTCGGTATAGTTATAACAAGTGATAATACTCTAATACCAAGAGATTGTTTGCTATCTGAGTATAGAAAAGGGAATAGGTGAAACCTAATTAAACTTGCAAGGCTGTATCCATGTAAAAAACCATTGAATGATGGTATCTTTCAGCATAAGCTGTTCTTTTCAACTTTCAGCAGCTTCCAAAAATTCTTTTCCCAGTTTTATCCCTAAAAATTGAAAAAACTGTTTCAAGTGCAGCCAAATACCTTAAAGAAACATACGAAAAGCCTTTTGCTCCAAAATCTGTGAAACAAGCATTAGCTTAACTAGGTTGGAAGTATAACACAGTGCTAAGTTTATTATGATTCTATAGTCTAGTTGCTGGTTATGATTTTTCAGTCGCTTACTTTTATTATATTTCACAACCAATCCATTTTTTAAAAACAAACATCAAACCTTTAATCTTATAGTCTGTTGTCAGGTTTTCATTGTCTGTATGTTTCTTGATGAGTTATCTTCAGTTACGGGAGGAAGACATTTTAATAAGAGGACTCAATTGGAGCAAACTTCTTGATCCTAATAAGAAGGGCCAGTGGTGGTCATCTTTATTTATTGATTCAACAGCTTCAACAGTAGACAGATGTTGCCAACACAATAAATAAAGAAGTTCTTGAAGCCCATAAACTTTTGCAGCTCGCTGCTGGACAGAGAATGAACAAAGATGCTAGAAAGGCAATTTTTGTATAATTATGAGCGGGGAGGATTACGTTGATGCATTTGAGAATCTTTTGAGATTGGATTTACATGGAAAGCAGGTAGGTGCCACCTGATTTCATTATAATGTAGCTTTTCTTTGTTTTTTGTTTGTTCTTCTTTTTTTCTTTTTTATGTCCTGGCATTGTCTCTTGTCTTGCAAAACTTATTTGTCTATGTTCCATGTACAGGACAGAGAAATAATGCGAGTTCTTGTGGATTGCTGTTTGCAGGAGAAAGTGTTTAACAAGTATTACACAATTCTGGCTTCCAAATTGTGCGAGCATGACAAAAATCACAAGTTCACATTACAGGTATTCTCTTTTCTCTCCATTTTTTTATTATTAAGGTAAATGCTTAGGAATATGGAATAGATAAAAGAAAATTCACAGGCCTTTTTTTTTTTATTCCCTTGTCTTAAGGGGAAGTTTACAGGCATGGACTTGTAAAATGGAATCGGGCTGTCCTCCATGCAGCATACTTTCTGATTCCATTTTACAAGTATCTTGTTTCTGATTCCACTGTGCGGGCATCTTTTTTCTTAACCCAATCTGCTATTCTCTTCTTCAACAGTTTTGCCTTTGGGACCACTTCAAACAGCTGGACTCAATGCAGCTGAATAGGTCATTACACCTAGCCAAATTTGTTGCAGAGATGGTAGCCTCTATCACCCTCTCCCTTGCGGTACTGAAGACTGTAAATCTAGCTGACATCAAGCAACTTACTGCAAAAAGGACAATGTATTTCCGGATGTTATTTGAGGCCATCTTTGAGTATCCAGATAGCCTTGTATGGAATATATTCACGCGAGTAGCTGTCACCCCGGAGCTTGAAAGTCTTCGACATGGGATCGAATTTTTTATCAAGTATATTGTGGAAACCAATAAATCCCTCAGTGAAAAGTTTAAGCTTGCAAAGAAAGCCCTGAATAATGCTGAAGGGGACCTCATGTGAGGCCATTTTTGACACTCTTTGCCCCATGAACTATACTATTGTAGTTCATGTCTTGTCGAACTTACCATCATAGAAGATGGGGTGCACTTGACTTTTTTCTTTTTCCATTTAAGCAGTCCTATTTATGAATGAGCAAATCAGATAAAGAGGAACATATCATTGTTTATGTACTTGTCTATTCTATTGCTTGTTTTTAACAGTATAGAGTATGGGATAGAGTATGAACCAACACAGAAAATTAGATTAGATATCTTTAGAAAATCGCAGGAAGCACAAAAGACTTTTCTCGAATATTTGGGTTTTGATTTATTAAATGTAAAATGCAATCCAAGGGTGCCTTATAGAGAACACTAACCCATGAATTACTTGAGTGTGCACACACAAAATAGGAGCCGGTGTGTGCAGATGATTAGCCATGAAATGGACACTCTCGCCACCTTGTAAATTTTTGGAAACCTCGAGTATGGATTATGTGGCAGTTGGCCTTGTTCTCTTTTGAGGGCAAGTGATCTGTCATCGGAAAAAATAGAGGATAATACTGGAAAGTGCGTATCTCTAAGGGTTTTTGTCCATTTACCCCATTTCTAGGGATTTTTTTCCCACTTACCCCATTAAGTTTTTTTAATTCTCTCTTATCCAATACACTCTAAGCGAGTATTCCCTAATACCCCATTAAGATTTTTTTTTTGTTTTAAATTTTTGTTAATACCATTTTACCCTTCACCCTTTTGTTACTTAGAGAGAGAGAGAGAGAAAATGGAAGAGAGAGAAACCATAGGAGACTTCGCCGGAGCCCGTCACCGGCTGCCTGATTCCGGTCACCGCCCGCCGGATTCCTATTGCCCCCAATAGATGCCTATTGCCCCCCAATAGACGTCTACTGCCCCCCAATAGACGTCTATCAGCCATGTATTGCCCCCAATAGAACTTTTGGCCTATTACCCCCAATAGACGTCTATTGCCCCCTAATAGACGACTATCAGTCATGTATTGCCCCCCAATAGACGTCTATTGCCCCCCATAGGACTTTCAGTCGCCAGAATAAGAACTAATCTTCTTAGATTTAGACAAATAAAACTTTGATTAAAGAAAAAAAAAAGAATATTACATCAATTCAAAACGTCTATTGCCCCCAATAGACGTCTATTTGCCTCTCCAATAAATGTCTATTACCCCCAATAAACATTGAACTATAATCACAAACATTGTACAATCTCTTTAAATTTACTGACTATCAAATTCCAACAGCAGGTTCACAATTACCACAACTTCTAATCTACACCACTGTAGAGCTAGTAAATAAACTTAACAGAGATCAATTCGATTCAATCAGCCATGGGTAAAACAAAACCGATACAAAATCCGGTGAAATTTACAGTTCCGGAGTCCGATACTGGACTCTTCGGTGTTTATTTTGGAAAGCACGCTTTTGTATCAGTCTTGGAAGTCAAACTAATCAAGATCCCTATGTATGAATTGGCCGCTGAGCTCGATTTCGTATCGCCCTTGGAATCCATGGTTCTTTGTAATTCGAAGCTCTCTCTCTATAAAGCGACACCAGGGAGCTAGGTAGAAGCAGCGAGCACGAAGAACAAGCAGACGGCAGAAGAAGATCCATAACTGCTCTCCCGACATACATACAAATTCATCATCATCTACATCAAAACCCTAAGGATTCAGATTCACAATCCCCCACATTTGACCAAAAATTCACACACATACGCATAGATGAGCATGAAACTAAGCAAGCGAGCTAAGATTGGTAATGAAATCAAACAAAACAAAGGAGAAGGAAAAAGGAGAGATTACGAGAAAATGAGCGAGGGTCCAGGCCATGCCGGGAGAGAAGAGAAGAGGCAGAGAACGATGAGCCATGTAAACAAGACGATGAGAATATAGGTGGTCCAAACGCCGGGGTACGTAAACCATTCCGTGTTCCGATTCAGATCTGTCGGTCGCACCGCCGTCAGTACATCTCCTCCTCCTCCTCCTACACCGTTGGATTTCCGGATTTAGATATGTGCGGCGGAGATTGAACGGAAAAGAAGAGAGAGAGAGCTAGGAGATGAAGATGAAGAGCGGCGACGATGAAGAAGGTAACGAGGAGGAGGCGCTCATCATCACCGACCAGATAAAGAGCGATCTGAAAGAAATCTGAGAGGGACGAGAGAGAGAAGAGAGATTAAGGGGTTTATTAATTTGATTAAGGGCAAAATAGTCATTTTACTTCAAATAGGGTAAGTGGGAATAAAAATCTCTTGTTGGGGTAAGTGAGATAACTTTGGCTCATTTTGGGGCTTTTGGTCATTTTGGGGCTCTTGTTGGAGTAACACGAGGGTTACATGAAGCCTTTGAATACATGTTTTTAATTGAGAGTGTCGTGTGGGTTCTTTCTTTTATTGTCCAAGTGGGACTTGATTTTCATATTATGGGTGAGTTGGGATAATATGATTTTTTTTATCACTTTTTTTATGTATGTTACCTTAAGGGGTAAGGATATCGAGTTTTGAAAACGAGTCATGTTGTGAGATGATTTATTTGGAGTTGATGAGTGATCATCGACTCTGGTGTGAGTTGTTTGACTTCTTTATCTATTTTCCGTGTCATTCTAATTGTTTGATTTTAAATGTAATCTCCTGAACTAAGCTATATGCAGGGATTACTGTCTTTTGAATTGTTTGTTTTAATGTAATCTCATGAACTAAGTTATATGCAGGGATTACCGCTTTTTGAATTGTTTGTTTTAATGTAAATTCCTGAACTAAACTCAATGCAGGGATTTATATGATTTCTATTGTTTGTTTTTAATGTGATCTCCTCAACTAAATTTCTATGCAGGGATTACTTATTTTACTTAATTCAATTGTAAGTGCGGTTGTGGTTTGAGATTTGTAGTGAGTTGTGAAATGAGTCGTGAGGTCATCATTTTGACAAATGCTTTATGTTGAGGGGAAGTGAGTGTGATTTTCGTAGATTTGTTGTTGAGATGGAAAATAATTTGAAACGTCACTAAGGTGACAACTACTTTTGTTGAGACAAATGAAGGTTGATTTTGTAGTTCGTTGTGTTTTAAAATGTTTAAAACATAATTGAGTTTAATTGTTTAGTTGAAGTATTGTGAAATTGGTTGCATGAGTCGAGAGTTAGAGCATGTTGATTTTGATATGACACTATGCCAAAAATGCTATCAGACAACAGAGCTCAGACGACAGAATGGTCATTTTCTGTCGTCTGAGTTTTTCAGACGACATTCAGATGACACATAAATTAAATGTGTTGTCTGAATACAATGAGAAACCATACTTGTTCCATTTCAAATATATGGTTAGATTCAGACAACACTTATGTATTGTCTGAAAAGATGGAAATTTTCTAAAATGAACCCTAGCAAAAATTTTAGATCTCCCTCCAACAAATTAAAGTTTTTTCCCTCTCAATTGCCCAAACTCTATAGCTGACTAGTCAATGGGTGATGTTCAGACAACACATCTAAGAAATTGTGTTGTCTGAATGAGGTGAGTTTGACTATTTTGATTTTAAGTCTCTTTTGGCAAAACACAAAACCTTCGTATTTTTCATTCCCACAAACATTAACTCTGTCTAAAACTCTCTCATCAACCAAAAACTCGAAGCTCACGGTGTCTCGAGTAAAACTCAGCCATCGATATCTCTCAAAACTCGGCCATCTCTCAAATCTGAGAATCCTTACCCGAATCTAGTCTCTCCCTCAACCCCGACATACTTGCTGTTTCCATTTGCGTCTGGCTTAATGGAATTTGATCTCCACCAGCAACTCAGGAGATTAGAGGAGGCTTGACTATTATTTTTTCGTTTGGGTTATTGGTAAGCCAAAACCAGGTAGAGCGACATCAACTATCCAAGCATCGAGTGTTCGGAAATCATATCAGACCATCAATTCACATCATCAATTATTCGACAGTGTCAAGGTGAGGGATTTTCGAAATTAGATTTTCATCTAGAAGTTTGGGTTTTCAGTTTTTTGCTTTTGTTTTTGTTCTGAGTTAATGTTTTTGCGATTCTTTCTTCTTCTCATGATTAGAGTGCGGATTTGGGCAAATCTGGGTGTCTTTATCAGTTTATGTTTGCGGATCTTGGAGCCCAACACTGCAATAGCGGCTACAATATTTGAATTAAAAGGTAATCTTGGTATGTAGGTTCTTATGTTTTTTAGATTTTGGCTTCTACGTTTTATGGCTTGAATGGGTGCAATAACTTTGAGAAAGTTCAAAGCCTATTGAAAACCTTTGTGTGCAATGGATGTTGCAGACAGATAAACGTAAGATTTAGAAAGTGTTATGGTATTATGGTCACTGCTTTCTGTATTATGGTATTTCTGCTCACTTTCATTTGGTAAGGTGGGTCTTCCTGTCTACTTTGGCTTGGTTTGTAATTTATGTTTGTTCTTATGTTGCTTTTGCAGGAAAAGTTTGAGTATCGTAGCAGAAAACATTGTTAACTTTTAGGTATGGCTGTTGCGATTTTGTTGTTTTATATGAGTTTCTTTGTGAAATTAGCAATAGAATTTTTAAGTCTACAATATTTATCAAGGAGATTTTATGCGAGCATGGATTTTTGGTTGGGTTCAATCTTCTATTTTAGGGTTTTTTCTGGAAATTGATTTGGGGTTTCCTAAAATTCCATTTAGTTGTTAGGTGTCTTTCTTTGATTTGGGTTGGGGGATATTGAAATAGATTAAGGTGTTCGGGTTTTGTCTTGGTAGTGAAATTTGTTGTTTTTGAATTTATGGATTTGGTGCTGTGGTTTATGAATTCAGGGATTCAGATTTGTGTTGTTGCTTGTTATAGCATTGCTGAATTGGATGGAAGAAAGAATGCATCCCTTTAATCAGGTAAATGCTCAAATCCTTGTATGCAAATCAATTTTTCTTGCTTCGTTTCATCTGTGTTTTGTAACACCTTAAAGTAAGGCTTCATTAGTTATTCATCATTGACTTATATATCAAATCACTGCAATAACTAGACCAATTACAATTCTTGGATGTCGATCAGATGTTGGATGTATGTCTGTCTTCATTATATTCTAAGGTGCTTCTGATGCTTGCCTTCAGGAAATTCTTTTGAGCTCCAGAAAGTTGGACGGTTTGCCTCGTGGCATAATACAAGCTAGGTCGGATCTAGAGGCCTTTATGGCTAACTAGTTCAAAGTTAACGGTAATACTCTAATTGTCTTGTTTTTATGTTTTTTCTTGCATGTTTGCGTACTCTCTTTAATTGAACACCAGTAGATGATAGCTAGATTGGTAGGCTTTAATGGATAAACAGAAATTTCGTTATTGTAATTATTGTGCTGATGATGACACTTCTTTGATTTTGGGGTGGTTATAATGATTCAGGTTGATTAAGCAATCACAATTTACTGGCTATTGCAGCTGGTATTAAGCAGAAACATAGTGTTGATGATATTTTCTACACAGTGTTTAAAATGCTATCAAGAGACATGCTTGACCTAAATTTACCAATTTCAGTTTCTTCCAGAAAACTTTACGATTATACTATTCCATTATGATGGGAATGTTAAAGGGTGGTGGGATCTTGAGTGGAGTAACCAGGCCATACACATAGTTGCCCACAACCAAACAAAGTGGTATGTTAGCAGTTGCAACATGATTCTGTGAAATTCTCTGGCATTAAGCAACTATTCTTTTTATTCTTTATATATATTAGTTTTATCTGAAGTTTAGCAGCAGTCTGAATATTTCAAGTGTGAATCATCTTGCTGAAATGTGGTAATGTATCTAAAAATAATGCAATTTGTCTCCTCTTACAGTTGGAGTTATCAAAGAGCAGGTCCTACTTTTGCTGTTCTTGGATTTTCTCATTTCTCTTCTTTTTGGGTCTTTGTAGGTGGTTTGCAAAACGATTTCTACATCCAGATGTTGTGTCCATTTATGATTACATATTCCTTTGGGATGAAGATTTGGGGGTTGAGGATTTTAAAGGTATTATTCTGGTGTTATATACCCTTAATTACAATAGTCTGTTTAGAGAGTTATTTGAATACATGCTGGAATATCCAAAGAAAATGTTATGATCTTGATGACTCAAATCTTGCAAATGCACTAAGATTAATATATATATATATATATATATATATATATATATATAGTAGGGGGGCAATTGAATACTTGTACTTAAACATCTTTGTTATATGTTTGACTAGTAAACTTATGTGGCACACTGAAAAGAGAATTTGTCAAAATATCTGCTCTCTGCTTTTTCAATATCCAGTGTCACAGTTGGAGATGGTGCTGTTGGAAAGACTTGCCTTCTCATCTCTTACACTAGCAACACTTTTCCTACTGTATAAAGTTTCTCACCTTCAACTCCCATATAAATCCCAGTCCTGTCATTTCTGTTAATGGCACTGTGTTTCTTTCCTTCATGTCTTTTCCCTTATTGTTGTTTTCTTCATTGTTTTAATTCCTGAAGGATCTTTGTTCTTTCTGTTTTCATTCACTTTTTCTTTTTCTTGACAGGATTATGTTCCAACTGTATTTGACAACTTCAGTGCTAATGTTTTGGTTGATGGGCAGACTGTGAATCTGGGTCTCTGGGATACTGCTGGTACTATTTCTTTCTACCTCTCTTAGAATTTTGATGCTTAAGGAGGTTAAGAACTTTTTCATAGCCAACCGTAGAAGTTGATAATCCCAAGTTTAGATATTAGTCAAAAAATAATTAAAACTGTAATTGATTAATGCTATTCTATAAATTTTCCAACTCCCTTCATAATGATATTTTGATGTTTCAAACATGTCAAAGCTTGAGTAATGTGAGAAAAAATGGGAGTGAACACCACACTTGCAGGAGATCCCGAAATAGGTCCCAACTAGGAAAACATAATGAAAATTTTATCATATATTGGAAAAAACAAATGCATTTCGATGGTAGCTCATCCATGTATAACAACCATCAAAGACAACGTCAATGAACTTTCTCTTTTGCTTTGGAGGAAAAAAAAAATCACCTAATGCATATATAGTACCTTTCTGAGCTGATTAACACTAGCATATATGGATACAATGCATACATGATCATATTATCTTCAACTTTTTAATCAAATTATCTTCAACTTGTTAATCTTTACCTTCTAAATAGACACAAGGAGCAATTACTGACATTATTGTTTGCTGCATAGCCTGCACTCCTCAACTTTAGAAGATTATTGCTATGTTTCTTCCTTCACACTAAAATTACAACTTCTGTTTTTAGCTTCTCAAGGACGAGATTCTGGATTTGCATTGGTTGTTACTTTGGGGTCATCAATTGACTAG
This sequence comes from Rosa lucieae, assembly GCA_024704745.1. Classification (NCBI taxonomy): domain Eukaryota; kingdom Viridiplantae; phylum Streptophyta; class Magnoliopsida; order Rosales; family Rosaceae; genus Rosa; species Rosa lucieae. Next base: position 20,708,441 of record CM045492.1, read on the forward strand.
AGGCCTTCAAAATCATCCTAAAATTGTTTTTACCTATGGCAATATATACTGCTGTTTGAAATTTAATTTCTATTTTAGAATGGCGCTCTTTGTTTTACAAGGGAGATTTCAAATACCATTGTTTTCAGCTAGCATGCTTTTTGTTCAGTTGTGCATTATATGGTGTGATCTTGTTCTAAAAGGTTAACAGAAGATTACGCTGGGGCATATATGGGATAATTGCTTTGATCTTCAAAAGTCTCTGTAGCAGAAATATTGATTTACTTTTTACTCTGCAGGACAGATGTGGTATCATTAATCATTGCCGCATGGTCAATTTAACCATGATTTCAGTTGCTGTAAATTTTGTTGCTTTTTGGAGGCTATTGATTACTTCCCAATCTTTAGATATTTAAGAATTAAACTTTGATCTGATATAAGGAGTGCCCCCTACACTTGAAAGAAGCAATATCCAGTGTGTGTTTTGCTGCACCAAGATGTGCTGATCTGCCAGAGTTGCTTCAAGTTCAAATCTGCCTTCACCAAACATGATCAATAGTATGAGATATCAGTATTTTTTGGGTTCCATTTGTTGATCATGCCAACTGCTATGGGTTATTGAACTGATGTTTACTAAGTTTAGCTCCATTATGAATGTTGGTATTTTTATGAATGGATTCCATATTTGATGAATGCATTGGGTAGTTTTCAGATTTACATAATTGTGGCACAACGAGAACACAAATGTCATCTGAATTAGAAAGCAACAACAAAATGAAATCCAAATATGTTGTTGGACATATCTAAGAACAATAGAAACAAGAAAAAATATGTTGTTACTTGTGCACTCAAACAACAGAAAATTGTTGTTTGAAATAAAAAGCAACAACAAAATGAAATCCAAATATGTTGTTGGACATGTCTAAGAACAACAGATACAAGAAAAAATATGTTGTTACTTGTGCACTAAAACAACAGACAAATGTTATTGTAGGCTACTAAAGACGATAGATAAATGTAATCTGAACTGAATGCTAATAACAGTTAACTGTTATTGGAATTTGAATAAAACAACATTAAATTGTTATTATAATTCCATTCAGACAACAGATAGGATTTGATATCTTCTACTTTGGTGCATTCAAACCACAGAAATGACCATTTTTCTGTCTTTGGAATAAGCATTAGATCATACAAATTATAAGGAACTGTTATTTGTTTCCAGATCACACGACATTTATCTGTCGTTTGAATTCACTAGTACAAACAGTTAGCACATGTCTTGATTTCATCAGACAATAGAAGACCTAACAAATTTCTGTCGTCTGATAAATAAGACGACAGAGGAAATCTGTCGTCTGATGCCCCAAGAGACGGCACCGTACTAGACAACAGAAATTTTTTTCATCAGACGACAGATCTCCTCTGTCGTTTGATTGCTTTTTTGGCATAGTGTGAGTTAACTTACGTGAGCATGATATGATATGATATGAACTTGATGTTTGGTTGTGTTTTGTGGAGTTAAATGTTGTTGCTTTAATTATCTCACGAGTTAAGAAATTATAAGCATGCATGAGTTGAGAGTCAGAGCATGTTGATTTTGATATGAGTAAACTTACGTGAGCATGATATGATATGATATGAACTTGATGTTTGGTTGTGTTTTGTGGAGTTAAATGTTATTGCTTCAATTATCTCACGAGCTAAGAAATTATAAGCATGAGTGACGTGAGTCATTTTAATTGAGTTTACTCATATGAGCTTAAAAAGCATACCAGGTTTGTTGTTTGCAATCCCGGTGCACTATTCCATGGTGTAGGGGTTATTGTGCAGGTTAGAATATCGATTAATCGTCGTCGAAGCTGAGGTGTACGTTCGGTAGCGTGGACGTCGAAGGGTACTCTTAATTTTAAGTCTTCCGTTGTATAGTGAGTTGTGGTGGGTGTGTTTCCTTATTTAATTGTCATTCAGTTTAATTTGTAAACTATCTGTAATGTAATATGTGACTCTCAAGAACGAGTCGGTATTGACATTGTGAACTCAGTTTGTTTAGTTGCTTAATTTAAATGAAAAATTTTCTATGTGTTTTTCTTGTGCTTGTTAAGTTTCGGATTTGAATTTATTTATTCAAAATTCGGGGCGTGACAGAACTACCTTGGTTACATGATGTTTATTTATCTTGTGCATTATTGAAAAATAATTTGGTTATTGTTGTATATTGAAGTCTTTAAGGTATGTTAATACTAATATAGCTAAAGCATCTGTGTTTCATTATATACCAAACTATTCAGTAATTTATATTAAACCTTGGTGGCTTGATGTTGCATCAATGTGGATATCCTCTAGAATGACCATAACTGGAAGTGGGCAAAAGAACCCGAAAACTTAAAACACCAACTCGGATAGGCTGGTTCAAGATGGTTTTTATTTTTTTATATTATATTTTTATTTTTTTATAATATATTTTGACCTACTCACCTAAGGGATAGTTTTTAAGGGACTGTGAGGGACAAGTAAATCCGACGGATGAAAATAAATGCACAGCTTTAAGTTGTTATAATTTCTGCTTTTATATTTAATACATGTGGTTGAAATGCATTTGTCCCTCACAGTCCCTTAAAACTGTCCCTTAGTTGAGCAAATCTGTTATTATTATTATTATTATTATTATTTTATAAATTTGACAAACGAGGCCGGTCCAAGTTCGAACCGCATCAGACCTAGTCCTGGACTTTAAAAAAAAAATAAAAAAGCCATTGGGCGTGATTTTTAATTAACTTAATTTAAAAATATATATATTTTGTGTGAATCAATGCGTCTTTTTCTTCTTCCTCTTCCTTTCAATTGCACATACACGCCATCAAAATACTTCCCGACTTCTTCAGGGCAATGAACTTTCGAGATCAAATCCACCGTTGCTAACGCAATGACGCTGTAGTTTCATTTCTTCAGATGCTTCAGCTCTGAGGCTTTGGTAGATGGGGCCAAAATCGCTGAAGATCGGAGCTGCATTATTGAGGCCAAGTCCAGAGTTATGATCGAAGCAGACCAGATACAACTAGATAATATCAATTCGTGGGTTCTTACCTGACTCGCCGCCATCCTCTGCGCCAAGACCAATTTCTTGATCAATGTTTGAGTCTCCCTCCAGTTCAAGTGGATTCAAATCGAGAATCCTTCAAATGTGCTCACCTTGGAGCGCCTTCTCTTAGCCTATGTACCCTTCACTGCTTGTTGGCTCTTCACTTAGGCGATAATATCTGCCGTTGGTATGAGCAATGCTTCGCTTCAACTTGCAGATCGGCTCGACGTGTTCTTTTTTTGGGAGCCTTTTGGGCCCGAAAGCCTGAAAAGTAGGCTTGAAAAAAAAATGTCTGAATCAGATTCAACCCTTGAAATAGTAGCACATTATTTAGGTCCGATTAGAAAATTTCGATCTGGGTTCGGCTCTCCAAATTTTACACAAGGCCTGACCCATGGCCAACTCTAACCATAGATAAGTTATGAGTGATCAGCATGTAAGTTACATTCTTTTGCATCTTATGTGAACCAATTAAATGAGCTAGTTTTTTACATGTTTGATTTTGTATGGCACAAGCATATGTGAAGAGACATGGAAATATTAGTTTGCTTACATCTTTATTTTGTATTCTTATGTTAACCTTTGGGGCTACGTAAAACCATAAAACGACATATTGTTAGGAAAATTTCAAATAGGCAAAGAAGTTAAGAAGATAGTAATGCTTAATGTTTGTGAGCCAAATGATAGATTATTGTACTTGATGTTTGTGTGCAATTACATAATAAATTTTGCGAAAATATCCATTTATCCAAATTTGAGATACACTAACTTCATTTATCCATATTTTTTTGCCTCAATACCCAATTAAGTTATTTTTTATTAATTTTTGTTTCTTTTTGGGACAATTTTGCCCTCTCTCACTTTGTCACTTAGACAGCGACTTCACGGGACTTCGGTCGCGGGACTCCAGTCACCGGTTAGAAGACTCTGGTGACTGGCCACGGGACTCTGATCACCGGCGGCTGACCGGTGTCCGGTTTTATTTCCCCCAATAAACTTTTTATTACCCCCAATAATACTCAATAAACTTTTTATTGCCCATAATAAACCTTTTATTGCCCCCCCCCCCCCCCCCCCCCCCCCCCCCCCAAAAAAAAATTTTTATTGGCCATTGGGGACCAATAAAATTTATTGTGGGCGTAATAAAAGTCTCCGAAGATCTTTTTGCGAACTTCCAACAACCTCTGGACCGTTGACCGGAGTCCCGCATACTATTTTATTGCCACCCAATAATATCCAATAAACATTTTATTGCCCCCTAATAAACTTTTTATTGGCCCTCAATAATACCCAATAAACATTTTACCGTCCCCCAATAAACTTTATAAAAATTTATTGAAGGTTAATAAAAGCCTGCGACCGTCATAGGATTCCTGCAGCCGGTGACTGGAGTCCGGCAAAGTCTCCACTGACTTTTTAATTTTTTTAAGGGCAAACTTGTCATTTTACATTTAAATTGGAGTAAATGGGCACACAAATTTTTTAGTGGAGTAAGTTGATATTTGTTGAGCCCAAATTAGGTAAATGGTCAAGAGCCCATAAAATTTTAGTTATTCTAATCTAATTCTCAGCTATGCAGGAGCAAGAGGAGTTAAAAAAAAAAAATATTGTCGTGGTAATTAAGGTCACAATCAAAAAAAAAAAAACGTCTCAATTAAGGTAAGGTTGGGCTGACCCGATCCATTGACGTGCAAAGGTCGTTTGATAACTACATGACTACATGTCCAATGTGATTGTGACCCACCCCCACGCATGAAATGCATGAAGCATTATCCTTCTGTTAAATGGGATTAAGATGAAAGAACGGATTAGGGGCAAGTAATTAAAAAAGCAGTAAACAAAGCATGATGGAAAACTCAATTCAGTGCGTCAATTTCAGACACCCTGACGCACATTTAAATTAACCACCTAAATAAATAACAATAATCAAAAGCGGGGAGAAGCCTGAGCAGTCCTTCTAGAAGGTCTGAAACAAAGACCAACAACTATTTCTCTCTGGCTGGCTAGCTCAGTTGTCTTTGTTCTCTCCTTCTCTTTCCCTGGACTAGTTTTCCAATCAATACATTTTGAATTTTATTAGTGTTGGCTGTCGCGGACGCCACCCAATACGACCTTTTCCTCCTCCGCCTCCCCTATTTTCTTGCAATATTCGCCCACCATCCCAATCATGCCTCTGACCTTTTACATTTCTCTATCCTCCTCCTCCTTCCGTCATCCTCCATAACACGCTTCTTTTCCTTCTTCTTCGACCACCATTATTGAAGCCACCTCATCTCTCTCCACCTCTAACGTGTAACCTCAGTCGAACCTTCTTCTTTGACTCTTACTCTCTCTCTCTCAACTCATCTTGGTCTTGTCTATCTTTTTGTTAGTTAGCTGACTTTGTTAGTTTTCTTGTACAAGTCTGTTTCTGGGTTCTGCTTCTTCTTTCACCAAATATACAAACTTTGATCTGATTTAGCATCTGGGTATTTGTGTTGACTGAATGCTGTGTAACAAAGCAGCAGCTGATCTGATCTTGTTCAGATCATGACCTCACACCGGCCTCTTTTGATCCCGTCTCCAAGAACACCCAACACCCACGATCTCCCGACTCTACCTGTGTTTCCCGATTCAGCAAAACCCAGTTCCGCCATGGATTCTGAAAACCCACAACCCACTCTGAATTCTTCGTCTTCAAGACGTAGCATTTCTTCCGTTCAATCCAAGCCGTCCATGCGGTATGGTTCCAGAGGAGCTGATTCCGAAGGCGCCGCGTCGCAGAAGGAAATGAACGATGAGGATGCCAGGATCATACACATCAATGATCTTGCCCACACCAATGAGAGGTTTGAGTTTTCTGGCAATTCTATAAGGACCACCAAGTACTCGGTTATCACTTTCTTGCCTAGGAATTTGTTTGAACAGTTTCATAGAGTAGCTTATTTGTATTTTCTAGTGATTGCTGTGCTCAATCAGCTCCCCCAGCTGGCAGTTTTCGGCCGGGGAGTTTCCATTTTGCCATTAGCATTTGTGTTGTTAGTTACTGCTGTTAAGGATGCGTATGAGGACTATAGGAGGCATCGATCCGACCGGATTGAGAACAATCGCCTTGCTTCGGTTTTTGTTAACAATCAGTTTCAGTTGAAGAAATGGAAGGATGTACAAGTTGGTGAAATCATCAAAATTGAAGCAAATGAGGGTATTCCTTGTGATATGGTTCTGCTCGCCACCAGTGACCCAACTGGTGTGGCTTATGTGCAGACTATCAATTTAGATGGGGAGTCAAATTTGAAGACCCGGTATGCGAAGCAAGAAACACTCTCCAAGTTGCCTGAAAAGGACAGGATTACTGGGATGATCAAGTGTGAGAAACCCAACAGGAATATTTATGGATTTCAGGCATTCATGGAGATTGATGGGAAAAGACTGTCATTAGGTCCCTCCAACATTGTGCTTCGAGGCTGTGAGCTCAAGAATACTCATTGGGCCCTTGGGGTGGCTGTATATGCTGGTCGTGAGACCAAAGTTATGCTCAATAGCTCTGGAGCCCCATCCAAGAGGAGTCGTCTCGAGACACGTATGAACCACGAGATCATTATGCTCTCACTGTTTCTTGTCGTCTTGTGTTCAGTTGTCTCTGTGTGTGCTGCTGTTTGGTTGAGGCGCGAAAGTGATAATTTGGACGACATACTTTTCTACAGGAAGAAGGACTACTCTGAAGATGAAGTGAAGGATTATAAGTATTATGGATGGGCATTAGAGATTGTTTTCACGTTCCTCATGTCTATCATCGTGTTCCAGATCATGATCCCCATCTCTTTGTACATTTCTATGGAGCTCGTCCGGGTGGGTCAGGCTTACTTCATGATACGAGATAGTCAAATGTATGATGAGGCTTCTAATGCAAGATTTCAGTGCAGAGCTTTGAATATAAATGAAGATTTAGGACAAATTAAGTATGTATTCTCCGACAAAACTGGTACACTTACCGAGAACAAAATGGAATTTCAATGTGCAAGCATTTGGGGAGTTGATTATAATGGTGGGAGAGGCAGTTTGGAAAAGGACCAATTGGTGCACAATGTTCAAAGTAAGAAATCTTTTCTTTTGATGGTTATGCTCTCTTGTGATTAATATGGTTTATTGTATCTTTTACTGTATTCCAATTTCTTGTTTGCTTTACTTGGTATCAGTTGATGGAATTGTTTTGAGGCCAAAGATGAATGTAAAGGCTGACCCAGATCTTCTACGACTACTAAGAAGTGAAAAGGACACAAATGAAGGCAAACATGTTCACGAGTTCTTCCTCGCGTTGGCAGCTTGTAATACTATTGTGCCTCTTGTTACAGACTCGTCTGATCCAAATGTGAGATTGATTGATTACCAAGGGGAGTCTCCAGATGAACAGGCATTAGTTTATGCTGCTGCCGCCTATGGTTTTATGCTTATTGAAAGAACGTCTGGTCATATAACTATTGATATCCAAGGAGAAAGGCAAAGGTAATGTCTCAACTGTATAATTCTTCAAGACATCAATTTATAGCAGATATCTGTGACTTTGGATGAACATGCTTGTATAATGCTTCTATAGCAAAATAGTTGACACTTAAACTTCCTTTTGGGAATAAAGACCTTTAATTTCTCAATCATAATTACCGACTCATGGCAGTGCAGGTTCAGTGTTCTGGGTTTGCATGAATTTGATAGTGACCGGAAGAGAATGTCGGTGATATTGGGGTGCCCTGATAATACCGTGAAAGTGTTTGTAAAAGGTGCTGACACTACCATGTTCAGTGTAACAGACAGAAGATTGAACTTGAACATAATACGTGCAACAGAAGCCCATATTCATGCTTACTCCTCTCTGGGTTTGAGAACACTTGTTGTGGGGATGAGAGAACTCACTGCTTCAGAATTTGAGCAGTGGCACTCTTCTTTTGAGGCAGCAAGCACTGCTTTAATAGGCAGGGCTGCTCTGCTTCGCAAGGTTGCTGCCAACATAGAGAACAATCTCATAATTTTAGGTGCCTCTGGTATTGAAGACAAACTGCAACTGGGGGTGCCTGAGGCCATAGACTCTCTAAGAACTGCAGGGGTTCAGGTGTGGGTTTTGACGGGGGACAAGCAAGAAACTGCCATATCAATTGGCTACTCATCAAAGCTTCTTACAAGGAGGATGACCCAGATTTTAATTAACAGCAGCTCTAAGGAGTCATGTAGACGGAATTTAGAAGATGCTGTACTCATGTCTAAGAAGCTCACGACCGTGTCTGGCAATGAACACAGTACCCGAGGAAGTTCTGGAGATGGTATAACTTCATTAGCTTTAATTATCGATGGTACCAGCCTTGTTTATATTCTTGACAGTGAACTTGAGGAAAAGGTAGATGCGTCCCGACCTACGGGTTTAGTTTTCTAAATGTCTCTGTGATGTCTATATATTGAATTATTTTGTTTTGTATTGCAGCTATTTGAATTAGCAAATAGATGTTCTGTGGTGCTCTGTTGCCGAGTGGCTCCTCTGCAAAAAGCTGGAATTGTTGCCCTTGTAAAAAAAAGAACTGCTGATATGACACTTGCCATTGGGGATGGTAATTATTATTCTGTTGATCAAATACCAAAATCATTATCTTATGCTTCCAAATTCCTATATCAATATCCTCTGCATTTCGTGTTGACTTTGGAAACTCTTTTTGGTAATATTATTAGGTGCTAATGATGTTTCGATGATCCAAATGGCTGATGTTGGAGTTGGAATCAGTGGCCAAGAGGGTCGACAAGCTGTCATGGCTTCAGATTTTGCAATGGGGCAGTTCAGATTCTTAGTTCCCCTCTTATTGGTACATGGGCATTGGAATTACCAGCGAATGGGCTACATGATACTATACAACTTTTATAGGAATGCTGTGTTTGTTCTTATTTTGTTTTGGTGAGTAAATCTTTCTTGGATACAACTTTTCAGTTCATGCATGCAATTAATCCACATGAACCTTCCACCTAGCGTGGTTGGTTGAGATTAAAGACGGTAATTTTGCAGATTTCAATTCATTCCTTGAGCCTGAACTTTGTCTTTAGCTATATCTTCTTTTTTAAAATAAGGATAAAATATTGAGTGAAGATTACTGAGTTGGCTTTAGGGAGCTCATTATCTGATGTGAGGATACAAACGTAATTGATGTGACACATTTGAATAGAAGCTAGTAGGTTGGAGATGGCCAGATTTTTAGGTCAAACCTATTGCGTGTGGTATTGTTGATGTTTGACTTGCACCTGCCACTTATAATAGGAAGAGTGCAAAAAAAAATAAAAAATAAAAAAATTCAGTATGATACCTCCTTTATTACTATTATTATTGATAGTATTACCATGTTTGACTTATATTTTCGTGCGGGTGTGTGCAGGTATGTGCTCTTTACTTGTTTTACTCTGACAACTGCAATCACGGAATGGAGCAGCATGTTGTATTCTATAATCTACACTGCATTACCTACAATAGTTGTTGGGGTTCTTGACAAGGACCTAAGTAGAATGACCCTTCTATCATATCCTCAGCTATATGGAGCTGGTCACAGACAAGAGTGCTATAACACGAAATTATTTTGGGTAACAATGGTTGACACATTGTGGCAAAGTGTGGCTGTCTTCTTTATCCCCCTCTTTGCATATTGGGGTAGCACCATCGATACCTCAAGTATAGGAGATCTTTGGACTCTTTCGGTGGTTATATTGGTTAATATACACTTGGCTATGGATATTATTCGGTGGAGTTGGATTACACATGCAGCTATTTGGGGATCTATCATTGCAACTTGGATTTGTGTCATTGTAATTGATGCTATACCTTCACTGGTTGGCTACTGGTATGTCCCCTAATTTAGTAATATTATATATTTAGTATTTTACTTTTGCTCAGACAGACATGCATTTGCACTACTGCCATACCCTATATAAGTTGCAGTGGCAAACATTCATAATGTATTTCAGTCAAAGGATGCATATGGCTAATACTAATATGCCCCTTCCCAACTCCTTAAGTTGTTCAAAGTACAAATAGCTCACAATAATAGTCCAGTAAAGAACATACCATTAAACTGGATATTACATTATATTTAATTTGTTTCATGACGTCTAACTATTTTTAGCAAAGAAAATATATATAGAAGGTTAATAATCTCGCTAAGTCCATATTTAAAATTTTGCTAGTGAGGTAACTCTATCAAGTATCAAGTCACTGCCATTCATTATCTAGGCAGTCAGGAAGAAGAAAAGTCCATTCCTTGAAGAACTGCAGAATTGCTAGTAGTAATTCATCAGTACATTGTGATACACATAGGGCAAAATTACTGGGGGTTGGTAAAAGTAGCACTTTTTGATTGAGAGTCATGTTTAAACAGAATTTCTGCATCGTACTAGGTTATTTCTGCAGGGTAGATAAAATCTTGAGATTTCTATTATCTATTCATGCATGTGTTTGCGCTACTTACTTGTATTTTACTAGGTTATTTATCTTATCTTTTCGTGCATGTATTTTTAGCACTTGATCATCTTGTAGCATACTAGGTTTCTGCATCGTACTAAATTATTTCTGCAGCCTCGATAAAATCTTCAAATTTCTATCATCTTTTGCATGTATTTGTACCACTAGAACATCTTGTATCGGACAAAACTGGAGCATTTTGCAAGTCTCTCCCACCGACGACTAGAGTGTCTCCCATAGAACATCCACTTACAGAAATGTAGTCGAAAATAAAATGAAGATAGTATCAATTCAGTTACAGTCTTGCAACTGAGTTCGGAAACGCTCCGCATTTTACTGGGAAGGATCGAACCATGGGAACGAATCTACAGGGCTATCACCGTATTAGAACTATTGGATGGTGGATTCAAATTTTAATTACCTGCACTTTCATTACGGTTTTGAACGCGTTGGAATTTCGATCAGTTTCTTTCCTTTCTCCCAGAAATAGTAAACGAATCATGTGTAGCAAAAGTTTCAATTATCTACAACTTTCATATCATGCATGTAATATATGCATCATATTGAACTGTTTCATCTAATATAATGTGCAGTACTTGACAACTTGGCATATGTATATACTAACCTCCGCAATTCCTGTGTTTTGGCAGGGCCATTTTTGAAGTCATGAAGACAGGACCATTTTGGTTATGTTTGCTCGCGATCATCATAGCAGCACTCACTCCCCGTTTTTGCGTAAAGTTTCTGTGTCAGTACTATAGTCCTTCTGATGTTCAAATTGCAAGAGAGGCTGAGAAGTTTGGCAATTTAAGGGTGTCAAGTCCTGTACAAATAGAAATGAATCCGATCATGGAACTCCCAAGGAGATGACAATTAAGGTGACGTTATTCCTTTTTGCACCTCCTCTTTTCTTTTGTAATATATGTTATTCTTTAGGCTGCTTCAGAGTATGTCTCTTGGTTGCCTCATTTTCATTGGTTGCTATCCGAAGGATAGAGGTAGAGTAGTGAGTTTATGTTCTCTGCCCCTCTGTTGTAATTTTTGTATCTCACAAGATTCATCGAGTGTAAATAGCTGGAAAATGATTAGACATACGTTACATGAAATTACGAAAAGAGTAACTTCTAACAAGAGTTTCTTCTGGCTGTCTTCCGTTGATGAGTTTATCTGATTCTGGTTTGGTGCGCGTCATTGTATGCGATGATTGCATGAATCTGGATATCCTTTTCTTTGTTTCCAGAATATTTAGTAATTAAATGGAAGTTGCTATCGCTGGAATCTCATATCATTTGAGAGCTAAAAGTGGTTCTCCTGTCGGTAAAGTACACCGGTGGTTCCGGACCGCATCACTTGAAGCACGACATTCACGACATGACATGATTGATAATTCCACGATAGCTAAACAATGATAGATCAATGAATTTATCACGTGGTGGTCCACGAAAATTAGCTCTCCCTAAACAATATTACACTTATCAACGAGTGTCTTTGCAGGAGGATAAAACAAATAAGAAATGTATGCAGTAGTATTTTTTTTTTTTTTGAGGAGCAAAACAAAAATTACAACCGGAAGCCCCTAGGGCAACCGAAACTAAAAGAATCAAAGTTGAAAGCAGAAAGGGCTGAAAGGGGGAGTCTTCCCTTCCAAGTAGTTGGAGTCTTCAAAAGGTGACCTTGATTCGCCATCGCATCAGCCAAAAAATTTGCCTCCCGAGGGATGAAAGTAAAGAAAATGTGCTCAAAATTGGTAGAAAGGTTAGCGATATCTCTGGCAAGAGTACGAAGCCTCCACGGAGTGGCACACTTGTTATTGACAACGTCAATCAGAAGCTTGGAATCACCTTCAGCAAAAATCTTCCTACATCCGAGGAGAAGGGCATGATAGAGTCCATCACGAAGAGCATTTCCTTCCGCAACAGGAACTGAGGAGATCCCAATATTTCTGGACCCGGCAAAAATAGGGTTACCATGCTCATCTCGAAGGACAAAACCCGCAGTAGCACTTTTGTTTCCAACGACGGAACCATCAAAGTTTAGCTTCCAGAAACTAGGAGAAGGAGGTTTCCATTTAATGTCTGAACGTCGAGGCCAAAGAACAGGAGGGGAGGCCCAATCTGAAGAAGCAGTTGAAATGGACACCGAGTTGGCGCATCTGAAATCTTTAGCAATTGCCGCAGAGGAGAAGACAACTGAGGCAGGGGAGGAGACTGTCTGCCGAAAGACGAGGTTGTTTCTTGCCTCCCAAATTTTCCAGCAAATCAGAACAAAATTTTCAGTAGAAATCTTATCGTATCCAATGTCAAACCAAGAAGAAAACCAATCATCAAATGTATTAAAACCAAGAGAAGAGATCCCAGCTGTCGTCCAAACATCTGAAGCATAGGGGCAAGAGAAAAAAAGGTGGTTTAGATCCTCAACCCCTACACTGCAGAACGGACAAGCGGTATCAAAATTAGCATTAAATCTAGCTATTCGTTCTCTAGTTCGTAATCTTTTCCTTGTCAAGAGCCAAGCAAAGAGTTTTGCTTTTGGCGGGATGTTCAATTTCCAGATTTCATTCAAAATTCTAGTTCTGACCTGGGGGGGGCTCATGATCACATTGCAACCAGGTTGCTGATTTAATAGTAAAATCTCCAGCGGGGGACGGACCCCAAATAAACTCATCATTCATATTAATTGTAGGAAGGGGAATACCAATAATAAACTTCACAATATCAGAATGCAGAATCAAAGATAACTTAGCCACATTCCAACATCCGTTGATAATATAATCACACACATTCTCATCCAGATTTAAAGTACTTCTAGCATTTAGTGGAATGAGATTAAGAAGAGGAAATTGATAAGCCCAATTAAACGTCCAAAATTTAACTTGGTGACCATTACCAATAATCCAACACATACCTTGAGTGATGATGTCTCTATGTTCCAGAATCCCACGCCAAGCCATGGAGTGAAAAGATCTAGGCTTAGCCTCAAAGAAAGAATGCTTCCTGAGATATTTCCTGCGAATAATATCAACCCACCAGATATTTCTTTCTGATATGATTTTCCATCCCAACTTGGCCAGGGAAGCCTTGTTGAAGAAAGAGGCAGGCCTAACACCCAAGCCCCCAAGGGTTTTTGGTTGGCAGATATCTTTCCAAGCAACTGGAGGGGAACAGGAATCCCTCCCCCAGAAGAAATTTCTAGATTCCTTGTCAATAGCTTTTGATAACTTAGGAGGACACTTGAAACATGAGAATACATGGTTAGGCATACCAGAAATAGTGGACTTGATTAGAGTCAATTTTCCAGCCCTAGAAAGCGTGGCCTTCTTCCAGCCATTTAACCTGTTTGAGATCTTTTGCAGTAGTTCTTTGGCATTCAAAGGGTCCTTCCAAAACACTATATTATGAATTCCTAAATACTTACCCACCGTGTTCCTCTGTTGAATGTTCAGTCTGCTTGTAATGTCAGATTTAGCTCTATTGGAAATACCGTTAGAGAAGAAGATGGAAGACTTATCATAATTAATCTTTTGGCCTGAACCAGAAGCAAAAGACCGTAGAAAATTAGCCATAAAAGACGCCGCTTTGTTGGTGGCCCTTGCAAAAATAAGACAATCATCAGCAAAAACCAAATTCGAAATTCTGTAACCATTTGGAGATGAAAGTAAACCCACATGATTCTTTGAGCTAAGAGTAGCCGCATTAAGCTTTCTAATGAAAGGTTCCATACAAAGAATAAAACTATAGGGAGAAAGGGGGTCTCCCTGTCTGATACCTCTAGTGGGAGCAAAGTGGCCCTCCTGCCTACCATTAACAAGTACTGAAAAAGTAGTGGAGGTGATACAATTCAAAATTAAATCAATCCAATTTGTGCAGAAACCAAAACGCTGCAGACAAATTCTAACATAATTCCAATCTAAGAGGTCATAAGCTTTTTCTAAATCAATCTTGATAGCCATAGAGGCAGAGGAGGCTTTTTTCCGGTTAAACGTAGTAAAAACCTCATGAGCAATCAAAATATTGTCTGTAATAGACTTCCCCGGAGCAAAAGCCCCCTGGTTCCTAGAGATGCACTTAATAAGCAAAGGTTTCAAACGAGCAGTTATGATTTTGGCAATAATCTTATAAGTAACATTACAAAGGCTAATCGGCCTAAAATGTCCGACAGCTTCAGGAGAGTCAACTTTAGGAATTAACGCAATGTTTGTATGATTGATTAAGTGGAGAGGGGTATTATTCTGAAAAACATCCGTAACCATCTTACAGATTTTGTCTTTGACCAGGTTCCAATGTTTTTGGTAGAAAACTGCATGAATTCCATCCGGCCCTGGAGCCTTAAGACCACCAATGGCCTTGACAGCAGCCCAAATTTCCTCCTGAGTAACAACCTGCATAAGAGACTTGTTATCAACATCGTCCACAACAGAATCAATAATTTCTGTAAAATCATAAGCATCTTGTAAGTTAAGGTTATCAGAAGCTTTAAATCTATTTTGGAAATCTTGGATAAAAAGTTTACTAATGTCCTCCTGATTGTCCAGCCACAAACCCAAGTTATTCTTAATATGAGTAATCCTGTTTTTTCTCTTTCTGAGGTTTGCTTGGGTCTGAAACAACCTGGTATTTCTATCTCCTAAAGAGAGCCAACAGGCCTTTGCCCGCTGGGCCCAATACAGCTCTTCCGCCTTTTCCAAATGCAGAAAATCATTATTAAGGGAAAAAACTTTATCACGAAGAAAAGTAGAAGTAGGAAATAACATCAGTTGATTTTGGTAAAACTCCAGCTCCCTCTGAAGATTGTTGAGATTTCTAAATAAATTACCATACTGCTCTTTGCTCCAAACAGAAAGTTTATGCGCAAAGGCACCTGAAATTGTGGAAATATTCTTAATAGGGTCAGACTCATAATCCTTTAACCAACAATAATTAACAATATCAATGAAATGGGGATGATCAAACCAAATGGCCTCCAACTTAAACGATCTTGTCTTGGCGGGATTCTTTCCACTAGTAGTCAAAAGGATTGGACCATGATCCGAACTCTGGTAACTCTAGAGAAAAAATAAATAAATAAATAAATTTGTCAACAAGTTGTCACGCCCTGATTTTCAAGCATAATTAATAAATAATTAAACAAACATAAATACTCTGAGCATGATGGTTCTGAACCCAATGTCAATACAGACTCAGGTTTGAAAACAGACATCAATACAATTTGAATTTTTTTTCTTTAAAGAACAAGTAAACAAAGATGTCCTGAACCCAATGTCAATACAAACTCATTCTTTGGAGTCATATATTACATTACTCTAAGTTTACAAATAAACTGAATCTACAACTCAATAAGTAGACAACTCAGCACACTCACTACACAGCGGAAAACTAATAAGTGTCTATAACTGCAACAACAAGATACCTCTTAGCTCTCATCACGTTCACTCTAACCTGCAGGATAAACCCCTACATAGAATAGTGCACTGGGTTGAAACAACAAATCCGGTAAACTTTTGCAAGCTCGTGTGAGTAAACTCAAAACAAAAAAACAGAAACACATGCCTAAACCATCTCATCCTAACACAATTGATATGCAATTGTCATGACAAAGAAAGAAAATCAAGTTCTCATCTTACAATATCATGCTCACGTACATTAACTCATATCTAAAATCCACATGCTCTGACTCTCGACTCATGCATCCAACTTCACAAAACTTCAACTAAACAATCAAACTCAAATGACGTTTTAAACATTTTAAAACACTACAATCTACAAAACCAACCTTCATTTGTCTTAACAAAAATAGTTGTAATCTCAATAACGTTTCAAATCATTTTCAATCTCAACGACAAAACGACGAAATCACACTCCTTTCCTTTCACAAAAAAGCATTTGTAAAAAATTATGACCTCACAACTCATTCACAACTCACTACAAATCTCAAACCACAACCGCACTCACAGTCGAATTAAGAAAAATCAGTAATCCCTGCATAAAAACTTAGTTCAGGAGATCACATTAAAAATAATCAATAGAAATCATAGTAATCCCTGCATAGAGTTTAGTTTAGGAAATTACCTTAAAACAAACAATTCAAAAAGCAATAATCCCTGCATACAATTTAGTTCAGGAGATTACATTAAAATTTACAATCAAAATTCATAGTAATCACTGCATATAATTTAGTTAAGGAGATTACATTAAAACTAGGGCTGCCACTTGGTTTGGTAATTACCAAACCGACCGAATACCAACAGATACTTTAGGTTTGGTAAACCGACTTTTTGGTAACCGAGACCGATAAAATTGAAATCGAAAATTACCGAAAAAGTTGGTTTGGTTTTGGTAAATATCTACCGGTTATCTAAATATTAGCTTTATATACTATGGTTTTCAATACACATACATGTATATTAAGAAATAAACATAAAATTTTTCGTAATAGTATGAACATTACTCAATATACTACATAATTAATAGTACATGTATTTTGAGTTACCTAGTCCAATAATAACCTAGTTTATTGAAAATGGCAAAAATTTGATGTCATATATACAAAAGAAAGCTATGATTAGTAAATGAATATGAAGTTTACGGTTATAAAATTGAAAAAACTAATTTTGTTCATTCTAATTTATATTACAAAGAATTAGTTGTTTTAAAGTTGGTAATACCGAAAACCGAAATACCGAATTTGGTAGATATGATTAAAAACTGAAATTTTTTGCTCCAACATGAATGAATGAATGAATTGCATTAAATTTACTTTTTGTTTATTAGAAAAAATGATGATTATAAATATTAAATATTGAAATTTTTCTATAAATATTTGATCACTTGCACAAACATTATGTGATCATCCAAAATCTCTAGGTCACAGATACTCATATACTGCGGTAAAATTAAAATCGAACTTTGAATGTGGTTGGTAATTGATAGCTCAATTTTGAAACCGAAAGCTTTGGTTTTGAAGTTGGTAATACCTATAACCAATTCGAACAGACCGAGTGACGGCCCTAATTAAAACCAATCAATTCAGAAAAACAGTAATCTTTGCATATAATTTAGTTCAGGAGATTATAAAGGAAAACAAGCAATTCAATAATAGAATAGAATTAAATTTTAGTTTATAATCTAGAATTGAATTAAATTTCAGTTTATATCTGTAAAAAAATGATTTTACACTTTATCTGTAAATATCTATAAAAAATGATTTTACACAGATATTTCTTCACTTTATTGGGGATATATCCTAAAATTCTTCATTTTTTACAGATATTTCTTCACTTTATTGGAGATATATCCTAAAATTCTTCACTTTATCGGAGATATATCACAAATATCGTACACCAGCGAGCGACTTTCAACCACCTAGAGTATCTTTTTGTTTTTATAAACCTATTATAACTTGTGGTGTATAGGTTGAAGACAAAAAAAAATAAAAAATGAAGAAACAGAAAAAAAAAATAGAAAAATTTTTTTATAGTTTTTTTTTTTGGTCTGAAATGACCATTTTAACCCTTAACGTGGGTTCAATCGTCAGAGTTAACGTCCAATTTGGAAGGAATAATAGAAATTGGACACGGCTGATTGAAATTGGAAAGTTTGGGACTTTGGGGGTTAAAAATTCAAAATTGAGAATAGAGGGGGTGACATGATGACACCTCCAAACCTCAGGGGGATAAACTGAAATTAATCCTAGAAATAAACTAGAAAACAATACACAATCATCTACTCATCACACCAATCATCATATCAACAATCTCAACATCAATCACTCAACAACAACCCACATCATTTACACAAAATCATTACCCAGATCATTGCACAGATCACCACACTGGTTGTCACATAATATTGTTTCCTCATCTCCAACAGCCTCAAAACAATAATGAAATCATTTTTTGTAATTATTATTATTATTTTTTTTTATCAAGAACAAACTTCATTAATAATGAATTGGATACAATGAGTTTTGACAACATCTCATACACAGAAATGACCACTGGACTTCACACTGGAACTCCAAAATGACTGAGACTTCAATCAAACTTTGGTAACTTGAGAGAAATTTCTTAAAAAAAAAAAAACACAGGGAAAAATGTCAACAAGTTGCCACGCCCTGATTTTCAAGCATGATTAATAAAAAAATTAAAGAAACATAAATACTCAGGGCGTGATGGTTCAAACATCAATATAATAAATAACAAATTATATATAAGTTATTGACAAAAGATGACTTAACAAATACAGTTTTTAAAGATTGAATTAAATATATAAGGCTCCACTTGCCATATGTCATGAGTTAATTTACTTTTTTACCCTTAACTACTTTTTTTGATTTCTAATCTCTTTACAAGGATTAAATCTTACAAATAAGGACAATCTGTTCTCCACTTGCCACATGTCATGAGTTAATTTTACTTTTTTACCCTTGACTACTTCTTTTGACTTCTAATCCCTTCATGTTATTTTTTTTACCTGAGAATAATCCGTTTATGTTACTTTTTTTTTTCTTGAGAGTAATCCCTTTTATGTTACTTCACAAAACCTCACTCTCCTACCACTCTCATCTCATCGCCTAATCTTGCTACTGCACTCGTCATCGCCTAATTCTGCTACTGCACTCGTCATCGCCTAATCCTACTACTGCACTCGTCCAATCCTGCTACTGCACTCATCATTGCCTAATCCTGCTACTACACTCGTCCAATCCTGCTACTGCACTCGCTGCACTCATACTTGTCCAGTTCTGCTACTGCACTCGTCATCGTCTAATCCTGCTACTGCACTCATACTCATCCAGTTCTGCTACTGTCCTCATACTCATGTTCTGCTATTGCACTCGTCATTGTCCAATCTTTATGAATATGAGAAATCTACCTAAAAATGACTATAAAAAAACTAGAACTAGCTATGAGAATTCAAAATTTCAATTATGATACCATCAAATCAGATTAGATCACAGAAAAATCTGCCCCCTAAAATGTCTATTTCTCTAGGGTGCAGGGGACAAGCAATTAAATTTTCCAGTTGCCGCTTGCTGCAGCTAAAGCGAAACCTGTAAGCCAAGTCCAAAATTGCTAAATTTCAAAGTTACAAGATCGAAACCTTGAAGCAGTACTATTAGACTATTATCAAGTCTATTAACTATTTACAAGTTTGAGAGTTGAGACAACTTCCTCTTCTTCAAGCTTAAGAAAGCTGCACAATATCATCAATGGCCTGGTTCAGCAGCACATCAAGGATCAACCCCTCAACTTCCACACAGATCTCTTCAAGTTCTTCTCGAAGAGCTCCTCAGCCTTACACCCTCGTGGATCAGCAGGGTTGCGTCACCGCCGTCGTCGACGATCAGATCTGGGCCTCTGCTGAGACCCTAGTGCAGATCGCTCATTCGATCTCCAGATCCTGGTGTACGGAGTCACAGCGATTCTGAACCTCTCGCTCTGCGACGAGAACAAGGTGCTCATAGCTTCGTCGGGAGCAATCAAGCCTTTGGTACAAGCGCTCGAGACCAGAAATCCAACCACGAAAGAGAACGCTGCGTGCGCTTTACTCTGTCTGTCTCAAATAGAAGTCGGAGGAGGAGAGGGACCAGGATCGGCGAGAGAGAGAGGCAGAGAGGTCGTCATTGGTGGAGGAGGTAAGACTGTGAGAGAGGTGTCAAGCTTGAGCAAGGCAGAGATACCTGCCGGAGTGAATATACTATATTGAGTTGTTTACTTATTGAGTTGTAGATTCAGTTTAATTTGTAAACTTAGAGTAATATACTAAATGACACCAAAGAATGAGTCTATATTGACATTGGGTTCATGACATCTTTATTTAGTTGTTCTTTAAAGAAAAAAAATTTCAAATTTATTTATTAGAAAATCACATAGTAGCACATGACCAAATATATAAACACAAAAAACCCACCTTCAAAAAGATTTATACAAATAAGGACATGAGCTCAGACCCAAAAATCAAATAATGCAAGTCTAAACCATCTCATCCTAACACAATCGATATTCAATTGTCACGCCAAAGAAAATCAAGTTCACATCCTACAATATCATGCTCATGTAAGTTAATTCATATCTAAAATCCACATGTTCTAACTCTCGACTCATGCATCCAACTTCACAAAACTTTGACTAAACAATCAAACTCAAATGATGTTTTAAACATTTTAAAACACAACAATCTACAAAACCAACCTTCATTTGTCTGAACAAAACAAAAGTAGTTGCCACCTTAATGATATTTCAAATCATTTTCAGTCTCAACGACAAAACCATGAAATCACACTTTCCTCTCAACATAAAGCATTTTTTAAAAAATTATGACCTCACAACTCACTACAAATCTCAGACCACAATCGCACTCTCAATCGAACTAAGAAAAATCAGTAATTCCTGCATAGAAACTTAGTTCAGGAGATCACATTAAAAACAATCAATAGAAATCATAGTAATCCCTGTATAGAGTTTAGTTCCGGAAATTACATTAAAACAAACAATTCAAAAAACAGTAATCCCAGCGTATAATTTAGTTCAAGAGATTACATTAAAATCAACAATCAAAATTCATAGTAATCCATGCATATAAATTAGTTCAGGAGATTACGAAGGAAAATAAGCAATTCAATAATAGAAATAAACTAAAAAATAATACACAATCATCTTCTTATCATACCAATCACCACATCAACAATCTTAACATCAATCACTCAACAACAACCCACATCATTTACACAAAATCATCACACATATCATCACACAGATCACCACACTAGTTGTCACATAATATTGTTTCCTCATCTCTAACAGCCTCAAAACAATAATGAAATCATTTTTCAAATATTGTTTCCTCATCTCCAACAACCTCAAAACAATAACAAAATCATTTTCCAAATATTGTTTTCATACCTACTTCTTTCAAAACTCAAAGCCAACAAAGCCGTCATTTCTTTCCAAAATCATTTATTTTCCTCAAAATCACATTCCACAACAATATTAAACTACACACACAATTCCACCCATATATATATATATATATATACATAGACACACACACACACACACACGCGTAGTCATCCGCTCAGGGATGCCACTAATACTAACTATAGTTAACAAATACAAAACCCGGGAAAAATGATTTTTATAATAAAACTTCTTTTTACTTGCCTATAAACCATAGACGATCAAGTTCATATAATTTAAAAAAAAAAATTTATTTCTGAAAATGATTTAACAATTAAACAATTAATTTGAATAATAAAGTAATTCTGTTCATAAATGAACCTTGTGAGATTTACTCACCTCTAAATTCAGCTGCGCCTTCACACATCTCACAAGATAAAGCTCAAACCATCAAACTCCTCTCAACAACCTTGTCACACCTAGTCACAATAAGTCACACTCAATACGACACAATGTACACAAGTATTTAAAGTTTGACACACGCGAACTAAAAACCAAAGACAACGTCCAACATGACGAAGCTTCATACGAGACCTCCTAAGGTCTCCGAACACTCCTAGGGTCAATTTGTCAAAACGACACGTCGATCCAACTGTAGGATCCTCATAGATCAAAAACCGAGATAATTGAAATTACGGGAAAAAACCTAAATTGCTCAAACGATCTCCAAAAATTACTTATCATATATCAAAATGGTCGTATCAACGAGTAGATGATAACTGAAACCTGAAATTGCCCATGACCTAGCCGAACAAGCCACTAAGCGCCGCTACAGGCAGTGACATATGCACTACCTGCACCGCCGACCAAACTCAAAACCACAATAATCCAACAGTCCAAAATGGAGTTTATATTACAAGGATAAACTTTAATACTTGGGACTTGAGCCAACCCGATCTAGATCGCCGCCGCAAGCTAGAAATTACTGTTCACCTTGAGTTGACTCTTCTTCAGTGCAAATTGATCAAAACCACCACCATGGATCGAACGAGGATGCTCCTACGTGAAAAACAAGACTGGTTTGAAGTCTTAACGTCGCCGAAAGTCGGATAACCAATCTGGTCTGACAGGACCCGCCCCGAATTTCACCCTGAAATAGGAGGTGGCCCTGTGGGGCCCACCTTCGGGATAGCTCTACCAAAAATTCGGTAGTCACCCCTAAAATGGACTACCCAAAAACCTGTAAAACACACAAAAACACTTCAAGCAAACCAACCTTATACTCCTGGAGTCACCCTGCTCCCAATTACCAACAACTCCACTTTCACAAAACACAAAACTCAACAATACTAATCCCAAAGGTTATCAGAGCAATACTACTATAAACAGGGATATAAAAAGAAGAGTAAAGGATCAAGGGATCCTGCACTGTGGAAGTAGTGACAACTATGCCTCAAATTCCATGTACGCCCGACCTCCACTAATTTGCCTGCAAACTAGGCATTAGAAACCGAAAGACCAAGGGGAAAGTAGACGAAAAACGTTAGCGTGAGTGGACAAAAATAAACAATTTAAAAGAAAAATGATTTCATATTTTCCCACATTTATTTCATTAAAAATTGATGCATGCAACAATTAGAAAACACATTTAGCTTTAAATCCAAGAATTTCAAAACGGTAAACCGACTAGCCTCACAAGTCAGGCAATGATAAGATATGGGGAAGAAGTATCACCATATGAAAGAAGGGAGCCTCCCAGGCTCGGGTCGGAGTGTCCCACACTCTGGAGCATCTCATGCTCTGCTCTACTCACCCACGAACACATAGTAAGTAGGGAGGAGTAATAATAGGCTAGCTGGCTAGCTAGCAATAAAATATGGCTACCCAGGTATGGCGGGTAAAAACCATTCAAATCCAGTAAATCTATAAGGCTTCCCCATAAGTCCCGCGAATAAAGAAAAAACGGGTACGATTCCCAACCGTACCCGGAAATTCTCGTAAAAAGTTACATAAATTAACAGCGTGTCCCACACGGTAAAAGAATAGTTAGATTATCATCAAGGCATTCTCAATGCCAAAACCGAAAGTCGATAGATAAATAAGAAATAACTTCATCGAAATCCCATTTCGAAAATCTTTCCAAAAAATCTCAAAACAACGAATAGAAATATAATTAATTCCGGAAATCACCTCGGAAAATTACTTCAACGAAATTTCGCATAAATCACAAATTCAAAATCGAGCATAACAACTTCAATTCGAAAATCCAATTGACATAGTAATAAAAATATTTAAATCCGTTTAATATGCTCGATAAATTAAAACAATAATTTAAGTCACTAATTCATTTCCCAAAACAAATCAAGACAAATCAACAATAATTTCCCAAAAGCAAAATATAATAACATAGATTAAATAATTAAATAATTAATTCGGGAAAAACATTTGCATGCATCCATATTTAAAAGCAAAGGTCCACTCATAGTACTATTGGGCGACCACGCAAACGAGTTCCTTCATTTAATCCTAGCTCGCGACATCGTCCTGTACACAATTATATTTCCGTAAACGGCAATCTGAAAAAATAAATACAAACCTAAACGAAACCCGAAAATCCCTATCTCCATTACTTCTCAAATTCCACCCAAATCTCTCCCACAACACCAATTCCTCAATTAAAATATTCCACAACGAAAACGAGGGAAATCCGACGGTCAGATTTCCCACAATTCAATCTCAAAACTCCGAACTTCGGAAAATCACAAACAATTCCAAACTCCTAAAAAATTCACCAAACTTCACATACAAGCTCTACAACATTTCTACAATTTAATGGGCTAAAAATTGAAATTAAAACACTGCCCTACATGCCTCCACGCGCTACGAACAATGGCAGCGCGTGGGCCCCACGCGCCGGCGGCCACCACCTCCGATAGCCACCAAATTTTGGAAGCACCACCTACTCAACAAACCCAACATTTTTCACAACTACAACAAGTTCCAATTTTACCTTGAAGGGCTCCAATTTAGCCGGTGAAATTTTTCCAGAAAAACCCAAGAACCCTAGAATTTGAAATCGTCGATTCGACCTCCACACTGCAAATCGTGGCTCAAGGATAGGGGCGAAATGATCGTTGACAAAAACCAAACCTTCGACGCCGGTTTGGTGGCCGGAGACGGCCTGAAGCGTGTGAAATCGATGGAAATCCAGATCTGCAACAGTGACCGTCCTCTTCTTCTCGTTGCTTCACCCTCTAGAGTCCAGAATCAATCACCAAACCTCCATAGAAATGAAGAGAGGGAAGAGAGCTTTCCAACAACATCTTATAAGTCAAAATCCGTCGCCGGATGAAGAAGTTATGGCTGGAAGAAGGTGAAGAGGTCGGAGAGGATGACAGAATCGGGGAGAGAGAAGAGAGCGAGCTCGGTAAGTTTCCAAACCACAGTAACTCGGCTATTTATAGAAACTTACCATGAACAGTACATTAGTATTTTGGTCATAACTTTCGCATATGAACTCCGATTTTTACGTACCACATATGCACGCACTCGGTTTAATGTCCTCTACAACTTTCATGAAGAACATTTTCTCAAGTTTTGACCCGAATAAAAAGTCAACTTTTAGGGCCACTAAAAGTGTCGAAACAGAGTAAAAAGTGAAAGTAATTGTCGTTTACCGTATAAATGACTAGAAAACTGATAAATTTAGGTTCGGGATGTAACAATCTCCCCTCCTTATAAAATTTCGTCCCCGAAATTTACATACTGTAGAAGTAGAAGTGGGCGCACACACTGATCATTCAACACTGGTAAAGCTAAGATACATAAAAGATGTGCACATCCGATCAAGACGTGTAGAAATTAGCTTCAAAACTGATCCAAGAGCTAACTAAGTAAAACTGAGAAGTCTACACTTCTTTAATAATCATAAGTCAGAAATCTGGTTAAATCCATGTCGTTCTCGCTGTCCTCTATGCCACAATTGATAATTCTACTTCATATGCGAATGCAATTCTCACAACCGAAAACACCACTATCCGTATTATTAAATACTTGATTGGAATTCTGATCAAACTCAAATAAAATAGTTCCTTAGATAATTTGAAAAACTCTCTCATAACTGCTCCACCAGTCCCAAGTAGAACATTTCCAACCATCTGTCCGACAGGTATGACATTATAGAAAAGTTCTAAATTCTGTATGTGTCAAATCCTCTAATGGACACATACCTCTAATGGACTATGATGCATCCAACAACACTAGAAATTGCACCAAATCTGATCCAAAATCTGACCAACAGGAAAATAAATTCAACATTTGAAATGAAAAAAAATCCTCAAGCTGGAATCTGGTCAGAGACCACAATCCCAATAAAATTCACAGCATCCCTTGTTGACTCAACAGTTCTAAAGTATAGATATGCCCTCAAGCATTACCAAAAAGTCGTATCCACTGCTAAGTAAAAATTTGCAAAAACTCTTTTGCTCAAAACAACCAGGAGAGAAAGTCGAATAAGAGCCCAAATGAAAAAGCTCAAAGTCAATTAATTAAACAAATAACACTTTGCGTACCACATAAACACAGTCTACTTCCCAAGACAAGAAAATAAGATATCGAAGAAGTTCATTAACTGATGTTACAAGAATCACTAGAAATTAATCATGTCAAACAACGTTGAACATGCAAGTACTATAATATAGTCAACTCTTCTTATTTAACTTAAGGCCAATGCTGATAGAGGAAGACGGTCCTTACCGAAAAGAGGATAAGATAGCCACAAATCCACTCCTCGATCGACGCTTAACTTAAAATTTTTTTAGCTACAACAAGAATCCCTATGACTTTCCTGTGCTAACCAAAATTATACCAAAAACTTTCCAAACCTTCTCACCAAGAATTAATCCAATAACATAACTCAATCATAGTAGCTCAACAATTAGTACTTAAATATTTGTTGAAACCTTGATAGAACATAAGCCCAATCAATTTATTCCAACTCAACTCCTACTTCCTGTTCAAGTCATCTTACCTTTAGATAAGTAGTGACCTGATTTCACTCATACCAACAACTTCCTATACATTTCCAATTAAGGGTCACCAGGGTGGCAAAGTTCGCTCAATTCCTCCAAAGAAATCCATTACATATATTTGAATCAAGCAATAATCAATTCCTCAAGGTAGCTAACACAATTCACAAGATCTTTCCTAAACAATCCTTAATATAAATCAAAGGACACCCGTCCAACATCTTGTAGCACACCAAGCGATATCCAGATCCGAATGTGGTCCCACAACAATAATGATCCAATATCCTCAAGGTAATCATCACTGAAGTACATCACTTAAAAACATGCTACAATACATTCCACCCAAAATAACAAGAGTCCTGGTCAAACCTTGACTTGAAATATTTCCGGAGCTAACTGAAAACTTATTTCCTTAAAGTTATTCCAGTAATATTCCTCATGCCGCTTACAGGGCCGATCGTATCAAGTAACACATTCTCCAAAACTCAATTCAAGGTCAGAACCATCATTATTACTAATTTCAATTCTAACCATCATTATTACTAATTTCAATTCTCCAAAATTGGATTCTGAAACAGTTCTAATACTCAGAGACAGCCCAAAACAATGGTCATTCATCTATACCAATAAATTACAAATTCAAACTCCGGTCTCGCACCTTAAATCATGCCCCAATAAACTTTTCGGCATCGAGGAAGGGATAACCATAACATTTCCTCGAATCATATTTCATAGTACAACTCGAATCTGTAGAGTAGCCTTACTCTACCAATACCAGGGAAAGGTGCATATGTAAGGAAACCAATACGCAGTGGAATCCCTAAGAGGTCAGCGTACAAGAGGCATAACACCAGAAGAAAACCAACTAGCTTTGTACCTTACACACTTAACGAATACCACAGTACCGAAGAGTACATGATGGGGAACCGCTGCGGTCGGGCCATCACTCGAGAGGTACTGGGAAACACCAAGCATATAAGGTAACAGAATAGAAACGAGTCTACAGAACCTAACAACCTAATGCTTTGATACCAAAGTAGAGCAGAGCATGGGATGCTCCAGAGTGTGGGACACTCCGACCTGAGCCTGGGTGGCTCCCTTCTTTCGTATGGTGATACTTCTTCCCCATATCTTATCGTTGCCTGACTAGTGAGGCTAGTTGGTTTATCGTTTTGAAATTCTTGGATTTAAAGCTAAATGTGTTTTCTAATTGTTGCATGCATAAGTTTTTAATGAAATAAATGTGGGAAAGTATGAAATCCTTTTTCTTTTAAATTGTTTATTTTTGTCCCCTGGGCCTTTCGGTTTCTAATGCCCAGTTTGCAGGTGAATTAGTGGAGGTCGAGCGTACATGGCGTTTGAGGCATAGTTGTCACTACTTCCGCAATGCAGGATCCCTTGATCCTTTACTCTTCCTTTTATATCCCTGTGTATAGTAGTATTGCTCTGATAACCTTTGGGATTAGTATTGTTGAGTTTTGTGTTTTGTGAAAGTGGAGTTGTTGGTAATTGAGAGCAGGGTGGCTCCAGGAGTATAAGGTTGGTTTGCTTGAAGTGTTTTTGTGTGTTTTACAGGTTTTTGGGTAGTCCATTTTAGGGGTGACTCTACCGAATTTTTGGTAGAGCTATCCCGAAGGTGGGCCCCACAGGGCCACCTCGGATTTCAGGGTGAAATTCGGGGCGGGTCCTGTCTATTTGGTACCGGAGCCAGGTTGTTAGGTTCGGGATGTAACATGGTCTGACTGTTCCTAACTTCGCCGCCTTCATGTACCGCCGTGCGTGAGAATCGACGCAAGCCACCACCGTAAGGAAGATAACGAGGTTAGTCTGAGTCGATTTGGGCAAGCGCTATCGCCGGAGGATGCTAGAAAAGTCGGGTCAGGTTTTCGGGTCCGGGTTGGGTCGAGCGTTTGAAGAGAGAGAACAGAGGTTTCAAAAATTTTCTGGAAATTGACGGAAATGGAAATTTTCTGATTTTGTGAAATATTTCCGGAAATTCTTTATGTATACTAAAATTTCCGAAAATGGAAATAACTTCTGCTGACCATAACTTTCGCATACGAACTCCGATTTTCTCGTTTCACATATCCACGAACTCATATCGATGCGCTCTACGACTTTTGTGAAGAAATTTTTTGAAGAAACTCAATTAATAAAAAGTCAACCCCTTGACCCCTCGAAAATAAAACGTTTCGAGTAATTATTTGTCGGAAACACTTTCGCTCCACCCTCGAACCACGATATATATCGTACAAATGAACACTTTATTAATTCTGAGAAATTTCAAGAAATTAATAACGAATTTTCGGGGTATTACATTTTACCCTCCTTAAAGAAATTTCATCCCGAAATTTGAGCACACTAACCAAAAATCAGGTACTGCTATCTAATTCTCAAATCCCGTCCTCGCTCTCCTGCAAGTAATGCTCTCATCATGAAGCCTCCACATGATATGGAGCAGGTCAGTTTTCCTCGATCCAAGTTGTTATGTAGCAGTTTCGTCTGGAATATAAGCTGAACATGAACAAGAGTCACATCAACATCCTTTCCAACTGTAGCACGATCAAACACCCTGGATCGCTAGTAGTCTTCATCTTCATCTTCATCATAGGCACATCAATATGTTTAGCATAACAGGAACACTACGAGATAAGGCAAACCTAATTGCTGAATCTCCACCCTTCACCAATGTCACTCCCCGAATTTTAAACACACTTAAAAAATCAATATATAATCTCATAATTATACATGCGTGATGGTTCAACCATCAATACAAAATACCTGGAAAACTTTTTCCTTTTTAAACCAAGTACATACTGATGCCCTAAAACACTATGTCAATACAGACTCGCTCTGCAGAGTCAAATATTACACAAGCTTAAGAATTAAATTGTCACAACAAAATAATAAGTTAATGCTCCTCAGAGCTACTACAACGGAAGTCTTTTCAACGGTAAAGTCACAAAATTGGCTTCCTACCGTATAGCTATAAGCACACGATCTCAGTTTCAGCCATGATTATCCTGACCTGCAGGATTAAACCACTAAAGAAAAATTCTTATTGACGCCACAGGTCTGAATTTCATTATTATGCTCATCTAACATAAAAAGAAGGAGATAGTAGATGTGAAATTAGTAGTTGCCTTTAGGCATTTACTTGTGAAATCTCTATTTGGCTCTCCTTATATGGTGCCTTGACAACTTCAAGTAGAGTGGGGTAATTGTCTTTATTGGATTTCTCGAATGCACTTTCTTTCTTCACATATTTATAGAGAATGAAATCAAGTAGTTGATGCTTTAGCTAATTTTGGTGCTTCATTGTCTGATATGATTTGGTAGGATTTGATATCACATTGCGCAACTTCTTTGTATGCTAGAGACCGTTTAGGTCTTCTTAATTTTCGATTTAGCTAGTTTGTAATTTTTATTGTTCTTGAAGAGGCCTATCTCTTCAATTTTTCAAGGGGTTAGGTTGTTGTCTTCCCCCTGCCGGTTTATAATTACTTTTTCACTCGTAGCTATAGAAAAAAGAATTAGACGTAACATGATCAAAGGAGTAGAAGCCTTGATCCTATTTCTTTAAGGCTTTATTTCAAATTATAAAAATCCAACCCACATACTTAAAAAAAACTCCAACTTTAATTCGTGATTATGGGCACTATAGAAAGGTGCCTATATAATGCAACTGATGTTGTTTAATATTGTCAAAAGATTATGGTTTGTTTTATGGTGATGCATATATGCCGACACTACGACTGCTTCTTTTATATTGATCATGGAAAAGAGCCCTAGCATGGACACTAACCCTAGCTCCTTCTGTTTTAGTTTGGAATTTGTTATTAAACATTTAGTGAATCCCTAATTAAAGGGTTTAAATCTTGATTAGTTGCTACTAAAACTGAATGATTAGTTTCTGGTATCTTCACTCGCACCTATCTAATCAAATTTGCAGTCAAAATGAGCAGAGTGTGGATCAAGAGCAGTAGTATAGGTCATATTTGTGTTGAGCAAAGAAAATACTTGACAGGTTTCATATATGCGTTTTACTTAAATGTCCGGAGGTAAAACTTTGTAAAAAGCTCGAAAGACGATTAAACACGGGAGAGGGTAAACAATGTGTTCGATGAAATTGTCTACTAAGTTCTTATTCAAAAAGTTTGGTATAAACAGATAAAGAAAATAACAACTAGGTAACCATTGTAGCCTGTTTCATCTTAGCCATAGAAGAAAATAAATTTTGGATCCACAACTGTGATGATGGACACAAACCAGACCTGTGAAACTGTGACCAAGTCTTTAGATCAATCATTACCTTTGGCCGCCTAACATGGGTTTTCTGATAAGAGAACTACCATGGTCTGACGTACAGAAGAGGGAGGAACTCAAAAGAAGCCAAAGAAAGTGAAAATCACTAACAATAGCTAAAAGCAGAGTTGAGTTGCCATGGATTGGATGAACAGAAGCTGAATATTTAGGGCGAGGGAGAGAAACATGAGCTTCACCTTAATAATTATTGAGCATTTAGGATGCGATGGGGTTTGGAAAAGCAATAAAGCAAGTGACATTGATGCTCAATGTGATGATTTCTAGCTCTTATGATGCTTTTTGAGTTAGTTTTTCTTCCTTCCTTCCCCGCAATATGTGTGGTCCGACCTCTCTTAGCCTTCTCTTATCACATTCAACCCCCTTCTCCTTTTCTTCACTAAACTTTGTCGCATCAATCTTTTAGTCTCATAACCATGGGTTCAATCTGTAAAGCACAGTATTAGATTATGTTCTCTCCAAACCCTAGCCGCCCCAATATCGGGGTTATTTCATGGCGGCCGACGCTGGCCTCTTCTCTAAGGGGAGTCCTTTTTCCCACGTTTTATGGTTTTTCAGCCTTCCAACGTTGTCCTTTTACTGTAAATTCCCCACCACATCAACCTCTCTATCGAACTAAATAGCTTGACCAAGAGCTCTGGTTTTCTCAGAGAAAATTTCAAAGAAAAACTGGCATCTGGCATTGGTGCAGTATGGCTTTCCGGCGTCTAATCGCGGAGAAGGAGTTTTCGCGTCTGTTCCGACCACGACGAGGGCGGCTCAAGGATGATTGTTTGGAAGTGCAGGTGAAGAGTAGATCTGACGAGTTGCGAGGAATGATAGCGCAGGCGTTCGGATCTGTGACGAAGGTGTTGAGGAGAATGACGATGGCCTTTGTGACTACGAACATGGCGTCGATGGGTTTCAGACTTCAATTTGCAGAGACGACGGTTAGGACGGCTCTGTCCCCCATCGGCACTGATATTGCCGACTATGTGAAGTCGAGTGTTTTTGGGACTCGGTTTGCAGCCAGTCGGAGAAGGCTTTGAGGGCGAACCGGGGTCGGATTTGAAGTGGTTCGATGGCTGTTGCCATCGCAAAATGATGGTGATGGTGAGTCAGTCATGGCGGAACTCCTGTGCCCACGACGGTGTTGCGGTGATGCACGGGGAGATTGTAGAGGGGGTGCCCAGAGAAAGTTGGGTGCCCAGAAAGCTGTGGAGGCCTAACATAAATGAGTGGCCCAACTTTGGTTGCATGCTGACGGTAAGTGGACTTTGGGTGCCCAAATCAGTTTTGGGTACCTTTTGGACTTGGGCTATTTCGGGGATCCAATTGATGGATTTTAATTGTCTAGGAATTCATGTCTGGGATCCCGAAGGTTTGATTCAACAAAATACGCTACTGTTTGATATCTGTGGTACTAGCGAATCTTCTGGAGTAGTACTGAAGGAGGATTCAAGCTATGCTGTAATGGCTGAGCATGGAGTGTTCAATGAATGGACCTATTTCTATGTACCACTGTGGGTACTACCACATCTTCTTGTTCTGTCTGTATATGGCGGCGGATGGGTATGTAACGGCCATTCTGGCTTGAGGCTAGCACAAGTTTCTCTTGTTTGGATGACACTCTAGAAAGTATTCTAGATGTGTTATGATATGATGATTGTAATCAATTCTATTGAGTTCTAATCTATAAAGTTATTTCCTTGATTCAAAAAAAAAAAATTCAATCTTTTAGTCTCATTAAGTGAACAATTGGGTCGGATCGGATCCGAACCAAACACAAACACAATTAGGCTTAGGGCATTCTATATATTTCGTTTGAGTTTTCATTAGTATTTCTAAAAAATTTTGTTCGAGTTTTTATTAGTATGTTTTAGTAATTTCTCAAAAAAATGTTTATTTTTTTATGAAATTATGAATAACTTTTTTTTTTCTTCAAAAAAAAAAAACTTTTTGTTTAATAAGTAATTTTTTTTATTTAAACTTCCAACTAAAAAAAAAAAAAAAAATAGAAACTACAATTGCAGTTAACAAAATGTCTAAGATCTTTTTTTTTTTAATTTCTTCAATTCAGTTTGCTATTATATTTACTATTTTATCCTTCATGTGTTAAATTATAGATTTTTAGACTATAATCAAAGAAGGGTAAATTGTGGGTTTTTGAAAATTTAACCATAAGCCTTATTGGCTTAATCAATACTGATAATCTATCGAAACTTATGAAGAAAAACCCTAATATCCTCCATAGTCGTTGTAGCAGAAATGGTAATAGTTCTTTCTCGCGACTCATATGACGGGTCTTACGACGTGGGTTGTTTAGTGCTCATATCCACCAGCCTGATGACCACGTTTGTGCTAATTGACACAATTATGGATCAAGCGCTTAATCCAGAGGGACCCCAGTCCTGGATCGACTCAGCTGCTGTGACCGGACTAGAGCTCACTGGTTCCGGACCGAGTGCCACGTGGAACATGACTCTTGTAGCCCACAATCCCAACCGCAAGCTGGTGATCGACTACTCCAGTGTCCAAGTGTTCATATATTTCGGCACAATGTGTTAGGAGAAACCCACTGAAGCACCCTTAATCCTTTTGTATTAACCCAATAGGCCCACTAGTCTAGCATTAGCTCAGCTATCTTGGAAGGACGTTATGGTGGTCTTATACCAACGTCTCCTTCACCTTTTGTACTGCTGGCACCATCTATATCTTGTACTCGTTTAGCCTTGAGGAGGCATTCAATGAAGATGATTAAACTCTAAATATTGTTTTTCCCTTTTCTTACTAGTCTGCACCTAACATCTGGTACCAAAGCATGGTTCTGATGAGAGCCTTGCAAACTTCCGCACTTTCCTCCACCCCAACACCTCCGCTCTTGTCCCACCACCACACCTCCCCCGGCGCCATCATCCAATCTGACTTCCTCCTCCGAGCAACCAGAAGACTCCACAGCTTTCCACTGAGCTCAGTTCCACCAATCCTTAGACCTGCTCCAAGATGAACTCCACATATCCATCGACTCCATCAATCAAAGACAGTCATCCTTCTAGAACCAAATTACCGCCAAACTTGCAGCCCTCCAAAGCACGATGGTGCATGCTCTCACCCAACAAAGGCAACCCATCCACTCCACTGCCTCTACCACCTCACCGCCACATGTATCCACCCCTTCCCAACCCTCACCCATCACTTTCGGGTCCATTCCTTCTCCCATTACCAACCTGCCTAGCATTGGCCTCTCCATCCCACCCACACCAATTACAACCCATGTTACAACCCTTTCAGCCTTTTCACCACACACACCACCCTAATCCACCATTCCCCCTCACTACTCCACTCTTACTTCCATCCCACCACACCAGACATCAACCTTTACACCCACTTCTC
Source organism: Rosa lucieae (assembly GCA_024704745.1). Taxonomy (NCBI): domain Eukaryota; kingdom Viridiplantae; phylum Streptophyta; class Magnoliopsida; order Rosales; family Rosaceae; genus Rosa; species Rosa lucieae. The sequence continues at coordinate 20,742,577 of CM045492.1, forward strand.
AACTCACTTTCACCCTACCCGACTTCACCTCATCACCTACTTCAGGCCCTTCCTTCACCAGGTGCCACCATACCAAATTTCATTATCAAGATAACACCAATTTCTGGCCACCCAAAGTAGACTTAACACGATTTGAAGGGGAAGACGTTCTTGGCTTGTTCATCATGGCCGAACGCTATCTCCGGGCACAGAACATACCTCTGGCAGCACATATCGCTATAGTGGCTTTCCATTTCGGCCCCGACACGTGTATTTGGATGAACGCCTTTGAACAGAGGAATCCATCCGCCACTTGGGACCGCTTTGCGTAAGCCTTTCTTGAGTACTTCGGTGCTGGTAACGAAGACGATTTCCAAACCACCCTCTCCCACTTACAACAAACTACAACAGTGGATGATTTCATCGTTCAATTAACAAAGCTTTCCTGCCACGCTCCCAACTGGTTGGACTCCCAACTCTTGCAGGTATTCCTTGGCGGCCTTAAACCTGACATTCAGTTTGACGTCATCCCCATGGAACCTCAAACTTTGGCCTCTGCGCAACGATTAGCACGTCGCTATGAGCTGAAGCTCAATCACATCAGGTCCACCAGATCCCACCGCCCTTCTTCTTGGCAGTACTCTACTAGAGCCTCCTCGTATCCCAACACACCTTCTATCGCCACTACAAACACCACTACCGTCCAAACTAATAACCCAAAGCCTAGAGCCTAGGGCCCCTCCAGAAAGTGGAATCCCAATTATCACCGCGAACGTCGTGCCGAAGGCTTATGTTTAAGTTGTGATGAGCCTTGGTCAAAGATCCATGTGTGTAAAAAGCCCGTGATGGCTATTCTGGAAGCCTACAATTCAGCTGATGAGCATCCCACCGAGGAACCAAAGTCCAAGGATACAGAGAGTGACAGCGAGCAACCTCTCCCTCTCCACGCAATCACATCCACAGCTGTCAGCGAGATGATGCGCTTTGAAGGATCTATCAGTGGCTATCCTATCGAGGTATTTGTTGATTGCGGCTCAGCGAGAAATTTCTTAAACCCCACTGTTGCATTGAAATTAGGTCTTCAAATCGGCACCACCTCCTCACTACTGTTCACCGCTGCCACCGGCGAAGTGGTCGTCACTTCCAAGCAAGCCTTGGTTGTCTTCGTCACCATCCAAGAATACCAATTTACTTCATCCATCCTCTTATTACCCATTTCGGGTTGTGACCTCCTCTTGGGTGCAAAGTGGCATGATATCCTTGGCTTCGTGGGTTGGCATTTCCTTGACAAAGTAATGACGTTTATGCACAATGGGAAGTGCACGGTCTTGCAGGGCGTCTCCAACAAAACGGCAATTGTGGATTCCACATCCCTAATTACCATTATTGCTCTAGATCAATTGGACTTTGACACTTCCTTTGGCAACCCAAAAGTAACAACCACTTAGGTCCACCCTCCCGAAGTCCATGGCCTACTCACCACTTATGACACCTTATTTGAAGTCCCAATCGGCCTCACACCCTCACGGCCTATAGATCACAGAATCCCTCTTTTACCAACAGCAGACCCAGTGAATGTGCGCCCCTATAGATACTCGCATTCACAAAAGACTAAATTGGAGGCCCAGGTTAATGAGATGGTCACCAATGGACTTATATGTCCCAGCTGCAGCCTATTTTCATCCCCGGTACTATTGGTCTGAAAAAATGAAGGGTCTTGGTAGTTTTGCATCGATTATCGCAACCTCAATGTCGTTACCATTAAAGATCGGTTCCCTATTCCGGTGGTTGATGAGCTCTTGGGTGAACTCCATGGTGTTAAGTACTTCAAAAAGCTCGACTTGAGAGCCGGCTATCATCAAATCCGAATGTGTGATGCCGACATCCACAAAACTGCTTTTAGCACCCATGAAGGCCATTATGAGTTTGTGATAATGCCTTTCGGCCTTTCTAATGCTCCTTCTACATTTCAAGCTTTAATGAATCATGTGTTTAAGCATCTTTTATGCAAATTTGTTCTTGTTTTCTTTGATGACATTTTGATCTATAGTTCGGATTTTACTTCTCACATCAAACATATAGAAGAAGTATTGCAACTATTATCTTTACATCAATTGAAGATAAAACTTGTAAAATGTGCATTTGGCCAAAAGTTTGTCAATTACTTGGGCCATATCATTACATGTGAAGGAGTCTCTATAGACCCAGAAAAAGTTAGATGTCTCATAGATTGGCCTAAGCCTACCACAGTCAAAGGCCTCTATGGCTTCTTGGGCCTCGCCGGGTATTATAGGCGGTTCATACGGTACTTTGGCATCATCGCTCAGCCCCTCACAGCCATGCTAAAAGCCAATAACTTCATTTGGACACCGGCAGCAGAAGACACGTTCACACAGCTCAAGGTCGCCGTCACCACCGCACCCATCCTCGCCATGCCAGACTTCTCCCAACCATTTACCATTGAAACGGACACCTCCGGCCTTGGCATTGGTGCAGTCCTATCACAACAAAGACATCCAGTGGCATATTTGAGCAAAACTCTCTCACCCCAGAATCAGATCTTATTGGTATACGACAAAGAGATGTTGGAAATTCTTTATGCCATCAATAAATGGCGTCTTACCTCTTGGCGAGCCAATTCACCATCTTGACGGATCATCAAACCTTGAAACACTTATTGGACCAGCGGATCACGACACCATCACAGCTGTACATACCGCCTATATTCCATACCGCCAAGAATAAGCAACGACCTCATAGGTGGGCCCCGCGACATCGCTAGCCCCGCCTAGAGCATACATCCAGTAGACTAACACCCGAGCTACCCTGTCATGGTGGAGGTCGGCTGGTACCTCGTAGGGAGGCACCCTCCCATGCTCTCCAAGAGGCTTTAAGATAAGCAATATATGTATTATTGTCCCACATCGGAAATGTAGAATAGAATGGGACTTCCTTTAGCTATAAATGAAAGTCTTCCCCTTCTTAGAGAGGGATGGGATCCATGATCCCTATACTTGTATCACTACAAAGTCTACTTGACCTCACTACTAGTGGAATCTCTAAGTGGACGTAGCCTTGCCTCAAGGGCAAGGTGAACTACTATACATGCTTGTGTCTTTCTCTCTCTCTCTCCCCATCATGATCCATACTTAGTTTTCGTTCTGTATTCTCACACAGAAACATTGGCGCTAGAAGGAGGGTCCCTAAGATTGGGTATGAACCTCTAACCTTGAGCAAGGGTCATGTACGGGAACCACCAATCATGTACGTGCAAGACACCTCCGACCTTGAGCAAGAGTCATGGATGGGTACCATGAGTCATGTACGGGTACCACAGGTCATCAGGTACATTGCTGGATACCCCAACTTCCTCACTAAGCCTCAGAAGAGTCATCGAGTACATGAGTTTCTGGGTACACATACCACCCCCCAAGCCTCCGGGGTGTCATTGGGTACATGAGCTTCCGGGAACATGAGCTTCCAGGTACATGAGTCGGGTACCACCAATCAGCCTATCAAGGTACATGTGCACTACATCACTACCCACTTAGGAGTACGACCGTGACTTCCATAAGTCACATCCCACCCGGGTCAAACCTAAAGGCCACCCATCCATGCACTCCCTCCTCGCATGGAACTTGTTTATTATAGATTACTGGGTTCATCTCTTCACTGACATCCCCCAGCCACGTCAACCAAAGTTCAAAGGTCATCAAGGAGAGTCAAACCTTTGGGCACCGTGTCTCCCCTGAAATTATCTACACCCAGCAGCCCTGCTTCTTGGATCATGTCATGACAAAACCCGCTAGCCCGGATTGATCAACACCTCAAGTTACAGCCACATCATGGTCAAATGGGTCTCCATCTAGGAACCAGTTATGATGAATACCGGTGAACTCCCCAAAAATTTCCTCATCTCGGTGAACCTCACATCTCGCCTACACCACACCGCAGCAGACTGCTACCTGAAGAAAGCTTAAGGGTACCATTTCACAACCCCGCCCGGCAATTCGAAAATTGATCTAGGATCAGGCCTCACCGACAGCATCCTCACCTCCCGGTGATCACCACCGCCCACTATCACTTACTCACAACTTAGCATCCCGGTGATCTTTCCTCAATCTAGAACCTCACTAGCAAACCCCGGTAGTCTCTCCGGCACCGAGCAGCTACTACATCTAGCATCCCGGTCCAATTCATGATCGACATCCTGGGAGCACTGAGTTCACCTACGCAAATTCTTGATGGCTTCCCCGGATGACTCCCTGGAGTCATCGAATCCTCACGGTGCCTCATCACAAACTTCACCCTCCGGCTCTGTCCACCACCTCACACTGCCTCTAGATAAGAAGCTACTCGATCGGTACACCCAGAATGACTTCGGGCCTTGCTACCTTCCTCACCTCCTGATAGGACCAAAAAGTGTGACGATATAAGTGAATATGTGCCCCATTTTAGCCTTGTTTCTCCCTTAAGTTTAGTGTTTTGAGAGTCTTGTTGAGTGTTTGGAGTGAAATAGGCGGAAAAAGTAAAATTCATGAAAAATCCTAGCTGGATCAGGATTCCTCACTGTCGACTATTTTTGCGGACTTTACATTTTAATTCCCTTTATTTTCTCTAGAAAATTCTGATATTCTCCTGCTTGTTGTAGGAAACGTTGCCTGGTGGAACTCTTGGAAACAACAATGATGGAGTCATTAAATAAAGCATTAAGATATTTGACCAAGCAATGAAGAAGGGAAATAAAGGAGAAAAGATGTTTTCAATTTAGGAATAAAAGATAAAGATGTTTCAGCTGAAAAATAAATAAGAGAAAGACGTTTCAGCTCGGAAATTAAAGGAATTGCCCCATTATGAGAGCATTTAAGGCCATAAAGGAGACGTTTCAGTTGGGAAAGCCAACCAATGCTCCCCTATAAATAGGCAACGTCCAGAACTGAATTTGCATCACTTCCCAGCGAAGATCACTTCCCAGCCAAGATAATTCATTGCCTATCACTTCCTGGCCAAAAACCATTCCAAGACTGCCCAATTCACTCCTCAAACCTCCATCTCCTACAAGACCGTCACCACCATCCATCCATCAATCTACGAAGCTCTTAGGCGCTGAGTCAAGGACGCTCCACCACCATAGCAGAGACAAGTTCATCACCTTGTTGCTAAGCCGCTGAGGAAAGCTTCAAAGTGTAACTATGACTGTACTTATAATTTTTGTTTCGGTTTTGTGTGTTTCAATTTGTGAGTTGTGTAATTGGAGACATGAAATTTTCAGAATATTTTTATTAATATTTTTGAGATTTTCAGTTTATTATTGAGTTAATTTCGAGAATTCTTTTATGATGCATGTTACAATCTTGTGCCCTTTTATGTGTTTAGGTAATTTTCAGAGTTAGGTTAATAAGTTTGCATGCTAGAATAACGGTGAGAGTTCTTGTGTGTTTGCTGAATTTGCCAAGAGTAATTGTTATTTGTTAAGACGCTGAGTTAAACAAGTAGTAATTAGTTCTAACGAGTGGTAAAAATCATGCTTTAATGATTAAACGATTCTGGAAGTTACGTGTTAAATTCTATGTGTAATGGTTAATTTGCACATGTGAGTTGATTAGAGGGTTAGATAATACTACTAGTTAAGAGAATTACGCTGAGTGTTTTCAAAAATTAGTAGTATTAGGCTTGGTAAGGATTTTTCCGATCCATGCCTACATTAGAATGAATCAGATAAGTGGATTGATCCGCTGAGGCTTTTTGATGCGGCTGAAATAGCCTCACAATTTAACCCTGCAAAATGTAGTTGTCAGTATAGGATAAGCAGGGATCGTTCAGTCCGGGGATTGTAGGGTACACCTACACAAAAAGGTCAATTAACAAATAAAAGAATAAAATGGGGGGTTTTGAAATTTGGTTCCTAATCTACTTAAAATAAAAACAAAACAAATAAAACTATATACAATGATCGACTTCCCTAACCTAGACCAATACCACTCGGAAATTACTAAGTGTAAAAACAGAAAATCATTTCAACATGCTACAAAAATGTGCCCATCTTAAATGCCTAGATAAGAGCTCAAATGAAAAGCCTCAGCGGATCAATTCATTTATCTGATTCATTCTAATGTAGGCATGGATCGGAAAAGTCCTTACCAAGCCTAATACTACTAATTTTCGAAAACACTCAGCGTAATTCTCTTAACTAGTAGTATTATCTAACCCTCGAATCAACTCACACGTGCAAATTAACCATTAGACATAGAATTTAACACGTAATTTCCAGAATCATTTAATCATTAAAGCATGATTTTTACCACCCGTTAGAACTAATTGCTACTTGTTTAACTCAGCGTCTTAACAAATAACAATTACTCTTGGCAAATTAAGCAAACACACAAGAACTCTCACCGTTATTCTAGCATGCAAACTTATAACCTAACTCTGAAAATTACCTAAACACGTAAAAGGGCACAAGATTGTAACATGCATCATAAAAGAATTCTCGAAATTAACTCAATAATAAACTGAAAATCTCAAAAATATTAATAAAAATATTCTGAAAATTTCATGTCTCCAATTACACAACTCGCAAATTGAAACACACAAAACCGAAACAAAAATTATAAGTAGAGTCATAGTTACACTTTGAAGCTTTCCTCAGCGGCTTAGCAACAAGGTGATGAACTCGTCTCTGCTATGGTGGTGGAGCGTCCTTGACTCAGCGCCTTAGAGCTTTGTAGATTGATGGATGGATGGTGTCACGGTCTTGTAGGTGATGGAAGTTTAAGGAGTGAATTGGGCAGTCTTGGAATGGTTTTTGGCCAGGAAGTGATAGGCAATGAATTATCTTGGCTGGAAGTGATCTTGGCTGGGAAGTGATGCAAATTATGTTCTGGATGTTGCCTATTTATAGGGGAGCATTGGTTGGTTTTCCCAACTGAAACGACTCCTTTATGGCCTTAACTCCTCTCATAATAGGGCAATTCCTTTAATTTCCAAGCTGAAACGTCTTTCTCTTATTTATTTTTCAGCTGAAACATCTTTTTTTTTTATTCCTCAACTGAAAACGTCTTTCTCCATTATTCTTCAGCTGAAAACTTCTTTCTCCTTTAATTTCCGAGCTGAAACGTCTTTCTCCTTTATTCTTCAGCTGAAAACTTCTTTCTCCTTTATTTATTTTCCAGCTGAAACGTCTTTCTCTTTTATTCCTCAACTGAAAACTTCTTTTCTCCTTTATTTCCCTTCTTCATTGCTTGGTCAAATATCTTAATGCTTTATTTTATGACTCCATCATTGCTGTTTCCAAGAGTTCCACCAGGCAATGTTTCCTACAACAATAGGAGAATATCAGAATTTTCTAGAGAAAATAAAGGGAATTAAAATGTTAAAGACCGCAAAAAAGTTGACAGTTAGGAATCCTGATCCAGCTAGGATTTTTCATGAATTTTACTTTTTTTCGCCTATTTCACTCCAAACACTCAACAAGACTCTGAAAACGACTCACTGACTCAAAACACGAAACTTAAGGGAGAAACAATGCTAAAATGGGGCACATATTCAATAATATCGTCACACTTTTTGGTCCTATCAACTACCCCACACTTAGCTTTTGCTAGTCCCTTAGCAAAACAAAAATACAAAACAAAACAAAGACTCAACGAAAAGCAAGTAAATGACTCTATTGCTCCTAACTGTTGTCTCAGAGACTCCAAACTCATGGCTTTCACGTTAAACACTTAATCAAAATTGCATAGATAATTCCATGGTTAATAAACATGTGACATTCATATGACTAAGCAAGATATGGAGAACTTAAGTTATACAGTGAATGATAGCATGTTTCGAACAAGTCCAATCCAAACTCACAGGGCATACTCTCGATTTTTCTCTCAGAAATGGCTATGCTTAAAAGCTTCACTCTCAAGTATATGCAAGAGAATAAATTGTAAGGCAACAAACAGCTTGCATATTTCATCAATAAACGCATTTTGTGAAGAATTATTAAAGACCTCATGAAATGACTAAGTGCACAAATGGACCTAAACCATAAGCTCGACTGCGTACTGACTCCACTAACCAAAGACTGCCCATCTCAAGGATCAAGTCAGCACTTAAAACAGGTTGTAATGGGGCTAAGCTAGGGTTTTCGAAATGAAGATTAAGGATACAAAAATCCTAAGGACCTAGCAGAGCATATAAGGATCACCTTATGTCATCATTTTTGCAGACCAAATATCATTGTTTTGGGCCAAACCATCACTCTAACCAACATGGGAATGGACAAAGGCATAATTTTCAACTTTGAGCCTTCTACAAATTTGAAAGTCCAAAACCACACTTCAACAATTTCCCAAGAGTTTTCTTTTCAATTTTTCTTCTATTTTGCCGCTTTTCTTTCTTTCTTTTTCATTTTAATTTTTTTTTTTTTACGGCAATTTTTTTTTTTCCTCTTCTTTTTTTTTCTTGGATTTTCCCCACCCCACACTTGTCTTTCATCGTCACCCCTACATACTATGTCATGCTCTACTAAGTCCCTAAGACAAGGGTAGAGATATCCTGTACTAAGCTCATGGTAGGGTAGTGAGGGTGATGAAACAAAAGTTTTCAACGTAGGCTCAAAGGGGTTCATTCTAAGGAGTCCCACGACGGGCACAATTGGGGACACATGCTTGTTTGGCTATGGTGGTTACCCTAATGCCTTCTATTCTATCCAGGATCAGTGCATATTATGGCATACAAGTTTTGACAGTCACAACAGCCGAGTTCTAGTACTCTCTAGTCCATTAAAATCTATGGCACATGATCATTGGATTTTCAAAGAATGATGAGGTTTTGCAAATACAGCCACGAAATTCTAGAATTATCAATTAAGAACTCGAAAAGAAAGTATTTTAGCTCAACAGCTCACTTAGCGTCAAATGAATTAGACTTAATCCTGGCATGCTTAATGAACCAAGTTGCAATCCTATCTCAAATCTTCATACAAGTATCACAATGTCGATTAACCACAGAATTCAATTAAGTCCTATTTCGATTGTGAAAACCTTCAGCCATGAATTCAGAGACATGTTCCTCCTAGACGTTAGGGGCTTCCTAAGACTCAAACAAACAAAAAGACTCTATAAAACCAAATTTTTTTTTTTTTAACTGAAAATATTCTGAAAATAAAGGTGTAAACCCACCCCACACTTAGAATCTACATTGTCCTCAATGTAGGCAAGAAATATGGTATATAGACCCTAAATATGGGGGGCTACGAAAATAAGGAAAGGGTAAAATAAACAAACAAACAAACAGACACAAGTACAATTCAACTAAGCAAGTGAAGGGATAGAAATGTCAAACTCTCGTTGATGGGTCCTCCACAGCTTCGGTTGAAATGGGTTGCCTCCCATGCAGCGCTTAATATTTATAGTCCTTCAGCCTGGACTCTTCTCCCTGTTCACACTTGCTCATTCCTTGGGTGCCTCCTGGAGGGGTATCTCTTCCAATGTGTGCTCCACAAAGGACTCACCAAATCAAGTGTTAGTAACATATACAAGGTTAGGAATACAAACATTATGTCTTTCCTACTTTCTAAGTTACTTTTACATTTACATACTTAGGTACTGGAACAGAGGACCTCAGTATGCAATGGGACTATAGAACAGCTACCCTCGATAAGGTCATGTTTAATCCAATATACCTTAAGCATGTCACACAACATTTTTTTTTTTAGTTTGTTATAAACATAGTTAATAACTCAATTGATTCCAAGTTGTAAGTCGAGCCCAATAGAAACCACTACTATTGGTGAGATACGATATAGGGATAGTCGCCCAGACATAAGTCTCTTTCTTTTGTTTCAGAAGGCAGAATGGCCAGATTAAGAGGTAAGTGAGAGGGAGGACTCATTTTGGTGATACTACGGAGGCTACTTCCTCATTGAGGTTTAGGCCCCTATCGGCTACTCCCACATAGTGGTTTACGCTCATTCTATAGTATCTCTGAGATCCAATTAAACCCATCACCCAGGGTCTCAACCTAAGACACCATCCGTATGCGCCCCTTACTCAGCTGGGAAATTAACTTATGTGTTAGACCGTTCTCCAAGTGCTAATAAAGGCCGCCCTCAACCTCAAGAGACCTGAGCAAGGTACTAATGAAGGGTTTAGGCCAATATTAACAAAAGGGCCCTTGTCTACTCATACGATTTTACACACTTACAACAATTAAGTATTTAGCTAAATTCACAATTAAGTATATTAATCTAAGTGAAACACAATCAATTTACAATATGGTTAAAAAACAACTTCTACAAATTGTACAACAATGATAAAAGACATGCTTAATTTTGTAACACTCATAAAACTTAAACTAAATCACAATTAAAGCTTGGCCTAACCGAAATCGCAATTTGTCACCATTCCACAAGTGTAGTACAAAAATTAGCATGCATTCTATATACAACAAAATCGATGACACTTTAAGTGCAAGGGATTTTAACAATCCCCGGCAACGGCGCCAAAAATTGATGCGGCTGAAATAGCCTCACAATTTAACCCTGCAAAATGTAGTTGTCAGTATAGGATAAGCAGGGATCGTTCAGTCCGGGGATTGTAGGGTACACCTACACAAAAAGGTCAATTAACAAATAAAAGAATAAAATGGGGGGTTTTGAATTTGGTTCCTAATCTACTTAAAATAAAAACAAAACAAATAAAACTATATACAATGATCGACTTCCCTAACCTAGACCAATACCACTCGGAAATTACTAAGTGTAAAAACAGAAAATTCATTTCAACATGCTACAAAAATGTGCCCATCTTAAATGCCTAGATAAGAGCTCAAATGAAAAGCCTCAGCGGATCAATTCATTTATCTGATTCATTCTAATGTAGGCATGGATCGGAAAAGTCCTTACCAAGCCTAATACTACTAATTTTCGAAAACACTCAGCGTAATTCTCTTAACTAGTAGTATTATCTAACCCTAGAATCAACTCACACGTGCAAATTAACCATTAGACATAGAATTTAACACGTAATTTCCAGAATCATTTAATCATTAAAGCATGATTTTTAAATAGCCTCACAATTTAACCCTGCAAAATGTAGTTGTCAGTATAGGATAAGCAGGGATCGTTCAGTCCGGGGATTGTAGGGTACACCTACACAAAAAGGTCAATTAACAAATAAAAGAATAAAATGGGGGGTTTTGAATTTTGGTTCCTAATCTACTTAAAATAAAAACAAAACAAATAAAACTATATACAATGATCGACTTCCCTAACCTAGACCAATACCACTCGGAAATTACTAAGTGTAAAAACAGAAAATTCATTTCAACATGCTACAAAAATGTGCCCATCTTAAATGCCTAGATAAGAGCTCAAATGAAAAGCCTCAGCGGATCAATTCATTTATCTGATTCATTCTAATGTAGGCATGGATCGGAAAAGTCCTTACCAAGCCTAATACTACTAATTTTCGAAAACACTCAGCGTAATTCTCTTAACTAGTAGTATTATCTAACCCTAGAATCAACTCACACGTGCAAATTAACCATTAGACATAGAATTTAACACGTAATTTCCAGAATCATTTAATCATTAAAGCATGATTTTTACCACCCGTTAGAACTAATTGCTACTTGTTTAACTCAGCGTCTTAACAAATAACAATTGCTCTTGGCAAATTAAGCAAACACACAAGAACTCTCACCGTTATTCTAGCATGCAAACTTATTAACCTAACTCTGAAAATTACCTAAACACGTAAAAGGGTTCAAGATTGTAACATGCATCATAAAAGAATTCTCGAAATTAACTCAATAACAAACTGAAAATCTCAAAAATATTAATAAAAATATTCTGAAAATTTCATGTCTCCAATTACACAACTCGCAAATTGAAATACACAAAACTGAAACAAAAATTATAAGTAGAGTCATAGTTACACTTTGAAGTTTTCCTCAGCGGCTTAGCAACAAGGTGATGAACTCGTCTCTGCTATGGTGGTGGAGCGTCCTTGACTCAGCGCCTTAGAGCTTTGTAGATTGATGGATGGATGGTGGTCACAGTCTTGTAGGAGATGAAGGTTTGAGGAGTGAATTGGGCAGTCTTGGAATGGTTTTTGTCCAGGAAGTGATAGGCAATGAATTATCTTGGCTGGGAAGTGATGCAAATTATGTTCTGGATGTTGCCTATTTATAGGGGAGCATTGGTTGGCTTTCCCAACTGAAACGACTCCTTTATGGCCTTAACTCCTCTCATAATAGGGCAATCCCTTTAATTTCCAAGCTGAAACGTCTTTCTCTTATTTATTTTTCAGCTGAAACATCTTTCTTTTTTATTCCTCAACTGAAAACGTCTTTCTCCATTATTCTTCAGCTGAAAACTTCTTTCTCCTTTAATTTCCGAGCTGAAACGTCTTTCTCCTTTATTCTTCAGCTGAAAACTTCTTTTCTCCTTTATTTATTTTCCAGCTGAAACGTCTTTCTCTTTTATTCCTCAACTGAAAACTTCTTTTCTCCTTTATTTCCCTTCTTCATTGCTTGGTCAAATATCTTAATGCTTTATTTTATGACTCCATCATTGCTGTTTCCAAGAGTTCCACCAGGCAATGTTTCCTACAACAAATAGGAGAATATCAGAATTTTCTAGAGAAAATAAAGGGAATTAAAATGTTAAAGACCGCAAAAAAAGTTGACAGTTAGGAATCCTGATCCAGCTAGGATTTTTCATGAATTTTACTTTTTTTCGCCTATTTCACTCCAAACACTCAACAAGACTCTGAAAACGACTCACTGACTCAAAACAAGAAACTTAAGGGAGAAACAATGCTAAAATGGGGCACATATTCAATAATATCGTCACACTTTTTGGTCCTATCACTTTTCATTTGAGCTCTTATCTAGGCATTAAAGATGGGCACATTTTTGTAGCATGTTGAAATGGATTTTCTGTTTTTACACTTAGTAATTTCCGAGTGGTATTGGTCTAGGTTAGGGAAGTCGATCATTGTATATAGTTTTATTTGTTTTGTTTTTTTATTTTAAGTAGATTAGAAACCAAATTCAAAAACCCCCATTTTATTCTTTTATTTGTTAATTGACATTTTTGTGTAGGTGTACCCTACAATCCACGGACTGAACGATCCTTGCTTATCCTATACTGACAACTACATTTTGCAGGGTTAAATTGTGAGGCTATTTCAGCCGCATCAATTTTTGGCGCCGTTGCTGGGGATTGTTAAAATCCCTTGCACTTAAAGCGTCATCTATTTTGTTGTATATAGAATGCATGCTAATTTTTGTACTACACTTGTGGAATGGTGACAAATTGCGATTTATGTTCGGCCAAGCTATAATTGTGATTTTGTTTAAGTTTTATGAGTGTTACAAAATTAAGCATGTCTTTTATCATTGTTGTACAATTTGTAGAAGTTGTTTTTTTTAACCATATTGTAAATTGAATGTGTTTCACTTAGATTTTTTTTTTTTGTTAGCATGTTGTAAATTGAATGTGTTTCAGTTAGATTTTTATACTTAGGTTATAAATTTAGCTAAATACTTAATTGTTGTAAGTGTGTAAAATCGTATGAGTAGACAAGGGCCCTTTTGTTAATATTGGGCTAAACCCTTCATTAGTACCTTGCTCAGGTCTCTTGAGGTTGAGGGCGGCCTTTATTAGCACTTGGAGAACGGTCTAACACATAAGTTAATTTCCCAGCTGAGTAAGGGGCGCATACGGATGGTGTCTTAGGTTGACACCCTGGGTGATGGGTTCAATTGGATCTCAGAGATACTATAGAATGAGCCTAAACCACTATGTGCGAGTAGCCGATAGGGGCCTAAACCTCAACGAGGGAGTAGCCTCCGTAGTATCACTAAAATGAGTCCTCCCTCACACTTACCTCTTAATCTGGCTATTCTGCCTTCTGAAACAAAGGAAAGAGACTTATGTCTGGGCGACTATCCCTATATCGTATCTCACCAATAGTAGTGGTTTCTATTGGGCTCGACTTACAACTTGGAATCAATTGAGATATGAACTATGTTTATAACAAACTAACAAAATGTTGTGTGACATGCTTAAGGTATATTGGATTAAACATGACCTTGTCGAGGGTAGCTGTTCTATAGTCCCATTGCACAAACAAGGTTGTCTGTTCCAGTACCTAAGTATGTAAATGTAAAAATAACTTAGAAACTAGGAAAGGCATAATGTTTGTATTCCTAACCTTGTATATGTTACTAACACTTGATCTGGTGAGTCCTTTGTGGAGCACACATTGGAAGAGATACCCCTCCAGGAGGCATCCAAGGAATGAGCACGTGTGAACAAGAAGAAGCGTCCAGGCTGAAGGACTATAAATATTAAGTGCTGCATGGGAGGCAACCCATTTCAATTGAAGCTGTGGAAGAGCCATCAACGAGAGTTTGACATTTCTATCCCTTCACTTGCTTAGGTTGAATTGTATTTGTGTCTTTGTTTGTTTGTTTATTTTACGTTTCCCTTATTTTCGTAGCCCCCCATATTTAGGGTCTATATACCATATTTCTTGCCTACATTGAGGACAATGTAGATTCTAAGTGTGGGGTGGGTTTACACCTTTATTTTAGTTTAAAAAAAAAAAAAAAAAACACGTTGGTTTTATAGTTTTTGTGTGTGTTTGAGTCTTAGGATGCCCCTAGCGTCTAGGATGAACATGTCTCTGAATTCATGGCTGAAGGTTTTCACAATCCAAATAGGACTTAATTGAATTCTGTGGTTAATCGACATTGTGATGCTTGTATGAAGATTTGAGATAGGATTGTAACTTGGTTCATTAAGCATGCTAGGATTAAGTCTAATTCATTTGACCCTAAGTGAGTTGTTGAGCTAAAATACTTTCTTTTCGAGTGCTTATTGATAATTCTAGAATTTTGTGGCTGTATTTGCAAAACCTCATCATTCTTGGAAATCCAATGATCATGTGCCATAGATTTTAATGGACTAGAGAGTACTAGAACTCGGCTGTTGTGACTGTCAAAACTTGTATGCCATAATATGCACTGATCCTAGATAGGATAGAAGGCATTAGGGTAACCACCATAGCCAAACAAGCATGTGTCCCCAATTGTGCCCGTCGTGGGACTCCTTAGAATGAACCCCTTTGAGCCTACGTTGAAAACCTTTGTTTCATCACCCTCACTACCCTACCATGAGCTTAGTATAGGATATCTCTACCCTTGTCTTAGGGACTTAGTAGAGCATGACATAGTATGTAGGGGTGACGATGAAAGACAAGTGTGGGGTGGGGAAAAACCAAGAAAAAGAAAGAAGATTGCCGTGAAAAATGAATGAAAGAAAAAAAAAAACAAAGAAAGAAAATGAAAAAAGAAAGAAAGAAAAACGGCAAAAGAGAAGAAAAATTGTAAAGAAAACTCTTGGGAAATTGTTGACGTGTGGTTTTGGACTTTCAAATTTGTAGAAGGCTCAAAGTTGAAAATTATGCCTTTGTCCATTCCCATGTTGGTTAGAGTGAAGGTTTGGTCCAAAACAATGATATTTGGCCTACAAAAATGATGACATAAGGTGGACCTTATATGCTCTACTAGGTCCTTAGGATTTTTGTATCCTTAATCTTCATTTCGAAAACCCTAGCTTAGCCCCATTACAACCTGTTTTAAGTGTTGACTTGATCCTTGAGATGGGCAGTCTTTGGTTAGTGGAGTCAGGTACGCAGTCGAGCTTATGCTTTAGGTCCATTTGTGCACTTAGTCATTTCATGAGGTCTTTAAAAATTCTTCACAAAATGCGTTTATTGATGAAATATGCAAGCTGTTTGTTGCCTTACAATTTATTCTCTTGCATATACTTGAGAGTGAAGCTTTTAAGCATAGCCATTTCTGAGAGAAAAATCGAGAGTATGCCCTGTGAGTTTGGATTGGACTTGTTCGAAACATGCTATCATTCACTGTATAACTTAAGTTCTCCATATCTTGCTTAGTCATATGAATGTCACAGGTTTATTAACCATGACATTATCTATGCAATTTTGATTAAGTGTTTAACGTGAAAGCCATGAGTTTGGAGTCTCTGAGACAACAGTTAGGGGAAGTAGAGTCATTTACTTGTTTTTTGTCGAGTAGTTGTTTTGTTTTGCTAAGGGACTAGCAAAAGCTAAGTGTGGGGTAGTTGATAGGACCAAAAAGTGTGACGATACTAGTGAATATGTGCCCCATTTTAGCCTTGTTTCTCCCTTAAGTTTAGTGTTTAGAGTCAGTAAGTCATTTTGAGAGTCTTGTTGAGTGTTTGGTGTGAAATAGGCGGAAAAAGTAAAATTCATGAAAAATCCTAGCTGGATCAGGATTCCTCACTGTCGACTATTTTTGCGGACTTTACATTTTAATTCCCTTTATTTTCTCTAGAAAATTATGATATTCTCCTGCTTGTTGTAGGAAACATTGCCTGGTGGAACTCTTGGAAACAGCAATGATGGAGTCATTAAATAAAGCATTAAGATATTTGACCAAGCAATGAAGAAGGGAAATAAAGGAGAAAAGATGTTTTCAGTTGAGGAATAAAAGAGAAAGATGTTTCAGCTGAAAAATAAATAAGAGAAAGACGTTTCAGCTCGGAAATTAAAGGAATTGCCCCATTATGAGAGCAGTTAAGGCCATAAAGGAGACGTTTCAGTTGGGAAAGCCAACCAATGCTCCCCTATATATAGGCAACGTCCAGAACTGAATTTACATCACTTCCCAGCGAAGATCACTTCCCAGCCAAGATAATTCATTGCCTATCACTTCCTGGCCAAAAACCATTCCAAGACTGCCCAATTCACTCCTCAAACCTCCATCTCCTACAAGACCGTCACCACCATCCATCCATCAATCTACGAAGCTCTTAGGCGCTGAGTCAAGGACGCTCCACCACCATAGCAGAGACAAGTTCATCACCTTGTTGCTAAGCCGCTGAGGAAAGCTTCAAAGTGTAACTATGACTGTACTTATAATTTTTGTTTCGGTTTTGTGTGTTTCAATTTGTGAGTTGTGTAATTGGAGACATGAAATTTTCAGAATATTTTTATTAATATTTTTGAGATTTTCAGTTTATTATTGAGTTAATTTCGAGAATTCTTTTATGATGCATGTTACAATCTTGTGCCCTTTTATGTGTTTAGGTAATTTTCAGAGTTAGGTTAATAAGTTTGCATGTTAGAATAACGGTGAGAGTTCTTGTGTGTTTGCTTAATTTTCCAAGAGTAATTGTTATTTGTTAAGACGCTGAGTTAAACAAGTAGTAATTAGTTCTAACGAGTGGTAAAAATCATGCTTTAATGATTAAACGATTCTGGAAGTTACGTGTTAAATTCTATGTGTAATGGTTAATTTGCACGTGTGAGTTGATTCGAGGGTTAGATAATACTACTAGTTAAGAGAATTACGCTGAGTGTTTTCGAAAATTAGTAGTATTGGGCTTGGTAAGGATTTTTCTGATCCATGCCTACATTAGAATGAATCAGATAAGTGGATTGATCCGCTGAGGCTTTTCATTTGAGCTCTTATCTAGGCATTAAAGATGGGCACATTTTTGTAGCATGTTGAAATGGATTTTCTATTTTTACACTTAGTAATTTCCGAGTGGTATTGGTCTAGGTTAGGGAAGTCGATCATTGTATATAGTTTTATTTGTTTTCTTTTTTATTTTAAGTAGATTAGAAACCAAATTCAAAAACCCTCATTTTATTCTTTTATTTGTTAATTGACCTTTTTGTGTAGGTGTACCCTACAATCCCTGGACTGAACGATCCTTGCTTATCCTATACTGACAACTACATTTTGCAGGGTTAAATTGTGAGGCTATTTCAGCCGCATCACCTCCCGGCGGTCAATCCAATAGAGCCAGCATCCCTGGCCCTAGTATACCGGTAAGCCAACCTCTTCTACTGCTCTCGCTCGATTCCTCACTGGTAACAGGTGGGTCTCTCCCTTCCCCGGGAACACGGTGACTCGCATCCCAACACAGCCTACATGTATCAGTAACGCATCCTGGTCTCGGCTGCCCACCGAGCTTGTCAACCCGTGCGGTATCACTAGACCCACCGACAACTCATCATTCCACTGAGCTATCTTTCGGGATTTTGACTGTCTCAACCGAGTTAGAGCCACCAGGTCAACCTTCAATCTCAAAACTCACTAGGTCTCGCACATGCCCATGGCAACAATCGAGACACCAAAAAAAGAAAAAAAGAAAGAAAGAGGAAAGTAGAAATTGCTCAGTACACCCAGTCCTCCATGGAAACGGCGCCGTTTCCCCCTCCAACGTTTGCTTGCCGAGACGAAAACAGCCAAGGTTGGAAATTGGGTAATCTGGGAGGAACTCAAAGTTGGTATCTTTGTTGGGTTATCATTTATGGGTAATCGAGGCTTTCCAGCCGCTTTCGCTAGAGACACAGCTTGCACTCTCTTGCAACAAACTCATGATAATGGAGGTCTCGGTACAATACTTCAAAAGATATGTACTTTCTTACTTCAAACTATCTTATTGCACATAAGCACCACTTATATATACCTATTGAGACTTATACAATCATGAGTGAACTCATCAAACTCAGGTGTTTTTATCTGCTCATTCTGGCATATGAAATCTGTGTCTTCATTCCACCCACATATTTATCATATTATAGCAAGGTAGTTTGTAATTCTAATTCACAGATCATATATATACATATACATATATATATATATATATATATGAGGTCTAGAATCTCCTCAGACCTACTCATGATATGGGAAAGCGGGAAACTCAAAAACTGCATTGTGCTAGCTACACCTGCTGTGATGAATAATAAATTATGTTCTGATATACTTCCGCACAATTTCGACACACAAGCATGACTCCATTGATTGATATTTATGGCATGAGGGATAATTGACACATGCATACCTCTATTGCTCACACGTACAAGCATGGGCATGTGATATACTTTCTGCGCCAAAGTTTTTTTTCAACATCATATTTAATGCTACAACCTTGTCATACATACAATTTATTTCTAGGATTAAATACTGTTCACTCCCTATACTTATAGGGTTTCATAGTTTCAGTCCTCAACCTTTAAATTTCACCTAAAAAGTCCTTGAACTCTCAATGTCCTTCCAATTCGTCCCTGCCGTCAATTTCTCTGTTAAGTTGCTGACGTGGCAGCCATTTTATGCCGAAATGTCTATTTTAGCCTCAGTTAAAAAAATTTCTGTTTTATTTTTATTTTTCTCTTTACTTCCTCTTCCATTCTCTCGCACTCTCTCACCTCCCAAACACCACCACCACCTCTTCCTCCTCTCTCACCTCCCAAACACCAAACCACCACCTCTTCCTCCTCTCCTCCTTCACCAACGGCAATGGCAACACCACCACCACCACCTCAGTCACCTCCCAAACACCAAACACCACCTCTTCCTCCTCTCTTTCACCAACACCAACACCACCACCACCACCACCTCCTCTTCCTCCTCTCCATTATCTCCTCCTCTCCTCTTTCACCAACGTCAACGCCACCCACCACCTCTACCATCTGCAAGAGAAGTAAAAACAAGCTAAACTCACATTTATAATTTAATCGCAACCAAACCAGTAAATGAAGCAACAATCATCTTAAATCTATAAATTGAAATACAATATCCCAAAGCTCTGTGATAGGAGGATTTTAATGCGACGTTTTAATAGTTATTTTCTCATATTTTACTTAGTTATTTCCTTAAATAAATAAATTTTAATTTATTTTTTATTTTCTAGGTACATTGGAATAAATGACAAGAAAATGAGCTGAAATGAAGAAGTGGAGTTTTCCTGGTCCAACTAGGAATCCTAGTCAACGCAGGAATCCTGATGAGGCTAGGAAACTTGAAGGCATTAGGAGACCACATGGCTTGAAGATATTATGGGAGATATTATGGGATAATAAATCTGATTTTTTGCATGGGAAATGATGGAGAAAATGTGAAAATCAAGGAGATTACGTTGAGAAAATCTTGGGAGAGTTTCATGGGATTGTGCAACAAGGAAAGGCTCAAAACAAGTCCAGATTCATTCCTTAATTCCCTCAAGATATGTTGGCTGAAATTAGAGAATAAAATCTGCATTTTATCATGAAAATCAAGAGAAAATCAAGGGGAGGATGTTAAGGATAAAGCCATGGAGAGATTTAAGGGAGAAAAGGTCCAAAATGCATCCGAATACATTGTCTAGGTTCATGCCTAGATATTTGGCCGAAAATTGTGAATAAAATCATATTAAATCATGGAAAAATCAGCAACAAAATATTAGGGATTGATTTTGGAGCTTTTTAATTGGTTGGATGACACAACAGAGCTGACGTGGCGCTATGTGATTGGTTGAAGTTGTGTGGTGCAACCAGAAAATTCTTTGGAAATTAAATTCATGAATCCTTGCCTTCCCCTATATATAGCTTCCTCTCTAGACGTTTTAGACACACCATCATCACAAAATACCACAACAACACACTAGACCACAACTACCACACCTCTCTCCCTCAGTAAATAAAGGATTAAATTCTGCTTACTACCTTGTACTTTCAAGGGTTCATCAGTTTAGTCCATACACTTCTAATTTAATCAGAAAAGTCCTTACACTCTCCAATTTCATCAAATTGATCAAATCTGTCACTATTCCGTCAATTTTCGCTATTAAAATGCTGACGTGGGACCTTCTAACAGGGAAAATTTCTAAACTACCCATCGCTAGGCAACCCACCAACGCGTTAGTATTGTGAGTGCAGATGGGTAGTTTGGAAATTTTTCTCGAAAATTAATAGAGTGGTGGCGGATTGGATCGATTTGATGAAATTGGAGAGTGCAAGGACTTTTCTGATTAAATTAGAAGTGCAGGGACTGAACTGATGAACCCTTGAAAGTACATGGTAGTAAGCAGAATTTAGTCCGTAAATAAACATTAGAAAAATTCTCTCCATTATCTAGTCTTCAGAAGCTCTGCGTCTCAACCAAGGAGGAGAAGAAGTCATGCAATACATCAAGATCCTATCCGCCATCCACCCTTGTGTCATCCCTAGAAGATTGCTTGCTTTCAAGGATCTTCGAGCTCTTCGTCTCAAGGCCATGTCATCCATCTTTCACGGTGTATTTCATACTTTCTTTTGTTTAATTTTGTTTGATTTGTAGAGTTATGAATTCTAGTTAACATGACGTTAAGGGAAAAGTTTAAAGCCCGTTTATATGTTTTGAAATAAAATTGTGATTTCTTTATGTTGATTGATATGTTGCTTATGTGAGATTGCTTTATTGATTTTGGATTACAGAAAACTTTTGCATGTTTGTGTTCTTTGGTGGCCAACTTAGGATATACGCATGTAATTGGAGCTAGATTTAAGTAGTAAAGGCTTTGGACAAAAGTCAAAATCAATTAAGGAGGATTGCAAATAGGTGAACTTATTCATAACTAGGTTGTGCACTTTGGTTGACATCCTTTCTTTGTTCTTGAGTAGCTAGCTTTGTAGACTATGATTGCATGTTCAATAGGATTAATTTAGGTGCTTTCACTTAGATTAATTATTGAAGGAAAGTAAAATTGGGAAATCGTTTGCTTTCTAACGTTTCACATGATCAACTTCTTTCTCATGACATAGAAAATCAACTATATGAATTGTGATTGGATTTCATTAATATGATTGTGGTTTTGATCTTTGTTACTTGTGTTCCACCCGTGTATATATGTTTTTACATTTTCTTTATTTTATTTATTTAATTTTTGATTTAATAATCCTAAAACCCCCTTTTGTTTGTTTTATTTTTGTAAATAATACTTTATACTTATTTTAATTCTTTAGTTGTTTTTGCAATTACAGGTGTACCCTCAATCCCCAGTTAGAACGATCCCATTTACCATATACTAACGTTGACATTTTCAGGGTTAAATTGCACGCTTACTTTTAGCGTATCACTCTAAATCGAATCAAGAGCTTTGGTGTCAACTGAAAACCCATATCAGGAGCTCGCCGCGCCACCACATGGCATCATACCACGGGTTAGGTTACTGGCCAAAACCAAAACAAACACCTTATTCACCAAACCCAAAATTCTCCATAGCCTCTCTCTGTCCCAAATTCAAACCTTACAATGAGGAAAGGAGCCAAGAGAAAGGCTCGGCTGTGATAAGCTCAAAGCAAGCATATAATTTAACCCTATAAATATCATTAGTAGTATAAGCAAGTAGGGATCATTCTATTCTGGGGATTGAGGGTACACCTGTCAATGTAAGACAATTTAAACAATTAAAATAAAAACAAAGTATAACATTTACACATATAAACACTATTCACAAAATTAGGGGGTTTTAGGTTTTGGTTTTCGAAAATTAAAAGAAAGAGTAAAAACTAAGTATAAACAAAAACACAAATACAAGAATGAAATGTAAGAAACAAAGATCAAAACCAAGTTTATAATTGAATTCGAATTAACCTTATAGTTGTTCTTCCAAGTCATGTGAAAGGAGTTGATCATGTGAAACGTTAGAAAGCAAACGAACTCCCATATTTTACTTTCAACGCTAATTAATCTAAGTGAAAGCACAAAGACTAATCCTATCAAACATGCATTCAAGCTCTAGAAAGCTAGATAATCATAACATGTTTAACGCATCAAACACATAGAAAGGCTATCAACTCAAGTGTACAACTTAGTATGAAGAAGTGCACCTAATTGCAATCATTTTCAATTGAATTCGATTTTTGTCCAAAACCTTTACTACTTTCGATTTAAGTTCATAACACAAAAAGTTGAATCATGTTTTTAAATCTAGCACCGCTCATACATAAACCCTAAAAGTTTCGAACCAATTAAGATTAACATATAAGTGATATCAATTAAGCAAATTCAATCGAACAATCATACAAAAGCAATGTTGGAATCACAAAACAAGAATCGAAATCTTCATTCAATCATAAAATTTCAGAATTTAAACTTTGTTCAAACATAAATGTCAACTAGAAACAATTCTAACGAAACTAAGCAAGATTACAAAGAAAGAGGTTGAATTACACCGTGAGATGGAGATGGGGATGAAGGATGAAACGTTTGGAATCTTGAATCTCGAAAGCAAGCTTCAAGGTGGAGGACGGATGATGATGCTCATGGCTCCTTCTTCTTCTTCTTCTTCCTTGCTTGAAACGTTGAATGCACTAGAGGATGGAGAGAGCTTTCGCGTAGAAAGAATTTTCTGAATTATGGGTGTGTGAGACGTCAAGAGAGAAGGAGTATATATAGGGGACGGCAATACTTGGTCTCCAAGCCATGATTTTCTGTTTATTTTCCATGGAATTAATTTAATAATTCCACATAGCTTCCACCAATGAAAAATTGCCAAGTAAGCCCTAGTGTGTCATCCAACCAATCACAAAACTCCAAGATGATTCCCTAATATATTCTTGCCGAAATTCCTTGAATATATTCTGATTTTCTTCTCTTATTTCGGCCAAAATACCTTTAGGGAATATAGGAATGAATCTAGACGCCTTTTGGTTCGTTTCTTGATGTCCACACTTTTTCTTTCCATAAACTCCACCCTAGAAAATCTCTTGGCGTAATCTTTTATTCTCTTCTTGATTTTTCACGCCAACTTTCTCTCTTCCCTTTGGTTTTCACGGAAAACATCTCTAGGGTTTAGGTTTTGCGTCACAAACCCTAATTCCATGGGCTTTCATGGGCCCTGATCCATTTTGCCGAAAATCCAAGTCAAATCCATAGAGTTCTTAGGCCTTGTTGCTTCAACTTCAAGCCTTTTCATCCTCCAACGTCATGACACTTCATTTTTCCATTTCTTTTTCATGGTTGCGTTGGAAACTTGCTTGGTAAACCTTCCTCCTTTTCGCAGGGTTTCCTGGTTGGAACAGGAAAGCTTATTTCTTCATTTCTGCTCAATTGTGTGGCCCTTTTCGTCTCATCTTTGTTCGTCTTAACATTCGCAAGCTCCTCTTTCCATTCGTGAATTCATTTCCACTTTTTAGCATGGAGGACCTAAAAATAGAAACTATCACTAAAAATAGAAACTTTCCTAAAATGAAAAATAGAAACTTACTGAAAGTGAAAAATAGAAACTTTCCTAAACTAAAAATGGAAACTTGCCAAAAATGAGAAATGGAAACTACAAAAATGGAAACTTTCTACAATAAGGAACTTTCCCAATCAAAGAATGGAAACTTTCCCAAACAGGGATTTTTCAAGGAAATAACGCAAGAAATGTAGGGAAATGGCAGTTAAAACGTCGCATTAAAATGCTCCTATCAGGCTGGCGGCAAAGGAGGAGGCCGCCACCAAACCCAAAGCCACCACCACACGCACCAAGAGCATCAAGGCCTCGCAGCCTCAGCCGGAACCGGAATACTTAGAAGAGCAGAACAACCTTCAAAATCTATGGAAGGCGGTGTTATCGGCTGGAGTCGATTTACTAATACGACTGGGATTTCTCAAATCTCGAGAATGAATTTGAAGAAGGAGGGAAGTTTCATGGAATCGGGAACAACTACGATTTGGTTGCGACGGAGCCTGACCGACTTGACCTTGGACCGGA
The DNA here is from genome assembly GCA_024704745.1 of Rosa lucieae. Taxonomy (NCBI): domain Eukaryota; kingdom Viridiplantae; phylum Streptophyta; class Magnoliopsida; order Rosales; family Rosaceae; genus Rosa; species Rosa lucieae. The sequence goes on from CM045492.1 coordinate 20,767,118, forward strand.
ACTGGGGCTATGGCAGGCCAAATGAGGAAGTCGCCATTTATTTTTTATCGAGCAATGACGGGGGCTCTGGGGCTATGGTGGTGGAGGAGAGGATTCTTGGATCTGGGTGGATTAAGATCGGGACAAATTGATCGACCCCGATCGGACACACATACCGGATTCTCTATATGTTGATTTATATGTTGCTTATGTGAGATTGCTTGATTGATTTTAGATTATAGAAAACTTTTATATGTATGTGCTCTTTGGTGGCCAACTTAGGATATATGCATGTAATTGGAGCTCATTTAAGTAGTGAAGGCTTTGGACAAAAGTCGAAATCAATTAAGGAGGATTGCAAATAGGTAAACTTATTCATAACTAGGTGTGCACTTTGGTTGACATCCTTTCTTTGTTCTTCATGCGTTGAATGTGTTCTTGATTAGCTAGCTTTCTAGACTATGATTGCATGTTCAATAGGATTGATTTGGTGCTTTCACTTAGATTAATTATTGAAGGAAAGTAAAAAATGGGAAATCGTTTGCTTTCTAAAGTTTTGCATGGTCAACTTCTTTCTCATGACATAGAAAATCAACTATAGGAATTGTGATTGGATTTTTTGCATATGATTGTGGTTTTGACCTTTATTCCTTGCGTTCCACACTTATATATTTGTTTTTATTTTTGTTTCTTTTAATTTTCAAATTGATAATTCTAAACCCGCCCTATTTGTGTTTACTTGTATATATTTAGTTATTTGTATATATTTTTGTAAATATTATACTTTTTATTTATTTTAATTTTTTATTTGTTTTACAATGACAGGTGTACCCTCAATCTCCAGAATAGAACGATCCATATTTACTATATACTAACGATGACATTTTATAGGGTTAAATTATATGCTTGCTTTGATCGTATCATCTACTATGCCTAAGTATTAATGTCATACTTTAACTTGATTGCAAATCAATTAAATTCCTACATGTACACAAATGACACTACACAATGTGTAACATGCGACACTTAAAATCCTCGTCCGGAGCGAGGTACCCTCAAATCCTTGCATAAAACCCCTCCAATCATGTGAGGTACCCCAACGGGATCACGAGGCACAATCCCTCATTGTACTCGGGGCCATGCCACCGGTTAAAGGAGGCCTTCAAGCCCTCATGCTACCCTATTGGGTACGAAAGGCATCCAGCCCTCACTCTACCCTATCGGGTACTAGAGGCATCAAGCCCTCATGCTACCCGGGGCCATTCCATCGGGTACTGGAGGTCAAAGCCACCGAATACCCTAACAGGGTTAGAAGCCTCAATCTCTCATTCTACCTGGGGCCACGCCATCGGGTACTGGAGGCCTACAGGCCCTCATTCAACCTCATTGGATTAAGGAGGCTTAAGCCCTCACGTGACCCACCGGGCCATGCTGTGCAAGCCCTCACGCCACCCCATTGGGTACCAGAGGCACCAAGCCCTCTCACTAACCAGCCTAGTACCAGAGACCGGGCCCTCCAACCGGTACTGGAGGCCAACGCCTATACAATATCCCAACGGGTACCAGAGTCGTTATACACAAGGCCCATAGGCCATCATAAACCCTCTATTCGAGCGAGGTATCCCAACGGGATAACTAAATGGTAGCTTCCTTACAAAAGCCAAGGTCCAGTCCCTTGCATCAAAATCCTCACCCGGAGCGAGGTACCCCCAACTGGTAGCCCAAGGGCCAAACCTTTGCTTCTGAGTCATCTCACCTCCTGAGCATTTACACTTGGGGGACTTATTCATACCACTTATCACAAGTGGAGGTAGTACCCGACCGGGACTATCATTGAGCTTCACGCTCATACCTGTTGTGCTATGGTCTATTAATGAAAATATTGAAAATTTTCACCTATTGTTGATCACAAACAATTACATCCCATTAACAAGACCATAGGACAAAACTCACAAAATCTATCACCCGCTCAACACGAGTGAACTCAAGTCTAAAACTTTGATTTTACTAACTACGTGACTTGGGGGACTCGGCGAATAATAACACTCCCGATCCCAACACATGTATCACATGCATACAACATTACATATCATTATGTGTCATCGTGTTCATCACACATCTTTGCATCATATGCACTTTGTATGCTATCAAAACCACATACATTTTCCACTTATGCGTCATACGTCAACATCACATAATACGTGCATACACACAATGTGTAACATGCATCTCATATAAACATTTATGCACCTTGATACATTTGACTCAAATGTCACTTAGATTGCCCTAGCACAATCAATATGCTTTTTGTACAGTCTTATCTAATTTGCAGGTACTAGCTTGATGAGGGCATCGTGGCACTAACCTACCCGTAGAGTCCCTTCTTGCTTACGAAGTTGGGGGACTAGTATGGGTATAGCGTTCAACAAGGTCGTCACTCATACTTGGCGGCATCATATTTAAACTCCCCAACCAAGAAGTGCCTCTTACTTGGGGACTTGTACATACCACCTATATTACATACCGCCAAGCATAAGCAACGACCTCATAGGTGGGCCCCGCGGCATGGCTAGCCCCGCCTATAGCATGCATCCGGTAGACCGACACCCGAGCTACCCTGCCATGGTGGAGATCGGCCGGTACCTCGTAGGGAGGCCACCCTCCCATGCTCTCTAAGAGGCTTCAATAGAAGCAATATATGTATTATTGTCCCACATCGGAAATGTAGAATAGAATGGGACTTCCTTTAGCAATAAAGGGAAGTCCTCCCTGATACTCTCAAAGCAAGCATATAATTTAACCCTAGAAATGTCATCGTTAGTATATAGTAAATAGGGATCGTTCTATTCCGGGGATTAAGGGTACACTTGTAATTTTAAAACAATTAATATAAATACAAAGTATAATATCTACAAAAATAAAACAAAGTATATACATGATAGGAGCAAAAAAGTGTGATGATATTATTGATTATGTGCCTCATTTTAGCCTTATTTTTCCCTTAGTTTAGTGTTTTGAGTCATTAAGTCATTTTGAGAGTCTTGTTGAGTGTTTGGAGTGAAATAGGCGGAAAAAGTAAAATTCATGAAAAATCCTAGCTGGATCAGGATTCCTAACTGTCAACTGTTTTTGCGGTCTTTACATTTTAATTCCCTTTATTTTCTCTAGAAAATTCTGATATTCTCCTGTTTGTTGTTGGAAACCTTACCTGGTGGAACTCTTGGAAACAGCAATGATGGAGTCATAAAATAAAGCAATTAAGATATTTGACCAAGCAATTAAGAAGGGAAATAAAGGAGAAAGATGTTTTCAGTTAGGGAATAAAGGAGAAAGACGTTTTCAGTTGAGGAATAAAAGAGAAAGATGTTTCAACTGGAAAATAAATAAGAGAAAGACGTTTCAGCTTGGAAATTAAAGGAATTGCCCCATTATGAGAGGAGTTAAGACCATAAAGGAGATGTTTCAGTTGGGAAATTAAAGGAATTATGATGCAATCTCATCCGTCCAATGATGAAGGGTATGATCGACAAAAGCCAACCAATGCTCCCCTATAAATAGGCAACGTCCAGAACATAATTTGCATCACTTTCCAGCCAAGATCATTTCCTGGCCTATCACTTCCTGGCCAAAAAATTTTCCGAGACTCTGCCCAATTCACTCCTCAAACCTCCATCTCCTACAAGACCGTGACCACCATCCATCCATCCATCAATCTATGAAGCTCTTAGGCGCTGAGTCAAGGACGCTCCACCACCATAGCAGAGACAAGTTCATCACCTTGTTGCTAAGCCGCTGAGAAAAGCTTCAAAGTGTAACTATGACTCTACTTATAATTTTTGTTTCGGTTTTGTGTGTTTCAATTTGCGAGTTGTGTAATTGGAGACACGGAATTTTCAGAATATTTTTGAGATTTTTAGTTTATTATTGAGTTAATTTCAAGAATTCTTTTATGATGCATATTACAATCTTGTGCCCTTTTACGTGTTTAGGTAATTTTCAGAGTTAGGTTAATAAGTTTGCATGCTAGAATAACGGTGAGAGTTCTTGTGTGTTTGCTTAATTTGCCAAGAGTAATTGTTATTTGTTAAGACGCTGAGTTAAACAAGTAGTAATTAGTTCTAATGAGTGGTAACAATCATGCTTTAATGATTAAACGATTCTGGAAATTATGTGTTAAATTCTATGTGTAATTGTTAATTCGCTCGTGTGAGTTGATTCGAGGGTTAGATAATACTACTAGTTAAGAGAATTACACTGAGTGTTTTCAAAAATTAGTAGTATTAGGCTTGGTAAGGACTTTTCCGATCCATGTCTACATTAGAATGAATCAGATAAGTGGATTGATCTACTGAGGCTTTTCATTTGAGCTCTTATCTAGGCATTAAAGATGGGCACATTTTTGTAGCATGTTGAAATGGATTTTCTATTTTTACACTTAGTAATTTCCGAGTTGTATTGGTCTAGGTTAGGGAAGTCAATCATTGTAGATAGTTTTATTTGATTTGTTTTTATTTTAAGTAGATTAGGAACCAAATTCCTAAACCCCCCATTTTATTCTTTTATTTGCTAATTGACCTTTTTGTGTAGGTGTACCCTACAATCCCTGGACTGAACGATCCCTGCTTATCCTATACTAACAACTATATTTTGCAGGGTTTAATTGTGAAGTTGTTTCAGCCGCATCAATACAAATTTATGAAATAAAGGGGGATTTTAGGTTTTAGGATTCCGAAAATTAAAAGAAATAAATTAAAGAAAATACAAGAACATAAATACAAGAATGAAACATAAGAAACAAAGATCAAAACCAATTCCATAAGAAATTCGAATCAACCATACAATTGTTCTTCCAAGTCATGAGAAAGAAGTTGATCATGTGAAACATTTGAAGCAAGCGATTTCCCATATTTTACTTTCCTTTACTAATTAACCTAAGTGAAAGCACCTAGATCAATCCTATCAAACATGCAATCAAATTCTAGAAAGCTAGCTAATCGAATCATGTTCAACGCAATACACAAGAGAAAAGTTATCAACTAAAGTGCACAACTTAGTACGAATAAGTTCATCTAATTGCAATCCTCTTCAATTAAATTCGACTTTTGTCCAAAACCTTTACTACTTTTGATTCAAGTTTATAAAACTTTTAGGTGAATCATAAACTTAAATCTAGCATCAATTATATGCAAACCCTAGATGTTTCGAACCATAAAAGATAAACACATAAAAGATATCAATCAAGCAAATTTAATTGAACAATCTCACAAAAGTAACTATAGAATCACAATCATGAGAATCGAAAACTTTACTTAATCATAAGAATTCGGAATTAAACTTTGTTCAAATATTGTTGTCAACTAGAAACAATTCCAACGAAATCAAACAAGGTTACAAAGAAAGAGGACGAATTACACCGTGAGATGGAGATGAGGATGGATGCTTGGCTTTTGGATTCTTGAATCTTGGAAGCAAGTCTTCAAGGTGGATGATGGATGATGATGCTCACGGCTTGGTTCTTCTCTTCTTCTTCCTTGCTTGAAACGTTGAAAGTGAACTAGAGGTTGGAGAGTCTTGACGTTATGGAGAGAAATTTCTGAAATATGAGGTGTGTGTAACATCAAGCCTAGGGGGGGAGTATATATAGGGGATGTGAACTTGGTCTCCAAGCTTCATCAATCTTCTTTTATTTTCCCAAAGATTTATTTAATAATTCCACATAGCTTCGACCAATCACGTAGCGCCATGTCAGCTTTGTTGTGTCACCCAACCAATCAAAAGCCTTCAAAATAAGTCCCTAATATATTGCTGCCAAAATGTATATGGATTTAATCTGATTTTCTTCTTCATTTTCGGCCAAATATCAAGGAATGAACGTAGACAATGAATTTGGACACATTTTGAACCTTTTCTCCCTTGAAACTCTCCATGACCTTATCTTTAACGTCCCCCCTTGATTTTCTCTTGATTTTCATGAAAAAAATGCAGATTTTATTCTTTATTTTCGTCCAAAATATATTGAGGGGATTTAGGAACGAATCTGGACTTATTTTGAGCTTTTTCTTGTTGCACAATCCCTTGAAACTCTCTCTAAATATCTCCAATGTTTTGCCTTGATTTCTTCTTGATTTTTCACATTATCTTCATGATTTCCCATGGCAAAATCAGATTTAATTCCCAAAAATATCTTCCGTACGTCCAACAACCCAAATTAATTGGGCTTTTCACATTTGTGCCGAAATCCATAATTAGTCTAGAAGATTCTTGGGCCTCTATGTGTCATCTTCAAGCCATGATATCTCCTAGTGCTCCAGGACTCTTCTCTCAACTTCATTTTTCTTCATTATTTCGACCATACTTCCTAGTTGGCTTAGGAGTCTTGCTTTGACAAAGTTTCCACTTCTGAACAGGTTTCCTGGTTGAAACAGGATTTCCTGGCTGGACCAGAAAAACTTCATTTCTTCAATTTAAGCTCATTTATGCAGCCCTTGTGCCTTGTCTTAGCTCCCTCCAACGTTCTCTAGCTTTTCTTTCTCTTTTGAGCTCATTTTAGCTTGTTTGCTCTAAGGACTTGAAAATAGAAACTATTACTAAAAATAGAAACTTTATAAAAGTAGAAACTTTCCAAAACAAAAAGGATTTATTTAAGGAAATAAATAAGTAAATATGAGGAAATAACAATTAAAACGTCGCATTAAAATGCTGCTATCACTCCCCTTCTTAGAGAGGGATGCGATCCATGATCCCTATACTTGTATCACTACAAAGGGTACTTGGCCTCACTACTAGTGGAATCTCTAAGTGGACGTAGCCTTGCCTCAAGGCCAAGGTGAACCACTATACATGCTTGTGTCTCTCTTTCTCTCTCTCTCCCCATCATGATCCATACATGCTTGTGTCTCTCTTTCTCTCTCTCTCTCCCCATCATGATCCATACTTAGTTTCCGTTCCGTATTCTCAAACAGAAACAACAGCATAAATGGTTGGCCAAGCTTTTTGGGTATGATTACAAGATTGAGTATCACGTCGGCCACCTTAATACAGTTCCTGATGTGTTATCCAGACGCCCATAACTATGCGCACTCCAGGCCGTATCTGCACCAATATTTGATGGTCTCAATCAAATCCAACAGGCATGCCTCCGGGATCCCGGAGCCCAATCCATCATCCAAGCCATCCAACAAGGCCAACCGCCCAAGAAAAATTTCACAATGAAAGACAACAAGTTGCTATACAAAGGCAAAGTCTTCGTGCCTCAGACCTCTGAATGGCGTGCCAAGATTCTGCACGAATTCTATTCATCCCTTGAGGCCGGCCACTCTGGCTACCTCTGAACTCTTGTTCTTCTCTCTCACAGCTTTGCTTGGCTAGGGGTTAGCAAAGATGTCAAGACATTCCTCGCCGCTTGTGACCAATGCCAACGGCAGAACTACGAGGCCATACACCCACCCGGCTTGCTTCAACCCCTCCCAATCCCAAATGAAATCTTCTATGACATCTCCATGGACTTCGTGGATGGTCTCCCTTCATCTCAAGGCATGAATGCTATTGTAGTAGCCATTGAACGCTTGTCAAAATATGGGCACTTCATACCCATCCGACATCCGTATACCGCCTCTCAAATCACCGAGGTGTTCATTAGAGAAGTGTTCAGCTTGCATGGCATGCCTCTCTCCATCGTGTCAGACCACGATCCCATCTTCCTCAGCCATTTCTGGGCAGCGTTCTTCAAATTGTAGGGCACCAAATTGTGCAAGAGCTCCGCCTACCACCCCCAATTAGACTGTCAAATCGAAGTAGTCAATCGATCTCTCAAACAGTATCTTTGCTGTTTTGTAGTAGACAAACCATCCTCATGGCATAACCTCCTTCATTAGGCAAAGTGGTGGTACAATACCTCCTACCACTCCACCATCAAGATGGCACAGTTCCAAGCCCTTTACGACATTCCTCCACCCTCTGTCAGTCGCTACTTGCCCTGATCGACTGCGGTTCACGCCGTCGACACAGCTCTTTCAATCGTGACGAGCTCTTGCAAACATTGAAGCTCCATATGTCAATGGCCCAGAAAAGAATGAAACAACATGCTGACAAGCTGTGAACTGAACGGGAATTCGCCATTGGTGATTGTGTTTTTCTGAAACTTTACCCATACAGGCAGAAATCCTTGATCAAGAGGCCCTCTCACAAAATCTCACCTAGATTTTATGGCCCCTTCAAAAGTCCTCGAATGCATCGGATCGGTCGCCTACAAGCTCGACCTACCACCTTCTTCCAAGATTCACCCAGTATTTCACGTTTCACTGCTGAAATGTCGGATCAGGGACTCTACTCCGAGCTCTCAGACTCTCCCTTACTTTGACGAGAAAGGCAAAATCTTCTGGTCTCCTTCTTAGGTCCTCGATATGCAGGTGGTTCAAAAAAAGGGTCAAGCTGTCACCCAATGGCTGGTCCAATAGGCAAGAATGCCCGCCGAGGATGCTACATGGGAAGAGGCCCAGTCCATTATGGCGAGATTCCCACATTTCGGCAACCGAGGTTGATCTGCCTCTTAAGGGGGTGGGACTTGTTAGGACAAGCCCACTGAAGCATCCTTAATCCTTTTGTATTAGCCCAATAGGTCCACTAGTCTAGCATTAGCTCCGCTATCTTGGAAGGGTGTTATGGTGGTCCTGTACCAACGTCTCCTTCTCCTTTTGTACTGCTGGTACCATCTATATCTTGTACTCATTTAGCCTTGAGGAGGCATTCAATGAAGATGATTAAACTCTAAATATTGTTTTTCCCTTTTCTTACTAGTCTGCACCTAACACAATGGAGTACTACCAGTATAATTGTGGGCACTTGGTTGAATGACAACACATTGTTGCGATGAAGCTATTGCCTCCTTTGTTATTGTACATAGGGAACCAAATGAGTTTGGATTTCAAGGTCAAAGTAGTAGGGCATTGCGTCGACGGTGGACCGAGATAGCTAAGGAAGTCACACAAGGACGGTGAATCGGACCAAGGTCTAATTGATGGGAGACACTCCCCATTAGGCTGTTGTGCGAACAGGTTGAGTTACTGTTGCTCCCAAATACGAATCACCAAACCGGAGTTTCCACCGGTCAGTTACCTTGCCACTCGTTTTGGTAATATATATGCTTTTTTTTTCGAAATGCTAATGCTGATTTCGTTTGTATTTTGAAGGCCAATTTAATTATAGGAAGTTGAGAACTTTGCACCATGTTATAGATTCTTGGTAAATAATGTAGTTGAAGACTTGAAGTTTCTCACACTCAAAAATTGATAATTGATAACATATGATATGATGCATTTTGGAATGGACGAAAAATTGTGGGTTTTAAACTGGAGCCCAGGGTGGCCCTGCATATATCTTTGGCTGTGGGATTTCAATCCTACTGTGGGGTTTTATGGGCTTGAAGATGGGTTACATTTTGTTATAGCAACAGACTGATGCGCTCAAAGCAAGCGCATAATTTAACCCTGAAAATGTCATCGTTAGTATATGGTAAATAGGGATCGTTCTATTCCGGGGATTGAGAGTACACTTGTAATTGCAAAAACAAATGAAGAATTAATAAAAGTAAAAAGAATTATTTACAAAAACAAAACAGAGAATAGAAATATCTACAAGTAAATACAAAAAGGGGGTTTAGGATTACTAATTCAAAAATTAAAATAAAGAAAATAAAGAAAATGTAAAAACATATATACAAGGGTGGAACGCAAGGAACAGAGATCAAAACCACAATCATATGAATGAAATCCAATTACAATTCCTATAGTTGATTATCTATGTCATGAGAAAGAAGTTGACAATGTGAAACGTCCCATATTTTACTTTCCTTCAATAATTAATCTAAGTGAAAGTATCTAAATTAATCATAGTCTAGAAAGCTAGCTAATCAAGAACAGATTCAACGCATGAAGAACAAAGAAAGGATGTCAACCAAAGTACACAACCTAGTTATGAATAAGTTCACCTATTTGCAATCCTCCTTAATTGATTTCGACTTTTGTCCAAAGCCTTCACTACTTAAATCTAGCTCCAATTACATGCATATATCCTAAGTTGGCCACCAAAGAACACATACATATAAAAGTTTTCTATAAAACAAAATCAATCAAGCAATCTCACATAAGCAACATATAAATCAACATATAGAAATCACAATTTTATTTCAAAACATAAAAATAGGCTTTAAACTTTGCCCATAACGTCATGTCAACTAGAATTCATAACTCTACAAAATCAAACAAAGGAAATAAAAGAAAGTATGAAATACACTGTGAAAGATGGATGACATGGCCTTGAGACGAAGAACTCGAAGATCCTTGAAAGCAAGCAATCTTCTAGGGATGACACAAGGGTGGATGGCGGATAGGATCTTGATGTATTCCATGGCTTCTTCTCCTCCTTGGTTGAGACGCAGAGCTTTTGAAGACTAGAGAATGGAGAGAATTTTTGACGTTATGGAGAGAATTTTCTGAATGAAGAGGTGTGGTTGTGGTGTAGCATAGGGGGGTTTATATAGGGAAGGTAAGGCTTCATGAATTTAATTTTTAAGGAATTTTCTGGTTGCACCACACAGCTCCAACTAATGAATTAATGCCACGTCAGCTCTGCCATGTCACTCAACCAATCAAAAAGCTCCAAAATAAATCCATAATCTTTCCAAATATATTATTGCTGATTTTCCCAAGATTTAATCTGATTTTATTCACCATTTTCGGCCAAATATCTAGGCATGAACCTAAACAGTGTATGCGGACTCATTTTGGACCTTTTCTCCCTTAAATCTCTCTATGGCTTTATCCTTAAAGTCCTCCCCTTGATTTTCTCTTGATTTTCACATTAAAATTGCAGATTTTATTCTCTAATTTCAGCCAACATATCTTGAGGGAATTGAGGAACAAATCTGGACTTGTTTTAAACCTTTTCTTCCTTGAAATTCTCCCTTGATATTCTCCATGTAATCTCCTTGATTTCCCATGCAAAAATCAGATTTAATCTCCCAAAATATCTCCCATGTCATCATGTGGTCTCCTAATGCCTTCAGGTTTCCTAGCCTCATCAGGATTCCTGCGTTGACTGGGATTCCTAGTCAGACTAGGAAAACTCCATTTCTTCATTTCAGCTCATTTCAGCTCCATTTATTCCACGGTACCTAGAAAATAGAAACTTTTATTAAAATTACTAAAAATAGAAACTTTCTAAAGATGGAAACTTTCCTAAACAAGAAGGATTTATTTAAGGAAATAACTAAGTAAATATGAGGAAATAATAATTAAAATGTCGCATTAAAATGCTCCTATCACAGACTAAATAGGCCTGCTGCAATGGAAGGTTTTTAGGTTCACCCTTTTGGTGAATGAGCATATTCACCATCTCTTGTGATTAAGGCATAATAACTTTATGATTTTCTAATCCAACCATTGATGTTGTATAACATAATATAAATATTAGTTCAGTAAAAATCAATCAAATTGAAGACCTTTTAGTTATTCATTTCTAGGAAATACATGGACGATTCATCATAATAGTAGTAAGTGTTGTTAGAACCATCCATTTTTTTTATTCAATTAGATAATGAAACGATTTTCGATTCGATTGATTTTTTACAGAGATGATTTTTAAAGGCTAATTTAAGATATGGACTGTTGGATTATAAATTTATTAAGTAAAAGTCATCCACCCTAGGAACCTAGGAATTGTCCTGCTGCAATTATGTCTTCAGTTTTCTTTTGACCCCTCTTTTGAGTCTTTTCTAGGAGAACAAGAAACTTTTAAGAAACTTTAAATGAAAAATAAATAAAATATAAACTTAAGAAACTGCAAAATGTCATCAGAAATGAAGCTTTCGTAATCAAATCATACATTTTTGTAAATATTTTGTCACGAAAATGCTACCTTACATATTTGTGCACCTTAATTGTGAGTCAATTATATTTTTGGTTTACTCTTGATAATAGTTTTGTTGATATTTCAACTTTTGACTCATGAGTTTAATAAGCACACTAAAGATAATTCATACTTGCAAGCAATACATTCATCTCCCATCACTTACTAGCAACACGTTATTGTTAAATCCACTATCACACCCAGTAGTGGTGGTGGTGCTCATGTCACCAATACTATCTCCACATTCACCGATGCTCATTGAAGCTTCACGAGCTAGCAAAATTCTCCATCACTTTCAAATTAAATTCCTTGTGATCGACCCACGAATGCGTTACCAATGCCAAAGTAGGCAGACCCTCCAATTCTTGTGCCACTATCTTCATGCTTGGTCTTTCATCTCCCTTCACCCTTAAGCACCTCTCTGCAAGGCTAGCAAACTCTTTGACCACTTCGGCATCAGTCTCCCTTAACTACACAAGCCTCAACGATTGTGAACAGCTTGTTCTCTTTCATAGAGGAAATGAAGTACTATGCAAGGTTTATCTCCTCTCCGGGGCCAATATTGAAACAAACTGCCCTCTTTTCGGTTAGTAATTCCACCTTCACAGATCCCACAACTCCGAAGCTCTAGACATTGCTTTTCTCTGTCACTTGTCTGATATGTAAGTACTAGCTCGGCCGCTCGGGTTCTAAATGATAACTTTTCCTTCCACAACTATATACAATTCAGGTTAGTCCGGAGAAATCAGCCTAGAAGTCCAAAATCTGACACATTTTCTGTGTAGTTATCATCCAAGAGTATGTTTGTTGACTTAATATCTCTATGGATGTTCGGAGTACCCCTGCGGTTTCTGTGGCTATTCTTAGATATGTGTACTTCTATCTCTAAACAACATCCCAACGTACAGTTCAACCACATTCTTGTGGTTCACTTAGAGCAGTACCACAACTTTATTTATAAATTGATCGATTTGTCTATTAGCCACGATTTTGGACTTTTTATGGCAATAACTCTTTGATCAGGTAACTCAGCTTTATAAACTATTCCATATCCTCCTCGCCCAATGATTTTGCTCTCCTTAAAGTTATTAGTGACAGTCTTGAGTTCATTCTCACTGAATATGATGGTAATATCAATAGATCCTTCTGGCCTCAAAAGTTGTTATTGTGACATTAAGCCACCATTTTGCTGAAACTAATGGCAATTTAGCTCGGTAAGCTTTCTTTTCTTGAATCACAAGTGTACACTCAACCACCACACGCTAGCATTAAAACAAGACCTACTACAATACCTGCATACAGTATAAGTTGATGAGAACTTGGGATATTCAATTGTTGCTACCATATTGGCGCAGGAGAGTTTAATTCTATGTTGCTTAAAACTTACCACCAACAATTTCTATCACTGACAATTGATCCATAACACAACTGTTGCCTCTGAAAATCACCTCGGCCGAGATAGCCGAGAGATCAAGGAACAAATATCCTTCTTGATGAATATATTGTGGGGCGTGCCAGCACACGGCCAAGAGGCCAAGTGTGCAATTGTAGATGTAGTAGATGTAGTGCACGTGATTCTGATTTGGTCAAGCGATTGAAAGCTGAGGAAGGAACAATCTTGGCTGAGGGTTCGATGCCTTGGAGACAAGGACTTTCGGGTTGTTCAATGGATGAAGCAAATAGTGATTGGTAACTGAACAATTAAGTTACAACTACTCCTAGTGCAAGAGCATAAATACGATAGTAACAGAGCAATAAAGTAAATAGCAGGAAAGTAAATAGCGATAAACTAAATAGCAGAAAAAGAAACGGCTTGAAGAATAAAACTATCAACTATTACAAAAAAAAAGAGTAACAAAGGAAACAATTGAAATATCAATACTAGGTTACAAGAAAAATGAAGGGAAATGACTTGAACTAGTAGAGCTAACAACTAAGAATTGAAAAGACAATGAAACTAATCTGGAGCTAAGAAAAATGAAAGGAAACCTATGATGGAATTTTGGCTGGAGTTGTTTTTGTGTCCTCTATTGTCAATTGCTTCTTTATATAGAGGTCACTGATAATCAAGCCGAGGTGGTCTTGCTCTTGAACTCAAACTCTCCTGCTTTAGCTTAGGTCAGAATCCCTCATGCAATGGAACCCTTCATATCATGATTGTACGTGGCGAAATCCTTATCCAAGATTCAAGCTCTTTAAATGATGTATATATATGATTTATTAATTGACATGATTCATTCCTAGTAGTGCACCACGTTAGACAATATAGGATGGCTTTGAAGAATCCCATGAAACTTCAACTAATCCATAAAGCCAAATAGCAATTGATGTCTGGCAACACCCTATACCGGAACATGAATCACTGGCAACATAATCAATGCTGTCACATGTTGATATGCAGCCACCTGTGTACTTCTTGATTTCGCCCTGGAAGCCTCAGATTTATGCATAAGTGTCACATCCAACTGCAATGAACTTATTGTTCTTGATATGGAAACCAGAAGATTCATAGCAATCATGAGCTATATATTGCATGATATTCAACTTGCCATCAACAGAAATTTTTGTGACTGTGAGCCCCCCAAAAATGTAGCGAGCTTTATGGAGATCGTACGTGAAATTATTCAACGATCTTGATAAATGTCAAGATGCTTGAGGAAATTTTAGAAATTTTCATAAAGTGAAATCCTCAATCTAAGAGTTGGATAATAAAGTACACAACGTGATGAGTTTGTGGAACTTTTCGGGGAATTTTTCGGACACCCGAAGTATTTATAATGAATTTCCGAAGTTTGGAGATTATGGAAATTCATTCAAATAAAAAGAAACTATTGCAGTGCAATCCTAGCGGTTGATCTATCCACCGTTTCTTCTCAGCCATCTACCATCTCCACCTTTTGATCCTAGCCCTTGATTACAATTTAGGTTAGGATATTTATAATCCTGGATCAGATCAAGGATGGGGATTAGTTTCAGAAAACACAAGAGAGAGAGAGAGAGAGAGACAGAGAGAGAGAGATAGAGCTCGATGCTTTCTGACCCGAGACGTAGCACGACCTGAGAGAGAGACCTGACCAGAACTTCCACGTCCGGCCACCCCACGACCACACACGGGTACCCACATCTTCGTCTCTGCGTCGCCTATCTCCTTACATCCTCAGATTGTCCATGAATCGATGGTGAACGAAGAAACAACGATTGGAAGCTCCGAGACTCCTTCGACGAGTTCCGGCCACCATCTAGGCTATAATTGGTATTAAACTTCATCCGCTCTTCATGCTATACAAGCCTGTGTAACTAGTTTTTGGATTCGATCGAGTTTTGACAATTTGGTTTCTGGTTTGCTCTCGGCAGGGGCAGAACTACCTTATATCATGAAGGGGTCTGGACCCCCCCACCATTTATCTAATCTTGACTTAATTAACTACATATGCCTCATAAAACTATATAAGACTTGCCTTAATTCAATACTAGAGCCCCCCCCCCCCCCCCCCCAAATCAATGGCAACAAGAAGTAGAGAAAAAAATAAAGAAATAATTTAAAACTAACAATACTTAATGTGTATTAATTACTCAATTTATAATAAGAAGTATAGAAATGTTGCTTAGGTTTAGATATTTTGTAATAAATTATCATTGATGTCCAATTTGTTCAATTGTTTTATTATTATGAAATTTAATAATGTGTGTTGGATTTCCTAAAATTAACATTATTATCTCATGTTTTATATCTGGACCCCCCAAGTTTCAAATCCTGCTTCCGCCCCTGGCTCTCGGCTCCG
This sequence comes from Rosa lucieae, assembly GCA_024704745.1. NCBI lineage: Eukaryota > Viridiplantae > Streptophyta > Magnoliopsida > Rosales > Rosaceae > Rosa > Rosa lucieae. The sequence continues at coordinate 20,782,783 of CM045492.1, forward strand.
TTGCGGTTTCTCACTGCTGGCAACTTCTCCGGCCTTTCTGGCTTCGTTTCTTACTCGATTGCAGGTCTAGGTGAGATATTGTGAAGTTTTCTGGGTTGTAGCACGAGGAATCACCAGTTCATCCCCTTCCTAGTTTCGGCAGTGTGTTGAGTTGGTATCAGTTTATTTTTGAAGGTATAACCTCAAACCATAATCACATTTTGTTCCTATGTTAGTGATTGGAAGTGATGGAGCTGAGTTTAATTTGATATGGTGAAATTGAAGACTGTTATCGAATTGGTTATGTTGTATGCTCATTGTGAAATGGTTGACCGGTGATGCATGAGTTAAGTGTATTGTGTTGACTATGAGATGTTGTTTGCATGTGCAGAGTGGGTTGGTAGTGACTTGATTTGAATTGATGGGTGGTTTGGTGATTTGAGATTGTTTCTGGTTTTGCAAGTTAAGGTCTTATTAGTGTTGCTGAGGTGTGTTACTAAGGCAGGTTATTCAAATTGGTTGTGGAATAATTTGAAAATGGTCAAGTTATGATCTTGGGTGTCCATAGTAATTTATCAGAATTGCTATACGACGAAACTTGAAATAGAAGTAAGGTTGAGTGTTGAACAAATTGAGATAAGTCGGTGACGAAATTGGACACAAAATCTTTGCTGCACATATGTTAGATTGATAGTAAGTAAAGAAAAGAAAATTTTATATGTTGGGTGGCCTTAGTAATCTGCGTACACTCAACATATATATTTGGTCAAACGTGGTCAAATTGGTCAAACTAAGAACCATTGGTTAAATATGGTCAAAACAGTCACTCCTGGTCAAACCTTGGTCAACTCCTGGTCCAACCAGGAAAAGTTGGTTTAGACGATTTATTAATCGTCGAGATTTCGTAAAATTTTTCAATGGATTATTAATTGTCAAAATGTCGGAATCTAGGACTCTAGTTACCCGAGGAACGGAAGGTTCGCGACTCTCGGAATATGTGAGAGAAAGCATCATAATCCAGGTAGGGATTCAAGACTCTCGTCGGTTAGTTGTTTTCTTATATATTGTGTTAAAATGATGCATGGTTGGTGGTATGGTTTGGTTATGTTAAAATGCAATGCATACTAACCAAATTGTGAGAATGTGATGGCTTGAGAGCAAAAGGGGCACTGACTTCCTTGGGTTCGATTCCCTAAACCTCTTAAGGGTTAGCTATGTCGGTCATTCAAGTATCCGCAATCACGGACTCGGTACGTGTGTGTAGCTAGGTAGTGGACGCTCTCGCTACGGTTACCTGATAAATTAATTTGAGGTAAGGTCGTGTAGTGGGTCTATGGGACCGGCCATTAGGTAACACTTGGATTTGGCGCCGTATTTATTTAAGCATCATGCATCGGTTTTCAAGTTGAAAAACATTAAAGTTTGTCATTCCTTTAAATATTTGGTTTAAGTATGTTTTCATATTGGAGCTCCAAACATTTATCTGTTGATTTTCAAACCTAGTCGAGTTAGAGTTCTTGTTGAGCAGCGAGGACAAAAGCTCACCCCTACAACAGTATGGATGCAGGTACTGTGCACTGGTGACGGGACAATAGTGGACGGAGCTAGGTGTGCAGAACAAGTTCAGTAAATTACCGTGTGAACTTTATTCTAAATTCTATTTTTCAAACTTCGTCTTTCAGAGCTTGTTGCTATCCAGCCTCGTGTCAAATTTAAGTGAATTCCTTTTTATTGGGATTCATACCTCATGTTAGCCTTTATTCAAGTGCTGGACAAATGAAATAGATTTCAGGAACTCAAGTTTTTCACCTCAAAAATAATTGTAGCTTCTGCTGTGTTTATACAAAAAGTTTTTCAAACAAAATGCTTAGCGGTTCTCTAAGATGTAAATCGAGTGTTCAGTTTATGTTTTAGAGACTCGTGGCACTATAACGAGCTTAGGCTGGTGAGATGCAGCTTGGGGCGTTACATTGACCTCAACAGTGCCTCCGGACACTGTCCGGAGTAAGAAGAAAAAAAGAACAGTGCCCCGGATAGAAATAGTTTCAGAGGGTCATAGGTGGAGTTGCAAGTTACAAGGAACTCTTTATCATGGTAACAATAAGCTTCTCTAGTACCGAAAGGGTATGGTATGTTAACATTTTGCATAGGTAGCTTCGCAACCAGGTTTCACATATTGATCAGCTAGCTAGTTGTGCTTGTGCTGCTGTGGCTATTAGTACTAACCTTATTAGCAGAAGTTGGGAAGCATAATGTTGTGTTTGATTACGATATCTTCTTCTTTGGGAAGTAGGAAGGTAGAATCCCAGACTAGATATTTCATATCAAACGTATCAAGGGATGCTCTTACATTTAGTGTGGTCTTGTTTACTCATGGACCATTTCAACAACAAATAATGATGCAAACTTTTCAAAATCAATCATCCAAGCATTAATTTGTCAAGCACAAGCACAAGTATGAAATGGATGATGTTTCACACGTTATCTGGACATCTGGTATTACATCAAAATGATACGAAATAAATTGTAATTAATTGGTTAATCAAACAAGAAAAACAATTATAAACCTAAAAAAAGTACAGTTGAAAAGTCATCCATCTGAACCTTATGCGAAGTTCATATGTACCAATATTCCAATTAGAATTTGATTAGTCTAAATTGCACCTCAAGAACCACATGCACATCAAAAAAATTTTGGACGTGAAGAGACTTTCATTAAAGCCCAGAGGGCAAAGAAACAGACTAGACCCAGGAGAATCAAGGCCCAGCAAACAATATAATCAAGCTTTCATATTCAACAGCCCATACTAGAGGCACGACTAGACAAGCTAACTAAAAGCATAAACGTGAAAAGCTATGGAGAAGCAAAAACAACGATAAAAAGAAAATATGGCGGTCCTCTCTCTACGGTCTCAATCCAGCCATCGGCGCCGACGGTGGACATGGTAATCCATCGCGAGAGAGAACATGGACCAAGGAAGACAGCGGCTTGTCAATCCAGACGTCTGGGCACGTCTGCCTCACACTAAGTGACGCAACACAATGGGCTACGCAATTCGCTTTTCTGGGAATCCACGACCATGAGATTTGCCTGCATGGAGGAGCTGCTCGAATTCGAGCAATCACAGGAGCAATTCTCTAAACCCTACCGGAGCCGATACCATTGATGTCTTTTACTAGCTCTTGGCATTCCGATTCGATCTGTATAGGGAGGTGAATGTGCTTCTGGGCAAGAGAGAGAGCGAGGATGGCAGCTTTTCCTTCAGCTTCAATTGCCGAATTTGATCAGCAATGTTGAGATGCACCATCAACTAGAACTCCATTATCATTTCGAACAACAACACCAAGACCAGCCAGGTTAGTTTTGTTATCCCAAGCGGCATCGAAATTGATTTTGATGCAGCCACTGGGTGGCTTTGTCCAAGTGGTTTTTGGATTATCGGGGTTGTGGTTTATATTATGGGGATGAGTTTGTGAATGGTGGGTAATTTGTGGTGGGGTTTGATTGTGAAGATGCAAGTGGGTTTGTTGTAGGTTGGCATGGTCAGGAATGGGATTATTTGCAGTGAAGTTATTGGTTTGGGTTGTTTGAGAGTGGTGGAATGAATTTGGGAATGTACATGGACGGTTAGGGACTTGTTGATTTTGAGTGTTTGTGACACTATGAATGGGGGTAGGTTGCATAAGATGTGAGAAGGAGTGTGAAAGGTTGGCAATGTTTGGGGTATGGGAGGAAAGAGTGTGATTTGGATTGTGAATGGGAAATGGGGAGGTAGGAATAGGGACAGAAAAGGAGGGAGTACAGTTAGAAAACATACATGGCTCATGCTGATGACCATGATTCATTGCTTTCAGGAACTCCAGGGCAGCTTTTTCTACTCGAGATGCAATCAACATTGGATGGGTATTGGTGACCTGATAAATGGCTTGACATCTACTCTTCCACAACTCCCAACAGATGAAGGAAATGGTGGTAAGACAACTTGTTGAAGCTCCTTATTTCGGCCTGCTAGCTTGAGAATTTGTTCAAACCATCTATCAATTAATGTAATTTCTTGAACATTAATCTTGTAATTGAATGAACAAGCAAACCAGGTGCATATAGCAGTAGGCAGAGTAGGATAATGTGTTCAATTGTCTCTGGAGCTAGGCCACAATTTGGACAAATAGGGGAGGCAACAATCTTTCTTTTGAAAAGATTGTAATAAGTAGAGATTTCATTGTTGACAGCTTGCCACAAAAAATGCTTGATCTTGGGGAGGGTTTGGAGACCAAATAGCAACCCAGACGATCTGGTTTACTCTATGAGAGGAGTGGCTCAATTGTCCTGTGGGCTTAAAATTTAGAGAGTGGAAGAGATTATACCCTGATTTTATAGTATAGGAGCCATTCTTTGTTGTGGGCCAAATTAATTTGTCTTCAACTAGGGTATCACTGAACATCTGCATCTCAATCTCTTGCATATCTCTCTCAGCAATAAGGCCATTAATTGGTTGTAGATTCCAAGTATAGGAACCCCAATCAATGAGGTTTGACAGTTTGGTAGGCACACATTGAGAGATGGGCATAATGGGACGAATGTAACCCAGCTCAGAGTTCAAAATCCATTTGTCCTTCCAAATGTCAATGGACCAGCCATTACCAACCATCCATCAAGCCCCTTCTTCAATAAGGGCTTTTCCTTCAAGTAAGCTACTCCAAGTCCAAGAAGCTCTAGATCCTTTCCCAGCATGTAGAACATTTGAGTGGGGGTAATATAAACCTTTGATCATCTTTGCCCAAAAAGAGTTAGGTTTAGTATGTAACCTCTAGATCTGCTTGGCTAGGAGTGCAGTGTTAAAATCTCCTAGGTTTTGAAAGCCCATTCCTCCATTTAATTTTGGCAGCCCCAAGTATTCCCAGCTTTTCCAGTGAATTTTGCTTTCCTCCTTCTTTTGACCCCACCAAAAGTTTGCTATGACTGCATCAATCTCCTTACATAAATTAACAGGGAACTTGAAGCAGTGCATTGGATAGTTAAGCACTGCCAATGCCACTAATTTAATTAAAACCTCTCTTCCAGCAGTAGATAAAGTCCCCATTTTCCAGCCTTGCAATTTATCCATAAGTCTATCCTTGATGAAAGACAAAGAAGCCTTTTTTGAGCGATTCCAAACAGTTGGAAGCCTAAGATATTTCCCTAGATTAATAGTCAAGGGCACCTGAAGGATCTCTCTCAAACTTTCAATAAGATTGTCTGGAGTATTTGGTGTACAAAATAGACTTGACTTTTCTAAGTTGACCTGCTGATCCAATGCATCACAATAGAGGCTTATGATCCTCATTAACTCCTCACAATTTTCTTTAGCGGCCCTTAGAAAAAATAGTGAATCGTCTGCAAAAAAGAGATGGATAAGGGGGGTGTGAATCTGCTTAGGTAGATACCATGAATAATCCCTTGATCACCTACTTTTTGAAGGAGGGAAGAGAAGACCTCAGTGGTGAAGAGGAAAACGTAAGGAGATATGGGGTCTCCTTGTCTTAACCCTCTTAAGGGTTTGAAGTACTCTCCGGTTTTTCCATTGATTGTTACTGCAAAGGTGACTGATCTAACGCAACCCATAATCAAAGATACCCAACTTCTTCCAAAACCCAACTTCAGCAAAATGACCTCAAGAAAGTCCCACTCAACCCTATCATAAGCTTTGCTTATGTCAAGCTTAAGAGCTATCTCATGGAGTTCACCACTCTTTCTCAACTTTAAGTAGTGATAGGCTTCATGGGCAACTAGGATGTTATCTTGGAACTGACAGCCTGGTACAAATACTCCTTGAAAGGGTGATATGATATCCGGGAGAATGAATTTGAGGCGGTTTGCCAAAATCTTGGACAGGATCTTGTAGGAATAATTACACAAGGAGATAGGACGAAATTGACTAACCGATTCCGGGTTTGGGACCTTTGGGATCAGTAAAATGTTTGTACAATTCAGGTCTTCAAGTATTTCAACCGTTCTGAAAAATTCTTTCACTGACTCGTTAAAAATCTCGTTCACGTTCTTCCAAAAGTTTTGGTGAAAACACTGTGAAAACCTTCCGGGCCTGGGGATTTATGAGCTCCCATCTGAAAGGTTGCCTCCTTGATTACTTCAAATGATATTGGCTGGGTGAGATTGTTGTTTGTGTCATCAGAAATGATTGGTTTTATTGCATCAAGAGCTTCAGTCCAATCTCTTGGCCCACTCCCTGTAAATAAATTCTGAAATACCCCTCAAACTCCTCTCTAATATTCTCTTCATTCTCCAACCAAGTTCTTTCACTATTGTTTAACTTTAACACCTTATTCCTTTGCCTACGATGGATGGTAGTGAGGTGGAAAAATCTTGAGTTGGAATCCCCCGTCTTCAGCCACTTAATTCTTGATCTCTGAGCCCAATATTTTTCCTCTTTGTCTCAAAGGGATGCAATTTCTTCAGTGAGACTGCTAGCAAGCTTCCCAGCTTCCGGATCCGAACTTGTTTGTAAGACTTGAAGCTTCTCAATATTGCAGTCAATCTTTCTTTTGTTGTTTGAGAACTTCTTACTCCAGTGTCATAAGGCCTTGCTACACTGATGGAGATTTGATTTCCACTATTGTTGAGCAAAATTGTCTCCCATCTGATTAGACCAGGCTTTCGATATAACTTTCACGCACTCTGGGTCTTCAATCCAACTAGGCTCAAATTTGAAAGGTTTTGGTCCTTTCACACTTGGAGGATCAATATCAATGACTAAAGGGCAATGATCAGAACTGATCATCAGAAAGTGGAAAACGCTTGAGGCAGGCCAACGCACAATCCAATTCGCATTAACAACACTTCGGTCCAATCTGATTTTGATTAGACCCCCATTTGGCCAATTGTTGCTCCATGTGATTGTTGTCCCTTGAATTGGATATCTATGAGATTGTTCGCTTGCATAAAACCCCTTAAGTATCTTCTCTTGCCCGGATTCCAAGGATTTCCTCCTTTTACATGAGGCCAAATGAATTCATTAAAATCTCCCGAACAAATCCATGGCAAATCAATAGATCCTTCTAGATTCATTATACTATTCCAAAACAATGCTTTCTTTTCTTTCTTTGGTGGGCCATAAAACCAAGACATTCTGATACTGGACTCATCGGCTTTGAAAGTTGCAATTGTATCAATGAGGTTTATATATTTGGAAAGTACCTGAACTGAAACACAATCATTCCACCATAACGCCAATCCTCCTCCAGTATAATTGCACTCCTTTCTCTCTTTTTTTTTTGAGTTTTTTCTTATTCATTCTAGTTTCTGAAAGAAAAACAAAGATATGGCAAAATTTGAAAATTAGCTCCTTGAGAGCTTGGCTAGTCATGGCGCGCCCTAGCCCATGACAATTCCAAGAGAGTTGTATCATTGGGCCTTGTGGCTGTCGGCTAGCCACCACCGCCTTGGAGGAGATCGCCTCTAACCGATGATAGGAGCATTTTAATGCTACGTTTTAACTGTCATTTCCCTATATTTTCTGCGTTATTTCCTTAATAAAACTCTGTTTAGGAAAGTTTCCATTCTTTGATTGGGAAAGTTCCTAATTGTAGAAAGTTTCCGTTTTGTAGTTTATATTTTTCAATTTTAGAAAGTTTCCCATTTTAGTTTAAGAAAGTTTCCGTTTCTTATTTTAGAAAGCTTCTATTTTCCGGTCTTTGGAATAAATAAGCTGAATTGAGTTCATAAATGGGAAGAGAAGCTTCATGAAGATGACATGGCAACAAGGTGACAACGTGGGAATTAAAGATGATTGATTGAGGATTTCAAGGAGAGATTTTCTTGGGAGACTTTTATGGAAAGAAATATTGATGGAGGAATAATTTGGTGTGATTGCCAACGTGAAAATCAGAAATAATCAAGGAGATGATGCCAAGAGAGATTCAAGGGAGATTTTTATGGAAGGAAAATATGTGTGAACCAAGGAAAAGCTCAAAACGTGTCTAGGTGCATCCCTAAATTCCCTAAAGGAATGTTAGCTGAAATTCATGAAGAAAATCAGAATAATTTCAAGGAAATTCGGCAATTAAATATTAGGGAGGTATTTTAGAGAATTTTGATTGGTGGGAACACATCACAAGCTTACTTGGACTACATCACACCATTGGTTGGACTACATCACAAAGCTTATTTGGCGAATTCTCATTGGTGGTAGATATGTGGAAATTTCTGATTGCTTTGTGAACCGTAGCCGTGCTCCTATAAATACTCCCCTCTTTGACGTTGAGAAGGGTTCCACACCTTAGAAAAATTTAGAAAATAAACATTGTTGCCGTGAGCCTCTCCCATTTTCTCTCCATCCTCTAAAGCAAGCCACGGGATTCAAGCAAGGCCGAAGCAAGAGAAGAAGGAGCCGTGACCTTTTCCTCCACCATCCACCATTGAAGACTTGCTTTCAAGCTTCAAGGATCGCAACGTCAATCACCCATCCTCATCTTCCATCCACGGTGTAATTCGACCTCTACTTTGTAACCTTTGCTTTGAATTTCGTTGGTTTTGTTTTAGTTGACATTCATGATTGAACAAAATTATTATTTCTGGGATTTTTATGATTAAATGAGAATTTCGATTCTATTATTGTAATTCGAGAAATGCTTATGTGAGTTTGTTTAATTAAATTTGCTTTATAGATATCTTTTGTATTTTAATCTTAGGTGGTTCGAAACACTTAGGGTTTTGATATGAATGGTGCTAGATTTAAGAACATGAAATCAACTTTTTGTTTTGTGTAACTTGAATCGAAGTAGTAAAGGTTTTGGACAAAAACCGAATTTAATTAAAGAGGATTGCAATTAGGTGGACTTTTTCATACTAAGTTGCACACTTGAGTTGATAGCCTTTCCATGTGTTTCATGCATTAAACATGTCATGATTGACTAGCTTTCTAGGGCTTGATTACATGTTTGATAGGATTAATCTTTGTGCTTTCACTTAGGTTAATTAGCATTGAAAAGTAAAAAAATGGAAAATTATTTGCTTTCGAATATTTTACATGATCAACTCCTTTCTCATGACTTAGATGAACAATATTAGGGTTTAATCGAATTTGATCATAGTTTCGGTTTTGATCTTTGTTCTCTCATTCCACCCTTGTATATATGTTTTTACATTTTCTTTATTTTATTTATTTTAGTTTTTAATTTAATAATCCTAAAACCCCCTTTTGTGTTCATTTGTATATATTTTTATTCTTTGTTTTATTTTTGTAAATAATACTTTTTACTTTTATTAATTTGTTTTTGCAATTATAGGTGTACCCTCAATCCCCGGAATAGAACGATCCCTATTTACTATATACTAACGATGACATTTCAGGGTTAAATTATGCGCTTGCTTTCAGGTGCATCAACCGACTCATTAGCAAGAGAAACCCCTGCACCTGAATGCTGACCATTTGTATTGTTTTTGCTCACAGGTTTGATGATAGGAGCATTTTAATACGACGTTTTAATTGCTATTTCCCTACATATTTTGCGTTATTTCCTTAAAGAATCCTTGTTTAGGAAAGTTTTCATTCTTTGATTGGGAAAGTTCCTAATTGTAGAAAGTTTCCGTTTTGTAGTTTCTATTTTTCATTTTTAGAAAGTTTCCCATTTCAGTTTAGGAAAGTTTCCTTTTTTCATTTTAGGAAAGTTTCTATTTTTGGTAACAGTTTCTATTTTCAGGTCCTTGGAATAAATGAGCTGAAATGAGCTCATAAATGGAAAGAGGAGCTAGCCAACGTTGGAGGGAGACAAGATGAGATACAAATGGCTGCATAAATGAGCAGAAATGAAGCTTTCCTGTTTCAACCAGGAAACCCTGTCCAGAAAAGGAAACCCTGCCAAAACAAGACTCTTGAGCCAACCAAGAATGGAAATCGAAATAATGAAGTGTCATGGCATGAGAGAAGCTTCTTGAAGACTTTAGAAGATGACATGGCAAGAAGGTGACGCAAGAAGGCCCAAGAACCGTCAAGAATAAAATGGATTTTCGGCAAAAATGGATAAAGGCCCAAATGATCTAGGGTTTTTGTGACATCAAGAGATAAATGTGGAGACTTAAGAGTTTTTCCGTCCAAAGCAAGAGAGAAACAAGGAAGCAACGTGAAAATCAAGCAAAGATTACACCAAGGAGATTTTTATGGAAGGAAATATTCTTGGAGAAGATAATTGTGTTGATTGCCGTGATATACCAAGAGAAAATAACGTGGAATTCAGAAAATAACAAGGAGATGACGCCAAGAGAAGAAATAGGGAGAAGTTTAAGGAAAGAAGAAGTGTGTGCAAGAAGAAAGAAGTCCAAAACAAGTCTAGGTGCATCCCTAAATTCCCTAAATGAATTTTGGCCGAAATTCATGAAGAAAATCAGAAAATCCTTATATAATTTCGGCAAGGATATATATTAAAGGAATTATGACTTATTTTGGAATTTTGTGATTGGTTGGAGGACACACTAAAGCTTACTTGGCGAATACTCATTGGTGGAAGCTATGTGGAATTCTATTATAATTTCGTGGAAAATCATAGAAGAATCAAGAAGCTAGGGCAACACCTTGTCGTCCTCTATATATAACACCCTATTCTTGACGTCAAGGGAGTTCCACACTTTAGAAAAATTCAGAAAAATCATATTGTTGCCGTGAGCTTCTCTCATCCTCTAGTTCACCCACGGAATTCAAGCAAGGCCGAAGGGAGAAGAAGGAGCCATGAACCATTCATCCATCAACCACCATTGAAGACTTGCTTTCAAGCTTCAAGGATCCCAACGTCAATCATCCATCCTCATCTTTCATCCACGGTGTAATTCAACCTCTACTTTGTAACCTTGTTTGATTTTCGTTGGATTGTTCTTGACAGGACCCGCCCCGGATTTCACCCTGAAATCCGAAGATGCCCTGCGGGGCCCACCTTAGAAGAAATTCTACCAAAAATTTAACAGAACTTCTCCTAAAAATGGACAACCCAAAACTTGTAGAAAAACATTTACACTTCTAAATCATCCATCCTTATTCTCCTGGAGCCACCCTACTTCCTATATCACAACATCTCCCATTTCACAACCAATTCTAAACTTAAGAATATTAATCTCAAGAGTTATCAGAGCAATCTATATCTTAGGCGTACAAGAAGGTAGAATCACTATGCCAATAAGTCAATCATACAACAGACATCAGACGACAGAAAGCGAATTTTCTGTCGTCCCAAATTTTCAGACAGCAGACAAACCTAACTCTGTTGTTTGAGTACTCACCGAAAGACAGTTTTTTCACTTTGAGTAAATGGGTGACATTCAGACGACATTTTAATGTTGTTACTTGAAGATAGAGATATACATATAATTTCATTCCTCTGAAGGCTTTTATTGAAACAACATTTTTATGTTGTTGGCTCAAGATAGAGAATTTCGTTCCTCTGAAGCCTAAAAACTTGATTTATTCAAACAACAAAATTCTGTTGTCTAAGTGAGTGGGCTGAAATTTTAGAAATCTCCCTCCAATCGATTAAGGCCTTTCCCTCTAAAAATTGGTCAAAACCCTAGTTGAGTCAAAAAGTGGTAACCATCAGACAACTTAATTGTGTTGTTTGATTATATGAGGGGGTCAACTCATTTAATTTTGGTTTTTTTTTGTCTAAGGCAAAATTGCCTTTTGTGCTAGGCTTAGCCCGACTTCATTCATTCTGTCTAAAACTCTATGCCTTTTGCCTTTTGTCTCTCAAGTCTCTCAGCTCAACTGATTGAAAACTGGGCATCTCTATCTCAAGTCTGTAGCGAAATCGCGACCACAAAGCACCCACAACCAATTACCTACGCGGCCGTACCGGAACCCTAATCTCAGATTTAGCAGCAGAGGTGCATTTCAAGAAAATCCCAAGGTTTGAAAAATCGCTAGGCGCTAGTCGGGCGGTGGCTGGGGGACTAGCGCCTAGGCGGATGACTAGGCGGCGCCTAGGCGGTTTTAGTTTTTTTAATTTTAATTTATTTTTATTCATATAAAAATATAAATAAGAGTATATATTTATATATTGACTTTTATTTTTTGGGAAGAAACTATATATATAGGCTTAAAAGATATATAAACATATTATAGATAAGAATAATAATAATTATTTTTATTCCCATATTTCAATGATAGTCAAACACATAACCTTCCTGATGGGTTCCCTATGCAATAGTCAATACAGACACCCAACAAACTATATTAATTAGACACTAGCAAAAGTAAAAGATCTGGAGAACTAAAGTAATCGTCAAACTCGAGGCCAAACCCAGCTTCTCTCTTGTTCTATTGATTTCTCTCTCCGGTAGACCATCGCATACAAACATCGAAGAATTTATCCAAGGTGAGCTCCAATCCTCTCTCTTTTTCCTTTTCACATATTTTGTCAGGCCTGAAAAGCTATAGCTTTCTCCACTGCGACCTTAGTTTCTCGATCAAACCTTCTTTGATCTGTGAATTCTGATTTCTCAGGTTTGGGACAATGACTTGAGTTTATATTAGGAATTTGGATCATAAAATGAATGGCTGGGATCTTAGAGATGAGTCTTGGATGTTCAGCTTTCTTTGCAAGCGGCGTAGACGTACAACCCGACTAACGCCCAACCGAGCGCCTAGTCGCCCTCCTAGGCCGCCTAGGCGGCCGTCTAACCCCAGCCCGCCCAACCCAACCGATTTGGCATTCCTCGAGGCGGAGATCCGCCGCCCAGCGCCTAGGCGCCGCCTAAGCGGCCTGGGCGGCCGAGTTTTAGAACAATGGAAAATCCTAATTTCAGCAGCGGCGGTGCATTTGAAGAAAACCATGATAGGCCATCTAACAATCGTCTGAGAAGGACCCGTTGAAGGAAGTAGAGGTACGAGTTGATATAGAGGAAGGTCCAACAGATCCTAGATCGAAAATTTGGGGGATTCATTTGAAGAAGAAGAAGAAGAAGAAGAAGAAATTGGGGCCGAGTTTCCGAATTAGGGCTTGAAGTCGTAATCGAAGTTGACCGACGCGTAAGTACTCTTTTATCTGTCACTCCTTATTCTCTGATTGCCTAATTGGGTTTTTCAATTTTCATTCATGTCTCGTATGTTCATGCTTGTTTGGAAGCCTGCCTAGCTTAGTGACTTAGTTATTAGTTTCTGCAATTTTAATTTTAGCTAGTGTTTTCAGACTGTTCACTTTGTTCAAAGGATGGGTTTTTAATTCTATTCTGCTTTCTCTGCTACCCATTTCAAATTCAAAGGTTTGGACTTATTTTGGGCTTTCCTTGCTTTGTCGTTTCAACTTGTTTTGTTTGTGAATTCAAGATTCGTCTTTGACTCTAAATAGTGTGGTGTTGAGGTGTGTGATGGTGTTTTTGGGAGTATTAATTGGATCTATGCTTTGTTGTTTGGTGGGTTTTGAAAATTTGATTATGTTTTCTTTTATATTGGGAATGCCTTTCTGGGTTTTTGGTTTTACTTATCCAGATGTGAGATGAAAGTGAGTTTTATGAATTCTATGGTGTTGTTTTGTAGCTATATGGTACTGCATTGTTGTATGGTTTATGTAAATATTCAAAGTTTTGATTTTTATTTTCTATAAAATGTTGAAGGAGAAATGGCTTTGATGAGAAACCAGAGTGTTCCATGTTTGGGGTTTTAGTAAATTAGAGACTGAAGCTAGTTTTGAGTTCGTGAGTGGATTTCTTTATCTGTCTTCCTTTGTGTTTCTGCAACTATTACCACCTGCATATAACATTATTAATGACATGGCATGGGTATGTAAATGGTCTCTCAGAACCACTATGTAAGTTCCTTGTCTTCATATATTTGTTATGGCTGTTGACCTCTTCTTTTGGTGGGCATATGCACCTGGACATGTTAGCCTTCTTATCTACTCTCATAAATCATAATGTTGTAGATTCATTAATTGCTTGCCACGAGTTCCACTAGTCTTGTGGTTTCTTATAATTAAGGGCCCCTTATGTACTGTTTTTGTGTTTGTGTTTTCTGTTTTCTTCTCAAATATAATAGAAAGGTATGGAATGAGAGAGTGAGAGGTGAAGAACACATGAAGAGAAAACATAAAACTAAAGAAAGAACTCTTATTTTTACAGTCATTTTAAACTCATACAAAGGCACTGCATTGTTGTATGGTTTATGTAAATATTCAAAGTTTTGATTTTTATTTTCTCTAAAGATGAGATTTTTGTTATCTTCGTTATATGACCAGGAAGAAGGAATGAGAATCGTTTGTTTTCTTAAATTTTTTTACATGCTTTTAGTGTTTAGCAATCACTTTTGTGTTCATTTCATTATAGTTGATTTGCTGCTGTTAGCTTATGTTAAGAATATGAAGAGCAATTAAAAAGTTTTTCTTTCTATTATACTCATTGGTGTCTATTGTGTCTACAGATTGAGGTGATCAAAGACTCGCTGCCTTGTCCAAAGTCAAATCCAAAGTTCAAAGTTCACAGGTATAGTTTCTCACTCTTTATATGAGTTATTAAGATGGGGTTGATTATTTGTACAATCTTTATTCATTTAAGTTGAATGCTTTTCTCTGCTTTGATTGCATTTTTTAATAGAAAACTTGTCAACTACTGAAGTTATGTTGATTATGAAGAGCTAGAAAGTCTGGTTTCCTTATTTTGCTTCTTGTCAATGTTGGTTGCATGCATATATGATTTTGTTTATGGGAAGATCTGGTTTATGCTATGATATTGCTTGGAGATGTTTTTTTATCTTTTGTGTTTATGTTAAAATGAACGTATGAAGGCATTTTATGCACAAAACAGTAGACTAACCATGTAATTATACTTGTTAGTTGGGAATTTGTATGTATTTCTGACCACATGTGGCAGTAAGATTAGCATCTGTACGTTATGTTTAATTAGGATATATATTATATATGTGTAGGCTATAGTATATGGATAAGTCGTGGATGCACGCCGATAGAAGATCACGGAAGTTTGAGGTAGGACTAGCAGAATTTCTAAAGTTTGCCTCGAGGAATGCCAGCAATGAAAGGAAGATACGTTGTCCTTGTTTAAAATGCTGCAACACCGATGGATTTTCCATTGGAGTTATTAAAGACCATATATTCTGGAATGGTATTGATGAGAGTTATAAGAATTGGAGGTGGCATAGAGAGCCTTCTACGTCTTACATGAATAGTAGAATGGGAGGCGGATCTGAAACTGTAGATTGGGAACCTGCTAGTGGGGTGGGGGAGAATGATGTAGATATAGGAGAAAGTGAGGATGAGGAGATATCTGAAGACTCAAATGAGTTTCTTAGGTATGTGGAGGATGGTGATAAGCCCTTGTACCCTGGTTGTACCAAGACAACCAAGTTGAATGGTTTGATTCAGACATTCAATCTGAAAGCAAAGCATGGAATGACTGATGCTTGCTATTCCGACATGCTAATAATGATTGGGGGTTTGCTTCCTGAAGGGAATGAGGTTCCAGCCTCATTGTATGAGGCAAAAAAAACACTTAGTCAATTAGGGATGGAGTACGAAAAGATCCATGCATGTCCTAATGACTGCATCTTGTATAGACAGCAGCATGTAGATGCTATTATATGCCCCACTTGTGGTGTTTCATGGTGGAAATTGGGCAAGGATAAAACAGAGAAAGAAGGGATTCCTGCCAAGGTATTATGGTACTTTCCATTAATCCCGAGGTTGAAACGATTGTACCAATCAGCAAACACATCTAAGAATCTGACTTGGCACGACCATGGCAGAAAAAAAGATGGGATGATGCGACATCCAGCTGATTCCCCAACTTGGGATTTAATTGATAAAAGATGGCCAGAATTTGGAAACGAGCCTAGGAACCTCAGACTAGCCCTCTCATCTGATGGCTTTAACCCTCATAGTTCGCTAAGTAGCAGGTACTCTTGTTGGCCTGTTATACTTGTCACATATAATCTTCCTTCTTGGCTGTGTATGAAGAGGAAGTATATGATGCTGACGTTGTTAATATCTGGACCAAAACAGCCTGGTAATGATATTGACGTCTATTTGCAGCCCTTAATAGATGACTTGAAATTGTTGTGGGATGGTGTTGAGGGAGTATATGATGCATTAAGAGGGGACTACTTCAAACTGAAAGCGGTACTCCTCTGGACTATTAACGATTTTCCTGCTTATGGGAACTTGTCAGGTAGCATTGTAAAAGGTTACAATGCTTGTCCAATATGCATTGATAAGACCCGACCACATAGGTTGAAGAATGGTAATAAAATGTCATTCATGAGGCATCGCCGCTATCTACCTCGACATCATCCTTATCGAAAACAGTATGCTGCTTTCGACAACACAATAGAAGAGGACCTTGCTCCTGTACCATTAACCGGAGACGAGGTGTTAGCAAGAGTAGATAGTCTGAATTGTGAATTTGGCAAAAAGTCTCGTCCACCTCATGGGAAGGGTGTTGAAGACCAAAGCAGACCATGTTGGAAAAAGCAGTCTGTGTTCTTTGAACTAGAGTACTGGAAGTATATTCCTGTACGTCATAATCTCGATGTCATGCACATTGAGAAGAATTGTTGTGATGCCCTGATTGGTAGTTGAACATTCCAGGTAAAATAAAGGATGGGGTTGCTGCTCGTTTAGACATGGTTGAAATGGGCATTAGGACTGATTTGAGCCCTAAAATTGGTGCCAAAAAGGACAAGTTACCTTTGGCTAGTTGGAACTTGCTGCTACATGAAAAGAAAATTGTTTGCAGCTCTTTTTTCAATATGACGGTGCCTGTCCGGTTTTCATCAAATGTTAGAAGTCTTGTCTCTATGGAGGATTTAAGACTTGTTGGTCTTAAATCGCATGATTATCACACCGTCATGCAAATTCTTCTCCCTGTTGCTTTACGCTCTGTTCTAGAGAAACCGGTTAGGTTTGCAATCATTCGTTTCTGCCTATTCTTCAAGGCTATATGTTCTAAAGTGATCGATGTTTCAAAGCTAGAAAAAATGCAAGCTGACCTGGTTGTTACAGTTTGCTTGCTTGAGAAGTACTTCCCACCTTCTTTTTTCGACATCATGATTCATTTAACTGTCCATCTTGTGAGAGAAGTTAAGCTGTGTGGTCCAGTATTTTTTCGATGGATGTACCCCTTCGAGAGATACATGAAAGTGTTTAAAGGATGGGTGAGATGTCGCAGGCATCCTGAGGGGTGCATAGCAGAGTGTTACATTGTCGAAGAGGCTGTTGAGTTTTGTGCTGAACGTATGCTTGATGATGCTACTACTGCTGGAATTCCAGAAAGTTGCAAATCAACAGTCCGTAATGCGACCACACCATTATCAGGCGCTACCATGATATCTGTTTATGGAAAGGAGCTACATCAAGCACATCTTTGTGTCTTGCAAAATACGGAGGATGCAACGCCCTATTTCACGTAAGTCATTTCTTGTTTCAGTATATCTTTTTTTTATTATTATTATGAACATTTCCTTCATTATTTGTTTTCAATCTTGCTTACTGTTTTGAATTTCCATCGTTTTAGTGAACACTTGGAATTATTGAAGTTGCTGTTTCCTAAGTTCTCGAAAAACCGAAAGTGGCTGAAGGATAAACAGAACCAAACATTTGCTGAGTGGTTAAAGGAGAGGGTAAGTAGTGGATTATTGATGTTTTTGGAGCTGTCCAATATATATGGTTTTACATAAGCATAATGTGTAATTCATATTTTGTTTTCTAGGTATCAAATGAACTCATGTTCGCCAACAATAAGGTTTCAAAACAATGAGGTGGCTGGCAGGTGGACCAAAGAATGAAGTGCCGACATTTAGTGGATACCAGGTTAATGGAGTTGATTTCAACACCAAGGAGCGGGATAATGTTCGTTCAGTTCAAAACAGTGGAGTCTTTTTGCAAGCTGATGCAATGCAAGTTTCTAGTGCAAGGGATAAAAACCCCAGAACTGATGATATGGACTTTTACGGTGTGATTAGACAAATCTGGGAGTTGGACTACTATAAGTTTAGGGTTCCGATATTCAAATGTGATTGGGTTGAGAATGTTAGGGGCATCAAAGTAGACGAACTTGGGTTTACTTTGGTAAATCTAAATAGAAAAGGGCACTTGAAGGATGCTTTTGTCTTGAGTACCCATGTAAAGCAAATTTTTTACATACAAGACCCTCTTGATGCTCAATGGTCAGTAGTCGTAAGGTGCCCAGATAGAGACTACCAAGGGGCTGATGAAGATGAGGAGCTAGAGGATATTGAAGTCGAGCAGCAGCCATTTAATGCCACAATGCCATCCATTGAGACTTTTGATAACATTGTTGGTGATGAACCTAGCAGTTATATGCGACCCGGAGATGAAGGAATATGGATTGAGAATGAAAACGGTTCACATGGCTGATAGGCTTAAGGAATAGGCTAAAGCTATTTCGGTTAAGACTTGTTTGTTCGTTTGAGTTTTGTGTCTTTGTACTGTTTTGTTTGAAGAAAATATAAGAATCTTTGACATGCATTGCACTTTTCTTACATTTATCATTAAATATTTGTCCCTATATTCTATACTTGTGTAATTGCTGCTACAATGTGTGGTTTAAGTTATAAATATCTTCAATCATCTTGCTAACTGTTTTCTTGTTATTTTTTTTTTCCTTTTTTCAGCTGATGGCTCCGTCTAAAACTGCAGCGAAAGCTAAAGCTATAGCATTGAGAATGAAGGCAGTGCAAATGAAGAGATGTAGTAGAGTGTCAAAAGCAGTTGGTGAAGACACTGCACCAAAACAACCTGCCAAGTCCAAGAAGCCAATTTTGGGCAAAACAAAGGTTATGAAGTCACCTAGTAAAGCAGCAAACCCCAAGAAAGGTGCAGCAACATCGACAAATACCAAGGATAGATCCAACTCTAACCAATCTGTCTCTAAGAGAAGTGTAGGGTCTAAATCCAAGAAGGTTGTGGTAAACCTTAAGTCAGGCTCCGGTAGCAAGCATGGAAGGAGCAAAAAGCCTGATGATGATGACGAGAACGTAACCGGTGGGCTGAAGTTGCTTAAAAGGGGTATGGTGACAATGAATCGCATTACCAAGCGACTTATTCGTGGAAGAAGGATGAAAGTCGAGTTTAACGCTCAAGGGGAACCAATTGGGAAGGCAGCTAAAGAGATGCAATCCTACATTGGGGTGTTGGCGAGGACAAAGATCCCAATATCTATACAAGATTGGAGAGAGGTGGATGTTGATGAGAAAGACAAGATTTGGGAAAGTATTCAGGTAAAAGATATGAGTTTTAGCTTTCTTTTTGTAGCTATTTTAAATGTGTGTGTTATTTAGGAAGTATTAAACATATTAGCATTTATGTAGGATGCATTTGTGGTGCCTAAAGAATGGAAGAAACTGGTTATTACATCAGCTGCAAATAAATGGAGAGAGTTCAAAAGCAAATTAACGAAGTTGTACATCATACCATATTTGGAAACCCCTGAACTCTTGCAGTTCCCTCCAGATGACTATCGATCCATTGACCAGGAAGATTGGGATATCTTTGTTGCTGATAGGACTTCACATGCATTTCAGGTATATGAAATTCTCATAGCTAGCTTATTCAAATTAAGTTGATAATGTTAAGAAGCATTGCTGGTTCTTTTTCTGAAATACATAAGCTGCATATGCTTTGTAGGAACTTCGCCATGCCCAAATATTAAAGAGGAAGGAGAATAAGTACCCTCATCGCATGGCTAGAAAAGGGTATGCTAATCTACAGGAAGAACTGGTTAGTATTTCTGAATTGATAATGCCCCATATATTCAAAAGCATTGGGTTTAGCAAAAAGTAACAATGATTTTATATTTTTTTCATGTTAGTCCGAAAGCACACCTATTGAAGAACTTGATCGTGCTACAATGTGGATAAAGGCACGGCAAGACAAGACAGGCAGTTTCAATGGGCCAGTGATAGAGAAAGCAGCAGAAAAAATTGTAAGTCCTGCCACTGGATTTGATTTAAATTTTACTGAATTTTCAAATCACAATCTTGTATCCAATGCTGTATATCTACGTCTATATCAGGAAATCTTCAAGAAAAGAGTGTCCGATGGTGAGATTACAACTTCAGGATCAGATGATGTTCTTACTTTGGCTTTAGGAAGCCCCGAGTATCCTGGCAGGGTACGAGGTGTTGGTGGCTTTGTCAAGCCACATTCATACTTCAATCTACCAAAACGCCAAAAGCAAAGTGTAGAAGAGTCTGTGAGGATAAGTGTTAGGAAGATATTGGCAGAGGAGAGACAAAGTATCATTGCGGAGGAGAAAGCTAAGTGGGACTTTGAGAGGGAACAACAAATTGAGAGGGAAAGAGCCATGTGGGAGGAGAGGTTGAGGAAGTTAGAATCAAAGGTTGGGGTGGAAGAGGTGCTGGTTGAATCACCGAAACCAGTGACAGCAGTAAATGAACTTGGTTCTGCAACTGGCAGTTGTTCCCGAAAAATGGAGCAGGCCTTGAAGGTTTCTGAAACTGAGGCCACTAAAATTGTGAAGAAGAAGTTGGATTTGGCTGAAGAGGCAGAAAAGCTATCTAAAGACAATGTTATTATTGACAGCAATGCGAGCAAGAAACTGACATCAATTAATCAGGAGAAGGTTAGGACTGTACGGCCTTTCATAAAGGATTGTCAATTTTGGGAAGAAATTCCGGTAAACAGCTTATTGTACCCTACTTTACTTGATGATGTCGTTACACTTAGCTTTGAGTCATTCATATATATATATATATATATATTAATGAAGTCTCAACCTGAAATGTGATTGATTAAAAATGGTTTTTGGTGAATTAGGTACAGTCAACAAATGTCAAGTCAGAGTTTAAACTCGCAACAGGTTCTGTGGACAACATAGTTGCTTTTGGAACAATTGTTGAAGTTGATGTCGAGGCCACACAGCAGACTATCCATGGTGTACCATTAGGAGAGGAAAATGTACGCGTTTCAGTCACCAAAGTGGTTGTTGCTAATGCTTTGCTGCCATTTCCTATCAAAGATGAGATTGTGAGAGTTGCCGATGCGATTGGTACATGTGTTGCTTGGCCTAGAAGCTTGGTTATACCCCCTGAAGTTGTTGAGAAGGTAATATCTTTTGCTCATTATTTACAATAATTTAGACTTTGTGTTTTAAAGTTGATCATGATGACCTTCACAACATGCCATGTTATTGTTTACAAAACTAGGAGCAAGGAAATCGTAAAATTGTGAAAAAGAAAAGAAGGGATATGTACGATGATGATTTTGATCATGATGACCTTGACATCCTGCCCCCCAAACTGCCATTACCACTAAAGGAGCTGTGCCAATGGGCCAATAGATTCTTGAAGAATGGGGTCACCATCCATACCAACTTGGGCGAGGAAATTTTTGGCCGCCCAAGAAAGGTAGCTATCTTTAGAAGAGATGTGTATGCCATGGCGCACATGAAGGAGGTATCTAACAGCATCATTGTGATGTATATGAGGTTTGTAAATAAAATGAATCTGTTCATTTTATGAGGTTATATACTTTCATATTCAATCTTGTAAAGGATTTGAATATTTTTGTCTTATCTTTTTGTAGCTGCCTTTACCAAAAGTTGCAGAAATTTAAGATGCTGCACATGATTGCCTTCATAGACCCTGCTCAGACAGGCGTGCTTGGGTGTGGGAATCCAACAGAAAGGGCTCGTTCTCTATCAGCTTGTTATGCAAAAGGGAAGTCGGGTCAGATTTTTTTGGTACCCTATAACTCAGGGTATGAAATCTTCATGTTGTGCCTTTATGTTTATATATATATATATGATATATGTTGCATACAGTAGTTTGTTTTGGTACTAAGTATATCAGTTTGATGTTAGTTGTCATTGGATGTTAACGGTTGTGAACCCCGCTGAAGAAGTTGTGCATTTCATGGATCCATTGAAGAGACGACTCGTCACCGGTGAATGGAAAACTATTGTGGACAAGTAAGTAATACTAACCTTCAGTTTCGTAAAAGGTCTAAAATCGTTGTTTTACTAACATTTTTACTGGAAATGTCAAGTGCTTTGATATTTTTTAAGTTCCTCTATTTTCTGAAACTTTATTGTTATCATCATGAATTTGCAGCTCAATCAAAATATACAATGCGCAAAAAACTAAGAAAGGCAGAAAAATAGTTACATGGAAAAATTGCGCGGTATGTTCTGAATTTTACTAAATGCATGTGCAATTCCATTTAACTTAGAAATTGCTTAGTGGTCATTCCACAATTTTTTGGCTGGGTACTTGACATTTTTAAATGTTGCAGGGCATTCCGGAGCAGCAAGGTGATAAAACCTGTGGGTTTTGGATTATGCATTACATGAAGGACATAGTGGAGGACAAGAACCAAGAGTGGAGTGCTAAGGTAATATATGTCAATGTATTTCAGTTCTTCAAAATGGCTTGCATTCCAACTAATATTAACTTTCATATTTTCTATTGTTGCAGTGGGACAGAAAAGGACGCAACATGTACACACAAGATGATATTGATGAGGTTCGGGCCGAGTGGGCACAATATGTTGCTCAATTTCAAGAAAGCTAGTGCCTAACTCTTATATATATATCTGCTTTTGGACATGCATCACCTATATAACCCAGATTAGAAAGCTATAGGTACTAGTTTTTTGCCTTGCATGCTCGATACTGTGATACTTGTTGGGTTGCCTTTATCGATCATGTCTTTTGTTTCATGGATGGGTTGTATTGAACTGATGCATAGCAGGTTGTGTAATATACTGAATGATTTGCCAGTTTGATGAAATGACATTTTCTGGATTTCTAGATTACCTAATGAACAGTACGGAATGTTTTTTCAGATTTGATTTGATTCATTTCATTACTTTCCAGATTACCAAATGAACAGTAATTGTGTCGTCTGAACTACCATCTAACAACTCACTCAAAGCCAAAAGTGTGTTGTTGGATCAAACGGAAAACAATAGAAATGTGAAACTTCTATTGTTGTTTACCAACTTAGACGACAAAAAGATGTAGTTTCAATATCACCATGTAGACAGATATATGAGAAATTATGTTGTCCATTCAATTAAACAACAACAGGACTAGCAAAATTTCTGTGATCTTAGTAGCCTAATATCAACACAATCATATGGTTGTAATTGATATCAGACGACAAATAATTGTCGTTCAAAGGTACATACAACGACAAATAATATGGTTCTAATTGATATCAGACGACAAATAATTGTCATTCAAATAAACATAGAACCACAAATGACTTCAAGTATCTGTTATTTTTAATAGACATAGACAACAGAATAGTTGTATTATTTGTTGTTTGATACTCATTCAGACAACATAAAAGCAAATTATAAATGTACCTACAACAACAAGTAACTGATGTTTCTTATATTTTCAGACTACAGTTACATGTAATTGAAACATACTTAATACCACAATTATCTGTAGTTGATAACCACTACAGACAACAAATAAGTTCTCAACACTTAATATTTAGTTCATTCATACCACAAAAATATCATGAATTCTGTCTTTGAAATGGCTATTAAACAATAGAAGATAAAGATTGTTGACGTCTGTTTATATATAAGGTAACACATTTATGTCGTCTAAAATCTTCATAACACACACCTATACATGTGAGGAATCAATCAGACAACAGAAGAACAAAAACATGTCTGTCGTCTGAGTGCAATCAGACGACAGATTTTATCTGTCGTCTGATTGTACAAGAGACGGCAGCGCCTCAGACGACAGAAAATCATGCAATCAGACGACAGATATGATCTGTCGTCTGATTAACTTTTTGGCATAGTGAATACAAGATAAACGATCAATACTTTTATAATGCGGAAGCTATGACAGCTATGCCTCAACCCCAAGTATGCTCGACCTCAAGTTAAACTGGCCTACAAACTGGGCATTTAAAACTGAAGGGCCCAGGGGAAAACATTTCAAAACCGTTAGAGTGAGTGGACGAAAAATAAGTACTTTCGAGTGTATAAGTAAAACTTAATGCTTTCACAAGTTATTCTCTAAAATCTTGCATACAGTAACAATCTTGGAAAATACTTTTAATCATCATCTTTACTGCAATCTCTTAAAATCTCATCCTCAATCATTTTTAAAACATCATTTTCAAGAGGTTCGTTTGATGACCAGAAAGGACTGCTGTCTAGTTATCTCATGCCATCTGGGAGGGACTGCCACCCAGAAGACGCATCGGAAGGGACTGCCAACCGGAACAGGAGGCGGTGGATAGAAGGGACTGCCAACTAACCACAGGTAGTTAGAAGGGACTGCCAACCAGATGACGCATCGGATGAGACTGCCAACCGGGCTGTAGTCTGGAAGGGACTGCCAACCAGGTAATGCATGCATGCGTTGACTGATAGCCTCCTCAATAAACTGGAAACAACCTCTTTCAATTACTTGCTTTCGGAAAGAAACTCGATATTACTTCAATAAATCATTCAAAAATTCACCGAAAGCATAACTCATGATTATCTCGCTAACTCAAACCTCAATAACTCAATAAATCCTCAAAAGCATCAATCAAATACTTTGTAAATCAATAAATGCTTTCGGAAAGAAATCTCAATCTAACTTCAAGGCTGATAAGTGCGGAGCTCAAAGCTCAATAAATCTCGATAATTAATTCATGCTCAATTATTTGCTAAATCCTTTGTACTCGTATATATCTTCATAAAAACTGATATTCGAAATCAATAATTCTCATAATATTTTCTGAATCAGTCACTTCCCGAAAATCATTTCCCAACTCAATAACTCATAGATAACTATCTTGAAAATCTACTAAAAGCCCTCGGGAAAGAATTTCAATACTAACCTCGTAATTCATAAATAAAACTCAATAAATTAAATCTCATAAAACCATAAAACTCAATAATTCAAATTATAAATTAAATCTCAATCAGAAAATGCTAATATACTGCATGCACAATTAATTTAAAATAAATGTCCACTCACAGTACTATTTAGGCGATCACTCATACGAGTTCCTTCATCGAGCAATAGCTCGGTATATCGCCCTGTATACAATTATAATTCCTGAATAACAATCCGGAATTAAATACGATTCCAATGTCCTATTCTCATAAATCAACATTTTCATTTCTTCTCCAATTTAATCGAAACTTCACCATTAACACCAATTCCTCGATTTACATAATCCACAACGAAAACGAGGGAAATCCGGCGTCGGATTTCCCACAATTCAATCACAAAACTCCAAACTTCAGAAAATCACAAACAATTCCAAATTCCTCCAAAATTCACCAAACTTCACATACAAGCTCTACAACATTTCTACAATTTAATGGGCTAAAAACTGAAATTAAAACACTGCCCTACACGCCTCCACGCACCGGCGGCCACCACCTTCGATGGCCACCAAATTTTGGCAGCACCACCTACACAACATACCCAACATTTTTCATAACTAGAACAAGTTCCAATTTTACCTTGAAGGGCTCCAAATTGGCGGGTGAAATTTTTCCAGAAAAACCCAAGAACCCAAGAATTTGAAATCGTCGATTCGACCTCCACACTGCAAATCGTGGCTCAAGGGGGGCGAAATGATCCTTGGAAAAAACCGAACCTTCGACGCAAATTTGGTGGCCGGAGACGGCCGGAATCGCCATAAATCGACAAAACTCCCAAACTGCTACAGTGAACTTCACTGCTCAATTCCGAGCTCCACCGGCCGAGCCACTGCAAAACACCACCACATACGTGACAAGGATGAAGAAGGGAGCTTGCCGGTGCCCGGATTCCTTCGTGGGGTGGCCGGAGGAGGAAGAAATCGGGCCGAAAAGGAGAAAGGATCGAGGGAGAGGAGAGAGAAAAAGCCGGTAGGTTTCCAAAAATGGAAACTTACCACAGTAACTTGGCTATTTATAAAAACTTACCACATGAACAGTAACTTTAGTATTTCGCTTATAACTTTTACATACGAACTCCGATTTGTACGTACCACATATGCACGGGCTCCGTTTAACGTCCTCTACAACTTTTATGAAGAATATTTTCTCAAATTTTGTTACATATCAAACCTAAATTTATCGGTTTACTAGTCATTTGGACGGTAAACGACAATTACTTTCACTTTTTACTCTGTTTCGACACTTTTAGTGGCCCTAAAAGTTGACTTTTTGTTCGGGTCAAAATTTGAGAAAATGTTTTTCATGAAAGTTGTAGAGGACGTTAAACCGATCGCGTGCATATGTGGTACGTAAAAATCGGAGTTCGTATGCGAAAGTTATGGCCAAAATACTAAAGTTACTGTTCATAGTAAGTTTCTATAAATAGCCGAGTTACTGTTTTCGGAAACTTACCGAGCCCTCTCCCTTCTCTCTCCCCGATTCTCTCTTCCTCTCCGACCTCTTCACCTTCTTCCGACCATAACTCCTCCATCCGGCGACGGATTTTGACGTATAAGATGTCGTTGGAAAGCTCTCTTCCTTCTCTTCATTTCTGGATTCGTTTCGTAGCTTAATATGAACTGTGGAAGGTGCAGCAACGAGAAAAAGAGGACGGTCACTGTAGCAGATGGGGATTTCCATCGATTTCCGGCGATTCCGGCCGTCTCCGGCCACCAAACTGGCATCGAAGGTTCAGTTTTTGTCAAGGATCATTTCGCCCCTATCCTTGAGCCATGATTTGCAGTGTGGAGGTCGAATCAACGATTTCAAATTCTAGGGTTCTTGGGTTTTTCTGGAAAAATTTCACCGGCCAAATTGGAGCCCTTCAAGGTAAAATTGGAACTTGTTGTAGTTGTGAAAAATGTTGGGTCTGTTGTGTAGGTGGTGCTGCCAAAATTTGGTGGCCGCCTGCGCCTGGGGCCCATGCGCTGCCACTGTTGGTGGCGCGTGGAGACTTGTAGGGCAGTGTTTTAATTTCAGTTTTTATCCCATTAAATTGTAGAGCTTGTCGGAGTTTAGAATTGTTTTTGAATTTTTGAAGTTCGGAGTTGTGATTGAATTGTGGGAAATCCGGCCGTCGGATTTCCCTCGTTTTCGTTGTGGAATATGTTAATTGGGGAATTGGTGTTGTGGGAGAGATTTGGGTGGAATTTGAGAAGTAATGGAGATAGGGATTTTCGGGTTTCGTTTAGGTTCGTATTTATTTTATCAGATTGCCGTTTACGGAAATATAATTGTGTACAAGACGATGTCACGAGCTACGGTTAAGTGATGGAACTCGTTTGCGTGGTCGCCCAATAGTACTGTGAGTGGACCTTTGCTTTTAAGTATGGATGCATGCAAATGTTTTTCCCGAATTAATTATTTAATTATTTAATCCATGTTATTATATTTTGCTTTCGGGAAATTATTGTTGATTTGTCTTGATTTGTTTTGGGAAATGAATTAGTGACTTAAATTATTGTTTTAATTTATCGAGCATATTAAACGGATTTAGTTATTTTATTACTATGTCAGTTGGATTTTCGAATTGAAGTGTTATGCTCGATTTTGAATTTGTGATTTATGCGAAATTTCGTTGAAGTAATTTTCCGAGGTGATTTCTGGAATTAAGTATATTGCTATTCGTTGATTTGAGATTTTTGGAAAGATTTTTGAAATGGGATTCCGATGAAGTTATTTCCTATTTGTTTATCGACTCTCGGTTTTTGCATTGGGAATGCCTTACTGATAATCTAATTATTCTGTTAGCGTGTGGGACACGCTGTTGACTTATGTGACTTTTTATGAGAATTTCTTAGTACTGTTGGGAATTGTACCCGTGTTTTCTTTACACTACAAGAGAAAATAGCAAAAGCGAGGAATTTCATTGTGACAACCCAAAATTCGTCGCAAAAACTTAGCAAATACGAGGAAATTTCAGTTGTCGCACATGACCCCATCGGCGACAACCAATTTGTCGCATAAAGTAAGTATTTGCGACAAATTGACAGTTGTCGTCCATTTGACATTATGCGACACCCAATTCCTCACAAAATGTCAATTAGGCGACAATTTCTACCAATTGTCGGTTAATATTTCTGTGACAATTTTAACATCCTTGCAAAAGATTAATTAGGCGACGACTTCTGCCAATTGTCGCTTAATGCTTATGTGACAACTGGATTTTTGTCACTGAAGAATGATTTAGCAACAACTTTTGTGAGTTGTTGGTTAATGTTTATGTGACAACCTTAACTTCCTCGCTGAAAATCAATTGGGCGATAACTTTAACTGGTTGCCGCTTAATGTTTATGTGACAACTTGAACTTCCTTACTAAAAACTAATTAGGCGACAACTTCTACTAGTTATCGCTTAATGTTTATGTGACAACTTTAATGTTCTCGCAAAAGACCAATTAGGTGACAACTTTTACAGGTAGTCGCTTGATGATTATATGACAACTTGAACTTCCTCACTGAAACTCAATTAGGCGATGACTTCTACTAGTTATCGCTTAATGTTTATGTGACAACTCTAATGTTCTCGCAAAAGACCAATTAGGCGACGACTTTTACAGGTAGTCGCTTGATGATTATGTGACAACTTGAATTTCCTCATTGAAACTCAATTAGGCGACGACTTCTGTGAGTTGTCAGTTAATGTTTATGTGACAACTTTAATGTTCTCGCAAAAGACCAATTAGGCGACAACTTTTACAGTTAGTGTCTTGATGATTATGTGACAACTTGAATTTCCTCACTGAAATTTAATTAGGTAACGACTTCTACGAGTTGTCGGTAAATATTTATGTAACAACTTTATTTTTCTCGCAAAAAGCCAATTAGGCAACGACCTCAACGAGTTGTCACTTATTGTTCATGTGACAACATAGAAGTTGTCAGTTAAAATTTATGTGACAACTGCAATTTTCTTGCAAAAGATGAATTAGGTGACGATTTCTATATGTTGTCACTTAATGTATGTGTGACAACTTGAACTCTCTCGCTGAAAACTAATTGGACGGCGACTTGTATGAGTTGTCGGTTAATGTTTATGTGACAGTTTCAATTTTCTCACAAAAGACCAATTAAGCGATGACTTTTACTGCTTGTCGCTTAATGATTATGTGACAACTTTAACTTTCTCACAACCCACTGATATATCATAGAGGAAAATATCTTTTTTTCTACTATTTCTGCGAAATTTCTCTAATATCGTCAAATATATGTGCAAAGAGAAAAAATATTAGATATATCATATATCCCAAATATATAATGTATCTCCGAGGTGAATTCCCTCATAGAGAGGCAAAAAATGGCCTAATAGAGAGGCAGCTCAATATGTTTGTGAAAAAAACCTCAAGGTGAAATCTCTTAGAGTCAATCTGGGCGAGGTGAAATCCCTTCAAGGTGAATCTAAATGAGGTGAAACCTCTCAATTTTGATTTGGGTGAGAGGAAATTCCATCAAGGTGAATCCGTGTGAGGAGAAATCGCCTCAAGACGAATATGGGTAAGGAGTAATCCCCTTAGGGTGAATATAGGTGAAGATAAATCATCTCAAGAGAAATCCAAGTAAGGAGAAATCTCCTCAAGACAAATCTGAGTAAGGAGTAATCCTCTTGAGAGAAATCCGGCTAAGGAGAAATCCATCAAAAGAAAGAATATGTAATACCATACTTCTACGAGTTGTCAGTTAATGTTAATGTTTAAGACATTCTTGTAACAAAAAAAGAAAAGAAAAAAAAGAATATGTAATACCAAGGCAAACAGAGAGACTAGTATGTGGTTGATCAAACAGAGAGAGGTAAAGTATTGCTTTTATCAATTTTCCTAGCAATAATCAATTGGATAGTGTAATTAACAAGTTTGTGGAAATTAAAGAATAATCTCACTAAGAGACAAAAGAAAATAGGTCTATTACATCACATCTTTCAAGAGTAAAATCTCCTTATAACTTTATTTTAAACTTTTAGATTTGTATATTGCTATGTTTCTACTTTTGAATTAACTTAGAAATCAGAGCCTTATATAGGGTGTCAAACTAGTGTCTTAATAGTTAGCATTTTTTTTTTAACAGAATAAGATTTATAAAATAAGACTTTTACTAGAAATACACCCTTACTTAAAGCCTTAAACTACCATACTACAATCTATATGTCACAAACTCGCTCTCATATGAAAATTTTTGAATAATACCCGGCGGCGGTGGTATCTTCCGGAGTCTAAAATTGTAAATTTTAAACCCTAAATAATACAAAATATAGAGATTTTGAATGAAAATTATTTAAAAAAATGCGCTATCTGATTGAAAAGAAGGCGCAATCCATCAAAAGACCGGTTTTTTTTTTATCAGAAAATAAAAAATAAAAAATACATAGAAATTATAGAATAAAAACCTAGTTAATTACAACCCCACACCCTAAATCTATAGAGAGAGGCTGGCGGCCGTATTCTTCTCTACCTCCCAGACAACTTCTTTCTCGTCATCACCAAGTCACCAACCTAACCTCCGCCCCCAATCTTTCATCATGAGTAGATGGCGATGATGCCAAGACAGCGGAGGGGATGCCGCTGTCACGCTCCTCATTCTCTGAAATGGCTTGCCGAAAGTTTTGGCCTTCGTCGCTGCTGTCCGCCGCGGGAACTACCGGACCGGGTTCGGTGCGATCTACTCCGTTGTCTCGGCGTTTGTCGCCATCTACACTGAGCCGTTTTCACTCAAACCGAGCGAGCTCCTCCCATCACATCACGAAGAAAAATAATGGTGAATCTCCTTCTTCGGGTTTAATTTAGCTTTCTATTGTTTAATTATACCCTTCATTGACATCTCACATCTGTTTCATCTGTTCGACTTTGGCCTGATTTTTAATGGCCTAGTAGTAGTAATCTTGCTAGCTGTTACTTTTACTGCCTTTAGGCAAAGCAAAATCAGTAGCAAGTAATCATGATCACTGACTTTTATTTGTATTTTTAGTTATCTTTTGGCAATCAAATCCTACAGAATTTTGCTTTCTTCGCTCTAATGATTGAGCTTTGATCTTATTATGTTGCTGATTGCATTTTAGAGAAATGAAGAGCTGATATGGCTGGAGGAATTCTTATTGAAGTAGCATATGTTTAACATTGACTATTTTTAAACTAACTTTCCCTCGTGTCATTGTTCTCCAACTCAAAATTACTACTGTAAGATTTCTTTTCATCTATTAGAGTTTTCTTTTCTGTCATTAACTTTGATCAAAGACAGATATTGCTTAATGCCAAGTTAACCCCACAAGATAAATTAGTTGGTGCAGTAGAAGTAACTATTGATTTGAATAGCTATTTCAACTGAGATGGTGAAAGATATAGTTATTTCACATGAATGGTTAATTGAGTTCTATGTGATGACTGGATTTTTCTCTTTGTATCCTAGCATTTGAGAATCTTCCAAGGTTCCTCTTGGGGTGGAAGCATTCATGTAGATGGAGTAGGTAACAATATTTATGGTTTGCTGTTAGAATGAATATTACATTGTTTATGAACAAAATTGGGGTTTCGGTGTGGAAGTAGGTGTAGGGAAATTATGCCTGCTCTTGCAATTCACAAAGAGGTTCAAGGTGTGCATAATCTCACCGTTTTCATCATCGAGGGTCGACCAATCAAGCTTCAGATTTGGGACACTATAAGTTGCATGTTATCTCTTGCTCTGTTGTTGTGGTATTTTTGAAAACAAATTTCCATGGTTAAATTTTGATAATGCCTTAGTTATGGTGTACAAATGCCATATTTTTGCTGATGAAATTGACACTTGGTGAATTACTGCTACTATTTGTGTTCTCTTGGCCTCAAACCGCCAGTCTTATCGATGATATTCTATTTCTTGGTTTCTGTTTGTCAGTGTGTCCTGATTTTGTAGTGGATTCTTGTAATTTGGGAATATTGATTGATAATGAAGGACTAGTTTTCTCCTTCTCTCTTTCTTTACAACCTCTGTTATATTCTTTTCTCCTTTCTACTGTATTGTGTGTATGTGTATTTGGTGTGCTGGTTTTGTTTAGGATTGCATCTTATTTGGGTGCTGATTGAATTTTGCAGGTTTCTATATTATCGATCACATTCTATCTCTTGTTTTATTCCTACCTAAAGGACAAGTTGAATAAGATGGAGGACTCAAGGTGAGTCTAATCTAGAGGCATAGTGGACGACATGATCCTAATCATAGTGGAGCAGTCTAGTCATGGAGGAAGATTAGAAGCAGGAAGAAGATGAATGATCTGGTAGATGTAGTGGCTAGTAGCAGTATTTTTCAAGAACCATTTAGATAGTTACCCTTTTTATATGTATAAGATCCGCCATGCATAGTGTATGAACCTCTTATGCATTTTATAATATAAAGCATATTTGTTGTGCTTCAGGTTTCTATTCAATTTCATATCCAAATTAGCTAATAGATATCAATTTTCACTTTGGGTTGTCGCCGATATCATTTGTCAATGTTGACGTAAAAAATATAAATTTCTCACTAAATTGAAAATGCAACAACTTTGTGTTGTCACAATCAGTTGTCACCTAATGTGTTTTAATGATTGTTAAAAGTGATGAAATTACATGGTTGTCGCTTTTTCAATATGCGACACAATTGGTTCCTTGATAAAATTATATGAGACAAACAAGGAGTCTCGCATATAATTTTATGCAACAAATGTTTATGTGTCACATATTAATATATGCAACAAAAATGAAACCTCACAGTTATTTTTTGCAACAAAAATAAATCTCGCATATAAATTTTTTGTCAAACATACAAGCCTTGCAAGTAGAATATGCAATGTAAATGAAGCCTCGTATATTAGAAATTGTAACAAACATGAAGTCTCGCGTATAGCATTCTATAACACACTTATGTGTCTCGCAAGATGTCATATGTGAGGAACGAATTGTGTCGTTTATTGAAAATGCGACAAACATACAAGCCCGCATATGGAATATGGAATGTAAACAAAGCCTCGTATATTAAAAATAGTAACAAATATAAAGTCTCGCATATAGTATTTTGTAACACACTAGTGTGTCACAATTTGTGATATGTGAGGAACCAATTATGTCGCATATTGAAAAAGCGACAACCGTGTAATTTCATCGCTTTTGACAATCAGTAAAACACATAAGGCGATGATAGGAGCATTTTAATGCGACGTTTTAACTGCATTTCCCTACATTTTCTGCGTTATTTCCTTAATAAAACCCTGTTTAGGAAAGTTTCCATTCTTCGATTGGGAAAGTTCCTATTTGTAGAAAGTTTCTATTTTTCATTTTTGGAAAGTTTCCATTTTCAGTTTAGGAAAGTTGCCATTTTTCATTTTAGGAAAGTTTCTATTTTTCTTACTAGTTTCTATTTTCAGGACCTCGGAGCTAAAAAGTGGAAATGAACTCACAAATGGAAAGAGGAGCTCGCCAATGTTGGAAGGAGACAAAATGAGATACAAAGGGAAGCACAAATGAGCAGAAATGAAGAAATGGAGCTTTCCTGGTCCAACCAGGAAACCCTGTCCAGAAAAGGAAAGCTTGCCAAAACAAAACTCTTGAGCCAACCAAGAAAGGAAAGCAGAAAAATGAAGTGTCATGGCATTGAAAGAAGCTTCTTGAAGACATTAGAAGATGACATGGCTTGAAGGTGACGCACAAAGGCCCAAGAACTCTCAAGAGGTTATGGATTTCGGCAAATGGATAAAGGCCCATGGAAATTAGGGTTTGTGACACATGAGAGATATTTTTGGAGAATATATATGTTTGCCGTAAAATACAAAGAGGAAAAGGAGGAGGCAACATGAAAATCTGAAAATATAATTGAAGATTTTGATTGGAGGATTTCAAGGAGAGATTTTCTTGGGAGACTTTTATGGAAATAAATATTGTTGGAGGAATAATTTTGTGTGATTGCCAACGTGAAAATCAGAAATAATCAAGGAGATGATGCCAAGAGAGATTCAAGGGAGATTTTTATGGAAGGAAAATATGTGTGCACCAAGGAAAAGCTCAAAACGTGGCTAGGTGCATCCCCAAATTCCCTAAAGGAATGTTAGCTGAAATTCATGAAGAAAATCAGAATAATTTCAAGGAAATTCGGCAATTAAATATTAGGGAGGTATTTTAGAGAATTTTGATTGGTGGGAACACATCACAAGCTTACTTGGCATCATACCATTGGTTGGACTACATCACAAAGCTTATTTGGCGAATTCTCATTGGTGGTAGCTATGTGGAAATTTCTGATTGCTTTGTGAACCCTAGCCGTGCTCCTATAAATACTCCCCTCTTTGACGTTGAGAAGGGTCCTCTCCTTTACAATTTACATTTTAGAAAAAAAATCAGAAAATCTCTCTAGCATAGTCGTGAGTTCCTCCACCCTCTAGAGCAAGCCACGAGTTCAAGCAAGGCCAAGGGAGAAGAAGAATTTCCGTGAGCATCATCCTCCATCACCATCCTTGAAGCTTGCTTTCGAGATTCAAGAGACCACCACATCAATCGTTCATCACCATCTCCATCTCACGGTGTAATCCGATTCTCTTTTGTAACCTTTGCTTTGAATTTCGTTAGTTATGAACTAGTTGACATATGTGTTTGAATGAATATTAATTTCTGGAATTTTTATGATTAATTGAGAATTTTCAGATTCATATTATTGTTCTTCAAGAGTTGCTTATGTGGGTTTGTTTAATTAAATTTGCGTTATAGATATCCTTTGTGTATTAATCTTATTTGGGTCGACACTTATAGGATTTATGCATGATTGTTGCTAGGTTTAAGAACATGAAATCGACTTTTCGTTTTGTGTAAACTTGAATCAAAGTAGTAAAGGTTTTGTACAAAGATCGAATTTAATTAAAGAGAATTGCAATTAGGTGGACTTTTCCATACTAAGTTGTACACTTGAGTTGATAGCCTTTCTCTATGTGTAATGCGTTGAACATGTTATGATTGACTAGCTTTCTAGGGCTTGAATGCATGTTTGATAGGATTAGTCTTTGTGCTTCCACTTAGATTAATTAGCATTGAAAAGTAAAATATGGGAAATTGTTTGCTTTTAACGTTTCACATGATCAACTCCTTTCTCATGACTTAGATGAACAATATTAGGGTTTGAATAGATTTTAATCATAAGTTTCGGTTTTGATCTTTGTTCTCTCATTCCATTTGTATTTTTATGTTTTTGCATTTTAATTGTTTTGTTAACTTAGTTTTATTTTCGAAAAAAAAAGAAAACCAAAAACAAAATCCCCCCTTTTTCGTAAATAATGTTTATACTTGTGAATATCTTTGTGAATATTATACTTTGTTTTAATTTTAATTGTTTAATTGTTTGACAATGACAGGTGTACCCTCAATCCCCGGAATAGAACGATCCCTATTTGCTTATACTACTAACGATATTTTCAGGGTTAAATTGGTCGCTTCCCAAAAGCGGCATCAGGCGACAACTGGTTGCGACAACCCAAAGTCGTCGCATTTTCAATTCAACGAGGAATTTAGACGTTTTACAACAACTTTGAGTTGTCGCCGATGACAATTTCTCTTGTAGTGTTATTTGCGGGACTTATGGGGAAGCCTTTTAGATTTACTGGATTTTAATGGTTTTTACCCACCATACCTGGGTCGCTATATTTTATTGCTAGCTAGCCTATTAGTATTCCTCCCTGCTTACTATGTGTTTGTGGGTGAGTAAGAGCAGAGCATGGGATGCTCCAGAGTGTGGGACACTCCGACCCGAGCCTGGGAGGCTCCCTTCTTTCGTATGGTGATATCACTTCCCCATATCTTATCGTTGCTTGACTAGCGGGGCTGTCCGATTTTCACTGTAGCCAGCGGGGCTGGTCTTATTTTTCTTGAGAAACAAGATTTCGGTTTTTACAATATATTTTTCGAATGTTGTGACTAGCGAGGCTAGTCGGTTTATCGTTTTGAAATCCTTGGATTTAAAGCTAAATGTGTTTTACCATTTGTTGCATGCATCGGTTTTTAATGAAATAAATGTGGGAAAGTATGAAATCCTTCTTCTTTTAAATTGTTTATTTTTGTCCACTCACGCTAACGTTTTTCGTCTACTTTCCCCTGGGCCTTTCGGTTTCTAATGCTCAGTTTGCAGGCGTTATTAGTTGAGGTCGGGCGTACGTGTTTCGAGGCATAGCTGACGAATAGCTTCCGCACTTCTTCATTGGCTCTGATATATTGTGAGTTAATAGTTTTGGGTAGTTCACTTTAGGGGTGACTCGGCCAATTCTCGGTAGAGTTATCTCTAAGGTGGGCCCCACAGGGCCACCTCGGATTTCAGAGTGAAATCCGGGGCGGGTCCTGTCAAATTTTGACCCGAATAAAAAGCCAACTTTTAGGGCCACTAAAAGCACTAAAACAATAGTAAAAGTGAAAGTAAAGATCGTTCACCGTCCAAGTGACTAATAAACCGGTGAATTCGGGTTCGGGACGTCACAGTTCTAGTTGACATTTATGTTTGAACAAAGTTATTAATTATAATATTTATATGATTGAATGAGAATTTTCGATTCATATGTTGTGATTCTTAGTTGCTTTTGGGTGATTGTTCAATTGAATTTGCTTAATTGATATCTCTTATATGTTGATTCTAATTTGTTCGAAACTTTTAGGGTTTATGTATGAGTGGTGCTAGATTTAAGAACATGATCCAACTTATTGTTTTGTGAACTTGAATCAAAAGTAGTAAAGGTTTTAGACAAAAATCGAATTCAATTGAAAAGGATTGCAATTAGGTGGACTTTTTCATACTAAGTTGCACACTTGAGTTGATAGCCTTTCTATGTGTTTCATGCGTTAAACATGTTATGATTGTCTAGCTTTCTAGAGCTTGAATGCATGTTTGATAGGATTAGTCTTTGTGCTTTCACTTAGGTTAATTAGCATTGAAAAGTAAAATATGGGAAATTATTTGCTTTGAATATTTCACATGATCAACTCATTTCTCATGACTTAAGATGAACAATATTAGGATTGAGTCGAATTTGATTATGAAATTTGGTTTTGATTTTTGTTTCTCTCAATTCATTCTTGTAATTATGTTTTTGTGTTTATATATTTTTCTTCACTTAGTTAATTTTCGAAAATCTAAAACCAAAACACCCCCTCATTTCGTAAATATGTTTTTACATTATATTATTTTCATAAATAATTTACTTTGTACTTATGTTAATTCTTTATGTGTCCTACAATGACAAATGTACCCTCAATCCCCGGATTAGAACAATCCCTACTTGCTTATACTACTAATGATATTTATAGGATTAAATTATGCGCTTGCTCATAGCGTATCATTTGACAAAGCGTCTTGGTTTAGGACTTGTCTTGGGTTTCTTTTGAGTTGCAGTCTCACTTGTTTCCACAAACATGGGTCTCTTAGGGAGGAAATTAGCGGAGAGTCTTCAGTACACGGCCGTGTACATGCACGGCCCATGTGCAGCGAAGATGATTGGACGATCCATATATTGATAGCTGAGCCCATGTATCGGACGGCTGAGACAGGATGTGCATTTCCATCGTACGGCTTAGATTGCTGTGCACTAGCACCCACCGTGCACTGAAGAATTTTCGGGAAATTAGTGGGGTTGCTGTTTGGATGGGTTGACTCAACTAGATGGTGGAGGTAACGGGGCTCATCTGGGGAAATCACACGCTCAAGCGTAGAGCTTGTGAGATTGGCTATGTAATTGAGATCTTGGGGGGAAGCAGTATTGGGCATGTTACCGTTGTATGGTGGTGTGGTTATGTTAATGGGACCAACAGAGGTTATTGGAGTTTGCACATGGGAAAACGTGGGTGCTTGGAAATTTTGGCTATCTAGCCCCACAAACCCATATGCATTGGATGAGAGGTGTTCGGTAGCTCGATTGCATTGATGAGATGTTGAAAGAAGCTTTTGAATATATGGTGAGATGTTGAAAGAAGCTTTTGAATATATGGTGAGAGGTTTCAGAAGGTGGTTATGATAATTGAATGGTCTAGGGATTTTCAAAGGGCAAGGCAGAAGGGATTAAGATGGGAAGATGGTTGGGCTAATTGAAGTCCAGTGGTTGAGGGAATAAATCTGGATACAGTGCTAAATTAATTAGGGAGATGATCTCACCGGGGCTGAGACTAGCTCAGGGGATGCTCACGAAGGAGGAGGGACAGAGACTAGCTCAGGGTATTAAAAATATACGCGCACATCAATTGAGAATTAGTATTTGAGTTTATCAGGTGCACGCAACTAATTTGATAATCAATTTACAAGAATTGACATTTTACTGCACATAATTTCTAATAGAGATAGCATTGCTTTCTGCCTGATAATCAAGACTATTTTTCCTCAAGTCTCTCTGCACACACTACCCAACTAAGGGAAAAAATAAAAGGTGAAAAGTTATTATACACTGGAAAATATTTGTTACCGGCTCACAGGGCACAAATGGCAGTCACAAATCACAACTATCTACAACTCCCACCAAGAAGAAGACAAGGATGAAGAAAGAAACTAAGGATTCCATGCATTTCCGTAGAACAGACTCAACAAGCCTAGCAAGACAATCACAGAGACGCGGCACATTGTCAAATGGACTAGTTCAGCACCAGCGGCACAATTATCTCCCATCATCAACTGGTAATGTGATCAGGTTCCTCATGGTATCATACCCAGAACTCGTATCCCCACCACCTCCATGACTAAAAGTTTCCAGTGTTATTTCATGAAGCAAGTGTTCATTCTCCTCTGCATTGGATTCATCATTACTAACCCATGGATGCATTACCATCCTTCTCAGTCCCTCAAGCTCCATTGCCACTTCCTTCATGGTTGGTCTTTCTTTTCCTTCTACTTTCAAACACCTTTTTGCAAGGTTTGAAACTTCCTTAAGCTGCTCAACGTTTGCTCCATTAATGACACTACCATCAATCACCTCTACCAATCGGTCCTCTCTTAGGGCAGAAAGAAAATACATGGCTAGATTTCTCTCCTTTTCCGGCTTGTCCACCGAAAGCGCCTTCTTTCCTGTTAGTAGTTCCACAAGAACAACCCCAAAGCTATAGACATCACTCTTGTCAGTCAACTGGCTCGTCTGTAAGTATTCAGGGTCCAAATACCCTACCGTTCCTTGCACCACTGTAGAGAGCTGAGCTTGATCTGACGGAACCAATCTGGAGGCACCGAAATCAGACACTTTTGCTGTAAGATTATCATCCAAGAGTATGTTTGTGGACTTGACATCTCTGTGAATGATGGGAATAGAAGCTTCAGAGTGCAAGTGTGATAGCACTCCAGCAGTTTCTGCAGCTATCCTTAAACGAATTTCCCAAGCAAAGTTGGATTCCTTGCTTTTGTTGTGGATGTAATCGAATAGCGTACCATTGGTGACAAACTCATAAACCAGTAGTGGGACTTCTGTCTCGAAACAGCAACCCAAAAGCTTCACCACATTCCTGTGATTAATTTGGGAAAGCACCACTACTTCATTAATGAATTGCTCTATTTGGCTTCGATCCACAAGTTTGGATTTCTTGATTGCAACCACTTTTTCCTTAGCTCTTTCATCTGCTATAATCCCTTTGTAGACTGTACCGAAACCTCCTTTGCCAACGATTCTGGCTTCACTGAAATGGTTGGTAGCCTTCTTAAGTTGGTATTCGGTGAAGATTTTGGCCGTTTGGTTAGAGGCACCACCTTGTCGTTCCGAAAGCTGTTGCTTTAACATCAATCCTCCATTTTGGATGAAGAACTTCTCCTTGAGCTTCATGAGCTTCCATCTTTTGTAGACCAAGTACAACCAAGAGATGCCTATTAATAAGGATATGAGGCCAACACCGAGCCCTGCATTTCCAACACACATCCAAGCATTAGTAGTTCTGGTATTTTTCGTAACCAAATGGAGCAGAGTATTGCTATTGCACTTACCAAGTATAATTTGAACAAATATTGTTTGGTGGTCAGCGATGCAATCTACCGAGTCTGTTGTGCCATTGTTATGGTACCCCTTGTGGCAAGCACACGTATAGTTCCCCTCTGTATTTATGCATCTTTGTTTGCACTTGTTGGAAATCACCGGATCCTCGCATTCATTAATGTCTGCAAAACGACATAACATATATAGTAGTTATAGATATGAACCAACCAATCAATAAGTAGCTTGTAATTGAAGTTTCTGAAAAGTAAAATACGTACCAGTGCATCCATTTAGGTATGGATTCCCTTCGTAACCTTCGTTGCACTTGCAGCGATACCCGAGCCCATTCTTGACATCCAAACACTTGCTGTTCCCCTGACATGCATTGTTCTTGATCTGGCTGCATGGCTCATTTCCAATCGACCAATCGAGAACCACTGGAAACTGAGAGACATTTCCTAAATCGCTCAACATGTCGGAGGTGAAGTTGAACTTACCCTCTTGGACAAGAAAAGCATAGCTGCAGGGATTGAAATTCCACACTTCCGTTTGATTATTGTAGCTGCTTACGCTTACGGTAAAGTAAGTCATTCCTTTAGCAATAGGTGTT
Source organism: Rosa lucieae (assembly GCA_024704745.1). Taxonomy (NCBI): domain Eukaryota; kingdom Viridiplantae; phylum Streptophyta; class Magnoliopsida; order Rosales; family Rosaceae; genus Rosa; species Rosa lucieae. The sequence goes on from CM045492.1 coordinate 20,823,192, forward strand.
TGGCAACAACCTATGCCAGAGCATGAATAATTAGAAATAGAAGCCGTGCTTTGACATTTTGAAAAGCAGCCACCTGTGTACATGAGGCTCATACCCTGGTAGCCCTTAATTTCGGCATAGGTGTCACAACCAACACCTGTGAATTTGTTGTCGGTGTCTGAGATGTAGAACTTTTTCAAAGAGAGATAAGGGTTGTAGTTGCCATAATAGGGCGCACCTGATTCGGTAAAACAAGCCCTGGCTATGTCTTGAGAAATATAGAGTTTCCCATCAATGGATACGTTTGTGACCTCAACGTCACTCACTCGAAGAAATGGCTTCGGAGGGTTATAACTTGCGCTATTACAAGTAATGAGGAAATCCTTATCATAGTAACAACCCTCTCTTGTTCCAAACGGATAGGGAATGCTAACATTGCCACATTTGTCTTGGCAACCCTCTCTTGTAATATCCACCGTTTGGGATGATACTAGTAGCACCTCTATTGCAACCAGCACCAATCGCAGCAAAAATGTTTTCTTTATGGTCGTAGACATGGCTAGCTAATCAATTCTAAGTTGATCTGTTTGTTGGAACAAGGAATTTGGGAGTGCAAAACTTGTGAGAGAGTTATGGTCCTTTAATGGCAGCTAGGAGCTAGGAAGACAGCTTGGTCGAGTCTTTCTACTCGGAAAGCAAGACTTCGGAGTCTTTCTACTCGGAAAGCAAGACTTAGGAGTTGACTGTCCTAATCATGAGTAACCCTACGCGCGTAGCATCATGGTCCAGCCGGCCATAATGCGCCTCTTGGACTCACCTGCCGTCTGTTAACAGCGCGTGGGGTTCAAACGCTGGCAGAACCCAAAAAAGTGAAAAACAAGGCGTGTTTGACTTGGTGAGTCTGATTGCTTTTGACATGTATGGGTTTCAGATTAGGGCTGTTATCAGTTTTCAGTTTTCACGTTCTCACTCGCCAAACCGAAGCCGAGCAAAAAAAAAACCGTAGATCTGCAACAGCGCCGGTGAAATTGGATTCGAGTGTTGGTGTTGAAGAAGGAACAGCTGACTAATGAGCATGGAAATCGGGGAGATGGATGCAAAGTTTTGGAATCTGGGGATGCAAAGTTTAAGCAAGGCGACTTGGTTTGGGGAATGACTGGCTGGGAAGAGTGTAGTCTCATCACTTCCATTCAGTATTTGTTTTAAGATTCCCACCACCGAATCTTAAGACTATAGTCTCATCACTTGGTTTGGGGAATGAATGACTGGCACCGATGTGGATCAGTGCCATTCTCTTATTATACTGGAATTCTTGGTATATATCCCTGCTACCCCTATTATTTCAATTGCTATTACTACCACTTTCTAATTCTTCTTCTGCACAATTGCCTCTGCTTGAAACATAAAGTTGGTGCATTATCTTTGTATGTCACTCATTGTATTGGCTTCTTCTTATTTATGCTGAATGGTGAGACTAGTGAATCTAGGGTGAAACAGGATAAGTCGGTCAGCTATGAGTAGAGAAGAGGCAGTGACAAATAATTACATGAATGCTGTGAAATATGATGCAGTAAACATGCAATGTTTGTCATTTGATTTCTGATAGCTTTCAGTTCTCCTTACAGTTTTATGTCCATGCATCTTTTTGGTAGTCTCTGTATATAGAAATTTCTCCTAAAAAAACATCAGTTTTCTTTTCTTTTCCTTAATTTCTTACCAACCTGAAAGTAGATATCTATTTGTTTTCTGTACAGTTCAGAAATATAGAAGTGATCATACTGGTCTGTGTTTTTGATAATGGCATATGTTTTTGAATCATGAACTGGTTTTCAGTATACTATAATGATGGAGTTTTAATTTTTTTTTTTTTTTTTTTACTGGAGGTGTCAAAGTTAGTTCCTTTAGATTGAGCGAGTGCTCGAAGTTGTAGTAGAAAGATGAACATGAGAGATTGGTCTGGGTTTGCCCCCAAAACACGTATGGATCTCTCTGCCATTTCCCAAGTTTGAGACTTTGTATTCGCCTTGACTGCCGGTATGTCATCATTTAATTTTCTCTATTATTCTTTAGTTTCTGTATTCTGTTAGGATCGTTGCATCAATATGAAATTTATTGATTTTGATTTCTTCAATTGGAGTTTTAGATCAGTAGGGTTTGGGTTTTGTTTGATTGGGGGCTGCTAAAAAAGGGGAGAGAGGAGTGGGATACGCCTTGTTCTGCATTATATTCATTCATTCTTCAATTGCAGTGGTCAAACTCAGATTGCTTAATTTTGTTTTGTAGGGAGATTGCTTGTGAATTAATAACAAATTACATATAAGTTACTGACAAAAGATGACTTAACAAATACATCGTTTATTATTAAATTAAGACTTGCACTAAAAGATAGCTAGCAGCTAAAGTAATCAATATTGATGCTTCCTTTATGTATATATTCTCCTGTGTGTTTCTTTATTCCAAAACCTGAGGGAGATGGATCGACTTTAGCAGGACAGGACCGTTTTGGTTTTTTTTGGTCTTCTGCATTCTTAATTCCTGAAACTTCTAGAGTGATATTATTCTCTTTGTATCTATATAGGATAGGATTAGTTGCTAACATTGCTTCTGGGTTTTGTACTTTTAGGCTACTTATAGAAGTTCTTTTGCATTTTTATTATTCTTAGACTCTATAGTTTAGAGGAGGAAAAATCACATTTGCTCTGGATTTGGTCTAATGGTTATTTGCATCTCAGGGTTTTGTTTTGTTTTGATTGCGCAAGAGTTTTGGTATTATTTTTTTAACAATAACGAGAAGCTCTCAGGGTTTTGTTTTGATTGCAGAAGAGTTTTGGTTTTCTTATTATTATTATTTTTGGGAATCACAACCCAATTTGTTTGTAGGTTTTGGTATTTCCCCCCCCTGGGGTTTCTGGGTTTGCTGTGTTTGCATGATTTTTGGGATCATTTGAACTATGGGTTTGATTGTATGAGCTTAATGTCTCTGTTCAAGGTGTGCAAAGCGGTGGATATATAGAATTTCAGATTGAATCTCCTCCAACACAGCAGAGTGCATAGTTTGTGTGAAACGATTAAAAATGGCCGATGAAGCCAACAGAGCTGTAAGCCCCTCTTTATCCTTTCTCAATTCTCCAATTTCTTTACTTGCTAGCTATTTACCACAGTCAATATTTTACAGGCATTCATGGAGATTCAAGGTCGCATGATGAGCTCACCACCAAACTGAAGCAGTTTTTTTTTTTTACGCACTTCAGTACAGATATATCAAATATGGTGAAATCGTGACTTATTAATGGAGAATTCAAATAGATTTAAGGTGCAGAACTATAAGTAGTATTAATCATTTCAAGATTCTAATGCTGGAGGTATTAATCAAAAAAGCTGAAGAACTAGCCACCGCTGTAGCAGCAATAAAGGGTCATCCTGTAGAAAATGATACCGATGCGGTATGAATATCAATTTCTTGAGTAAGTGACAGCGCACCACCCCCTCTTAATCTTTTCTTATCGTTAAAACATACCCAAAAGAGAAATTCGTGGTAGTAGCTAGAGTATATTGTTTGAATGGTTATTGATGAATTGGATTCAGACCAGTTACTGATAAAGTACTTTTCGATGCAGGATGCTGATCAGCTTTTGGAATCTAAAAGGAAGGATTCATTGATATCGGTACTTATTGTTAAATTTGACTCCTTTACATGTAGAAATCTAGCTAAAGTGTGGTCTTTTTTTTCACCTCCTTTAATTATGGTGATGAACTTTCAGCTTTTATAGAAGTGTTAGATAGGTGTCTTCTGTCAAAGGAGTTTCTTGCTTCATCTAATTGCAATCCCAAAGTTCTTTTCTCTTGAATGCGTGTACTCAGGGTGTGTTCTGGTAATTGGTGCAAAAACTTGGTGATGCTTTGGTTTAATTTTTAGCCTGAAGTTGAGTTAATGCACATTTGTTTTCATTTGGTTGGTATGTGTATGAGAGATTTCAACTGTGTGATGTAAATGCAGATGCAAAAGTTCTTGGTTGACTAGATACAGTACAATATATATCCATATATCCCATATATACGTATGCATGATTCCTGCAATATGTATATCAGGTTCATTGAATGACATATTTTAAAATGAAGAACCAAGCTTTGAATTAGCTATTCAGCTTCACCATTAATGGGTGCCATTCTGCCATTAGTTTTAAATCTATTAGTTTTAAATCTTTAGGCAATTAGGATTTAAGTGTTTGTTAACTGAAAGAAATTCTACACACTCACATGTTGCCACGCACCTGTCTTGATGACTATAACACATAACCAGTATTATATGTTTGAGACTTTGCATAGATACAGACTGATACAGACTGAACTTTCAGCATTCTTGCCAATTTCATCTCTGTAGAGTTAACTCCTTTAGGTTCCATAATGCACTCGAGTGCTTATCTTTGTAAAGTTCTGTACAAGCCTATGCTGCACTAGCGTTTTTTGTTGCTAATATGTAGATTTTCATGTTTTTGAATTCTGAAGTTGCTGTGTGTGTTTTAGTTTTTTTTTTCCCCCCTCCAACATTTTTAATCCTTTCTTTGTCTTATTTAGGTACTATCTGGCATGCGATCCAGATCAAGTATGCTTTGTTCTGTCAGTCTATGGCATTCAATATGATTCAGTAAGAGTTGGTAGCTTTCCTAATATATTCCATGTTTTTGTTTTTTGGCTTTGGGTGGCTTTCATGTGCATAACATATTGAAACATAACGAATTAACCATCTAACATTGTTTACATCCCAAATATATCTACTTCAGGGCTTTAATCTCCAGATTTGTAACACATAACAGTCTGTGGTACCAAGCATGTCCACACTGTTTTCGACAACTGAAACAAAAGAAGAACAACGATCTGCTAATCTGTCTGGAACACAATATGCAAGTGCCTCTTCCATGGTAACAAACTAACAACTTCATCCTAACTACATCATAATGTGGGGGGGCTTTTGACCATTGGAGCGGTGCTCAATTTTCTTGGATGTGGATTGCTTTGGCTTATAGTCTCACAAAAGACTGCTGCTTTGCCTTTGTGGGTGGTGAGTAGTTCAATCAAGTTTGAATCTTGATCATCAAGTCTGATTTTGGGTTGTTTCTGTGTATCGCTTCCCTTTTTTGTGGGTACCAATAGTTAGCCTTTTTTGTTTCATTCTTATATGTTTTGTCTGATAACCTTGATTACTGAGTTTAATTCATTACTGCATTTTATATTTATGTTTAGCGCTTCTGAAATGAAATTTTTGTGACTGAGATTACAAAGGCTTTCCACTATCACTATTCTATTTGTTAAACCTGTATAAGTTGTTAGGATTCATAAATTCTTGATCCATGTTCTATGTCCTTGAAAAGTATAGTGCTTGGCATCACACTTGAGTAAGGAGATTGACGAAGGCTGTCGTGGTTGTGAGTCCAAAGGAAAACTATTGTACTGCTTGCTGATACTGCTGTCATCAAAACAAGGTAGGAGTTGCTGCATAACACTGGATTGTAAAACTTCCTCACTATAGTTTCTTGCTGAACCAAAATTTGTACAACTAGTGTGGTTGTTGAGCAGGATTATAAGCTCTGAGATCCCTACTTGTGTATATATATGTAGAGACTATTTTTCTATGGTTGCGCCATTTATCCCTTTTTGAATTTTGGGCATTTGTCGGATTGATTGATTTCCATTTTGAAATTTTTGGATCGCACATTCTTGTATTCGTATTCCTCTTTGTGCCCCAAGCTCCTCTTCATTTTGATGAATCCTTGGCCAATTAAGGATAGCATCCTATGCATTGTTACTGGGATGCCTAAACCAATTACCTTAATAGACCTTTTCTGGAACCCCGAGAACCCTAGCTGATATTACCATACCAAAACTCTTAATTGTTTGCCAAGTTAATTATGATTTTATGAGACAGAAACAAAAATACGGATTTCTCTTGTTATGTTTATCTGTAGCACCACCCAATTGTCGATATTTAACTCAGAACATCACATGAGCGTGCACCACAACATGGCAAACCTAGCATTAAAACAGAATTATGGCGACTATCATATGTGAAGCCCAAGAGCAATTCTTTACAATCAGAGTAGAACAACAATAATACAACATAAACAACAGAAATTTGGAGTTGGGGGTTTTGTTTAGAGTCAAACACATAAAAAATTCAGAAACGTGACCGCACTAGGCCAACAAATGAATCAAACTATAGTTTTTAACTGTAGTCTGATGACCATGTTTGCTGTTGTGATAGGTTATGCCTTTCATTTCAACCATCCATGCTTCAAAGTTAATGTCATTTGATTCTACACTTTCTGGAAAAAAAAATACTAGGGTTTTGATAGTTTCATATAAATTCATAAAGTAGAAATTACGTCTTGAGCTGCATTTAAGTGCTCGTACAACATTTGATTGAAGCTTGAGCATTTTTTATCTTTCCCCTCCAGTCTTCTGAATGTTTCATTGCACTTCCTACAAAGCCTGAAAATAGAACAAGTTTTTGCATTAGCAACATGCAGCATGTATTTATCCACAGAAGAGACTCTGAAAAAAGGAGGATTTGAGCATTCCGAGCGAATAATTGTCCGAAACACTTTCACTCCACCCTCAAACCACGAAATCGTCCCAGCAATCAACTTAATAAATTTTAGAAAATCATTAGAAATTAATAATGAATTTCCGAGGTATTACAAGCACCATCATCGGAGGATGCTAAAGTCAGCCGGAAAAGTCGTGTCGGGTTTTTGGGTCCAAGTCAGGGTGATTGTCTGAAGAGAGAGAACGGAGATTTCTAGAATTTTTTGAAAATTGACTGAAATTGAAATTTTCTTATTTTGTGAAATATTTCTGGAAATTCGATATTTATACTAAAATTTCCGAAGATGAAAATAACTTTCGCTGACCATAACTTTCTAATACTAACTCCGATTTCCGTGTTCCACATATCCACGAACTCGTATTAATGCGCTGTATCACTTTTGTGAAGGAAGTTTTTGGAGAAATGATACGCTTTAAGCAAGCATATAATTTAACCCTTTAAACATCATTAGTAGTATAAGCAAATAGGGATCGTTCTATTCCGGGGATTGAGGGTATACCTGTCAATGTAAGGCAATTTAAACAATTAAAATAAAAACAAAGTATCATATTCACACATATAAACACTATTCACAAATTTAGTTGGGTTTTTGGTTTTTGGTTTTTCGAAAATTAAAAGAAATAATTAAAACTAAGTATAAACAAAAACACAAATACAAGAATGAAATATAAGAAACAAAGACAAAACCAAGTTTATAATTGAATTCGAATGAACCCTACATTGTTCTTCCAAGTCATGTGAAAGGAGTTGATCATGTGAAAGGAGTTGATCATGTGAAACGTTAGAAAGCAAATGATTTCCCATATTTTACTTTCAATGCTAATTAATCTAAGTGAAAGCATATAGACTAATCCTATCAAACATGCATTCAAGCTCTAGAAAGCTAGACAATCACAACATGTTTAACGCATGAAACACATAGAAAGGCTATCAACTCAAGTGTGCAACTTTGTATGAAGAAGTCCACCTAATTGCAATCCTTTTCAATTGAATTCGATTTTTGTCCAAAACCTTTACTACTTTCGATTTAAGTTCACAGAACAATAAGTTGAATCATGTTCTTAAGTCTAGCACCACTCATACATAAACCCTAAAAGTTTTGAACCGATTAAGATTAACATACAAGAGATATCAATTAAGAAAATTCAATCGAACAATCACACAAAAGCAACTTTGGAATCACAACATAAGAATCGAAATTCTTTATTCGATCATAAAATTTCAGATTCAAACCTTGTTCAAACATCAATGTTAACTAGAACAATCTCTAACGAAATCAAACAAGGAGAATCAAAAGTGATTACAAGGAAGAAGGTTGAATTACACCGTGAATGGAGATGGTGATGAAGAACTCGAGTGATGAACTAATGAAACTTGAAAGCAAGCTTCAATCTTCACGGCCTCAAGGTGGAATGGTGGAGATGAACACGGCTTCTTCTTGCTTCTTCCTTCCTTGCTTGAAAATGCAGAAGATGAACTAGAGAATGGAGAGAGCTTTCGCGTATGAAGTAATTTCTGAATTAGGGAGTGTGTTGAGACGTCTAGGGTGTAGAGTATATATAGGGGACGGCAAAACTTGGTCTCCAAGCCGTGATTTTCTGTTTATTTTCCAAGGAATTAAATTAATAATTCCACATAGCTTCCACCAATGAAATATTGCCAGGTAAGCCCTAGTGTGTCATCCAACCAATCACAAAACTCCAAGATGATTCCCTAATATATTCTGTCCGAAATTCCTTGAATATATTTCTGATTTTCTTCTCTTATTTCAGCCAAAACATCCTTAGGGTTTCTAGGAATGCATCTAGACGCCATTTGAGCCTTTTCTTGATGTCCACACTTTTTTTTTCCATAAACTCCACCCTAGAAAATCTCTTGGCGTAATCTTTTATTCTCTTCTTGATTTTTCACGCCACTTTCTCTCTTCCCTTTGATTTTCATGGCAAAACATCTCTAGGGTTTCATCTTTGCGTCACAAACCCTAATTCCTTGGGCTTTCATGGGCCTTGATCCATTTTGCCGAAAATCCAACTCAATCCATCAAGTTCTTGGGCCTTGTTGCTTCAACTTCAAGCCTTTTCATCCTCCAACGTCAAGACACTTCATTTTTCCATTTCTTTTTCATGGTTGCGTTGGAAACTTGCTTGGTAAGCTCTCCTCCATTTCGCAGGGTTTCCTGGTTGGAACATGAAAGCTTATTTCTTTATTTCTGCTCAATTGTGTGGTCCTTTTCGTCTCATATTTGTTCTTCTTAACGTTCGCAAGCTCCTCTTTCCATTCGTGTGTTCATTTCCAGTTTTTAGCTCGGAGGTCCTGAAAATAGAAACTATCACTAAAAATAGAAACTTTCCTAAAACGAAAAATAGAAACTTTCTAAAAATGAAAATAGAAACTTACTAAAAATGAAAAATAGAAACTTTTCTAAACTAAGAATGGAATCTTGCCAAAAATGAGAAATAGAAACTACAAAAATGGAAACTTTCTACAATAAGGAACTTTCCCAATCAAAGAATGGAAACTTTCCCAAACAGGGATTTTTCAAGGAATTAACGCAGGAAATGTAGGGAAATAGCAGTTAAAACGTCGCATTAAAATGCTTAGGGGTCGTCAACGGGCCGGGCCTGCTATATTTTTAAATAATTGCGGGCCGGGCCGGGCCGGGCTTTATTAAAAATCAAAGGATCCAAGCCCGTCCATATAAAGCGGGCCTTGCGGGCTTTTTTGGGCCGGGCCTTGCGGGCTTTATTTATAAATAAATATTTAAAGACACAAGTTTTTTTTTTTAATCAAGCTTTGGAAATTCAATGGATAATGATCAAATACAACCAAAGATAACATATCTATATAACTATATTGTACCCAAAAAATCTATATTTATATATAGATACTAATTTATTGATAAATAAATTTTTAAAGACACTAATTTTTTATAAATCTATATTTATACATCATACACTCCAAAGAGCTACATATAGCAATTCAAAGAAAATGAGAAACCGACCGTTGGATGAGTTTATTACAATAAATTATGAGTGTGGTAAAAAATTTAGCCAATTTCACCATATTTTCGAATCCGATCGGATTGGTCAAACGTAGTCACTTATATGTTTTATTGGTTGACCGATGGCGTGACAACCGCGAAACGTGCTTATTTTTTCACATCACGTTTGTATATATTCCATTGATGGATGTGCGTGGACATAAGATAAAAAAAAATTAATTTTAATTACAAACACATTGGACTATACCAATTTTATTCCTAAAGTTGTATGACATATTCATTGTATTCAAATTGTTTAGGTTCATTCTAAAGCAATCATGAAGTGGAAAATGAATTCAGAGAAACCAACCGCTCGATTGAGAGATTGTAATGTTTTATGGTGGTTGTAGAAAATCCAGCCAATTTGGTTATCGTTTCGAATTCGATCAACTAGGTCAAACTTAGTTACTCTTATAAACCTATATTTATATATCATATACTCCAAAGAGCAACCCATATCAATTCAAAGAAAATGGAAAAACCAACCGTTGGATGAGTTTATTACAATAAATTATGTGTGGTACAAAATTTAGCCAATTTCACCATATTTTCGAATCCGATCGAATTGGTCAACCGATATGTAGAATATATATATATGCACATATTCTATACAGAATAATAGAAGTATAAGAACTTCCACACACACAGACACACACACACACACACACACATATATATATATATATATATATATATATATTATATATATATATATATATATATATAAACACACACACACACACACATATATATATTATATATATATATATAAACACACACACACACACACACACACATATATATATCTATATATATATATATATATATATAAACACACACACACACACACACATATATATATATATATATATATAAACACACACACACACACATATATATATCTATATATATATAATTATATATATATATAAACACACACACACATATATAATATATATATACATATATAAAACACACACACACACATATAATATATATCTATATATATATATATATATTTATTATGCGGTAATGCATATATATCTTCTATATATATATAACACACACACACACACACACACACATATATATATAAACACACACACAAATATATATCTATGTGTGAGTGTGTGTATATATATATTTATAAACACACACACACATATCTACACACACACACACACACACATATATATATATATAATATTTTACGGGCTTTTACGGGCTGGGCCGGGTTTTTGGCGGGCCGGCCCTCGGCCCACCGAGGCGGGCTTTTGCGGGTTTTTTGACCGGCCGGGCCTGGCTAAAAGCCCTCAGGGCCAGCGGGCCTCCATCGGCCCACTTGATCCGCGGGCTTTTTGATGAGGCCTAAAAATGCTCCTATCAAGAAACTCAACTAATAAAAAATAAACCCCTTAACCCCTCGAAAATAAAACATTTTGAGTAATTATTCGTCCGAAACACTTTCGCTCCACCCTCGAACCATGAAATCGTACAAATGAACATTTTTTTAGTTCCAAGAAATTTCAAGAAATTAATATCGAATTTTCGGGGTATTACACAAGTCATGTACATTCTCCTTGCAATAGCATGCAGTTTTGGATTTCAAAACATGATGTTTCTTACAATTTTTTATTTGACCCAGATTACATGAGGATAGAGACTTTTTAGGCTTAGAGACCAATCCATGTCGAGGGTCATGTCAAAATGCTTTCTTCCCCCTGGCCACTAAGAATACATTGAGATTTAAACTCTAATCAGTGTCTGCAGGGTCTGAACCCCAAAGTGAGGGTTCTAAACCTGGAGACTTTTACCAACTCAACCACCTATGGTGGTTAGTTGCTTACAAATTTTTGTATCATTTCATTGAGCAAATTGAGAAGAAGAAATTCGTAGAGCATTAATCTTAAAGGAGTACTCTAACATGCACCAATTAGGAAAGAGTAGTACTTTACTTGCTACACCATTTTCTTTATCATTATGAGTTATATACTCGAAAGATAATGCTAATACGAAACCCTAAGATAATTAATCCAACTTTCCTCTTATGCTTTTGACCAAAATAAATCTGACTACACTTTGCTTTATCCATCCACTTGGAGGTTGCTTCTATTTGAGAACGACAACAAGTCACCGCTTCACTAGAACTAACAAGACATATTGGAGTGCATAGACCGAGGACAAAGCCCACCTAACCCTACAGTAGTTTGGTTACTTGAACATTTCTAATTCGGCTGAAACTAGACCAAAAAATTTAAATGGTGGGATTTTCAAAATCAAATTGCAAAACAGATTCCGCAACTAATACCTTAAAATAAATAATAAATAAAAAACCCTTTAGTGGAAGGTGATGCGGCTGAAATAGCCTCACAATCTAACCCTGCAAAATGTTGTTGTCAGTATAGGATAAGCAGGGATCGTTCAGTCCGGGGATTGTAGGGTACACCTACACAAAAGGTCAATTAACAAATAAAAGAATAAAATGGGGGTTTTTGAATTTGGTTTCTAATCTACTGAAAATAAAAACAAAACAAATAAAACTATATACAATGATCGACTTCCCTAACCTTGACCAATACCACTCAGAAATTACTAAGTGTAAAAACAGAAAATCCATTTCAACATGCGACAAAAACGTGCCCATCTTAAATGCCTAGATAAGAGCTCAAATGAAAAGCCTCAGCGGATCAATCCATTTATCTGATTCGTTCTAATGTAGGCTTGGATCGGAAAAGTCTTTACCAAGCCTAATACTTCTAATTTTCGAAAACACTCAGCGTAATTCTCTTAACTAGTAGTATTATCTAACCCTCGAATCAACTCACACGTGCAAATTAACCATTAGACATAGAATTTAACACGTAATTTCCAGAATCGTTTAACCATTGAACATAGTTTTTACCACTTTTTAGAACTAATTGATACTTGTTTAACTCAGCGCCTTAACAAATAACAATTACTCTTGGCAAATTAAGAAAACACACAAGAACTCTCACCATTATTCTAGCATGTAAACTTATGAACCTAACTCTGAAAATTATCTAAACACATAAAAGGGCACAATATTGCAACATGCATCATAAAAGAATTCTCGAAATTAACTCAATAATAAACTGAAAATCTCAAAAATATTAATAAAAATATTCTGAAAATTTCATGTCTCCAATTACACAACTCGCAAATTGAAACGCACAAAACCGAAACAAAAAAAATAAGTAGAGTCATAGTTACACTTTGAAGCTTTCCTTAGCGGCTTAGCAACAAGGTGATGAACTTGTCTCTGCTATGGTGGTGGAGCGTCCTTGACTCAGCGCCTTAGAGCTTTGTAGATTGATGAGTGGATGGTGTCACGGTCTTGTAGGTGATGGAAGTTTAAGGAGTGAATTGGGCAGTCTTGGAATGGTTTTTGGCCAGGAAGTGATAGGCAATGAATTATCTTGGCTGGGAAGTGATCTTGGCTGGGAAGTGATGCCAATTCAGTTATGGACGTTGCCTATTTATAGGGGAGCATTGGTTGGCTTTCCCAACTGAAACGTCTCCTTTATGGCCTTAACTCCTCTCATAATGTGGCAATTCCTTTAATTTCCAAGCTGAAACGTCTTTCTCTTATTTATTTTTCAGCTGAAACATCTTTCTCTTTTATTCCTCAACTGAAAAACGTTTTTCTCCTTTATTCTTCAGCTGAAAACGTCTTTCTCCTTTATTTCCCTTCTTCATTGCTTGGTCAAATATCTTAATGCTTTATTTTATGACTCAATCATTGTTGTTTCCAAGAGTTCCACCAGGCAAGGTTTCCTACAACAAGCAGGAGAATATCAGAATTTTCTAGAGAAAATAAAATGTAAAGACCGCAAAAATAGTCGACAGTGAGGAATCCTGATCCAGCTAGGATTTTTCATGAATTTTACTTTTTCCGCTTATTTCACTCCAAACACTCTACAAGACTCTGAAAACGACTCAATGACTCAAAACACGAAACTTAAGGGAGAAACAAGGCTAAAATGGGGCACATATTCAATAATATCATCACACTTTTTGGTCCTATCAACTACCCCACACTTAGCTTTTGCTAGTCCCTTAGCAAAACAAAAATACAAAACAAAACAACGACTCAACAAAAAAACAAGTAAATGACTCTACTTCCCCTAACTGTTGTCTTAGAGACTCCAAACTCATGGCTTTCACGTTAAACACTTAATCAAAATTACATAGATAATTCCATGGTTAATAAACCTGTGACATTCATATGACTAAGCAAGATATGGAGAACTTAAGTTATACAGTGAATGATAGCATGTTTCGAACAAGTCCAATCCAAACTCACAGGGCATACTCTCGATTTTTCTCTCAGAAATGGCTATGCTTAAAAGCTTCACTCTCAAGTATATGCAAGAGAATAAATTGTAAGGCAACAAACAGCTTGCATATTTTCATCAATAAACGCATTTTGTGAAGAATTTATTAAAGACCTCATGAAATGACTAAGTGCACAAATGGACCTAAACCATAAGCTCGACTGCGTACCTGACTCCACTAACCAAAGACTGCCCATCTCAAGGATCAAGTCAGCACTTAAAATAGGTTGTAATGGGGCTAAGGTAGGGTTTTCGAAATGAAGATTAAGGATACAAAAAATCCTAAGGACTTAGCAGAGCATATAAGGACCACCTTATGTCATCATTTTTGTAGGCCAAATATCATTGTTTTGGGCCAAACCTTCACTCTAACCAACATGGGAATGGACAAAGGCATAATTTTCAACTTTGAGCCTTCTACAAATTTGAAAGTCCAAAACCACACTTCAACAATTTCCCAAGAGTTTTCTTTTCAATTTTTCTTCTATTTTGCCGCTTTTCTTTCTTTCTTTTTCATTTTCATTTTCATTTTTTTTTTATGGCAAATTTTTTTTTTCTTTCTCTTCTTTTTTTCTTGGATTTTCCCCACCGCACACTTGTCTTTCATCGTCACCCCTACATACTATGTCATGCTCTACTAAGTCCCTAAGACAAGGGTAGAGATATCATGTACTAAGCTCATGGTAGGGTAGTGAGGGTGATGAAACAGAGGTTTTCAACGTAGGCTCAAAGGGGTTCATTCTAAGGAGTCCCACGACGGGCACAATTGGGGACACATGCTTGTTTGGCTATGGTGGTTACCCTAATGCCTTCTATCCTATCCAGGATCAGTGCATATTATGGCATACAAGTTTTGACAGTCACAACAGCCGAGTTCTAGTACTCTCTAGTCCATTAAAATCTATGGCACATGATCATTGGATTTTCAAAGAATGATGAGGTTTTGCAAATACAGCCATGAAATTCTGAATTATCAATTAAGCACTCGAAAAGAAAGTATTTTAGCTCAACAGCTCACTTAGGGTCAAATGAATTAGATTTAATCCTAGCATGCTTAATGAACCAAGTTACAATCCTATCTCAAATCTTCATACAAGCATTACAATGTCGATTAACCACAGAATTCAATTAAGTCCTATTTCGATTGTGAAAACCTTCAGCCATGAATTCAGAGACATGTTCATCCCAGACGTTAGGGGCATCCTAAGACTCAAACACACAAAAAGACTCTAAAACCAATTTTTTATTTTTTTTTAACTGAAAATATTCTGAAAATAAAGGTGTAAACCCACCCCACACTTAGAATCTACATTGTCCTCAATGTAGGCAAGAAATATGGTATATAGACCCTAAATATGGGGGGCTACGAAAATAAGGGAAGGGTAAAATAAACAAACAAAGACACAAGTACAATTCAACCTAAGCAAGTGAAGGGATAGAAATGTCAAACTCTCGTTGATGGCTCCTCCACTGCCTCGATTGAAATGGGTTGCCTCCCATGCAGCGCTTAATATTTATAGTCCTTCAGCCTGGACTCTTCTCCTTGTTCACACGTGCTCATTCCTTGGGTTAGGCACCGTGTTACTTGGTAGCTTCCCTGTTTCAGCAATCCGACCCATGAAATCCACCACTTGGCCCATTTGATTCTTGAGCTCCGCAATATCCTTTGAATGGGTCGTCTGTCCTTCAATCAAAGCTTGAGTAACTGTGTTAAGTTGTTGTTGCCCCACAGCAAGGGACTTCAATAGTTCATCATAATTAGGGGCACTCAAAGTATTAGAGACAGGAGGTGGAGGGACAGAATTGGGAATACCAAAATTTTGAGGTACCTGAGGCCTCAAAAACAAACCTGGTGCGCGCTGAGAATTCTGACCTGGACCTTGAGGTGGTCTCAAGGTGTTATCATTGTTGGCCCAACGAAAGTTGGGGTGGTCTCTGAGCCCAGGATTCTAAGTATTGGAGTAAGGGTTGTACCTCGGGCCTCCTTGACCTCCTTGATACCCTAGGGCATTAACAGATTCCCATCCTTCTGGAGAGGCAAGCTGGGGACATTTATCAGTGGGGTGCCCTTTAGTCGAGCACATCCCACACACTTGAGCCATTGCTCCTCCTCCATTAACGTTTAAGACTTGAGACAGCAAAGTAGACATCTTGTTGACCTTGTCTTCAAGAGCAGAGTTAGTGGACACCTCATGTACCCTCCGTTGAGAGGCAAGTACCCCCTCATATTGTTGATAGTTTAGCGCACGATTAGTGAGTAGCACCTTGGCATCAGCAGGTGTCTTATCCATAAAGGATCCTCCAGCAGCAGCATCTAACAGACCACGCTCATTAGCGGTGAGTCCTTCATAAAAATAGGTAAGGAGGGACCCCTCACTCATCCCATGGTTAGGGCATGATGCTACAAGGCTCTTAAATCATCCCAATAATTGCAGAAATTCTCCTCATGTCCTTGCGTGATTCCACTAATCTGCTTCCTCAAAACAGTGACCTTTGAGGCAGGAAAGTACTTCGTAAGGAACTCGCCTTCATCCTATCCCAAGTGTTGATAGTCCCAGCAGGCAGCTCAAATAGCCAAGTCTTGGCCTTGTCCTCCAAAGTAAAGGGGAATGCCTTCATCTTCAAGATATTGATATCAGCTCCTTTAGGGCACATACTCCCACAGACAAACTCGAACTCCTTGAGATGCTTGTTGGTGTCTTCACTACTCATCCCATGAAACTTGGGTAGGTGATGCAGAAACCCACTCTTTAACTCAAAATCATCATTAAGCCCCTCTCCTGGTTCTGGATAGGCAATGCATAAGGGCGCAGCACCCCCACCTGTAGGATTAGACAGTTGCCTAATAGTCTCAGCCATTGGTGCCTGTACTTGCTCAACACGGGCGTGCTCTTCCTCTTCTTCCTCTTCTATGTCTGCAACGTCCTCTTCAGTGACCTCCTCTTCTTCCTCTTCAAAGACTTGTTCTTCTCCTTCTTCAGAATGGTCAGGTTTGTTGATCTCCTCGGTTGATCTAGTTGAGGAGTTATAACCTGAATAGCTAGAGTCCTGAGAATCCCTCCTTTCTAGCGGAAGGCGGTCTGAAAAAGTGAGCTCTGCCCTTTGCCTAGCACGTTCCAATTTTTCAAAGAGCTCCTTAGTCTTATCAGAGACAGTGGACATTCATGGACCTTTAAGACCAAATCAAGTGTTAGTAACATATACAAGGTTCGAAATACAAACATTATGTCTTTCCTGCTTTCTAAGTTACTTTTATATTTACATACTTAGGTACTGGAACAGAGGACCTCGTTTGTGCAATGGGACTATAGAACAGCTACCCTCGACAAAGTCATGTTTAATCCAATATACCTTAAGCAGGTCACACATCATTTTATTTTTATTTTTATTTTTATTTTTATTATAAACATAGCTAATATCTTAATTGATTCTAAGTTGTAAGTCGAGCCCAATAGAAACCACTACTATTGGTGAGATACGATATAGGGATAGTCGCCCAGACATAAGTCTCTTTCCTTTGTTTCAGAAGGCAGAATGGCCAGATTAAGAGGTAAGTGAGAGGGAGGACTCATTTTAGTGATACTACAGAGGCTACTCCCTCATTGAGGTTTAGGCCCCTATCGGCTACTCCCACATAGTGGTTTAGGCTCATTCTATAGTATCTCTGAGATCCAATTGAACCCATCACCCAGGGTCTCAACCTAGACACCATCCGTATGCGCCCCTTACTCAGCTGGGAAATTAACTTATGTGTTAGACGTTCTCCAAGTGCTAATAAAGGCCGCCCTCAACCTCAAGAGACCTGAGCAAGGTACTAATGAAGGGTTTAGGCCAATATTAACAAAAGGGCCCTTGTCTACTCATACGATTTTACACACTTACAACAATTAAGTATTTAGCTAAATTCACAACCTAAGTATATTAATCTAAGTGAAACACATCAATTTACAATATGGTTAAAAAACAACTTCTACAAATTGTACAACAATGATAAAAGACATGCTTAATTTTGTAACACTCATAAAACTTAAACTAAATCACAATTAAAGCTTGGCCTAACCGAAATCGCAATTTGTCACCATTCCACAAGTGTAGTACAAAAATTAGCATGCATTCTATATACAACAAAATCGATGACACTTTAAGTGCAAGGGATTTTAACAATCCCCGGCAACGGCGCCAAAAATTGATGCGGCTGAAATAGCCTCACAATTTAACCCTGCAAAATGTGTTGTCAGTATAGGATAAGCAGGGATCGTTCAGTCCGGGGATTGTAGGGTACACCTACACAAAAGGTCAATTAACAAATAAAAGAATAAAATGGGGGTTTTGAATTTGGTTCTAATCTACTTAAAATAAAAACAAAACAAATAAAACTATATACAATGATCGACTTCCCTAACCTTGACCAATACCACTCAGAAATTACTAAGTGTAAAAACAGAAAATCCATTTCAACATGCTACAAAAATGTGCCCATCTTAAATGCCTAGATAAGAGCTCAAATGAAAAGCCTCAGCGGATCAATCCATTTATCTGATTCGTTCTAATGTAGGCTTGGATCGGAAAAGTCTTTACCAAGCCTAATACTACTAATTTTCGAAAACACTCAGCGTAATTCTCTTAACTAGTAGTATTATCTAACCCTCGAATCAACTCACACGTGCAAATTAACCATTAGACATAGAATTTAACACGTAATTTCCAGAATCGTTTAACCATTGAACATAGTTTTTACCACTTTTAGAACCAATTGCTACTTGTTTAACTCAGCGCCTTAACAAATAACAATTACTCTTGGCAAATTAAGAAAACACACAAGAACTCTCACCTTATTCTAGCATGTAAACTTTTGAACTTAACTCTGAAAATTACCTAAACACATAAAAGGGCACAAGATTGTAACATGCATCATAAAAGAATTCTCGAAATTAACTCAATAATAAACTGAAAATCTCAAAAATATTAATAAAAATATTCTGAAAATTTCATGTCTCCAATTACACAACTCGCAAATTGAAACACACAAAACCGAAACAAAAAATATAAGTAGAGTCATAGTTACACTTTGAAGCTTTCCTTAGCGGCTTAGCAACAAGGTGATGAACTTGTCTCTGCTATGGTGGTGGAGTGTCCTTGACTCAGCGCCTTAGAGCTTTGTAGATTGATGAGTGGATGGTGTCACGGTCTTGTAGGTGATGGAAGTTTAAGGAGTGAATTGGGCAGTCTTGGAATGGTTGTTGGCCAGGAAGTGATAGACAATGAATTATCTTGGCTGGGAAGTGATCTTGGCTGGGAAGTGATGCCAATTCAGTTATGGACGTTGCCTATTTATAGGGGAGCATTGGTTGGCTTTCCCAACTGAAACGTCTCCTTTATGGCCTTAACTCCTCTCATAATGTGGCAATTCCTTTAATTTCCAAGCTGAAACGTCTTTCTCTTATTTATTTTTCAGCTGAAACATCTTTCTCTTTTATTCCTCAACTGAAAAACGTCTTTCTCCTTTATTCTTCAGCTGAAAACGTCTTTCTCCTTTATTTCCCTTCTTCATTGCTTGGTCAAATATCTTAATGCTTTATTTTATGACTCAATCATTGTTGTTTCCAAGAGTTCCACCAAGCAAGGTTTCCTACAACAAGCAGGAGAATATCAGAATTTTCTAGAGAAAATAAAATGTAAAGACCGCAAAAATAGTCGACAGTGAGGAATCCTGATCCAGCTATGATTTTTCATGAATTTTACTTTTTCCGCTTATTTCACTCCAAACACTCTACAAGACTCTGAAAACGACTCAATGACTCAAAACACGAAACTTAAGGGAGAAACAAGGCTAAAATGAGGCACATATTCAATAATATCATCACACTTTTTGGTCCTATCAGAAGGGCACTATATAAGAAGTTTGATCGAGTCGAATCAAGCCAAGGCTGAGCGTGTTCAGATTATTTGGTCAAGCTCTATTAGCGTGTTTGAGCTTGGCATGTTTTCTTGATGAGCTCAAGCTTAATCTTGGTTTTGTTGTAGAGAAACTGAATTTGAGAGGAATTTGCTGTGTATTCTCATTGATAATAGGGGCCTCTTTATATAGAGGATTACAATGCATAGAATCTCAATCATACAAGGAAAGTAATCGTACATTGAATAGGAATGTAAATCCTTCTAATTTAACCCTATTACCACTCGAGCAAGTAACCTAGAGTTTGGGCCAAACACAAACTAGGGTTTTACTGGAACACTCCCCCTTGTGTTGCCCAAACTGGGTGCTTCTCTCGTTGCCTCGTTAAAAACCTTGCCGAGTAGCAAAAACCTAGTGGGACAAAAATAACCTCGGTCGAAGGAGAAAAAGAGCACAACACACCCTTCACGTTTCGAGGTGAACATGTAGACATCTCCCCCTGATGTCTGCGTCTCCCCCTGATGACTACGATCATGCGAGTTCAGATAATTTCCGCAAGCTAATTCTTGCCACATGTTTCTCGAACGTGGATTTGGGCAATGACTTAGTAAACAAGTCTGCCATATTTTCCTCAGGTTGAACCTAATTCACTTTGATCTTGAGGAGAGTCTGTTGTTGCTAATTATGCTTGGTGGTGTCTCTTTTGATGTAGCCGAACAGCATTATCCTAAATGCTCGTAGGCTCATCTTGTGGTAGACTTCAAACCACAATTGTTCGAACATGCGTGATTATGGATCCAATCCATAAACATTCACGAACCTACTTTGTGAAGAGCAATAATCTCTACATGGTTCGAAGATATAGCGACGGTCTGTTCTATAGACCTCCAAGATATCATGGTCTTTTCCCATGGTGAACACTTAACCAATTTGGGAGCAACCTTTGTGTGGGTCAGAGAGGTACCCAACATCAGCAAAACCTTCCAAAACACTTATATCGTTTTGGGATGGGGATAGAGAACGCAGGCCAGCGTTGGCGCCGTTTCTGGTGTGTGATGGATCTTAATCCATCATCTCTTTGTAGGGATAGAACAAGCCCATATCAATCGTACATCTCAGGTACTGAAAGATATCTTTTACACCAATCAAAATGGCGTCGCGTTGGCGCAAAGCTATACCTTAGCTAACAAGTTCACTGCAAATGAGATGTCTTGTCTTGTGCACTGAGCTAAGTACAATAATGCGCCTATTGTACTCAAGTAAGGCACTTCTGCCTCTAGCACATCTTCGTCATCATCCTTTAGACGAAGATGATCATTTTCAGGATCAAGACTACGGACAATCATGGGGGTGCTTGAAGGTTTGACTTTGTCAAAATTCCTAAGCATCTATCGACACGATGCTCAAGTTCCAAACTGAGACGTAATCGTGTTCTCCCATAATCCTTATTCTCAAAATCGGATTTCAAGTATTCAGCGGTTTCCCTTAACTCTTTAAAGGCTTCTAATGAAGATCATGTCCAACATGAACCGCAATGGAATCCGAAACTTGTTATGGAAACACATGGGTATATCCCCTCCCAATCAATTAGTCATTTTAGCGAGCGTTTCAACCTCTTAGTAAACGCGCTCCATGGTCTAGAGCCATTTAACTTGGGTAAATGAAGTTCACCATGAACCTTCATGTATATTCCGTATCTAGATCCCTATAGAGATACGTAGTGACCACATTTGTAAGCTGCATGTTCAGTTATTCGGAAACTACCAAACTGATAGGGCAGTGGAGTGCAATGACATCCAATACGAGAGAATCTGTCTCATCGTAGTCAATTTCAAGGCGTTTTATAAGAAGCCTTGCGCCATAAGGCGAGATTACCATCTCTTTTTCTCACACACTTTCTAACGAAGACCCATTAGTCAACAGGTTTTATGTTAGGAGGTGTTGGCATCTCTAGCTCGAAAACCTTCCTCTTCGTTAGAGAATCCATCTTAACCTGGATCACATCTTTCCATTTAGGCCAAATCTCTCAACGTTGGCATTCATTCATCAACGTAGCATGGTTTGATATCATCTGACTCAACAAACTCATGCGCAACGAAATGCGCAACTACATCATCAATTATGATGGAGTTTCTATCCCACGTCTCATGTACACTAGTGTAATTTTTATAGAGCTCTATATTCTCAGGAATAGGTTCTGACGTTGAGGCGTCCCCCAACGATATCCATAATCCGGAAGATTCTCATGAGACGGAATTTGAGTCTTGATGATCAAAGGATTGGAATGTGCCAAAGTATCCTTCGAACTCACGGGCCTCCCACGCATCCTAGCTGGGGCCATGGCCTGTAACGCCAGAGTGCCACTCTCTTGGGCGTTGGCGCCATGCCCACCTCCTTGTAGGGTGGCGCTACGTCCACTCGTAGGGACGTCCATCCTTGCAGGTTTGTTTGCAGCATATTTGTGTGATCTCGTCAATTTAACAGGGATCGAGATGAGACATAGTGGCGACAGGCCACGACAATCTCTGTCGTTCTTGCTGAATATCCGTGTTCTTATCTCCCCCTAACGACGGGAAGATTGTCTCATCAAAGTGACAACCCGCAAATCTAGCGGTAATGAGATCGCCTTGCAAGGGCATTAAGTGGCGGACGATTGTTGGAGTCTCAAATCCAACATAGTTGCCCATTTGTCTTTGTAAGGACCCATCATAGAGCGCTGTGGCGGTGCATTTGGCACATAAATGGCTCACTCAAATATGCATAAGTACGATACTGGTACCCAGTCACTAGCTGTAACGCAGAGGACATTGAATGGAGGTGGGTCGTAGACGAATTAGCATAGCTGCATGTGATATTGTATCACCCCAAGCGGATATAAGGAGATTTGTGCGCATTACCAATGTCCGGACTATCATCGTAGTCGTTTCCGTAAGACCATTTGGGTGTGTACATGGGAATATGATGTCCAACATCAGTCCCATTGCAGTATCCATCGAAAGTCTTTGGATGTAAACTCTCTAGCATAGTCAAATCCAATTGACTGAATAGGATGATCTGGGGAGTGAGCCCGTTGTCATATGATATGTTCTAGGAGTGTAGCATAAGCAGCATTTATAAGTGGACAATGGCACAACACATGACCAGCGTGTTTGCATGTCAACCAATATCATGAAATATTTAAGCGTCCGTAAGTTGGTTGAATCAATCCACAGAATCCCCATGGATTCTATGTAAGAACAGAATGAGTATGTTCATTTCCTTTGCATAGGACGGTCTTAGTCCTAATTTCCCTAAGGAACGGGTTTTGTAAAAGGAGCGAGAGGCTTTAGAAGTAACCAATGAGAATTTTGGTTAGGCCTGAGCGTCTGAAACGCTATTTGAAGCAAGTTGGTGATTACAGCATCACCTAGGGCGCCATCACCATGATGGACGCTATCCATGGTGTCATGGATAGGGACTGTGTCAGCCCCAGGCTGGTGGTGGATGGAGGCGGTGCCCTAGGCAGCAGCGTGGGTCACACTTAGTTCAGAAATCAACTTTTGATTCATGCTTCGTTTCTCTTGAAAGGAATGATGTCCATGTGAAGTCTTTAGTAGACGGATCATCATATCATGACTAGGATGATCTATCCTGTCGTGACAAAGCCAATATGTGTCTAAATCCAAGAGATCTTCTCTGATAACTTTATTGGATTAATAGCTCGAATAGTGACATAGAATCCACTAGAGAGACACATAAACTTCACTAAGATGCGCCTTTGTTCGCAATCATTAGAGGTATTGCAAAGGAACTCATTTCCGTTCTCTACATGTACTTTCGCATGGAATCTGTTGGCTATTCATATGAGTGATTCGCCCTAAAGGCGTAGAGAGTTTCTGTGACAGTAATTAAGGTGCATTTGGCAAGTGGAACTGGGGCTATTCCATGTCCTTGAATTAATACTAATGGCCCAGCCATCGTAGTCACAAAAGTCATATTCTCAGAATCAAAATGGAGTCATAAAAAAAACTCGAAATTTTATTCATAAGCCAACGGAGTTACTTCTTTGTCTCTTTGACTAAACAAAATCTAATCCAAAATGATAGCTAATGCAAAACAATGGTAGTCGTCTAACTTCTTTCGGTAATTCAAAAATAAATGTGACCAGGTGAGTAGAGAGATGTCAGTGGAGCAAGACTCACTTAAGTACCACTAATCTCATAACCTTCCTAGACATCACACTTACTTTGAGTGAGCCTACTTTGAAGAAAAGCTAAACCATTGGCATTTACTACAAAAATATATGGCAATTGCCTATTACATCTCTTGGAAAAATAAAGACTTAAACAGAATTGGCGATCTATTGATCCCAGCCAGATTTGTAGTCTTTAACCCTTCAGTCTAGATCATCTTCTTGATCTTCTTGTTCCATATAGTGAGCTTCCCTTGCTTCACAATATGCTTTGTAGGCGGTGACAATTTCTCCACGAGCTCTACAAATGTGTGCCCAATGATCAGACACTCCACATCGAGAACATACATCTCTTTGCTCAAACTCCATTGATTGAGGTGCTTTGAAAGCTTCATTTAGATGGCTCTTAGTGTTGGTGGCGCCACCAACATGGCCAGAGGCGTTGCCTCCCACTCTCTTTCCACGTTTACCTCTTCGGTTCCGTGTTCGCCTATTTTGGCGATTATCTTCCCAAGTAGAGCGATTATATGGACCAGAATGTCCAAATGTATTCCTAAGATTAGGGTTTCGCTCTTGGCGCCCTCTTTTTGGGGCGCGACTATAATTGGATTCCGGAATATGCTCTGTTCCCACGGATCTCGAATTATAGTTCTTCAAAAGGATGTTGTCATGCTTTTCAGTGACATTCATAGTTCCAATGAGCTCATGAAACCTTGTAATTCTTCTTGCAGTGACATCGATTCGATAGTTCTTAGCAACCATCAATGCAGAGACAGGGAAAGTAGAGAGAGTCTTCTCAATCAACATCACATTTGTGATCTCTTTACCACAAAATTCCATTAAGAATTTAATGTGAAGTGATTCCGAGTTGTAGTCAAGAACTGACTTGAAATCACAGAAGCTGAGGCTATGCCATCTCACTTCTAGGTCAGGAAGCAGGGAGTCACGGACGTTGCCAAATCTATCTTCGAGTGAGACTCACAGCCTTCTAGGGTCTTCTTCATTTATACACTCGTACTAGAGCGAATCATCCATATGACGAGTCATTAGGATGATGGCTTTCGCCTTATTTGCCTCTAAGGCCTCTCTATTTGCTTCCAAAGCCTGAGCTTGCTCAACAGTTAGTACGTCCTGGCTAGGTTCGAGAATCGTATCCAAGATTCCATCGACCTTGAGATGCTGGCAAATATCGCAAACCCACCTGTGATATTCAGAGCCAGTTGTTCCCAATGGAGCAAAGTCCAATTTGTTCAGGCTACTCATCCTGAAAGATAACAAGAAATTAGGGTTAGTTTCGAAGCGAAAAAGGCTACCACGAAAATAAATAAAAAATTTCTGAGCATAGTTGCTTCCAAGAAATTAGGAATTTCCGAGCGTAGTAGCTTCCAAGAAATTTGATTCCAAGAGGGGTTGGATTAGATCGAAACAATGATGTTTGTGGTCGATCGTTTTATCTCGACAAACTCTAAGTTTGGAGAACTCTACAAGCTCCATGCTTGGAGTGAGCACGAACCCCCACAGTTCGGCTTAATTTGGTCTCCCCTATGATGAAGAAAGGGGGGTTGAAGATGGGAGGTTGCAAGTCCCCGAAAAAGAAGAGAAATTGAATTTAAAAACGGGAACATTTAATAAAAAATACATCGAAATAGGTCGCCTGAAAAATTTGACCGGAAAAATTGGTCGGTAAAAGTCACCCGAAAAGTGGCCAGAAAAGTCGCCGCAAAGTTGTTGACCGGAGGTCTGACCGTTGACCGTTGCTGACGTGGCAATGGGTCCCTGTTGCTGACGTGGCAGTGGGTTCCTGTATGCTGACGTGTCAGTGGGTCAGGGTGCTGACGTGGCGGTGGGGTCTGCATCAGTGGGCTTGGGCTTCTGGGCTTCTTTTGCTCTCTCCTCTTTTTTTTCTTTTCTTCTCTTCTTATTTTCTGCCGGTTCAAGATGCAGCAGCTCAGGTGGCCGGTTCACCCCTTTTTAGGCCGATTTTTGTACTTTTTCATCCGGTTCCTGAAACTTCAGATCAATGGGCTTCTGCTACCAAAATTTGGTGGAAATTGGAGGTCCGGAAGATGGTGAACCGGTGGAATATTTGCTGCGAGTTGTACGGAGCTTCCAGTGGCCGGTTCGGTAAGTTTCCGGCCGGTTCTTGGGGTGAGGCCACCTGTTCTGGACTCTTGGGATCGAGTTCTTCAATGTATGAGGTGGAGGCAGAAAAGGGTTCAATTTTTTTTTATTCGGATTCAAGGTTTTTAGCTTCTTGAATCAGGGTTTGGCTATTTGTTTCAGGGTTAGGGCTTCGTGCTGATAACGTGTTATAGAGAAACTGAATTTGAGAGGAATTTGCTGTGTATTCTCATTGATAATAGGGGCCTCTTTATATAGAAGATTACAATGCATAGAATCTCAATCATACAAGGAAAGTAATCATACATTGAATAGGAATCTAAATCCTTCTAATTTAACCCTATTACCACTAGAGCAAGTAACCTAGAGTTTGGGCCAAACACAAACTAGGGTTTTACTTGAACAGGTTTAATTTATTAATTACCATCTGCAATCTTATCTTAGGTTGTGTTTGGATGGAACAAAAAGTGATGGAATTTGAGATAAAGTCTGGATTTAGTTTTGAAGAATTATATTTAACCCGTTCGGGATAATTAACAACGGAATCACAATTTCAATGGAGGAAGAAAAGGTGGAATTTGGAGACAATAAATTCGGTTTTTAAATATCTACTAAATAGGTAGCATTCTCCAATTCTCTACCAAGTGGAACAATTGCGCTCATATAACGATTTTGTGGGAGCATGGTATCTCCGTATGACATGCAGTCGAGATATTCCACAGCCACTAAGCTTGAAGGTTGAGAAACCCTTCTCCTGTATGTGGTTGATCTCTAGTTGGTGAAGGTGAATACCTACAAACCAAGATCTATGGAAATCGGTGGAATTATAATTCCTATGAGTCAAGTCGCCATAACTTCTAATCACAGTAACATAGCACATTTCAGGTTGAGTGGTTTCTGAATTTGGAGTAAAACGCTGCGTTTTGGGATCAAAGAGTGTTCATCAATTGGGCTTGGGCCACTTGGTTGGGGCTTTCTATTTTCTTCTCCTCATGTTTTCCTATGCACAAATTTGGGGGCAATAAATGTTTTTTTTTTTTTTTGGTGTGGGGGGGGGGGTGGGGGAATAAAACATTTCTCAACATTTATTGTCCCCCATTAAAAGGTTTTGAATTGATGTAATCTCCTCATTTTCTTTTTCAATCAAAGTTTTATTTGTCTAAATTTTAAGGAAACTAGTTCCTTTTCCCACTAATAAACTTTCATTAGGGGGCAATAAAGGTTTATTGGGGCAGAATAAAATGCGAGGTTTCATTATAAACTTTTATTGCCCCCCAATTAAAGGTTTATACGATTAAGGTAATTTATAGAAATTATACTTAATTTTCAGTATTTTCAAAATTAGTCGTGAATAGAGTAACACACATTCAACAACCACATCAGAAATAAAAAACATAGACACATGAGGTTTGTTGACATATTAAAACTTTCGAATCAAGTTAAATAATTGTGGACCTTGACTCCTAGTCTCCTATATTTTTTTAGTGATCAAACAAATTGTTTGACCAACTGGAAGTGGACTATTTTGACAATTTGCCTTAATCCTAGGGGACTTTTTTCCTCCTTACACCACTCACTTATTTATTTATTTTTTTCTCCACTTACCCATAATGACTCTAATAAGTTGTTTTCTAATACCCAATTAAGTTTTTTTTTTAGTTTTTGTTTTAGACTATTTTGCCCTCACCCTTTTGTCACATAGAGAGAGAAAATGGAAGAGAGAGAAACCATAGGAGGCTTTGCAAGAATCAGGTCACCGGTCACTGGAATCCAAACTTCTCTGAAAACCTCACCGGAGGTCCCTAAAGAGGTCGTTGGAGATCTCATAGGTCACCGGAGAGGTTTATTGCCCCCAATAAACATTTTCCAAAGAAGTCGTTGAAGATCTCATAAGTCATCCCCCACCCCCCTCCTCCTCCTCCGGGTTTAATTGTATATCCATCCTAGTAATTTCACTATCACATTTAATTAGGAATAAAAGGACCTTGTAATTCAAAAACCAAACCTTTTTTTTTTTTTTTACATCAGTCAGGAATCAAACTCCTGATCTAGCCTAATTTTAACCAAATTCACAACTCCCTTACCACTTCGGCTAATCCCAAACGACGGATCCGGCTCCTCTAAAGTTATTTTTTGTATAGTTTTGTGAAGTTCGTAAAATCTCAATCACAAGTGTAATCTAATAGTTTAAGAGTGAGGCATTTCATTTTTCTTAGCATTTTTGTTTTTCCTTAAACATTGAAACAAATTTATTCAAAAAAAAAAATGAAATAACTCGGCCGTTAACTTTGTGTTATAGGCTGAAGAGAAACTCTTTGTTTCTCAATGTTCTGAACTTGGATTTTCTTCTTCAGAAACATTGACTAACAATGGTTTTAATGTCAATTGTTGGGATCCGAGGGGTGTTAGGTAACCCTATTTCTCTCTTTGATGATCTAATCCAAGTTTGATGCTCTTAAATTATATGCATATGGAATATGGGAGAATGTTTTGATCCCAGATTTGTCTCGATTGTGATCCATGTTTCATGAGGGGAAGAAAACACGCTCTTGATATGCTTTTAAATTAATGTTTACATCTGACAGTTTCTTCTGTTTTGTATCAATTTGGCCATGGAAACTATTAGGTAAAGGTAATCATAAACTGAGAAGGGGAAGATAAAGACTAATGGTGAATTTGAGGTGAAAAAAAAAAGACAAAAAGGGAGAAGAAGGAAGAAGATGAAGAAGAGGGGAAGATAGGCAATCAGTGTGGGGAATTGACCAAAAGAATATTTTAACTGACGTGGCTTAATAAGAACCATGCGATTATATGGACGATTGAGATTTTACGAACTTCACAAAACTTCACTAAAAATAACTTTAGAGGAGCCGAATTCCCAAACTACTGAATTCAGACACTGGACTTTGGGGAGATGGAAACTAAGTAAACATAAATATATAATACAGAAACAAAACTGTAATATGAAACAAATATTATGGACTTGTATAGGAGCTTGTACATCTATCTTGTATCCTATTGGTACAACACATACAACAACCTACTGCTTAGATATAATAACTAATCCATGCCGGAATAGAAGGGAGGTCTAGCCAAGTTATCTAGATACTCTAGACTTCTTGGCAATGATTTGATGAGACAGGTGAGTCTAGATGGGATGCTGAATCCTGGAGTTGTGCTGCAAACTGCAAATTCCAAAGAATGTCTTCCACTGAAGGCCTATCAGTTGGCTCATTGGACAGACACCTCACGCATATCTCCATCATTGTCTTCAGTGATTCATCTGAGCACTCCTTGTGCACTGATGGATCAACTATGCTCCTTCGAGCTGTGTCGTCAGTGGTTAAACTTTCTCGTAGCTACGCAAAACCCAAAACAAAATTGCTGTCTTAGTTGGACATCAAAAGCAAATTTTGGATACGAATGTTTGAGCAAAAGAAGGAACCAATTGATTTGATAGTTAACACTCACAAGGTCTTTCAAGACACCAACTTCATTCTGGAACATGATGGGCCTCCCCAAAATGATTTCTAGCAAGATTACTCCAAAGTCATAAACATCGTTCTTGCATTCATGTTTCACCCTGCAACACATAGAAAAGTGAAAAACCAGCTCAGACATTGCTTTTGAAATCGGCACAAAGTAGACAGAGAGCTTTTAAGAGTATTGTGAATCAATATTGAAACAGTTCATAAGAAAATACAGGCCTAATGACCGAGATTGTTGGCATTTTCCACTGTCAGTGTCTGATTTAACAAAGCCAATAATGTAGTTGACATGGAGTGGGAAAACCAGAAATGACCAAATGATGCTAGAAGGTAGTAATATCAACTATAAGAACTAAAATAGTGCATTGTTCTTAATGATGATCAGTAACTCAAACTTAGAGAATAATATCTGGTTAACAAAAAGGCTTTGAAGGAACTTAAATTGAGCATTTGCATTCCTGTGGAAACAGCAACTAAATATGGCGGTTATCCTTAAATGACGCCCTTAAATTTAGTAATTTGTGAAAAGAGGTAAATATTTAATGAAACAAACTAATACGACTCAAGTATATTATTGGCAAAAAAACTGTTACTACCTTGCCTGAAAGCTTCCTTTTGGTGAGGGAGAAGCAGCTGAAGTGCCCACCTGAAGGCATACAAAACAGAAGTTAACTTGGAGAACAAGGTCAAGTGGAAATTCATTCACTAAAACATATAAGCTTTTTATGTCTTACCATTCCCCTGTTTTCAGCTAAAAGAGCGAGGCTATAATTGCTTATTTTTACATGAAGATCATGATCCATCAAGACGTTTTTAATCTTCAGATTAATTGATTTCACACCAGGAACAATCCCTGTATGCAGAAACTGAATTCCCTTTGCAACTCCTATTGCAGCTACTATTCTTTGTGCCCATGTAAGCTTTCGTCCTGGAGGTGCTTCTGCAAAACCAAGTGTTAGGGAAAATATACAAGTCCTGAAAATTCTAAAACAGTTATTAATTAAAGGAGAAGAAAACAGTTTAGCAAGAATATTAACACAACAGATGACTCTCCCTCAAACTATATGGTATGTATGCATAACACAGTCATGTTAAAAAGTTAAAGAAGGTTTCACCTAGAAGTATTTTTGCCAAAAGAATATGAAAGATTATTGAATGAAATGTAATTTGGCATATGATGCATGCATTAAGCATAGAAAGAGTAAGAACATGTTCATTATGTCTCCATGAAATAACTATGAAGTACCATTTGTTATTAGAAGAGAATAAATTATGTAAATGATAATTAGGGCTACTTTACCAGAGATGCAGCCTCGTAGCGTTCCATTAGGAACAAACTCAGATATAAGAAATAGTCTACTGACGCTTGAATCATCTGAATGGAACTCCAAGCAATGTCCAAGAGCGCTAACCAAATGGCTATGTCTCAGTTTTGAAATCAGCTCAATAAGTTGCGTATAGACCTGCGGATTATGCCTCTTTCTCATTTTCATGCCTCTTATAGCCACAAGTGTTCCATCAGGGAGTTCTCCTCTATAAACCTGATATCATTGTTGAAGAAAAACACAAATGATTAGGAGGCAGTGCCAGTTGGAATAGAAGAACCTTTATGAATTGTAGTGAAGAATGAGAAGCACATTGCTTTCAATCAACTATTCAATAAGTACATGAGGACCTTCATGATTGTTGTGGAGAAAAATGAGAAAGGAAATCCAGGAATACAACATCAATCAATGACTGGCTGCCTAGCCTTTAGTGAATCTTCTCGATCATAAAAGGTAAATTTTATAATAAATGCAAAGAGGATTATAGAGAAGAATATGATAGGCTTCAAATAATTGATAATATAAATTTCTAAAACTGGAAGCATATCTGTCTAGATATGGTAAATGGACACGTACTAAAGGGACTGCTATGTACACATATGGAAAACACATACGGTAATGTTCTCCTGTCAGATACATGACCTGTATGTTGCTAAACTGTAATCTAGGACTGTACTTTGTCAATCGTTCCTGGCAAGACAAATTTCCTATATATATAACAGTTGTTTCCACCATGTATTTCTTTAATTAAGTCCCAGAACCATAACATTGCATGGACATCAAAAACCTATATACATTGATCATCCAGCATCAATGGCTAAGCAAAAAATGTGGTATCGTCCAAGCTGTTCCTAAGTGGTTGCATTCCGCTTGTTGAAATGTATTTTTTCCCAAGTTGTGTTTAACCTTGAAGTATGTAACTACATCTTCAATGGACTAAAAGAAAGAATCTCTTCTGAGATTCTTCGATAAGAAAAGAATTTTTGTGCATTTCAACTTGAAGTTGAAGACAGATGGACTCATTTAGGTAGAGAGCATTGAATTCAAAGAATGTCTTTCACCGAGTATTTGTCACATAGAGAATGCATACCTGTCCATCCGAACCTTCACCTAGTAGTGTTGAATCATCAAAGTTATTGGTAGCTTCCTTGAGCTCCTCCAAAGAAAAAGTTCTATAAGCAGGAAGGCTAGCGCCCATCTTCATTGTTTCTGATATGTATTCTGCAAAGAAGAGACTCTATTATCAAAAATGGGTTGAATATCTCCTGAAATCTCAGAGCATTGATGCTACTCAAATTTGAAATTGACACCACATAGAAAAGTTTAGTCTATATTTTTCTTTCATAACTCCAAATTCAGAAGATAAGCTATGAGCTCTGCACATATGAAGTAAAGCAAAAAGAATTGAACTTACTTGCATCCGAGAGGAGCTTAGCTGTGTTCACTGCTGAGGCAGTGTCGGTAATGAACCTTGTCCGAGGATTTTTAGTAGTTTGGTTGCCGTTAGACCTCTTAACCGCCACGAAAATTAGACCAACAAGTGCAATTGCACCAACAATACCCCCCACTGCACTTGATGCAATTACATGCTTAGCATAATGTCTCTTATGCTCTTCCTTACTCGACGGTATTTGCACAGCCAGAGCTTCATTGTGGCACAAGTTAGAAGGTTGCTGATCCTGATCTTCATTTGCTAAGCAATTCTGAGCATACTGAGAAATCCTGGTCTTTTTAACACAATCGGGCAACTCCCCTGTCAAGAGATTTGAGGATAAATTGACAAAGGCAAGCTCAGCATTGCAAGACATGTTCTTGAAGAGTACTCCAGTGAACTTGTTGCCACCAATGTCGAGATAATTAATGGAAGGCAGAGACAACAATGATGGCATAAATGGTCCTACAAATCCATTCAATGAGATGTCCAGCTTTTGAAGCTGAAACCAGGAGGAGTCTAATGCGGTCCGGATTCCCAAGCGAAACTTGTTCTTCCTCAGCACAAGTGTGACTAACTTGTTAGGCAAACTCGGAAAATGTGGCCCGAAGTAGTTGCCTTCCAAATCAAGAACTTGCAAGTTTGTCAGGTTGGTAAGATCAGGGACTTCCCCAGACAAGTAGTTGTGGGAGAGAGAGGCAACTCTGAGTGTTTGCAAAGATGAGAAAGAATGCGGAAGAGACCCATTAAGCCAATTGTTCTTGAAACTTAAAACAGACAAGACTGGCAGTGAGCTTAACCAAGCTGGGACTTGACCAGTGAACTTGTTGTGGTCAAGTATGAGTGTCTGAAGGTTTCTGAGGGATGAAATTTGAAGAGGGATGGTTCCACTCAAGTAGTTTGTGCTGACATTGAGTATCTCAAGAGAAGATAACTGAGCAATACTTGGAGGGATAGGACCCCATAAACCAAGACAAGTCAAAGAAACAACTTTCAAGCTTGGTAACTGAGCAATACTTGCAAAGAAAGAATGAGATGAGAAATCATTAGGCAGTGGAGGAAACTCATTGTTGCCAGTGATGTGAAGCTGGGTTATGTTGCCTTGATAACAGGCTAGAGTCAAAGATGGGGTTGGTTCAATGCTGCACAGGCCTCTGCCTCTTCTGGTGTACTTGAAGCTACGTAAAGCTGAGGGGTAGTTTAGAAGCTTCTGGATTTCCACAAGGCTCTGCCATTGTTGGGACTGGGACTGGGATTGCTGTGAGTGATGGAAACAAAGTAAAACCACCAACAGGAAGAAGAGAAGACGTGAAGGGTAAATAGGTTTTGCCATTAATGACCCAAAACCTCCAACCAGAGTTGAAGCTTCAGCCAACAAGAAGCTCAGGGCTCTATTGCTATGGTACTATTCCCTGTTCTTCTTGGCTTAAACCCAGCAGCATAATTTTTGGGAACTGAATGAATGACTGATAATTCCTAAGATGTCATCTTTAACTGCATCACTTGATTTTATTCCACCCCTTTGTAATATTTCCCTCAATAATTTGTTTTGTTTTATTGTCTTTTTCTTGGTCATCTCTCTTCTCTATTCTCTCTTCAATAATTAAAGTTCTGAACTCAACTACTTAAAAATGTGCTAGTTACGCTGATTACCACCAACCTAGCTATCTAGCTCTTTAATTTGATTTGTTACTCTCTCTTTATCCCATGCAGTTACACCTCACAGTCCTAACTCATAGGTGGCTGCAAAGTGAGGTTTCCACTCCATCTCATCCAGTCGGTTGATAATGACCTCACAAGTACTTTCAGAAATTAACGGCACATTGAAGTTTTCAACGGGCAAGGACAAGTAGATTATGCAGCAAATATTAATGCCAATTTTGTAAGTGACAAAGAATAAAGTGCACACATAAAAGAAATATACACTAGTGTCAGAGACATGCATTTGTCTTTTATATAAGTAACTGTAACACACTCCCAAAGGAAAATTTGTACAATATTTGGGAGTGTATATTCTCAATGAAGTTCCACAGAAAAAAAAAATATAGGGTTATTTTATATCGTCATCTTCAGGGATTTTCAAACTAAAAAACTGAACACATAGTCCCAAAAGGAAAACTTGAACAATATTTGGGCATGTATATTCTCAATGAACTTCCACAGGAAAAAACATAGGGTCATTGTATATTGTCATATTCAGGGATTTTCAGACCAAAAAAATAAAATAAAATAAAAAAGAGACAACATGTAATACCTGATGCGTTCTAAGAGGTTCACGGGAGCATATAGATGTTATAAAAATAACACTACGTACTTGTTTGTTATAATATAACGTAAAGTGGTGGAGAGAAAAAGATGCCCCAGATAATAGCATAGCTCCAAATCAGTCATTTTCTTAGAGGAGAACTAAACATGCATGGCCATTCCATTCCTCTAGAAAGCTAGCAAACAAATACTTGTTGGTCACGGGTGTGAGCCTGCACTACATTCATTATTCTGTGGATGGCTTCTGCACCAGACCAGCCTGGATGACAACTGTGTCAATTCGTCTACTGCTCACCTGAAGACAGTGTATTCCGATCGGGTTCCGTTCAGGGTCGGCAAGAGGGAACCATTATTAATGGAGACCTAAACTCTAAACGGAACCCCGGAATATGATTTGCAAATTGAGTCCCGCTAGCAATTCCTTCAAAGTAACAAATACATATAGAAAATTTCTTAGTGGAAGGGTCACATATGTAAAGGTGTTTTAATAATTGAACCATTATTGGGCGTTTAGGGATGTGGATCTCCATCCACTCTCTGAGCTTCTAGAAAAAAATTATATATAAAAAAAAAAACAACAACAACAACATACAGCTCCACAATCGTACCAGTAAAGCAATATACACCAAGCTAGATATATTCCTCACAAGTTTGAAATTATATTACACAAAACTCTGTAATTTACACTACAAAATCAGATGGAAAGTTTCTATTTTCCTGTCAGATAAAAAATTACACTGTAATATTTAATCTTCGAGCAAATATCTGTTCCTTCTTGCACCAAAAGCAAGTCTCTGTGGATCAATTGAAACAAATTAGGATGGTGACGAGGTATTGTTAAAGAAAATTACTAGAACCATGAGATCCTATGTCCATGATCATATTTATTATAAATTTGGCTATATCTTTGGTTTACTTAACTGAGAATATCTGGGAGTAGGCTTTCATCCCTGTTAGGAAACGGATGTAAGTGGGCTTCATTGATCCCTTGGTAGGGATGGATCTTATATTTGGAACAAGATACTCGGCAACCTATGACATCCATGGCCAACCACAAGTAAGACCAAATAAACATGAGACTCAATCCACAAAATAGGGAAATTTTGAATTTAAGACACAACAAGATGGTAGCCTTCATAGCTTTATGACCAGAAAAGACCAAATAGTTTGTGAATGATCACAAACCATCTTGAGGGAAAACAGAAGCAATAGAGAGACTCATACATCATTAGACTCTTGGATGATGAACAAATTCTTACCACTTCAGCTGGTTCTGCCAGAACATTGATGAAAAACTTTGCCTGCAAACCACAAGTTATATTATTTAATCACAAACTGTGCAGAAGATATTTATGGAAAATATTCTATGAGGTTTATATAACCTGCTTCGTAGTTGCACCAGACATGAGAAGATCAGTTGTAACCATCCCTGGCTGCAATGCAACAACACTGACTTAAGTGAAAGAATGAAATACTACTCATAATTCATAACCAAACAAAGTAGCATGACATTTCTCTAGAAGAACTACTGAACTATCATAGAGGCAAGATGAGGTGATATTATACATGGATATATTTATATATCTACAGGCACCATTCTTAGCAACTATATCCTTCTCAAGTCAGACGATTCTACGAAATTGTCTAATATTTCCAAATGTTATATGTTAGGTCTTTTTCAATGATCATCGTCCAAGAATCAACCAAATTGTAAATAGTTTTACCATTTTACCAGACATGATTATATCAGTGTTTATAAGGAACGCTGTGTTCAAACAGTTTATATGGCCATAGCTATCTACATAGCTTCTGATTCAGTTAATGCTATCCTACTAAATTAAGGCTCAGATCATTGGAAGACATTGGGCAGTGCCCAACAATCTGATACCTCTAAAGTATATGCACACGTTTATACATAAAGAGAAACTTGCCAAAAAATGGGGTGGACCATATATTTGCAGGGTAGTAGTAGCAAAGCATCAACGTGATAGCTAATACCAACATGGCAAACATTATATCTCACAATTTGTCATATAAGTGTGCGGAAAATTGCTTATCTTTTTTCTATTTTTTTTTTCAGAGAAGAGAAATAAAAAGACAGAAAAAATTCCATTGAGCATGTAATTGCATACCGACAAGTTATGCACTATGACTTGCTTGACATCTTGCATCTGTAATTCTGCCTGCAAAAGACTTTGAGTTGCATATTATTATTTGAAAGAAACCACAATTCCTATCTGGGGAGAGAAACTGTAAAAAGGAGGGCTCACTCTGCTTCCACATAAATCAGAAAAGGAACAAGAGAAACAAATAGAGGGAGAAATCGGAGCATCTTAAACAGAGAGTATTTTGCTCAAACCCCATCCTCTCTTCACTATATCTCACAACTTGAAATGCACGTTGTTACAGTATTCATAAATTTTCATTCATTTTTACCCTTTAAAATTCTGTAGTAAAACCTTTCTCTATAGGTGTTTAGCACATAACAAGAAATGATTAATCCAGGACTTAAGGCTACTGAGTATAGACTTGTTCTTTTGGGCATAAATTAATTTGGGCAATCCCATTATACCTCCTTCTCATCTTACAATCTTATACTCTTTTGGGGATTCTGAGTGACGCGCACATACAGTTGATAAAATTGGAAAACATGAAGTGAAAAAATTAAGGGAACATAGTTGCTGCAATTTTGTGATTAAAGTGGTGTGAGTTCTGGTATGATCCTTTTGGAAATTGTATTGATATACTTACGAAAGAAAAGTGAACATCATTAAACCTAAAATAGAACATGTGCCCTCAAGTTAACAACCAGTAATAATCAACAAGGTGTACCTGTAATGATTTTGTCAAATGCACCACACTACGCTTTGTTGCTCCATATGCAGCAAACCTATGGAATTATACAAAACACAGAATGAGCTATCACAAAACAATGACCCAGAAAGTGCATCTTAACAGATTCATATCACACACATGTACCTAAGAAATAACAGAATGTAGTTGAACCCACTGGCGGACCCAGCTTGGTACAAGTGGGGGCTGATAAACGTTTATCACTTGTTCTTCTAGTATTAGTTAATTGATTCAGCTGATAAACGTTTAGTCTATAATTAATATATAAGCCCCCACTAAGTCTAATGTGTCGGTCAAAAGGCAGCCAAACCAAAGTGTAAAACTCTATTGTTTTGGACCAAGTGCTTTTATTAATAATAGAAAACGATGATCTCCATGTAACTAATAATAGAAGACAGTCACCACTGATCTCCATGTTTAACCAATGTTTGATAAAAAAATTTAAACAAGGGTAAGCAACAGTAGAAGAGAGCGGGCACCAAGAGTCCAAAATATAAAGAAAAAATGGAAGAAAATTGCAAACAGAAGAAAAAGTTTAACAAAATTGGTTTGGTTGAGAGTTGAGAGTTGAGAGTTGAGAGTTGAGAGGAAGCACTAGAAGATAAAAAACTTGTGAAAGCAAAAAACTCTTCTACGAAATAACTTTGTTTCTACTTGGCTTACTTCTGTTGGCGTGTTGCTGCACAACGAGTCACCGACACAGGTTAGATTTTCTCTCGATTTTTTGGTTTTTACAATTGTTTCTTTCGTTAACCTCCTAACTTGTAAATTGGCAATAGATTTTCTCTCAATTTTTAGTTTGATTATTATTGTACGACATTCAATGTTTACAAGTTGTGCTAAACAACGAATTGTCTCTAATTTTCTTGTTTAAATCTTTTGATCTATTTTTCATTATGCCCCCTGTATAAATAAAATTCTGGGTCTGCCACTGGTTGAACCTATGACAGCTTACAATATCATGGAATAATATCAGCATCCTACTTGAACCACACTACCAGTGAACTTTGAACATGATGCATAGAAGTATTAAAGGAGACTTATTCTAGCGGTATCATCAGATGTGGCAGTGCACATGGCTGGTTGGTATCACAGTGCCAAAAAAGACCAAATCCAAGTAAAGGAAGGCAACATGTTCTGTGTGATGGTACCAGTATGCAGCTGACAATGCTGAGAACAAGGTGATTATGAGGATAAAAACTGAAACTTGACACAAAAGCCAGGGGTCCATGTATGTGAGTAATTTTGGAAGTAAATGAATACACAGGAGTATTTAGTTTCTCCATAGTGATAATTAAAAACTAAGGTAAACCAAATTGTAGTTTTATGCCTTCCTCTATCAGTTTTACATATATGGTGACAGATACCACTTTATTAGATATTCTAGTGACAAGATCCAGGGTTGCAAGATCTTTAAGGATTCCATTAACGTAAATTCAGTGTTGCCCACTTGTATTCAGCCATTTTACCAGGAAAACCTCCAAAATCAGTAACTGTTCCCACTCAAACAAGAATATGGTTGTTGATCATCATATAGACCTAAGAATTCTATCCAACAGTAATATAAAAAGCTAAGGGAAACTGATGTGGCACCTTGGGGTTGGTCTTCCATCAGAACCAGCTCCATCGATGTTGAAAACATGACCACCTCGAGGCTGGTCCAACATCATCCTTATTGCCTAAAGACCAAGAGTGCAAGACAACAATTCTGCATGAGAATCAGCTTAGTACAGGCCGCTTACAAAGGAAGAGAACTTTCTACCTCACGGCAACATATCATCAAACCAAGTGTATTTGTGGTGACAACTTCACTGCACATATTGTTTCAAAATCATGAACCCAATGTATTACAAATATGGTAGATAGAAAAAGGTAATGAACTTGAAAGACAACAATAAGGAGGACCAGAAAACTCACATAAGATCTTCATCTGAAGCCTCTGCCAGGGGTTTATAACTATAAGCATTTGATCCTGCATTATTAATCTGCATCAATCTCACCATAGGACAAGATAGAATTAAATCTTCTTCAAATAAAATGATCTTTTTTAATGAAGCGACATGAAAGAAACCATCAAGAAGTTGACAACATTAACTGCTACATGACTTGAAAGTGAATGAATGAGAAAGAAAATGCATGCATAAAGAAAGTACACGTATTTGTTGGAGAAGTTTTAATCACTATGGCAGAAAAATGAAAAGCCTAGCATAAAATTATTCCACAAAAGAACATCCCAAAGTATCCTACACTTTCTTACTATCTAGTTGTGATGCAACTTTTAGAATGCAAAGGAGGAATACATTGAGGGGAGTTCTTAATATAAGGTTGGAATTTTTGGAAGCAAATGTATTATTAATACCAGAGGTACTATTAATACAATTGTATTCAATTCTTCAAAAGAACTCATAGTAGTGAAACATAGTACTTGGGCTAACTGGACATTACTCAGTAAGACATATTTTGTTACAAGGATTGCATAATCAGAAACATATGTTTAAAGAATTTGTATATGAGAAAAAAACTTCAAACAAAAAAACTATCAAGCTAACATTCACTTAGAATAATGAGTTCAGATAATCAGCAAGAGCACTTAACCAGTCCTGAATGTAGTGACAATTCTTAAGCATAAGTATATAACTAATACAAAACAATGCATAGAGGGGTGACATAAAAGGAATAATAAAAAATAAAATAAATAAATAAAAATAAAAAACAAGGATCAAACATCAGTACCCATATATCAATGTATTTCAGGTTCTTTTGTGCAAAGGCCACTAAGTCCTTCACATCTTTCCCTTCCCTAACATCACATTTAGTACCCTGTAAAGAAAGAATTGAAAATTAGTTAGAACCAGTGCAGTGTAGTAGCAAAAATATAAACCACATGCCTGAAATTACAAGCAAAAACTGCCAAAAACACACACACACACAAGTGTACCTGCATACAATAACAATAAAGAAAAAAATCAAAAAATAAAACATAAAAGTCTCAAAGGACACACCCACACACGCTGCTCGCCAAAATCTTCTCTAAGGCTCTGAACAGCAGATTCAACTCGTTCAGCTATGGAGAGACAAAAAAAAAAAAAGACGTCAAAAGGTAAGCAACAAAGCAATTAAAAGAACCAACCACTTGGTACTTCAATAGTAAGCTTGAAATAAATTCTCAAATCACGTCTCCTTTCCAATAGGTTTTAAACTTCAGAAAGAATTTTAACATATAAGATGATGAATATCATTATTTTATCAATGATACTCATAAACAAAGTCAATTAGTCAACTAGCTAGTGAATTTACAATTTCTATCAAGGAAAATAAATACTAGAAGAAACTTCAATAAGTTGAAGAAAAAAAATGAAAAGAAGAAGTGAAAACACATAAAATAAATCTTTCTTGAATTGCTTGATATAAGTATAGCAAAATTTCCTAATTAAGTTAATAATCATTAAAATATTCCCAATTATAAATGTAGCAACTCCAGAACTGACCCAAACCCCTGGCCTCTATTGACTTTTTTTTTGTTTTGCAATATTACTTGTGCACGGGGGGCTTCACTTAAAATTTGATATGGCTTCAAAGGGTCATCAGAGATTCAACGTACAAAATTCTGCTCCTAGTGTGAACCACTTATATAGAGAAAACAAGTGTCTCTTGTTGCACATGCACAGTCCAAAGAATAAACCTGGAGCATCAAATGACTATGATCCCTTTGACTGACAGGTTCGATCTAATGAGGATATTGCTGAAATGGTTTTTGTACTCTGCATATTTCAAGTTATTCTCGGCTTGGATTATTGGCAGGAATCAGTAAAGATATTTCAATGAACTAAAGACTTTAACTTGCTTACAATTGGCCATATGATATGAAAATGATTAATGCAGATCATGCTACCTATTTCGATTATGGATCCCTCTCTAAAGAAGTTATCATAATACAATCAGATCATCATGATATGTGATACATTTTGTCTTCAAGGAAAAGTGTCAGCACTCTAAACTCTCACACGACATTTTTACTAAAAGCACAAAAGACTTGAATATGAAAATACAAGGACAAGCAAAAGTGATTAAAACTAGCAAAATCAATAAGATATGTCACAGCTAACAGCAAGAACTTTAACACTGAATCAATGAAACCACATATGTGAAGTGGATTTCAGACTAGATACATCAAATCAGAGCTTACCTGATCTAGAGCAAATCACGACGTTATCTCCTGCTCTGAGGAACTCTCTGGCTAGAGCAAAACCAATACCTGATTAAGGATAACGGGGAAACTGAAGGCATATTAGAAGTAGAAAATATATTTCAAAACAAATAATATATATGTAGATTGACCTGAATTGATTAGTGCCATACAAGTCTTTAATATATAAAACCATTTATCAAAGGGAGCTGGGTGCAAGATAGCTAGTTTCACCAAATTTAAACTTTCCTACATGAAATGTTGGTTGCTGTTTACAACCATACAGTAGAATTTCCTTGGACCTCGTTCCATATATTTGAACGTGGAAAGCTCGGTAAGACAAGCAAAAGAATAAAACAGGAAATTTGGTGGAAGAACACATTGCAAGTTTCCAGAAATATTGAAAGCGAGAATATTGGGCAGTAAAAAAATGAATGAAGAGGACCTTTGGTTGAACCGGTGATGAGCACATTGTAAGGAGGAAGCATGGGCTCTGTTGTATTCTGAGAGGCTTTGGGTCTTAGTAATGAAGCATTCGTAGCGTAGCAGCTCAGTCTTGGAGGGTAATGTCGAGCAAAGCTGCAACGGTCGAATTTTGGGAAATTGGGGTGTGGGTCGGACCGACGAAAACACAAGGAATGGTCGGATTTGGATGAGAAGAGAGCTGGCGAAGAGGTGGAAGCGTTGATGGCCATTGCTGACACCAACACCAAAGTCCGGATAAAACTCACCAACTGCCCTCCAGGGCAATAGTATTATTAGTTTATTTTTATCAAATAATCTTTTCTTTTTTTTTTCTTTTTTTTTGAAAGGGTCAAAATAATCTATTCTTGTTTGCCTGTACAGTTGCAATTGTGTTGCTGTAGGTGATGACGCCAAACTCTAGTTTTAAGATTGGATAGAGCAAAAATTACAACCTAGTCCCCATATTAACCAAACTCTAAACTATCAAACAAGAAAGCCTGATTTGTATTTAGGAGAGCGTTTTTGTGGATCGTGGTCCACACGCACCAAGGATACTTTCGGCGCGTGAGCAACTGCGGCTCGTTAGGCAGGGTAATGGGTGGATAGATTGGGCCACTCGGGCGACCGTGGAAGTCCCCCCCCCCCCCGCCAAAACCCTAAAGCGGATCTCGGATCTCTCTCCGTCTCTCATCGTACTCTTTCTCTCCCCGCCCCTGAATTTGATTCAGCCTTATTAGAGGAGGTGATTAAGGTTACAAGTTCCGGCTGCGAGTACAAGTCACATGAGAGGCACCTAATTGATGTCCTTTTCCTTCTCATCGTCATCTCGCTCATTGTTATCATTCTCCCTCAATTTGATCCAGCCCCTCCAATTTGATTCAGCTCCCAGAATTCACTACTAGTAAAACAGGCAACTCACGTAGATTTTAGCTACACAAGATATTTCACAGCCACGGATATCTGTGTGAAAGACAATTACACACATATAACCGTATAAAATCAGTTGAATTGGACCCACACGAATTTCCGTCATACCAATAGCAACAAAAATCTATGTGAAATAACAATTCACACAGATTTCAGTATGAAAGCTAAGATACTTTCTCATCTATTAACACAGTTGTCCGTGAAAAAATCAGTTCACACATATTTCAATGTGAATAAAGTACTTCATTACTTAAACATGAATTTTTTTTTATTGTTATATGTATTATACAACTACGGTCTTCAGTAACTAATACAATTTGATATAGATGTCTATATGAAATGGGCATCACACATATATCAATGTACAATGAACATACTGATATTCGTGCGAGAATATAATTTTCATACGGAATTCCATGTGAAAATTGGAATGACAATTGACTCGACAGAAGTAGATTACCTAGATAAATACACACATACATCAGTAAGAGTTGGAAATGCATTTCACATGGATTTTAGTAGCTATACTGCTTAAAACTAGAAGATTGATCAGAAGTCTGCCATTGTTATTCTCTGTCATTGTTTTCATTTCTATAGCTGCATAGATGATGAAGAAGAATGCTGTGAATGATTTCACTTGATTCATAGATTTTAGATATCATTTTCCACTTCCCTTAACCTCAGATTGTATATTTCAAGTAGACATGATGGTGTGTTTTTAATTTATTCTTTTCTCTCTCTCTCTCTCTCTCTCAACTTCATCTCCGACCTCGAGTTTATCCACATTGACGGCGACCCATGATCGGATTCCAATCATTGATGGGATGCCCCACCTCGTTGACCCGAAAGTCATGGCTGCAATGACCGAATTTCGATTAACATCATCAACCACCTAAATCTCCCATAACTCCCTGCTCCAGTTCCCCAACCCCAATTCCAACTCCAACCAGCCCAACTCCGATCCCATTTCCAACTAGCCCGCCTCCACCAAGCTCCATTCCCAACCCGCCTACCCAGATTTCAGCCGACCTCCACCTACAGCGATCTCCAATCCAAGCCCACCTCCGCCCAACCAGACTTCCAATCCATCTAAAGCCGCCTCCACCGAGATCCACTCCCAGCCCGCCTACCCCAGTTTTCAGGGTTTTTTGACGCCCAAGTCACAAAATTTCCAGAA
The DNA here is from genome assembly GCA_024704745.1 of Rosa lucieae. NCBI lineage: Eukaryota > Viridiplantae > Streptophyta > Magnoliopsida > Rosales > Rosaceae > Rosa > Rosa lucieae. The sequence continues at coordinate 20,867,476 of CM045492.1, forward strand.
AGGCTAAAGCTTGGTGGCGACAGAGTCACAATTCAGAAACTCATCCATCTCCTCCGACACCTTCTCTGACCTCTCTCTATCAAATCTAACTCGTGAGCAACAAAAGCATCAAGTCCTATCAATTTCAGCCAAAATGGCACCTCTCTTCTTCTACTAAAGCAATTGGGCAAATCTCGCAGAGGACGGAGAAGCAGAAGATGGGGTCGATTAGGGCTTGATCCAAGTCGCCGCATTAGGCCTGGAGCTTCGAGAGGAGAATCGGAGCCTGGCTCAGATTTTGATCAATTCAGAGCTTGTTGTTGAGGAAGGAGAGGTCTGACGCCAGAGGCAGCAAAGACTGGACCACAGAGTTCATTGGTGCTACTGGCGAATTCGAACGGAGAACAAGAATCGATCTCAGAGAGAGAGAGAAGGAGAGAGAGAGAGTAAATAAATAAAAAGAGACAAAAAAAAGTGAGGGGTATAATAGTCATTTTGGGACCTGTTGTGTGAGAATTAAGGAGAATAAGGACTATTCTGTTTAATTTAAAAGACGATGGACTAAACTGTTTTTTAGGAAAAAGTATGAGGAGTAACAAGTATTTAGTCCTTTATTATATTCATAATTAGAATTTACTACTGAAGCTTTGCTTATAGTAGGATGATATAAATTTTCCAAACACAATGTAATTGTATAAATTTATACCAATTGCTTGCGAAGAAAATTTATATATACTATAAAAATTTATGTAAATTCATTACATTATTGCATAAAGCCTTAGTACCCGTTTAAGGATTTGGTACTGGAATTTGATGCCTCCATGCCCAATCCTTAAATTGTCCCATTTTCTGACCGTTTGGTAATGAGATATTATGTATACTCTACAATACGTATTCATCATTATATGTTATTGGAATATCCGACAGCCTGACCCTATGATCCCTCTATGCTTATTAAGTTCGTGCATATATAGGTGGGATCATAGGCAGAGTGCTACCGAATTTTTCAATAATATGTAGCAATGATTTAGGTATCATAGAGATATACATAATATGTCATTGCTGAATGGGTTAGATTCTACACCTTAGGAATGAAGATATAAGGCGATAGTTAATTTATTGATCATGTGTGATTTATTAATTGATTTTTTCATTATGCAATGATTCTTTACCGAAGCAGTGAGTAGTTGAGCAATATGGACAAATATTGGGTGTTTCTTGATCGAGAAACTGATGAATATATTTTTAGGCTCCGTGCATTTATCAATCACTCACTAACTATCTCCCCTGTTCCCAATAGAATCTATTGCCCTTGTAAAGAGTATAAAAACCGGTGGTGACAATATGTGAAAGATGAGGAAAACCATATACGTTGTGTAGGCATGTGGAATGACTATGTAAACATGCCTTGGATAGCACACGGCGAGCAATTACCCTAATAAATGAACTTGATGTGGTAGGTTCCTCCACCCCACAAGATATTATGCCAGAAGATGATATGGCTAATATGTTGCAGGGTGCTTTTGGGTTTCATGATGATACTACCATGCCTCCGTCTTCTTTAGAGGCAGTTGGAGGTCATGACTCTAGTCCAACCCCAGATGACAATAAATTCTACAAGGTACTTGACGATGCAGATACTAATATTTTTCCTGGAGCACGAATGAAGAAGCTTGAATTTCTAGTAAGGCTATTTAAGATTAAGCGTTTGCACTCAAATAGTGATGTATCTTTTTATGAAACTCTAGATCTATTGAGAGACACATTTCCTGCAAATACAACTCTCCCATATGTGGCTAATATGAAAAAATTGATGCATGTCTGAATGATTATATTTTGTATTGGAAAGAGCATGAAAATGATACAAGTTATCAAGTTTGTGGTATTAGCCGATGGAAAAAGAAGAAGAATGGCAATGAAGTTGGTGGAAAACCAAAAGCTGCTAAGATTTTACTTTATTTTCCAGTAGGTCCTCGATTGCAATGTTTATATATGTCACGCCATACTGCAGATTCGACGTCTTGACATTCAAAACTGAGGACTAAAGATGGGGTACTCCGACATCCTGCTGATTCTCCAGCTTGGGCAAAGTTAGATGAGAAGTATCCAGAATTGGGTAGTGAGTGTCGTGATGTTCGTCTAGGGTTGGCTAGTGATGAATTTAACCCTTTTGGAATTATGAGTTCTGCACATAGTACGTGGCCTGTTGTGATGTCGGTTTATAATTTACCTCCTTGGTTATGCATGAAGCAACCATACTTGTTCTTGTCATTGCTCATACCAGGCCCAAAGGGACCCGGTAATAATATTGATGTGTATTTACAACCACTCGTGGAAGAGCTAAAGATGTTGTGGACTGAAGGGATTAAGATATATGATGCATTCAAGAAAGAGAAATTTACCATGCGAGCTACTGTGTTGTGGACTATAAATGATTTTTCTACATATGCCATGTTATCCGGTTATGGCACAAAATGTTACAAAGCTTGTTCAGTGTGTGTTGAAGATACATAGTCTGTTAGGCTAGTGAATTGTTAAAAAGAATGTTATATGGGACAACAGATGGTTGAATGATAATCATCAGTACCGTGGGTGGAAAAATAATTTCAATGGTGCTGATGAATGAAGGCCTCATCGAAGCCTATGACGGGTTTAGATTGTTTACGAGCAACGCATGGCTTGACAATTCAATTTGGGAATGGAAAAATGAAGAAAATTCCTCAAAAATGTAAGCGTACATCTGAAGGACCACCGAAGCAGGATTTTCGTAATTGGAGGAAGAGAAGTATATTTTTTGAATTGCCTTATTGGGAGCATCTTTTATTTGCGCCATAATCTAGATGTCATGCATATCGAGAAGAACGTCACTGATAGTGTTGTTGTCACCTTACTATGAGTGAAAGGGAAAAACAAGGATAGTAAAAATGCTCGAACGACATGGTTCTTCTCAATCTCAAGAATGGTCTTCATCTTGTGGCCGAAGGTGGCAACCTAAGATATCCTCCAGCTAACTTTAATTTGTCTAGGAAAGAGAAAATTATGATATGTAAAGTTATGGCTGACTATCAACCACTAGACGGTTGGTCTTCCAATATTAGCAACTGTGTCCGAGTTGAAGAAAGAAAACTATTTGGGTTGAAGAGTCACGATTGTCATATTTTGATGCAATATCTGTTTACCAATTACCATTCCTCAACCTATTAAGTGTAAAACACTTATTAAAGTGCAACTAGAGTTGAGTGGATTTTTCAGACAATTGTGCACAAAGGTCGGTTCAAAAGCTTACTTTGAAGATCTATCGTGGAAGATTGGCTTAACGTTATGTGACTTAGAGTGTATAATGCTTCCCTCATTTTTTGACATAATGGAGCACTTACCCATTCATTTGGCTGATGAAGCAACAAAAGGAGGCCCAGTTCAGTATCGTGATGCGGCTGAAATAGCCTCACAATTTAACCCTGCAAAATGTAGTTGTCAGTATAGGATAAGCAGGGATCGTTCAGTCCGGGGATTGTAGGGTACACCTACACAAAAAGGTCAATTAACAAATAAAAGAATTAAATGGGGGGTTTTGAATTTTGGTTCCTAATCTACTTAAAATAAAAACAAAACAAATAAACCTATATACAATGATCGACTTCCCTAACCTAGACCAATACCACTCAGAAATTACTAAGTGTAAAAACAGAAAATTCATTTCAACATGCTACAAAAATGTGCCCACCTTAAATGCCTAGATAAGAGCCAAAATGAAAAGCCTCAGCGGATCAATCCATTTATCTGATTCATTCTAATGTAGGCTTGGATCGGAAAAGTCCTTACCAAGCCTAATACTACTAATTTTCGAAAACACTCAGCGTAATTCTCTTAACTAGTAGTATTATCTAACCCTCGAATCAACTCACACGTGCAAATTAACCATTACACATAGAATTTAACACGTAATTTCTAGAATCGTTTAACCATTGAACATAGTTTTTACCACCCGTTAGAACTAATTGCTACTTGTTTAACTTAGCGTCTTAACAAATAACAATTACTCTTGGTAAATTAAGAAAACACACAAAAACTCTCACCGTTATTCTAGCATGCAAACTTATGAACCTAACTCTGAAAATTACCAAAACACATAAAAGGGCACAAGATTGTAACATGCATCATAAAAGAATTCTCAAAATTAACTTAATAATAAACTGAAAATCTCAAAAATATTAATAAAAATATTCTGAAAATTTCATGTCTCCAATTACACAACTCACAAATTGAAACACACAAAACCGAAACAAAAATTATAAGTAGAGTCATAGTTACACTTTGAAGCTTTCCTCAGCGGCTTAGCAACACAGTGATGAACTCGTCTCTGCGATGGTGGTGGAGCGTCCTTGACTCAGCGCCTAAGAGCTTCGTAGATTGATGGATGGATGGTGTCACGGTCTTGTAGGAGATGGAGGTTTGAGGAGTGAATTGGGCAGTCTTGGAATGGTTTTTGGCCAGGAAGTGATAGGCAATGAATTATCTTGGCTGTGAAGTGATCTTGGCTGGGAAGTGATGCAAATTATGTTCTGGATGTTGCCTATTTATAGGGGAGCATTGGTTGGCTTTTCCAACTGAAACGTCTCCTTTATGGCCTTAAATCCTCTCATAATGGGGCAATTCTTTTAATTTCCAAGCTGAAACGTCTTTCTCTTATTTATTTTCCAGCTGAAACATCTTTCTCTTTTATTCCTCAACTGAAACGTCTTTTCTGCTTTATTTCCCTTCTTCATTGCTTGGTCAACCTGATTTAATAAAGGGCAGAAAATTAAATTCTTTTAGAGAAAATAAAAAGAATTAAAACAATTTAATTTCAGAAAAATACTCCCATAAATTCTATCTTAAGGCCCACAGATTTGCATGACGGTGAGGAATCCTGATCCAGCTAGGATCCTTCATGAATTTTGCGTTTTCTGCCTATTTCACTCCAAACACTCTACAAGACTCTTAAAATGACTCAATGACTCAAAACACGAAACTTAAGGGAGAAACAAGGCTAAAATGGCGCACATATTCAATAATATTGTCACACTTTTTGCCCCTATCATATCGATGGATGTATCCTATCGAAAGGTAAATTTAATTTGATAAGTTATTAATGAATAATATATTTATTGCTTGGCCTGATTTAATTAAATTATTATTGTTTACGTATTTGCACACTTTGAAAGAGTATGTTCACAATAAGGCTCATCCCGAAGGAAGCATTGCAGAAGGATACATAATAGATGAGTGTCTCTCATTTTGTACTATTTATTTATCAGGTGATATTGATCGAATCAGGATGAATCAGACTATCTCATGATGCTGATGACCCTAATAACATCGTCAGACCTAGATTGCCACTGTTTGTTACAAAGGGACGAACTTTAGAAAGTCCACAAAAGTTTGTGTTGACTGATGAGGAGAAGCAATGAGCTCAGATGCATGTGTTGCTTAACTGTCCAGATATTGACAACCACCTGAAGTAATATTTGTATAACTGTCATTTTATAGCATGTTAATTAAATTAAAATGATTTGGTTGATTGATATATAATGTCCTCGTTTTTATTTTTCAATAATAGGGAACATGTGGAAATGGAGAAATTGAAAAGAGGTCAACGTTCTCTGCAGGACTCAGAAAGACTGGCAAATTGATCTTTTTTCAAGTATTTTAAGAGTATGGTAAATTTTCATATATAAATGATATTTGATATGTTGTATTTTATTTGTTAATTACTAACTTAGATACTGACCCCCTGTGTGGTAATTGTAATCTTCTTGTGTAGATAAGAGAAAAGATTAATCAAGGTGATAGAATTGATCTTGATATTTGCGCATTAACGGAAGGACCAAACAATGAAGCCAAACGGTACAAAATATGTCATGCATGGTTTGCTGCTTTCATGTGAAGTTAGTTGACACTGGTTCTACATATCAAAATAGTAGTATTTTTGTCAATGTTGGAAGTAATTGCTATGCTACTGTTAATGACCGCCAACCAAGAGATGACATGCTCGACTATTATGGCCTATTGATAGATATCATAGAATTGGACTATCACAATGGTAGGAAAGTATTGCTATTTGAGGGGGATTGGATTGATGGTCGGACCGAACATCGAGGACTAAAAAAGGATGAGTTTGGATTCATATTGGTAAACTTTAATCATTTGCTTCCACCAACTGATACTTTTATTTTTGCTTCTCAAGTACAACAAGTTTTTTATATAAAAGATCCTATTGACACTGACTGGGAGGTTGTTGTGAAGACGAAACCAAGAGACTTTTTTGATATGGGTATGGACCTCGATCCAAAACCGTACGCACATCAACAATTAGCCCCCATGGACTAAGAAGATGTCACGATAGCGCGCACAGACGTCTCATGAGTTAATTAATATTAGACATACCTTCATCCAGTTCCCAATCTTAATCTTTTGCTTCTGGTTACTTTGCCATTTTCATTGTGCGATTTTAAAAAAAAATTAATTAATATGTTTTATGTAGTTGTTGAAATGTTTGCTATTTTTTGTTAATGACAAAATGATGATATTTCCCTACAAGTGATGAATATATACCGTGCTTTTTTATTATTATTGAATATATGAATATAATAAATGTTATTAGGATCAATAAAAATGCTAGGAGATTAATAAGACTTATTGAAATACTTATGAACTAAAAATTTAGGCGGGCCGATCCAATTTATTCCCGCTCAATATTTTCCTTTTCACACGGATAATAGTGAATATATTTTTAAATAGTAAAAATTGATGTATAGAAGAGTGCACATGCACTAAAGAAAGACCAGTTCCTTTTTCCACTGCCAGAGACCGCAAAACTCAATCTCCATGGTGAAGGACATTCGATATTGAGATTCACTGAGCTAGAGATTGCAAGAGTGAAGGGCAATAGTAGCGAATAGTCAGGTGAAATAGCATTCTCAGACAAGAAGAAGAACAATCGCAGAGGTTATGGTTGAATTTTGCTTTTGTTTTTTTAGTTTTTGTTTTTCTTTGTTTTAAGTTGGTTCTTAGTTGCATTTTATCTGGGTTATTCTTCAATTTGGTATTTGGTATAGTTCTATGATCATCGGTCATTGTCATGTTGGTATTTGGTATATGGTATTTAGCTTAAACAACCAAAATTAGTATGTATTGGGAAGCAAAACACCACAAATTTGTCCTTATTTCTGGATTGAACTGAAAATGGAAACTTATTAAGTGATTGTATAAAAGAAATTTGGATATTTGGAATTGCCCAAACTCGAGGAATTACCCCAAGGTACAGCAGTTCATGGAACAGATATAGTTACAGGGAGAAAAGAAGATGATGGATCACCACAATTTTGATTCTCAGTTACAAGTTAGAGAACAATTACAAAACCATGTCCATTAAAATTATGGCCGTAGGTTTTTCTTTATTGCATGATTTAGGTTTTGAGATTGGGGTTAATTGTTCTTAGATTTTGTGAATTGTAAATAGTTAGAGAACACATGCACACAGATATAAACACACATCTGTGAGAAAATCAACAAAGCAGTTTTGTAATTGAACAATTAAAGTTTTATGTACCAAAATATGGATTGTCAAAAGAATTCTTATAAAAAAATATATATGTGAAGAGCTTGTCTTCGCAATATTTAGGAAATTCCCATTTGTTTCATCTTTATTACTTTGCCAAAGAATGAATGGAAGAAGGGAAAATGGTGTTCTTGTTTAGAAAATGAGTTCTTGCTCTTTTGATCTTTCTTTTTTTCTTTTTGAACTTGTCTTTCTATATTGGGCTAAATACTAGTTAGTACCCTGTGGTTTAGGTCCAAAATCAATTCAGTCCCTGAACTTCTAATTTCATCACAAACATCCATGCACTTTCAATTTTGATATAATAGGTCCAATTTGATGATATTCTGTTATGGGTTCAAGTTATAGTTGGATTATTTGTTGAAAAACTATTTATTTTTATTAGTAGGACTCACTGCTAAATTGACTATGCAGACCACCTCGACACCACATCATAAAACATAGGTCATATATGAGCCACATTAATAAGTTAAATAACTTAATTGTCGGAAAACTAACAAATTGGACCTATTATATCAAAATTGAAAGTGCATGGGTGTTTTTGTTGAAATTAGAAGTTTAGGGACTGAATTGATTTTAGACATAAACCACAGGATAGTAATTTGTATTTAGCCCTTCTATATACTAATATCTTGTTAGACTTATTATATTATTTTAAAAAATAATTTTTAACAAATTTTATGCTTTTGGTGGGGCATGAAATTTAATACCAAGTCATTTTCCATAACTAATCTTGACCATTGAATGCATTGATATCTAAGGGTTGACATAATGTGTAAAAATTTGTGTCAACTAGTGTGTCCATTGATCCTGATGCTACACACACACACACACACATCCTATTCTGAGCGGAGCTCCGCTTTGAAATTAACGTGTGAAGTTCGAGTTTTGGGTCACTTTTAGGTCGCATATCCATATCTCGACCGTTTAGTTTTTAGGTACTATTGTATAGATTTTGTCTACAAATTTTCAGCCAAATTGATGATCGTTAAGGTGTCCAACTCGCTTAAACCAATGGACGGCCTCAATCTGTCAACCTGTACCGTACTGGCTTTAAAGGAGTTATCAATGCCTTAACGATCATCATTTTGGCTGAAAATTTGCAGAGATGATCTATACACTAGTACCTAAAAACTGAACGGTCGAGATGTGGATGTGTGACCGAAAAGTGACCCAAAACTCGAACTTCACACATTAATTTCAAAGCGGAGCTCCGCTTTGGATATGATCTATCTATATATATATATATATATATATATTTGTTCGTTTTGTATATTTGTTTGTTTCAGAATACATACTCTTAGTACGACATGGCTCTACAACTAAAGTATCCAACATAATTGCTCTGCCTCTTCGAAGGCATCCCACTAAACCAACAAAATTGCTCTGCCTCTTCTTTTAATTTTCATTATAGTGTATGGCATTTGATGATTTATAGTTGGTATAATTGTTGATTCAAGCTACCGTACAGTCATCTATAAAAACAGGAAAGTGAGATATTTGCTTAATATATGCAGATATGTCTAATGAAGACATGGATTTCCAATTGGATGATGATGTCATGCCATCGCTGAATGATCACATCCAAAATGATGATAGTGAAACTCAAGATGTTGGCTGTTTGTTTGTGAATGAACGAGCAACAAATCACGAAAACAGAAATAGTGGAGCTAATTAGAGTAATAAGAAAAATACAAGAGGGAAAACCATTATTAAATGGGGTGTGAATGGACTACGAGAAAGAGTTAAGTGGGGAAAATTTGGTGCACCAGTGGCGCTGAGGGATAAGTATGCACACTACTCAAAATTCATTGGTAGTCTGGCGGCTGACTGTGGATATTACCCTATTGACGTCAAGGATTGGCGAAACTTTGAGGAGGATGTCCATAGCAAGGCATAGACACGTATTGAGGTATGAAAAAAGACCAATTAGTTTGGACTAAACGCAAGGGACAATTGATTAGACAGACCAAGCAACTTCAGCTAAAAGATCCAAAATCAAGTCGTATACGTTTGAAAGACTTGCAGATCGCTGGAAGCAACACAAGTCAAATCTGAAAAAAGTGTTTTGGTTACCTAATCAAGGGATTGCTGACCGTTTTAGGTGCCCTTATGCTGCCAGTGATAGAGGTCAATGGGTAAGGTGGGTTTCTCACTTGGATGAAGAGGATACTCAGGTAATGTAAAACATGTGTATATATGGAGTCCATATGAACAAAAGGAATCTGATATTTAAGTGTCCTTAATAGACCAAAGCTGCCATAAATGTTAGTAATCGCTCGCAACGGATAATGCATCACAGTACTAGAACAAGAACCTTTCCAGCAGTTATTTATGAATGGGTGAGTATTTTAGGTATGAATATTATATGTTTTTTAGGTTTACCTGTTATTATGCAAGATCAGAAAATTAACTTGTATTACTAATTTCACTATCAACATGAAGACAAGCTTGTAGGTGACATGCATATATAATCTGACATTTTGACAAAATTGATTATAGTAATAGATTTTTTCAATGGGAAGCTCGAGATTTCTAAGGTAAGAGCGGGTTAAAAACTTTCATTTTTCTGATTAAATAGTGAATAGTGGCCAACTTAATTGTTTGAGTGTTTCTATTTATTAGTTGTCTAAGGTTTTGTTCCGACTCAAGTTGACATTAAGGTTTTGGTGATTTTACTACTCCATTTTGACTTCCCATAATCTGGATGCATTTGATGACTTTATATTGACAACAACGATGAGAGTTTAGCTTGTACCATGATGGTATGGAATAGCAATGCCTCTGAGAAGTTCATAAAATTCTCTTAACATTCTATTTGTTCTTTCTCGACAAACATCCGAACTTTGCTTTTGGCTCCAAATAAAATAGTCTTAGCATGGTCACTTGATTCAAAGCTCTACAATAAGTAATGCCTCTGAGAAGTCCTTAAAATTCTTTGAACATTCCTTTTGTTCTTTCTCGACGGACATCTGAACTTTGCTTTTGGTTCCAAATAAAATAGTTTTAGCACGGTCACTTGATTCAAAAGCCCTACGATATTGTCTAGATTACATCATGTAAATTACTTGTTAGTCTCCTAAATTATTTTATTTGTTAGCTAGATTGGTCATATTCCAGATTTTGTTCATTTGTCTTTTAGAATTCAATAATATGCATTATGATTTAGTTTTTCATCATACATTTCACTTAAATTGGTTTAGATTTTGAATACTTTCTATATCATGAATCGCAGCAACTTGAGAATGGGGTTGAGGAGGAACCTACTAGGCTGGAAATATTCAAGTTGACACATCGTATGAAAGGGAAAAAAATGAGTATGTAGATGCTGCATCTACCAAAGCAGTGGTGAGTATCTGATCTTATAAGTTTCTGATCCTATAGTTTGGTTTAGATTGTTCTTGTTGTGTGGTACAGGTTTCTGCTTTTTTTTTTTATGTGAATCCGTGTGACATTTGTAGTGCATAGTTTGTGGACTGTGTACAGCTTTGGAGCATGGTTTGTGTGAAAGATTTGAAATTTTTTTTTTAACGCATGATCTCAGGATTCTAGCGCATGGCTACTTAAGATCCTACATATATTGTAAAAATATTCAAGTTATAGTTCCTGGGTTTCACCATTTGCCTATTCATGGACATAAGAGAAAGAAACAAAGGGTATGGTGGCTCTCGAGAGTTCAAATTAGATGTTAAAAGCGTTATATATATCTGTTAGGAAAATAAATCACTATATATCACATGTCTGCACGTGTACTTGCATTTCTTAGTTACTACTGATACCTTTATACTCTTCTTGGTAATAAGAGAAAATGTAAACATTTTCTAGTATAGATATAGCCTTCACATGTAAGAAAAAGTTAAAAAGATTCAGTTGCTCACAAAATCTATAGGGCAGGAGGGATAATCTATAATTATCATAGCTGTATTATACTGTTGCAAAAGGTAATAATATTATGTTTTGGCATGTATCTAGATAAGATATGTTTTGGCATTCATTTTGTGTGTTTTAGTAGCGAATTAGTTTTAGGTTGTACGAACTTGACCGCACAAAACTGTCACATGCATCAACATCATAAACCCCATTTTTCATCATTATCTTCTGGTTCTTTGAATGAGTTTCCTAAAAAGAGACCTCCAAGACCTTAGGATAAGCAATTGTACATCATGTGCCAAATAGTTGAAAAGCAATTTTAGAGATACAAATTTCAGTACTGCCTTATAGAACAAGGTTATCCATACATGCTCATTTTGCCTTGTCTTTAGCTATTGCTTGGGTACTTTGAGTTTGGTTCTTATTCTGTTTTTTATTTTATTTTTTGCTTCTATCATTCATAATGAACTGCTACATGTCCCAACTGATATCATGTAATACTACACATACTTGCAGTAATGTAATAGAATCTTTTATAGGCCATTATTCTGTTGCTTAGCTATGGTTTTTCAAACATCCCACTTTTCCCTAATGTTAAACATACAATTATGACTAGACTGATGGTTTATGAATCGAATGCTTTACTTATAAATAATTTCAACTTTCAATGCAGCAAGATTTGGAAAAAGCTGAAGAGGAGAGAAGGAATTTAAATGTCGAAATAACTCTACAAGTTAGAGAAGATATCTATACAAAGGTTCTTGGGGTAGAGAAGCGTAACCAAGTGAGGGGACTTGGAGCGTGTCACGCCTCTGATTTTTAACACAAATAAAAATCGATATATAATCTCATAATTATGCATGCGCGATCGTTTAGCCATCAATACAAAATACATGGAGACATCTTCTTTTTACAGCAAGTACATATTGATGCCTTGAACCCACAATTTCAAATATTGACCCGCTCCACAGAGTCACATATTACACAACTTACGAATTAAATTATCATCACAAAATAAAACGTAAATGCTCCTCAGAGCTTACTACATAGCGGAAGTCATAACAATGACAAAGCCAACAAAATTTGCTTCCTATCCGTTCAGCTGCCAGCAAGCTACCCCAGCTTCAGCCACGATTACTCTGACCTGCAGGATTAACCCCTACACCATAGAATGGTGCACCGGGTTCCCACACAACAAACCCAGTAAGCTTATGAAAGCTCGTATGAGTATCTCATGAACATTAATCAATAACTCACACAATCAGCTTAAGGAAACCATGCAACCATGATTCCTTCTAATATTTCATATCCTTTCCACGAAATGACAACATAAGTCACCGCTGTGACAATATTCAATTTGCTAACTTAACCATCAAGAAGAAATTCAAGTCTCATCTAGACAATAAAAGAAGAATACTCTCGAAACTCTCCTTCAAACTACATACGTATGAGTCTCCAGCAACCTCGACCGTTACCCCAATAAGCTATAATGGCAGAAAGACTAGAGCTGTACTGAAATCGTAACTAATCGTCCGGCCACGAAAGTGATTACCTATTTCCTGCCTTGGTCACCATCTGCGACCTGTCACCATCTGTGACATATGATCTTTAGACCATGTCTGGTCTTAAAATCAAACGTTAAGTAAGTCGCACCCGACCTAAAAACGTTACAACATCTAGTTTCGGCTTTCCTCATCCCTACTCACCATCTGTGGCTCTTGGTACAAGGACCAATACATCTAAAATGAGTCACTCTTGACTCAAACATGTAACATCAAATTCACTACTTTTCAAACAATAGAAAATATCTTTTTCCACAATATTGCTTCCTGAAAAGTCGCATTCTACAATAATATGAACATCATCATGCATATTATTCACCACACATCATTCACAAGAATATATATATTTCACGTATATATATATATATACGTAGTCATTCGCTCAGGAATGCCTACTAATACCAACTATAGTTTGCAGTTAAATAATTAACGTTAAAACAATAATGATAATTCTGTTCATAATGAACCTTATGAGATAACTCACCTCGAAACTCCCACTGCGTCTTCAATATAGCACAAAGCAGCTAATCCACAAAATAACCATCCAAAATACTTCATCAAGTACCTAACACATACGGTTTCAACTTAGTACCGATTCACATTTGATTTAAGTTCGAAACCCCTGTTTTGAACTAAAATCCCCAAAGTGGCCCAATCGAGGCGAAACCACATTTGAGACCTCCCAAAGTCTCCGGAATACTTCCACGATCGATATGTCCAAACCACAAGTCGATTGGAAGCTCGAATCCACACGGATTGAATAAATCCACTGGTATGAAACGGTAAAAATCATAACAAATCCATATGAACTCCAAAATTTGCATACTATATATCGAAATGTTCGTATCAATTAGTAGAACATATATAACACCAAAAACAGTTCCCTACATGGCCGGAACACCGCCAGAACACACCGCCACAGGTGGTGGAGCACCGCTGCAGGCCAAACCTCAATATTTCACAAAACTCCCAACATCAAAGCTGTTCATCTAAGCATGCTTGTGAATTTTCATAACTAGCTCGAAGTCAGAAAACAAGCATAAAGGGTCGAAAACTACCTCACAAGTTTTGAATTTTTTCTCAATCCGAGTTGAACCGATTTCCACGTAAATCGATCCAAACAAACACCATAGATCGATCCAGAAGGTTCCCACGAAGCCAAAAAAGGAAACTTGAAGCCGTGCCGTAGCCAGAACTACGTTTTCCGGTCAGGTCCAAAAACTTCAATCTTTGCCTTCTTGCAGCGCCACTGTGGAGGAGAATCGCCGCTAGAGGATACCAGAGGAAGGAGCAGACGGCTGAGACGAGCTAGTCTGGAAATTTTCAGGGCCAGAGACCGCCGGAAAAGTCTGGTCGGGTCGGCCGGGTTCGGGTAGGGTCGAGTCAAAAATTTCGATTCTGAAGGTGTCGACCGAGAAAGAAGAGAGAGGAATGAGAGTTTCCGAAAAAGGAAATGAGGAATTATGAAGATATTTTCTGATTTTTCATATTTATACTAAAATGGAAACTTCTTCTGATAGCTATAACTTTCTCATACGAACTCCGATTGACGCGAACCACATGTCCACGAACTCGTATCGACGCGCTCTACAACTCTCAAGAAGGAAGTTTCCTGAGAATCCCAACATATAAAAAGTCAAACTTGACACGACCTCCTAAACTGTGAAATTTGCATAATTATACGTACGAAAACCATTCCACTTCACATACAACTTACGAATAAAGCACAACAACAATTATTCGTACAACTGGTCCATTATTAATTACCAAAATTAAATAACAGAAATCCAGGTCATCACAGAGCGGGGGTCTGCTGGCGTGATGTTCCACACATTCATACCGAGAAAAGAAGTTTCTCAAGCAGTGGAAGCATTGAAAACAACAATTGAGGAACGACGCATGGAGACCGAAAGATTGAGGACTGAAGCTGAAAAGGAGAGAACTGAAGCTGCCAAGAGGGAGGAAAGAATTAGGAAGGAAGCTACTGAGTTGGACAAAAAACTCACAGCCCAAATGGAGCAGTTTAAGATGCAGCAAGAGGCAATGATGGCAGAGAATGCAAGAATGGTAAAGGAACTAGCAGTACTTGAAATGGGTAGATGGATGAAAGAAGCTGGTTTTTAAGGGATTAAGACGGCATCACAAGACAAAGGCATGATCCCAACCCCAGCCATCAATGATGCATATCGCCCGAAAATGCCTCAAATTGTTCCAGAATAGCAGCTGAGCTGAGTTGGTAAGTATGTCATTTGCCTAATTTGATGGTTCTATTTTTGTCTACTTTTAGTTATTCTCAAAGCTCCATCAAAACTATGTTCTTGGCCAAGGAGTATGTTGTTAAAGGGGGGAAAGTTTTAGTTAGGTTCCACCTTGAACAACATTGTGTTCCTGGAAAGCGTCCTTGTTTTTTGTATGCCATGAATTTATTTAAGGTATGAAATGTCTTCTCATTAGAAATGTAAAAAAACTTCTTATTGATAATGTAAAAAAAACTCTCGTTGGGAATGTAAAGTTCAATATTTTCATTGAGTTGATTGTTAGTAATTGTGAATGAGATTGAATATATTCTGTTGGGAAAGATAAATTATTATTTTCCTATATTTTTGTATTTGTCAAATAACAACAATATTTTTTTAATGTCATTTATATTTTCATACAGATATCTGTATGAGTCAAAAATCTGTGTGACCATATTAATGAATCCACAAAGACATCTATATGAATTAAGAAGGTATTCAACACAGAAATCTGGGTAAGTTCAAAAGGTATTTCATACATGCATCTCTGCCAATTAAGAATGTATCGAACACAGATATATGTGTGAGTTAAGAATGTATTTCACACAGACACCTTTTACCTACTTGCACTGTAGGTACAGCCTTTTACCTACTGGCATCCGTGTGAATTAGCATTATTTCACACAGATTTAAATATGTGTGAGTAACCCGTTTTGCTAGTAGTGATCCTAAATTAGAAGATGTTGATATGTATTGGGGTTTCGAATAAGTGACTTGATTGGCGGTGGCGTATTGGGTTTGGGTAAGCTTCTTTACTTTACTCTCCCAATTACAAGGTGTTGACATATAGGGGTTTCTAATTAGTTGTGTGATTCATCAAGTTGAATTAATTTTTGTAATTGCTTAATGGGTTTTGTGATTTTGCAGTTCTCTTCATTTTTGCTTCTGGTTTATTGTTTGTTTTCCTGTTCAATCAAAGCGTGCTTGTATTAATCTACTTCAATTAGGTGTTTTTTTATTGTATCTACTGTAATATCTCACATTCAATTCAATCTTCTCCTTGGGTTTCCTTCATTGCTGTTTCAGTTCATATTTCAATTGTTTATTACCTTAGATTTGTGGAAACATGGGTTATACTTCGCATCATAGAGCCAAAAAACTTATTCAAAAGAATTTTGGCTTTCACTAGATTTTTTTTTTTTTTTACTGTTATCTAGACTATATGTCTTGTGTACTCTTTAGTATTTGATTTTGTTGTATGTCTTTATTTTGTTTTCCCTAATTGATTGCTAGTGTAGTGAGGAAAACTGAGGAAAAGAAAAAACGACAATTTGATATATATGTCTTGTGTACTCTTTAGTATTTGATTTTGTTGTATGTCTTTGTTTTGTTTTCCCAAATTGATTGCTAGTGTAGTGAGGAAAACTGAGGAAAAGAAAAAACGACAATTTGATAACCAGATGACATGACTATATCATATAACCAAATCGGCTACAAATTGTCCACCTGATTAACATTTCTCATCAGTTACTTTAATTCTAAAGAGTTACTTTTGCACAGCAATTCCCATAGACTGCTCCAAATGTTTGTACGTGAATCTGGTCGGGGTAGCTGAGCAGAAGTAGACAGTAATCTGGCTTGCGCTTGACCTTTCTTGATAAACTTACAATAAAGAAAATGGTACCGATGCTCAAGTTAGACATGGGGAAAAGCGGAAGCTAACTATGAGTTCTAAGAGAATCAAAGTGAGTGGAATGGAATGAATGCCTCGAGCCTGAGGTAAGGCTCCCATTATATAGGCAGTGGTGTGCACTGAGGCCCATGCTAGTTGTCACTGAGTGAGGTATGTGCTTGTACTGGGTTGTGATCGCACGAACGCAGCCGCACGTTGGTTCCGTGGACCCACCAACAATAGTTTCAAGAAGTCTCCTTCCTCACTTGATTGTTTCTTCATTGTCTATTTTGTAATTTGTACATGATGTCATCTTCGCTCCAAAATATTTTACTGATGCCAATGAACTACAATCTTTTGTATTGCAAGAGAGGTTGCTTTTTAAAGAATTATTTCTAGTTTTGTGTACTCCATCTAGAAGCTTTAGTTTAGCTTTCTAGATAATAAGTGTTGGATTTCTCGAGGTATTATCTAGCAATTTATTTTTCTCCATAATAATGATATAGATACTTGATTAACCATTTTAGAAAATGATGTATTTCTCATCATTTCAACTCCAAAATGAATCTACAAAACTGGCATGCATAGAGAAATTTAGAGATAGTGGATTTGACGAAGTTTTTTTACCAGGATTGATTGTCCTATAAAATATGACCATGTCATAAGTGAAATATGACCATGTCATAAGTGTGTGTGTGTGTGTGTGTGTGCCTTTTTTTTATCGTGCTTCGATTTTCCTTTTTTTTTTTTTTTGTGTTAAGGATTTCTCTCTATCTCTCTCTCTCTCTCTCTCTCTCTCTCTCTCTCTCTCTCTCTCTCTCTGAGTTTGAACTTAAAGGGGAAGAGTTCAGTTTATCTATCAGAAAGAACCAATCCAAGTTCAGGAAAGCTTTCCAGTTTGCATTGACAGTTCAATAAATATTATCGAAGCAACCATATTTTTATAAGATAGCTGTAATATTATTCAACCATTTTGGATTTCAATTGCTGTAATCAAGCTCTCATTTGTTAGTTTGTTATGATTATCTCTGTTCTATAGATGAGTTGATTGCTATTATAAGTTTGTTTCAATGTGATTTATGATGTTGAACTTTTGTGTTCTGAGCAAGTTTTGGGTGTGGATGGGTGTTCATATAGTGTGATGTTAGAAAAGCAAAGAGGTGAGTATCTTTGTGCCTGATTTTCTTCTTTTGAATAATCTTTTCAGCAATGTGTTACTGATTAATAGGGGAATAAGCTCTGTGATCAATAGTTGAACACATTCAACAGGTAAATTTGGGAAATTAATCCCTTTTTCATCCAATTAATGAAATATGAAATTTGATTTACAATAAAGTCAAATCTTTTCTGAGAATCTCATTACCATATCAAAATGAATGACGCGCGGGTTTAGATTGACTTTTTGTACTGAACTTATTCATTCATTTTCTTTAACAATTACTTTTGTATAGCTACAATTAGGAGGTTTGGTTTGTTTCGTTTTGTATGATCGTAAAGTTGTTTGATCGAAGCAAAACTTTTGTGATCGTCGAAAATTGTGCAGATTAAACATCCCAGTTCAAATCCTCGTACATTGAAAACCCTTATTTCCTAATGTGGCCGAGGTTTAGGGTCATGATGTGATGTACGTTAGGTGTTTGTGAATCATTCAGGGTAAAAAAAAAAAAAAAACTGAAACTTTTATGTGTTGAGGTTTGATTTTGGTCTGTTAGGTTGGTAAGAAAAAAGGGGTAAGTATGAAATGAATTTATTCTAGTTACTAAGGTTAATGGCTTTGTTTTTGGAGGTGTGAGATTAGTAGTTTATGATTGCATTAATTGGACTGAAACAGAATGTTTAATACAAACTGATGTTGAATATCCACTGATTTTGTGTTTGTGTGTGTGTGTGTGTGTGTGTGTGTGTTTCGATTAGTTTGTATGGAGTTGCAATTAAACTGATGTTAGATTTTTTAACAAAGGCAATTACATTATTATGCTGGTCATGTAACAACTCCATCATGTAACGTTGCTAGGTTGTCTACGATTTATCTGTTGAATGATTGAATGTGTTAATTAAGGATACTGATTGAAGACATGCAAGTTATGGGGACAAATATGCCTACAAAGAAGCTATACAAGAAAGAAGATAATAAGCTGGAGATCGCAAGGAAGCAGAAAACCGAACGAGTTGTGGGATATCATAATTATGTGCAAGTATTATAATAGTAGGAAAGTAATACTATTACAAAGAGTTGATTTATTTATTTATTTTAATCAAAATGAATAAAAAGGGTGACTATAATGTAATTGTAATATATGATGTGATATAAATATAGAAAAACAGTAGTAAAGGAGCACAGGCCAAAACAGAGAAGATTGAAGGTACATGAATTATTAGAGGATAGTAATTTTTATACTAGACCATATTTTTATTTGTATGAATGATTTGTAGCCCATCTTCATTGCTATTAATGAAATTAAGTCATCTTCAGGAGAGGGATGCATTAAATCTGAAAAACAGTTTGAAAAACAATGAGGAAGGTGATATGGGTATTTGCAAAATGAAGGAGAAAAGATTAGAAGAGGATGTGCGTCTAATTTCCAAGTCAAATAGTTGGAAGTGTGAAAGAAAAGAAGAATTGAGGTCTCATATGGAAAGACTACACTTGACCTTTTCATGTATGGTATTCGACATAGGAGGCATTGGAAGACAACTGTCTGATGCAGAACGTTCAATGTTGGTTAGAAAAAGCAATAACATCAAAGCAATTGTGAAAGAGGTATTGAGAGTGTTTGGAATATAGTGGAATGTAGTTGCAGTACTTACGAATCTTTTCGTTTTGTAGAAAAAGAAAACAAAAATACTGGCCTTCTCATTATATTGTTGATATAATTCTGTTGAACTTGTATGGAATAGTGATCCACAATTCATAAAAATAGCTTGTTCTTATTTTTACTCTTTGATTTTTGACCTTCAGTTGCTAATTCAAAATTCTTTAAATTTTTTTTTTTTTTGCATAATTGTAGGTCTGGTTTAGTGCAAACATCGTTTATCTCTATATTGTTGGAATATCTGAACTGATTCAACAAAGTACGTCATTCCAATTAAATCCAATTCATTTTTCCTCTAGTGGTTAACTAGATGTTGAACCATATTTTATGTTTATTCGAAATCAAGTTGTTTGGCCGCCGCCATGGTTAAAATTAAGCAAATCGCTAATTGTATTCAAGAAATCCTGTAATGCTAAAAAGATCTCATCTAAGGGTCAGAAAAAGAACGACTCATGATGTATTGGAATTGTTGAGACTAATTTCTTCTACATTTTTAGTGTATTTCTCACTACATTTTGCTTAGTTATTTTCTTAACAACATCATTTCTAACTTGTTTTGTGTTTTTAGGTAGTTTTGAGTCTGGAAATGGAAGGTAAGGAGTTAGATGCGCAGAAATGAGAAGAAATGGAGAAATGAAGTTTTCCCAGTTCTATTAGGAGAAGGAATCCTAGTTGAAGTAGGAATCTTAATGCAACTAGGAGTAAGCTAGGAAATGAAGAAATGACAAAGTCCCAGTTGAACTAGGAAACCTGATGACAGTAGGAGTCCTGATACTGCTAGGAGACCTGGTGAGGCTAGGAGATGTTGTGTCTTGAAGATGACTCAAGATAGTTGAAGAATGTTTTAGATAATGAAGGAATTTCGGCAACATTAGAGATGGATTTCGAATTGGCCCAAATTGGCAAAGTCTTGTAGACCCTGTGAAATTCCGAACATCATTTTATTTTTGACGGAATAATTTTTCGTGACCTTTGTTTGGTCAAAGACTTTTGGAAATAGTTTGGGCTTGGGCCTTAGGCCCAAAAATGGCATAAGGTTAGGGTCCAAAAATTTACTTTAGACACCCAACTGACGGGTATGTTGGTGAACCTAGCCCAATAAGTTAGTTGACTTTTGACCCGAACATCTCCTTGATCTAATAAGGTTCTTGTAGCTCATAATAACATCTTTGCATAATTTTGAAATATACTTGTGCGTGCGTTTACGATTTCTCGTTTTACCTTATTTCTTAACCATTGGTTGAATTCCTACTCGCCTTACCCGACACTTGCTCATCAACTATCCCTCCGACTTTATAAAAACACTAATTATTTACTCCTTATGTTTTTCAAACTCGAGCAAAAATTCCGACAAAACTTACTTTACCATTTTCCTATCTAAGTACAATTTTGGTGAGACACATTCCTTATTTGGTCTTGCCAACACTTTAGTTTGAGTTTTCTTATATTTACTTATTTTAATTTTATTTTCCCCATCCTCTTGGTTCTTTTACAACTTCTTGTTTTTACCCAAATTTATCTGCCCAAGCTGAGCCTTCACTTTCACACGCAAAGAGCTTTTCCTCTTTTCTTGTTCACGTCAGAATTGGACTGAGAGAAAGGAACCTTGTTCAGCTCCACCCTTCTACATTGTCAGCATGCATATGGAAACTTCTCCAAGAACATCATCTCAGACCTTCAAAAGGGAGAATCCAGGCCAGAAAACGTCATTCACTCTCCTCTTCTCGCCCTTTCTCTCTTTACTGGGCACATCAGTGTGTTTTTGTGCCTCTAAACTCCTGATCAGGGACCTCCGATCAAAAAACTTTCTTCACCAAAGTTGTTCGTCTATGTCTCCTCTATCTTGACTCAAAATTTCAGCTCCATTGGAGTTGATTTGAGTCCTGTACACCCCTCGAAGCAGAAGTTGTTCTGAAACGAGCCTGTTCCGGATTTCTGCTTGAATTCCCTCTCTTGCTCCACCTGAATCCCTCACATCTTACTTGGGACTGATACAAACACTTGGTGAGATTCTGGAACCATCAAGTTCCCCTTTCTTTCTTCAATTTTTAGGCTCAATACGTTCAAAACAACTATTCCACATATTGAGAAGTTTCTGTTGCACTCTGCATGTTCGAGATTGAGCGAACTTCTTGGCCTGCAACTGGACTCAATCCAATCAGCTCCCTCAGCTCTCTTTCCTGTTGAAACCCTCAAGAAAAACTCACCTTTTTTATTAGTCTTTGGTGAGTATCATCTTTTCCATAAAACTCTATATATTTTTGGTTGTTATTACGAATCCTTGAAGATTATGAACTTGTCACTGCTGTTATTGGTATCTTGCTGCCTTAATTTTGATTTGTCATCCATTCTAATGTCTAGGGATTCTGCTAGGTCATGGCTACACCTTGAGTATTAGAATCGTATTTGGTTCAAAGGTTATTTGTTGTTTGTAGCTGTCCAAATGTCATGTTTCAATGCATTATGTCATCGAGCTACAACACCTGCCCATACAGTATTAGAAAGTAACCTAAGCTATAGATCATTAGGAGCATTAGACATGCCTCTTAAGTGTGTTGGATTTGTGCTAGAACATGGTTATTTTGAACATTGAAATCATGCTTGATCAAAGAGTTTATTTGTGTTACTGTTGTCCAAACACCATGTCTTCAAAACATCATGTTAGTGAGCTACAAGACCTTCCCCTTATAGTATTGAAGGGTGACTGAGACTTTAAGCCTTTAGAAGCTTTAGATACTTTCTATAGGTGTCTTAGAGTCTACTTAACCAGCCATTTTGGGTACCAAACGAGCTTTACACAAAAGAACCAATTTCTGCAGTTTTAAGTTTGCAGTATAGTCTGACCCAGCTGCATTCCTTTCAAAACTGGAGCTGAACCGTTGATAATTTGGGATCAGTTCCTTCTGGAGAAAGATAGTAAACACATATATAAACATTTCAGACTTTGAATCACTCCAAAAACATTTTTCTAGAATTAGTTATGCAATTTTGAAATAGGTGGACAGAAGCTGTTATTTCTGGAGAAAACCTGCACATTGTTTTACTTTAGCTTCTGAAACCTTTACTCTTCACATGGCTTCACTCAAAATTCTATAACCATTTCATTCTTACTGAGTTGGTTGTTAAACCATCTTCTTTCCAAAATTTTCCAAGAATTACCTCAAGTATTTTGACACTCTTCCTTGGTCCTTAACAATTCCTACTTAAACTCTATTTTCAGCTTTTGACAACTTGTCTTCTAAAGGTGTTTTTGCCACTTTTTCCTGAAAAACCAACTCTCCCTTAGAGCCCTAATGGTCTGGTTATTAGTTAGTAATTAGGTTAAAGGAAAGGTTTTCTTCGGAGAGTAATGTGATTGAATAGCTAGCCTAGTTTATCGTGATTAATGTCACTTATTTGGTCTAGGCTTGATATCTTGGTAGGATCTTGTGAAGTGGTGGTTGCTACAAGGTTGCATTGAGGCCAAATGCTGCAAGAGAAAGCTCGAGTTCCAGGTAGGGGATGCCTTTAACTCTATCTATGCTTTTCTTGCATATACTATGTTTTATATGAGGCATCTTGCATGTTTTGGAAATTATCTGTTTTTACAACTTGAAATGGTTTGTGTGGATTGGATTGATCTGTTGGCAATTGATGGGGATGTAAGGAGAGGCCAGTTCCTCCTTGAGCCACCGGTGGTGGGCAGTGTGCACCATGCCCTTGTTATCTCCCCTTTGTCTCTAGACTTGTGATTATTGAATTTCGAAAAGTGATTAGCTAGATGGACGGTTGTGATGGAAGTGTGAAAGGTGATCAATTGCCATGGGATTGTAATTACGTGGTGACGATCACGTGGAATCGCAAACCGGTTTTTATCTATTACTTTTTCTCAAAACGATAAATCATATTTTTAAACTTAGATATGGGGGCGGGCATGGGCAATGACTGGATGTAGGAGCCTAACCCCTACTTTAGTTTGTTTTGCAGGCTGTTGTTGTCGAAGCTTGGGTACAGAAGATAATCCTTGGAGGCCAAAATTTGTTTTGTTTAAAGTTTATTTTATTTGGCTTGTTTGATTTCGTTAAATTTTTGTAACGTTATGTATGGTGGATGATGTGTGTGATTGCTTATCACCAAAGTGGAACCCTAGAATTAGAACCTCCATTTGAGTTTAGGTCCTAGTGGGCTAGACCTAGAAGACTCACGTAAATTACCATTCAATGAACTTAATGCAAACTTGGGCTAAGAACTAAAAAATGACATAGGTTCTAAAACTCAACACAACACCACCTTCCTTTCCTCTTCCTCGCGTAATTCGTAATCTTGTGATTGCGAGCCAAGCCCACTATACGAGCCTAAGAATTTCGGGCTCATAGATATCTTTTTTTCCAACCTAAAGGCCTTGTCTCTTTGAGGAATTCTTGGCCCAAAACACTTACTCCAAGTGTTGCGGGTGTAGGGTTCCTTGGGGAGGCGGCGCTGTGGTAATCCGGTCTCCGGGTCGCCACAAGTCTGGCCTGAAGTTTGAAGCATGTGACTTGCACATGATGCTCTAGATTCTTCTTGACATCTTGGATGAATTTTTGGCCAATTAGGTTTGCTTTTTGCCGTGGAAATTAAAGAGAATATCAAGGATTTTCGGCAAAGGTATATTATGGAATATTTTTGTATTTCTAGGGGATTTTGGAGAGAAAATAGAGGAATAAGTATTGAAATATGATTCCTAATTCCAAGGAGGTTGAAATTAGGTCTAGATACAAGTAAGAATTCGGAAAATTTAGGGTTACTTGCTCTCCAATTCTTATGCAATTTTCTTATTGGCCGAAGTGATGCAACTCAAGAGAAATTAAAGGGAACCGTAGCCCTTGCCATTCACTATATAAAGGAGGTTTGTGAAGCTCTTCGAGACACCACAAAATTTAGAATCAAAAGCCACAAACACTCACTTTCTCTTCCAAGTTTCGTCAATTTCAAGAAATCCAAAGTTCAAGGTCGTGAGCATCCATCCTCTCCATTCAAGCATCCTTGCCATGATCCTCATCCATTCTACCATCTTTTGAAGATTCTTGTGTCTTTGAAGATCAAAAAGTATAACCATGAACACCTTTTTATGTTTTCGATTTTGTATAAGAATTCTATTTCGGGTTTTGAATAAATTTCGATTTGGTTTTTTGTTTTGGATTCATAAATTGCGATTTCTTGTGATGATGAAGTCTTGATTTTAGTTATGTAATTTTCGAATACTATTAAGCATGTTTTACGTTTCAGGTTTTTGAATTGAAAAATTGTGATTTGAACATGTTCTTGCATGATTGTTAGTTTCGAACTTCAATCCCATTTTTATGGGTTAATTGATCTTTGGATATATACTTAGGTTGATGAACATGTAATTGAATCCATATTAAGATGCTAGCGTTCTAGGCTTTAATAAATTTGGTGGAAAATCTAAAATTGCTTAGGTAAATTAACAATGAGTCTTGCATGCTTGATTAGCATTCTAACTTGTGTTCTTGGCTTGAATTAATCAAACATCCATGATTCTTAATGCGTTGAAAGTGTTTTTGTTAGTGATTGGCTACCACTAGTAATTGCATGATTAATAGGGTTAATTATGGTGCGTTTATCTAGTTAATTAATTAAGGGAAGTAAAAAGAACTTTGTATATATGCATTCATCTTTGTTCTTGATTGATTCTATGCTATTGATAGGAGCATTTTAATGCGACGTTTTAACTGCATTTCCCTACATTTTCTGCGTTATTTCCTTAATAAAACTCTGTTTAGGAAAGTTTCCATTCTTCGATTGGGAAAGTTCCTATTTGTAGAAAGTTTCTATTTTGTAGTTTCTATTTTTCATTTTTGGAAAGTTTCCATTTTCAGTTTAGGAAAGTTGCCATTTTTCATTTTAGGAAAGTTTCTATTTTTCTTACTAGTTTCTATTTTCAGGATCTCGGAGCTAAAAAGTGGAAATGAACTCACAAATGGAAATAGGAGCTCGCCAATGTTGGAAGGAGACAAAATGAGATACAAAGGGCTGCATAAATAAGCTGAAAAGAAGAAATGAAGTTTTCCTGGTTCAACCAGGAAATCCTGTTTCAACCAGGAAACCTTGTCCAGAAGAGGAAACCCTGCCAAAACAAGACTCTTGAGTCAACCAAGAAGGAAAGCAGAAAAATGAAGTGTCATGGCATTGAAAGAAGCTTCTTGAAGACATTAGAAGATGACATGGCTTGAAGGTGCACAAAGGCCCAAGAACTCTCAAGAGGTTATGGATTTCGGCAAATGGATAAAGGCCCATGGAAATTAGGGTTTGTGACACATGCGAGATATTTTTGAGAATATATATGTGTTTGCCGTAAAATACAAAGAGGAAAAGGAGGCGGCAACATGAAAATATGAAAAAATAATTGAAGATTTTGATTGGAGTAATTCAAGGGAGATTTTTAAGGGCAAAGAGATATTCTTGGAAGATTTAAATGTGATTTTTGGCCGAAAATGGTGAAGCAAATCAGCATTTATTTATGGAATTTCGGCAATTACTTTCCCAAGGATATTTGTGGCCGAAATTGGTGAAGCAAATCAGAATTTATTTATGAAATTTCGGCAATTACTCTCTCCTAAGATATTCTTGGCCGAAATTAATGAAGAAAATCAGAAAATCCTTATATAATTTCGGCAAGGATATATATTAAAGGAATTTAGGGAATTAATTTGGAGAGTTTTGATTGGTTAGATGACACACCAAGGCTTACTTGGCATTCTACGATTGGTGGACCACATCACAAGGCTTACTTGACATCATACCATTGGTTGAAGTGGTGTGGAAAATTCTGATTGCTTGGAGAACCCTAGCCGTGCCCCTATATATTCTCCCCTTTTCTCAACGTCAAGGGGTCCTCCTCCCATACAATTTACACTTTAGAAAAAAATCAGAAAATCTCTCTAGCCTAGCCGTGAGTTCCTCCATCCTCTAGAGCAAGCCACGAGTTCAAGCAAGGCCAAGGGAGAAGAAGAATTGCCGTGAGCATCATCCTCCATCACCATCCTTGAAGCTTGCTTTCGAGATTCAAGAGACCACATCCTCAATTCGTTCATCTCATCTCCATCTCACGGTGTAATCCAATTCTCCTTTGTAACCTTTGTTTTGATTTCGTTGGTTTTGTTATAGTTGACATATGTGTTTGAACAAATATTAATTTCTAGAATTTTTATGATTAATTAAGAATTTTCAGATTCATATTATTGTTCTTCGAGAGTTGCTTATGTGGGTTTGTTTAATTAAATTTGCGTTATAGATAACTTTTGTATTTTAATCTTATGTGGTTGCAAACACTTAGGGTTTCGATATAATTGGTGCTAGGTTTAAGAACATGAAATCGACTTTTCGTTTTGTGTAAACTTGAATCAAAATAGTAAAGGTTTTGTACAAAGATCGAATTTAATTAACGAGGATTGCAATTAGGTGGACTTTTCCATACTAAGTTGTACACTTGAGTTGATAGCCTTTCTCTATGTGTAATGCGTTAAACATGTTATGATTAACTAGCTTTCTAGGGTTTGATTTCATGTTTGATAGGATTAATCTAGGTGCTTTCGCTTAGGTTAATTAGCATTGAAAAGTAAAATATGGGAAATTGTTTTCTTTCAAACGTTTCACATGATCAACTCCTTTCTCATGACTTAGATGAACAATATTAGGGTTTGAATCAATTTTAATCATAAGTTTCGGTTTTGATCTTTGTTCTCTCATTCCATTCGCATTTTTATGTTTTTGCATTTCAATCATTTGTTTTCTTTACTTAGTTTTATTTCCGAAAAACCAAAAACAAAAATCCCCCATTTTTCGTAAATATGTATATATTTTGTTATATCTTTGTAAATATTATACTTTATTTTAATTTTAATTGTTTAATTGTTTGACAATGACAGGTGTACCCTCAATCCCCGGATTAGAACGATCCCTATTTGCTTATACTACTAACGACATTTCAGGGTTAAATTATGCGCTTGCTTTCAGGCGCATCAGCTATAACATATTTTGATTCGTGATTTGATGTTTGAAATCTTGCCAACGTGTTAATAGTAGGTTAATCCTATCTAATTTCTTTCCATCCATAAATTCTACTTGATTATGTGTTTTGATGTGTCATGCGTATATAATTACTTAGTTGTTAAATTAAATAAATCCTAAATCCCCTTAGGTGTAATTTTCTAAATAATATGTGTATATATATTCTTTAATTTGTTTTCTAATGTTTTATTTTCATGAAGTAATTAGGCCCTAATCCCCGGTTGAGAACGATCCCTACTTATTCTTACTGCATTGATAGGGTTTTAAATTGAGCACTAACTTTTGTGCAGGTCAATTTTTGGCGCCGTTGCCGGGGATTTAAATCTCTTTATTTCTTGATTAATGGCGTTGGAAATTGTTAATTTGTAATTAAAATTATTTTCGAGATTTATGTTTGATCTTAATTTGTGGGAGTTTGATTTTAATTATGAGTTGATATTGATTGGAAAAGGTGAAGTCTCTTTTGTTAATATTAGCCTAAACCTTTTAAGGGCACCTAGTCCAGGTCCCTTAAGGTTGAGGGCGGCTTTTATTAACACTTGTTGAACTATCTTCACACTTGTGAAATTTCTTATCTTAGTAAGTATAGCCTATGTGAGGTGGTGTCTAGAAAGGGGACAACGTCCATGACGGGTTCTGAATTCAGAAGTGCATGCAATTGGGCCTAAACCACTATATATGTGGGAGTAGCACAAGCCAAAATGAATTGTACCTCTTGTGTTCGTCCTCCCCCACCTGGCCATTTCAGTAAGGTTGCCCAAAAGATTTGAAAGGAAGCTTGTGTCTAGATGACTATACTTGGGTCGCACGTTCGATCAATTGAAAACTTCTGGTTAAATTTAAATTCTTGTAAGTTGCTTGATTTCATAAATCCACCCCTAAAATTGTAAAAACCCGTTTTATACTTACACCATACTTGAATTTTCGTTTTATACGTATACATATACTTGTACGTTTGTATTCTTGTTTGTTGTGTAACGTTACCATGTATAAAAATATTAATTTGTATCTCTTTTATTGTATAGTTTACTAACTTATTTAATTTTTAATGTTGTTTAGGATTTCCATGAATGGCGGAGCCTAAAAAATTAAAGAAGCACAGGAACACAAAGATCAGAAAGCTAATTGAAATTAGAAGAAATTAAGCAAAGAGTGAGGAGAAACATTTGTTTTGAAAACCTACCAAAGACTAGTATGAACATGAGCTTGGGAATATTCATGGTTGTTGATCGATTGACCACAGTACTGGAGCCATGACTATCAAACAGTGTTTTATAGGCCATTTATAAGCTTATTATTCAAACAAAACTAAAAATAATAATTAAGTAACGTACTTATGTACTAATAAATCTTCCAAGATGGGGTTCTATCATATATTCTCTTACCAGTATACCAAGAGTCGAGAGTCTCTCCTCGACAAACCCTAGCGCTGCCCCCATGGTCCAGCTTCCATGGAGGCCTTTGCCGCCTCCACATCCTCGATTGCTCTAGGCTGTTGATTGGCCCTTTCCTCGTTTCAGGGAAGGGTGGATTGCATGCTGTTTGGATTGGCTCAGCTTCCGGTGGGGATTGTTTCTTGGTTGGAGGAGGAGACCCGAGATCGGGTTCGAGCAGCGTCTCCCTTCTTATAGGAATTGGAAGATTTTCGATGGAGGTACAGGAATGGCAGCAGAGTTTTTGCAAAAGGGAGTCGGAGCCTTGCTTTGGTGATGTCGTGGTTGTTGTGGGTGCAAATTGACGACGACGACAGGATTAGTCAAGCACTGAGTCTGGATGTCGTGTTCTTGGGTGTCCAGATCAGTGTGATGGGGTACTCACGAGATCTATGATAGATCTGGGTTTGGGACCCAGGAATTAACGATTTGCCAGCTGGTTTTGCTGGATTTTGGTGGCGTTCTGCCACCGGGAGAGTAGTCTCTGGTCATATTCAAGGGCAAGGAGGAGAGGATCGAGCTTGGGTTGTTTGGCCCTTAGTTCAAATGTGGTGTCAACAAACCATATCTCATGACCTACTGGATCTTACATTTGTGGGAGGATCTTTGCAATCTACTAGTATTTTCGTACACCAATTGAGGTCTCTAGGCGAACTTACTTGTTATTCAATTGCTTTGAGTCATGTATCTTCACTAAGTTGCGATTTTCTCTTGCTTGTTACATGTCTAATTGTGCGCATTTGTTTACAATGAGGTTCACTTATCATTTGTTTGGTGGCTTATTCCATCTAGAACTGTTGGTATGAGACAACATGTGATGTAAGTGCCTTCTGGCCATAGATAAGTAATGAAGTTATCTATTTCTCAAAAAAAAAAAAAAAAATCTTCCAACTTCCAGGGAAAGGATAACCAAGAATTGAGAGATTCACATGGTGATTGATTAGCTAGAATGATGACTTGGCCTCACGCAACTAATGTCTTTTACCCTCATGCCTTATGCGCCTTCATGGCTACCTATCAAGTTTTAGATATGCTCTTAGTTTTCTCGACTGTATCCCTGTATGCAACCTAAAGCTAATTCACAATAAGTAAATCTACATATTTAGACATGAAATGGAAGACCTAAACAGCTGTTATTTTTGAACTGTAAGTCCTCATATTAGCCGCACTTTTGTCATCTGCGATAAACCCAGGAAAGAGGCTAGGCCTTCATAAATTAGTTGCCAAGAACTTGTATATGATATCATAAGATTTTGTGTGTGTCAAAGGGATCAGGACATTAGGTATCACATCTCAAATGCGTGGGTAACTATTACCATAGTTTTTGTTCTTTTTTCTTTTTTTCCTTCCATAAAACGATGACCCCACCCATGCCAAGATCACATTTCCCCTTTATTTTTGTTAGCAATCCAATATTCTAGTTAGTTGTGGTTGGATAATACACGGTGGGATTTTCAGTTTGGAGAAGAGCAAATTCAAGCACATCATCTACTCATGCAAGGTGCGTGGAGCGGTCCCTTGCCTAGCTAGCTAGAACTAGAAGCATCGATCTCCTCAATTCCAAAACAAGAGGTTGTGAATGGCAAGTCAATGAAATCCATTGTCATCAATGTCTTTTAAATAAATTTCAACAATTAGTCAATGACCATGGATGTGACTTTGTCAATAAATAATTTCTTGTTTATTGGAACATTTTGTTTAGAGTGAGGCTATTACCACTCTATTATTTTCTCAGTTAACCCTACATCTTATATATTTTGTAAATAATTCCTTACTGCCCTTGTATAAAATATCTAAAAAGCAATCAAAAAAAAATTGAACAATTTGAATGATAAGCAGTTTGAGCAAGTCCACCCGTTGAGGTTGGCAGGTCAATATTATTCACTGTTTTTTTTCTTTCATTTCCACCATTTTTCTTGACCAATCAGATACTATTCACAAAAAGTCACCGAATGTCACTTGGCAGGTCAAGAAGAACTGAAGAAGTGTTTGTGAAAGAATGTTGTAGAAGTTTGAGGTTCTCAAGCTTCGGCTTCTTGAGCATTTGTGGCGCACAACCACAATTTTGCTTTCAATATTCTCATTGCTTCAAAATTGAACACGTCGCATTTCATATCAGTTGTGGATTGTGATAGCTCCGGGGTCAACTTGACTACTATGAAGAAAGAACAAGTCATTTTTCACTGAAGACCATGAAAATCATGTAATCAGCAGACACATTTGTCATCAAATTTTTTTGCTTCCTTTCAGTAAATTCTTGATAGCCAGATAATTTACCCTAGGTCCAAATTCGAAAATCGAATGCAAATGACGTTTAATGAAAGAAAAAAAGAATAAAATCGAGTTGTGCCTACGGATCCCCATTGGACGAGCATGATAACAAAGTAACAAAAAGATAAAACATTGAAAATTAGGCAGACTTAAAAAAAATTCAGTATAGTTTAAATATGTTATGCAATATCATTTTCTCAGAGATGTTCCACAATTACATCTGCAATATCATTTTCTCAGAGATGTTCTACAATTACAACATGGGAAACCCTGGAAATTATATCACTAAGAATGAAAAGAATATCAATAAACAATATACAACAAAAATTTGGACCGTTGAAAAAGGAATAGATGAGCGCAAATATATACTTTGGAAATGGAGAAAGAAAGTATAAAGGGGGCCCTAATGTTGCATACTCAAGGCAAGGGCATTGGAGGCCTCCAATCAGAAAACTTGACCCGGTCTCTATTAACAATAGATCCGTCGTGCAGCCAGAATGTTTCAGTTGATTGGTGAAACAACCTGACTTTTCTCTGAAGTTCCCAAAGAATTGCATGCATTGCAGAACATGAAGCTGATTCTGAAGCATAGGCCCATAAACATCTTACTTGTCTACCACGGCTTATCATTCCCTCTATGATTTCATCTGTGAGAAAGAAAAAGTCAACAACCAAGACACAAAACAAAATGTTTATATGGTGAGAACTAGAACTTATTCTTTGGAAAGATGGTATAGTATACAGTAACCAAAGTAAGATGTGAATGGGATTCTGCATTTCACCTGATATTGACTCTAGGTACTGCAAAAGCTCAGGACCTATTCGAGTTGACGGCCATTTAATCGATATCTGGGTGTAATCAACAACATTCTGGAAAGGAAGTTCTACTTCATCCGATAATATCACTGGGACGCACTCCTGTAGCAGAACCATAAAAAATTATTTCTACAGTACTGGTATAATATATGTACATATATACACATGTAGAGAGAGAGAGAGAGAGAGAGAGAGAGAGAGACCACAAAGAAAGACTCGTAAAAACGAAGAGTCCAAGATGACTCCCCACGTGGAGCAAGGCAGAACTTGGCGTTGCGCAGGTGTTCAAAATAATCTATCTTTCCCAATTTATCAGGGCCACTGAACTTCAACTCAGGAGATTCCAACTGTTCAAAACATCAGTACATGAATTAAAGGTATTCCTACTTCATGAATTAACATTAAATGTGTCGAATGAGACAAAACCAAAAAGATATAACATGGTATCAGCGATTTGATAAGAAAAAGGAATCCTACTTCATAAACCAGTACATATAATTATAAATATTAGCAACAGGAAAAGGACCAGGCCGCTAACAAAATGCAAGTGCCGTAATTAAATCACAGCTTAACATCAATGCCTATAATCTGAAGTAAAAACCCAAGCACCAACAGGATAGAAGAATGGTTAGAAAAGAAGTTGAAGGTCATATTTCTTTCCCTCTACAGTATCTGATATTCCAACATAACAGTTTGAAAAATCACAAAGAAAATGCTTGTACTTATATGTTGCATCTATTGAGGTGCATCAATCGTGCTCCTCCTTTGAAAATTTTCAATAAGAAGCATCTTTTATTTGTCCACAGAAAACATCCAGTGTAAGTAAAACATCAGAATAATCTTAAGCTTCATGATCAAACTGAACTCCAATTAAAGCTGGAATGTACATGAAAATGATAAATTCC
This sequence comes from Rosa lucieae, assembly GCA_024704745.1. Classification (NCBI taxonomy): domain Eukaryota; kingdom Viridiplantae; phylum Streptophyta; class Magnoliopsida; order Rosales; family Rosaceae; genus Rosa; species Rosa lucieae. Next base: position 20,900,683 of record CM045492.1, read on the forward strand.
ACAGATGAGATAATCTCCTTCAGTACTTGCAAGGAAATAAAGTATACCTTATCTGGAAATTTCTTAGAAAGCTCTATCAACTTAAGGCGGCCAGCCTTTCCTTGTGCACGACCTAAATAGTTAGCAAGATACTTCCGCTTCGATAGTGGCAAAGGGCGGACCAGGGTGGCACCATTTGTAGTCATCCCATCATCAACATTCCCAGGAATGATGATATCTTTCCACGTATCAAAGGCACTTGTATCTTTCTTATCAGTCCGATCACCCTGCACTAACATATGAATTTACTACGTTTATGTCATTACCCCCTATAAACAATTACCTGTGCCAAACTAATTCTTATAGCAGAACAAGTTAAAATTTACATACAAAGGCCACTAACAAAGTAATTGAAATATGAAAAAACAAACTGTCCCAAAAAATTTTAAGCCATAAACAAAGAAGAAGAAGAAGAAGAGAGAATGAAATGGCAGAAGTTCAAGATTTCATTTCTTTTCATTACATCGTTCAGGCACATCCTCTCTTAATATAACCTATAAAATACATAGGGGAAGAGAGGGAAAGACTGCTTGTCTTGATAGTCTAATATGTTAATGTCATACTCAATCAGGAATCTGGACCATGATCATTCAACTCTTGTTCGAATATATGATCTAGAATCACAATCAGGTAACATAACATACAAGACGCCTAAGTAGAGAACATTACCTTATCCACAAAAAAGTAAAGTGTGTGTCTATAAGCGTCAACGACCTCTATTATCTCAAGTTATTGTTTTAATCATACCATATTCTGTCAAGTTATTCTCTCAGTGGCTGAGATGGTAAAGTCCCTTGACTTGAAGTTATCTAGAGTAAACTTTTTTCATTTTAAGAACTGTAATACTCACATTGTCCTAGTAACTACTATCTACAACTTTACAAAGATAGTATCTATGTAAACCATTGCACTTTCAAATTTGTAAATAACTAAAGCAGAAAATACATGCTGGAATAAGTAAATACCTCGGGGGTAAGAATAATGGAACGATTGATGAATTTTGCCCACGACCTAAATAAATGAGCACCAGCTCCACTGCATAGTAAAGCATGAAAGTGAGCATCAATAACAAAAACTTCTGGCAAAGTTAGGAGAAAGCATAATTCATGAAAAACAAAATTTACCTAGGAAATACAAAAATATGATCACGACCACCAGATCGCCTGAAATACGGCATTTGACTCAACACCTGTAAGTGTTGAACTTGTGAGCATAACATAACAACCTATTGCTTTATAAGCAAATCACTGGATGCAAAGGAAGAACAACAAACACCCACCACATATAGTCCAAACAAAACCGCAACGACTTTACCTTCACATATGTCTGGTTGATCTCTTTATCATTAAGACCACCCATCATTCGAACACATTTTGCATACGCCGGCACAAAAAAAAGGTCTGCTTCCTCTTTCTTCCTCGTTCGGAATCTCGATTCTTGCAGTAGCCTGTGTATTTTCACCTAAATTTGAATAATCAAGCAAAATCAACACACACGAACAAAATTTCTCCTAATCATTTCAAGATTTAATTTCTTTTCTCCATTTAACAACTTCCTCAGCAAAAACTCAGACCTGGAAACCAATTATTCCACACAAATGTTGCTATGAAATGTAACAATTTCAAGCAAAGAGCACCAATTAATCCTCAAATGAACTAAACAGTAAAAACAAACAATGATTCCTCCATAGTTGCAAAAGTAACTGATTCAAAAATTACCGCAATTGAACTAGCAGGTAGCAAATGCTTACCTGAGTGCCCCACTGGCCTTTCAAGCAAGAGGTGGAGTCAATGGTGCCATCCCTGCCGGACATCAAGGCCTTGAGGCCGTCGATCTCGCGCTCGTCGTAGACGTAAATCTTGAGGTCGACCACGGGGCCGTACCCGCGGTGGGGCCACAAGAGGTCTCCGCCATTGGTGACGTGGACGGAGCTCCGTGAAGCGGTGATGGGATCGGCGGGGGTGAAGGAGCAGGGGAGTGAGGAGCGGTCGAGGAGCTTGGTGAAGAAGACGGTGGTGGCTACCAAGAGGAGGGCTCCGATCTGGTGCTTGCGGGTGCAGAGAGGCTGTTGGTGGTGCTGCGCGCTGTATGGTCGGGCTTTGCTGTTTACGCTTCCCAGCATGACTGCCCGTGAGGAAGACGGAATCGGAATGCTGCGGGTTAAATTTTTTTTTTCCCCTCAAATCTTGATCTACATGACTGATATTATTACCCCTCGGGTCGATTCAACCAAAAAAAAAAAAAAGGTTGAAAATAATTATATAAAAATCAGCTTAATTACAGCCCTGCCCTCGGGTGGTCTTTTGTTCTTCTTACTTGTTCTGATTTCCCAGTTGACAGCTGCAAAATCGCATCGGTGGCGCTGTTGAGATGAAGCAAGCATGGGGAGAGATGAAGAAAATTAGTTGAATTGCAGTGGTGATTGATTGGGAGAGGGAAGGAGTAGGTATGGGGAACAAGATCGCGCGGACGACCCAGGCGTCGGCGTCGGAGTATTACCTGCACGACCTGCCGTCGTCCTACAACCTCGTGCTGAAAGAGGTTTTAGGTCGCGGACGGTTCTTCAAGTCGATTCAGTGCAAGCACGACGAGGGTTTGGTCCTCGTGAAGGTCTATTTCAAGCGCGGCGACTCCATCGATCTCCGCGAGTACGAGCGCCGTCTCTTCCATATCAAGGAGACCTTTCGCGCCCTGGATCACCCTCACCTCTGGCCCTTCCAGGTTGTTCAATTCCTTTCCTTGTTTCCCCAATTTCCCTAATTCAACACCTCATATTCCTAATTCAGTAGTTTTGAGTTTTCCTCCAGTTTTGGCAAGAGACGGATAAGGCAGCTTATCTTGTGAGACAATACTTCTTCAATAATCTACATGATCGATTGAGCACGCGCCCCTTTCTCAGTCTCATCGAAAAGAAATGGTTGGCTTTTCAGGTATCCCTCTCCCTCTCTCTCAATTCCCACCGAGTTTGATTTGTTTTGGCAATTATATTCTCCTCCGGTGCTTGTGCAGTTACTTCTTGCTGTGAAACAGTGCCATGACAAAGGAATATGTCACGGTGAGTTCATCATCTGAGTTTCACCAATGCCCTTCTGTCAATATCTTTTGTGCCTAATCTGTGCCACTTTTTAGGTGACATTAAGTGCGAGAATGTCCTGGTGACTTCTTGGAATTGGCTCTATCTTGCTGACTTTGCATCCTTCAAACCCACTTACATTCCGTATGATGACCCTTCTGATTTCTCGTTTTTCTACGACACCGGAGGAAGAAGGCTTTGTTATCTTGCTCCCGAGGTTGCGTTTTGATTCCCTTTACTTTCTTTGCTTTCTTCAATTTATAAGATACATATCTATCTCAATTTTCCCTTTTGTTTGGAAAGCCGTAAGAATTTCTGATTCATATATGTAGGTTTTGAAGGGTTGCACTCATAATATATCTTGATTGAAGTATGTTTGTGGAATTCATACAATGGCTTCTGTCCTGGAATGCTGGAACAAAAACTTAAGCAGTTTTATAAGCTACAAGACTTTAGCATATTCTTGTTTGCAATGTATACAACACTTCTGGCCTTCTATACAATTTTGCTTATGTATTTGGTCCTCTTATTTAGAAGTTAGCTAATGAATCTTTCACCAATCCCCATTAAAGTTATGATTTTTTATTCTTCTGATACTTGTCACCATATCTACTTTTAAGATGGTTACATAATTAATCTCTTCACAACCTTCAACTTTCAGAGATTTTATGAGCATGGAGGTGAGATGCAAGTTGCACAAGATGCACCATTAAGACCATCTATGGATATCTTTGCTGTCGGGTGAGCTTTCGAGGCACTAGCATCTCTTTTTTCAAAAGCATTACCATTTCATTTTTATGTCAATTTTTAAATTAAAATCTCAGATACTAGATGGTCGAAACGGCTTTTGACATTTCTTAGAAGAAAGTTAGTTTGTTAACATATAAACCTTTTAAATATTCATACTTCATATTTTCATGTGGCACTGCAGAGTATATCTCAAAAACCAGTAGATGTAGCAAGTTGTTCATTGGAATTTTTATCATCTATTCTTGACACTTTTTTAGGTGTGTGATTGCTGAGCTTTTTCTTGAGGGTCAGCCCCTATTTGAACTCTCTCAACTTCTCGCTTATCGTAGAGGGCAATATGATCCTAGTCAACTTCTTGAAAAGGTTCTCTCTCTCTCTGACTCTCTCTACATTGTTCTATATAACTGTTTACTGGTTTTACATGATTATGTTATGACTACCATGTTTAATAGTGGTTATCTTTTACATTCTTCTTGCTTATTGTCGTACCTTGTTCTATTGTATGCTCTGTACGCAGATACCAGATTGTGGAATCCGCAAAATGATACTTCATATGATTCAGTTGGAACCAGAGTTGCGACTTTCTGCTGATAGCTACCTGCAGGAGTATACAACTATTGTGTTTCCGAGTTACTTCTCTCCATTTCTGCATAATTTTCATTGTTTCTGGAATCCGCTTCATTCTGATATGAGGGTAGACAATCTTGTTACATATATGAGATGCCATTTCTTTTTTTATTTTTTTTTTTTTTATTCACGTAGTTATGTTATAGTAATTCACCATGTAATTACTGTGTGCAGGTTGCACTTTGCCAGAGTGTTTTTCCTGAGATACTGAAACAAATGATGAGCAATAGGTCATCTCAGGACACTAGCACTGGACATGGAACTCCTTCAAACATCCATGCTGTTAGTGGTAAATCTTCTCAGGACATGATTGCAATGCAGAACATGAATTTGACAAAGGGCTCACCGGGAAAGAAAGTAGAGATGGATAAAGGTTTCAAGCGCGATCAATTTGAACTTCTCGGTGATATCAATACGCTTCTTAGGGATGTTAAACAGAGCAATCATTATTCTAATATGAAGCCAATGGTGGAGGACAACACTAATTCTGCATTTTCCCAGAATCTTGGAAACTATGGCATGCAATCTCCTGGTGAATTACTTCAGACTATCTCCCATGCATTTAGGAGAAATGATCATCCTTTTCTAAAAAAGATTACAATGAATGATCTGAATTCATTGATGTCCAAGTATGACAGCCAGTCAGATACCTTTGGTATGCCTTTTTTACCATTACCTGAAGACAGTTTGAGATGTGAGGGCATGGTTTTGATTACCTCTTTGCTATGTTCCTGCATACGCAATGTCAAATTGCCTCATTTAAGGAGAAGGGCGATACTTTTGCTGAAGTCATCTGCATTGTATATTGATGATGAAAACAGGTTGCAGCGTGTAATTCCATATGTTGTTGCAATGCTTTCAGATCAAGCTGCAATTGTGCGTTGTGCAGCCTTGGAGACGTTATGTGACATTCTCCCTTTAGTTCGAGATTTTCCTCCTAGTGATGCAAAAATTTTTCCAGAGTATATTCTGCCAATGCTTTCCATGCTTCCTGATGATACAGAGGAAAGTGTGAGGATATGTTATGCCAGTAATATAGCTAAGCTGGCACTAACTGCTTATGGTTTTTTAGTTCACTCAATAACCTTGAGTGAGGCTGGTGTGCTTGATGAATTAAGTTCTCCAAAGAAGCTACTGGCATCATCTAGTGAGACATCTGGTCAGCTCCACAAGGTAAATAATGATGCACAGCTTGCCCAGTTGAGGAAGTCCATAGCTGAAGTCATTCAAGAGCTTGTTATGGGTCCCAAGCAAACTCCCAATATCAGGAGAGCACTCCTTCAGGATATCAGCAATCTATGCTGCTTCTTTGGCCAGAGGCAGAGTAATGACTTTTTGTTACCCATTCTCCCTGCTTTTCTGAATGATCGAGATGAGCAGCTAAGAGCAGTATTCTACGGGCAAATTGTGTATGTATGCTTCTTTGTGGGTCAAAGAAGTGTGGAAGAATATCTTTTACCTTATATTGAGCAGGCTGTAAGTGATGCTACAGAGGCTGTTATTGTCAATGCATTGGACTGTTTGGCCATTTTGTGCAAAAGTGGTTACCTGCGCAAGAGGATACTCCTGGAAATGATTGAGCGTTCATTTCCATTGTTATGCTATCCTAGTCAATGGGTAAGAAGGTCGGCTGTTAGTTTTATTGCAGCCAGCAGTGATTGCTTGGGTGCAGTAGATTCCTATGTATTCCTTGCTCCTGTTATTCGTCCCCTTCTTCGTAGACAGCCAGCATCTCTAGCTTCTGAGAAGGCTCTCCTTTCATGTTTGAAGCCTCCTGTCTCAAGACAGGTATTTTACCAAGTTCTAGAAAATGCAAGGAGTTCAGACATGTTGGAAAGACAGAGAAAGATATGGTACAATTCTTGGCCTCAATCTAAACAATGGGAAAGTGTGGATTTACTTCATAAAGGGGTTGTCGAATTGAATTCGATGAGGAGCTGGACAGACGACCAAGAAAGTCCCGAGGGTCAAAAACATTCTGGAAATGATTTGCAACAGGGAAAGCTAACTGAATGTGATGATGGTGAGGCTAAGTTTGGATGTATGGGAAGCTTTACGCGCAATGGTTCGAGCACAGTTGACATTCATGATCCTTTATCCTCTGAAAAGTTGCAGTATTCGGGCTTTATGTGGCCACAGGGAAGTACTGTGAATAGCTTCATGTGTGATAAATCATCAGTAGGGATACCTTTGTACTCATTTAGCATGGACAGGCGAGCAGTGGGAGTTCCTCCTGCTCCATCTGACTCTTCATTACAAGTGAGTTCTGTAGGAGTTGGTGCATCATCTATGCCATGGATGGATCCAGTAAATAAATCTTTTAGTTTAGCTAGTTCTGTTCCAGCACCCAAGCTCGTGTCAGGATCATTCAACATCAGCAGTGGTTCTAAACAATTCTACAGAGTAGTACATGAACCAGATGGTAGGGATAATGACCAAACAACCTTTGTCAATAGCAAATTTCAAGATATGGGGTTATCTAGTGCTACAAAAGCAAGTTCTATTACTGTGGAAGATGCATCCTCTACAAGTGATCTAACAGGATTGCCCTCTTCTACAAGAGCTTCGTCAATTCCAGATTCTGGTTGGAGGCCTCGTGGGGTTTTGGTTGCACACTTGCAAGAGCACCGGTCTGCTGTGAATGACATAGCCGTATCAACTGATCATAGCTTCTTTGTGAGTGCATCTGATGATTCCACTGTCAAGGTATGGGATTCGAGAAAGTTGGAAAAGGACATCTCCTTTAGGTCAAGATTGACTTATCATATGGAGGGAAGCCGTGCACTATGTTCTGTAATGCTCCGGGGCTGCGCTCAAGTTGTAGTTGGAGCATGTGATGGCATGATACATATGTTTTCTGTTGATTACATTTCCAGAGGTCTCGGTAATGTAGTTGAGAAGTATTCAGGTGTTGCTGATATCAAGAAGAAGGACACTAAAGAAGGGGCAATTCTTAGCCTTTTGAATTTCTCTGCTGACAACTATGCAAATCAGATGGTTATGTACAGTACCCAAAATTGTGGGATCCATCTTTGGGATATAAGAACGAATTCAGATTCTTGGACATTGAAAGCAACTCCGGAGGAGGGCTATGTATCTTCCCTAGTAACAGGCCCTTGTGAAAATTGGTTTGTGTCAGGATCTTCAAGGGGTGTGCTCACTCTTTGGGATATGAGGTTCCTTATTCCTGTGAATACATGGCAGTATTCTGCTGTTTGCCCCATAGAGAAAATGTGTCTTTTCCTTCCTCCTCCAAATGCTTCTGTTTCTGCTGCTGCAAGGCCCCTTGTTTATGTTGCTGCAGGTTGCAATGAAGTTTCTCTTTGGAATGCAGAAAATGGCACCTGCCACCAGGTACAATGGGATATTTTATTAGTTTGTGTACAGAGAAGTTACCACCTATACAGCTTTGAAGATATATGCGTAGATTAAACTTCCTGCTTGCCCTCTATTAAAAGTAATACAGAAAACTGAAAGCAAAGATCAGATTTTGTTATAATGGCAGAATGACTTTTGGTAAAAGATTATGAATTGAAAGGTCAAAAGGCTGTGTGTGTGTGTTTGATTATATATATTTTTTCCCACACATTTTATTGTTGATGGAATTGGCCTTCAGTTTAATTCTGTGAAAAACCAGTATCTTGTTGAACTTTTCGTCTTCAGAGTAGCTAAATACTTCATATAGGGCGTCAAATTTCTAATAATTCAGATTTTGCTGACCCATGATGAGTACCAGAATGACACCCTTGCTACTTCAATTATTTGTTACAGCTGTCACTTTTTCTTATATATTAAAGTGATATACAAGGAGATGGTTATATTTGATTGTGGAAAATTCTTTTTCCTGATCAACAGTCAAGTTGTACTGATATACTATCACCACCACTTTGGGCTTTGTAGTGGTCCTAGTTAGTTTCATATTTGGTTTTCAGTTCTGTAATGTTTTGTGTTTCTAGTATAGTCTTATCCTAATCCGTAAGGTTTTGTCTACCAGAGGGTTTACTGTACTGTATATTAATTGTTACTTTGGGCTTCTGCTATTTTTAGGCAAAGCCACCTCTTTCTTCTCTCAGTGGTTTACCATAATGTAACAGGCCTGTAGGTTGTCCGTTAATGTTTCGTTAATCTTTTTGTATTCTTACATCTCAACATGAATTCAATTGTTGATGCTGTGATATTTGACTTTATCCAATTCATTTTGAACATTCTACTTTTGGTTTTTCAGGTGTTGAGGGTTGCGAGTTATGAAAGTGATGCTGAAATGTCTGAGGTGCCTTGGGCCTTGGCAAGATCATCAACTAAAAATTCCAAAGCGGATATGAGACGGAATGTCAATCCTCATTACAGAGTTGATGAACTGAATGAACCACCTCCTCGCATTCCTGGCATCCGTTCATTGCTTCCCTTACCTGGGGGTGATTTGTTAACTGGGGGAACCGACTTGAAGATACGTCGATGGGATCATTACAGGTTTGTTGCATATTCATTATTATTTCCTTGGTTTACTAAAGACAGTGGTTTAATTGTCTCTATTCATGTATCACAGCCCTGATCGAAGTTACTGTATTTGTGGGCCAAACTTGAAGGGTGTTGGAAATGATGATTTTTATGGAATGCGGTCTAGCTTTGGCGTGCAAGTTGTGCAGGTATCATTTCTAGAAACTTTAAAGTTAGGTGGGTTATTACCTTCCTTGGAGGGTATGGTCATGTCCACATGCAGAAGATTTGGTTTGGGTGGAAAATTTCTGTTCTATTTGTTGTTTTCTCCTGAAAACCACAGATCAATCACTTGGTAGTTTCAAGTAATATGTGTGTAGTGGGGCAAAAGATTTATGTTGGCTTTTGTTGTAATTCATTTAAGATGGTCAAAGTTTAATCACAGGTCTTCCCCTCATTGTTCCTTTTCCTATGAGTATATTTCATTTTTTACAGACCACTTAGTGTTGAAAGTTATTACTTTGTTCTAACAAAGCTTTTTGGGAAGAAGGATTTTATGGGGATGCTTGGTGCTTTGTTCTTATCAAGTTCATGTGGATTGAAAGAAATCAGAGAATTGTTAAAAATAGTTGGGCATGGTGAGAGTTGATATGGGACAGTTAATTTTGGACTTTCCTTTAGGCTTTGGTAACTTCTGTTGTCGGGGGTTTCTCTTTCTAGGCTTTATTATGGACTAGAAAGGCAGCACACTAATATCAGTAACATGTCTAGGACTCTAGGATTTAAGCTATTCTTGCTCTACTTGGTCTGTTCTTTTTTAATATCAGTAAATTTTTTAATTTTGTTTTTTTGTTTGAAGCTTTGTGTACTCAATCTTTTTTGTTGGCAATGAAGTCTTGTTTCTATCTTTTTTAAAAAAGAAAAAAGAAAAAAAAAAGTCTTGTTTCTATTAAAAAGATATATAGTTTATTGTTACTTTTGCACATAGAATTCTTAAACTTGCTGTTGCTTTTAACGTAGGAGACAAAGAGACGGCCTCTAACAACAAAGTTGACAGCCAAGGCAGTTCTTGCAGCTGCTGCCACTGATACTGCTGGCTGCCATCGTGATTCAATCCTTTCATTGGCCTCTGTTAAGTTGAATCAAAGACACTTAATATCAAGCAGTAGAGATGGGGCAATCAAGGTCTGGAAGTGATCTGACATTATCATAGACACTTGTTATTATCTAATGTACATACTTAGCATCAATGCTAGTCAAGTTTGTATATTGTAGTTAACACATAACAAAGCTTCAACAGTCAATCAACTATTGCCTAAGGTAGTTATATTATGGCTCATTACCCGTACTTGGATTTAGAGTTTGTAACGTGTAGGAATAGACTTGTATCACCCGCTGTACATATCTCACTTGATACCGTCTCAATTGATAAATGTAGATTTATAAAAATTGTTGAGCACGGCATATTTTGTGCTTCCAGTCTGATGGAACCTGTTCTTGGTCTGTTTTTATTTTTATTTTTTTTTATCCCCTTTCAGTGATATTTCAAAATAATAACAATAAATGGGTCTTGACCCTCACCCTCACCCTCACTATTTAAATAACCAGTCTCCCCCAATCATTCTCTGCAAGTTTCCACTGTCTTTCTCACACTCTGCGTCACTCTCTATGTATTGCCTCCCTTCCAAGGCTTTGGTACTTCCCCCCCACCCTTCTTCAATATCTTCTCTTTTAGGTTCTTTTCGTTTTTTTTTTTTTCCAATTGTACTCGGTTATCAGAAATTGTAATGTACAATTCTTCAATCGAGGGATCCAATACTTTCCTCTGAGAAGTTAATCTCATTGTGCTATTTGTTTTGATAGAATGAATCGAACATGTTTCTGCGATGCCAGCTCCCCCATCTAACTTGCTGAATTAACCGATCCTTGTTGTTTGCTGAATTGAGACCTGAGTGTTGCCAGTCTTGGAGAATCGCAGCAATGGTCAATTGATAAATCGAGACATATAAACGAGAGCCAGTGTTAGATCAACTGGTCATTTGGTCATTGTGCTATTAGTTATGACTGTTGATCTTTCAAATTTTTTATTTATTTTTTTACTTCAGGGTTGCTAGGAACAGTGCCCAGCAGGTTCGTTTGATTGACTGCATTCGAGACTCCGAAAAAAAAAAAATTGGGGAAATTTCAAGGATATTTTCGATTTTTCAGTTCTTGATTACTAGTATTAAGATGGTAGTAATTACAGATATTAGGATGGTGGTAGTGGTGACATATGACCCAAGTCCTCCCACACCTATAAAAAGGGGACAAGACGACCAGGTATAATAGCTCATTCTGACTCATTTGACTTCACTCAACTATGAGAGTTACTGACTTGGTCATTTGAGTATTTTCTGCATACCCCCCTTTCGCTTGTCCAGGCCATAGTCAAACTCCAAGTTAACGTTAAAAAGAAATTTTTTGGTCATTCCTGGTCAGCTCCTGCTCCAACTCGCATTTATTGGTGAGTCAAAATCCTCTTTCGAATTTCTCATCACCAACAACAAACCCCATACATCTTTTATTGGACGTGTGTATGATGACATTACCTTTCATCTTCAAGAGATGCCCGGTTCTTATTTTACTCATCCTTACCGTCAAACCAATATTATAACTCACAAATTAGCTAGTTTTTGCTTTTATTAATTCTCTATCTTCACAGTGGGATGTTATTTCTCCTACTTTTGTTTTTGATGTAATTTTGAAGGAGGCTTCTCCTTAATTTGAATAAGAGTTGTCATTTGCCCTAAAAAAAAAAAACAAAAACAAAAAAACAAAAAAAACAAAAAAGAAAGAAAGAAAAGGAGTTGAGAGAGAGAGAGAGGGGGGCCTTCCACTAAGGGATTTTTTTTGCTATTTTAAGGAATCCCTTATTAGACCCACTTTTTTATCGCATTTCAGCATCCCGACTATTCAGTTTTTAGTCATAATATATAAATCATTTATGTAAATTTTCAGCCAAATTAATGATCGTTAAGGTATCGAACTAGATTAAATTGATGGACGAATCAAATCTGTCCAACTTGAACCGTTCATGCTTATAATTGTAAATCACAGTTACAAATTTCTTAATGATTATCAATTTGGCTAAACATTTGCAGAAGTGATCTATTTATATAGACCTAAAAACTGAACGGTTGAGATCTGAATATGTAATTGAAAAGTGGGTCTAATAAGCAATCCATAAAATAGCCAAAAAAATGGATTCCTCACTAAATGGGCCCTATTTCAATTGAATTAGAGAGTTAATCAGCTATGTACAATCTCAATTGTCCTTCAGTTTATTCTCCGTCAGATTTCAACGTTAACTTAATTACATCTTCCAACTCCTCTTTCAAACCCATTACATTAAGGGTTAGTTTGAGATTGCTGTGACTTTAAAAAAAAAAAACTGCTACTGCTGTGTTGTGAAAATAATCAGCAATAAATTAAAATAGTTTCGTGTTTGGTAAATAATATTTTTAAAAGTATTATCAGTACATAAAACAACTGCAGAGCATGTTTTGATCCACAGCAGCTTCTAAAAGCAACCTCTCGGCTGCTTCTAAAATCTGCTGCCAGTGACATATAACTTTCAAGTAAAGCTGCTTTTTATTTATTTACCAAACACAATAAAATCTAAAATTATGAACAAAAGCTGATTTTTTTTTTTGAAAGCAAAACAATCCCAAACGGGGCCTAACAAGTATAAAACAAAGCAGAGGCTAATGTTGAAAACCCTGTTTCACAAAAATGTAACAGAACTTAACGTAGTACTAATTTCCGGGTCTTACGAATCCATGATGAATGTTAAAAAAAATAAATTAATTAAAAATTGAAAAAAAAAAAATTCCCCTGATGAACTCTTCATCTCTTTGCTTAAAAGGTAATCATCAGTGACAAGTGTGCTTTCATTCCAGTGGAAGTTATAGATTACATCTTTGAATTAAGGTAAACTTCGGTGTATCTATACAAATGCATGCTTTTGTGTACATCTAGTTTGTTACAGAGTATACGTGATTTAGAAGAGATACTATGCTTAGTTCTTGGGTTTTCCGGAGGAGCTCCATAAGTTGTAGGTCGTGTAAGCCCCAAATGCCACAAGAACAAGAACTGCTGCCCCCACATTGATTAACAGCTGCTTTTCTTCATTATTTACCCACTTGTCTAGATTTTTTATCCCTTGCTTTGCAGAATTGCAAACCTCTTCCCCGACACCACTGCCAAAACGTTTGCTCTTCTGCTTTATCTTATCTAAAGTATTTGGGGCAAACCTTTCGATTACAGCTTCTTCTGTGCTTCTCTCACCAGTCATCTTACTCAGAGGTGTGTCGACAACATTCTCAGCAATCTTTGGTTCTCTCGGCTTCTCATTTTCCTCGCTTATGTATCTATCCTGAACCTCCTTTTTGTAGTCCGCCTTCGCCTTTTCATCTCCCATAGTTTTTGGTGGAATTTCATCCCTACCCTTTTGAGGTTTGGGCTCACTTGCAGCACCACTCAACGCGATCACCCTCTTCTCATCCCTTTGTGCCTTTGGCTCTGGAGCAGCTACTTGGGGGTCTTTAGCAGCAGTAGCAATAGCTGTTTGGTGAATGGCATCCTGACCCTTTTGTAAATTGGGCTCGACAGCAGGTTTTTGAGTTGGAGGAGCAGCTACTTGGGGGTCTTTAGATGGAATACTTATCTTATCCTTTTGTTTTTCGTCTCGGGCAGCAGTAGCAGCAGGTTTTTGAGATGGAGGAGCACGTATCTGGTCCTTCTCTTTCGAAGGAACCTTGTCGTCCTCCAAGACTTTCTGTGGCTTTGCCTCAGTAGCAGCAGCCGCTTTTGGCTTTGTCTCTTGGATTGGCTTGGCTGCAGCCGCTGCTTCTTTAGGATCTACTTTTGGGACTTCCTTTGGCAATGTAATGGTAAGAACGCCATTGTGAAACTTTCCATGAATTTTACTTTCGTGGCAATTTTGTGGAAGAGGAAAGGTTTCGTTGAAACGGCTCCATCTGTTGTTGCCAAGGGGTCGTTGTCCATGGACCCTGATCACACCAGGGGCGTGCACAAATGTAATCCTTACTTGCTCTTTCAAAAAACCTGCAAATAATAAACAATACAGAAAGCAATTGATAATTCTAACACACAAGCTACAAATTTAATTGGGGTAGTTTGAACTATATTAAAAAGTAACAGACCAGGAAGTTGAACATATATGATGTGAGCTTCAGGTTCTTCCTTCAATTCAAACTGGGGCTGGAAATCCTCATAAGTGGGACGAATGGATTGTCTTGGACGTGTATTAGTAGCACCAACGCGTTGCCTCATAGCCATCAATCTCTCTTTCTTTCTTTGTTTTGGTTCTCTATCTTACTTCCCTTGTTAATTTGCATCAGGTTCTACGTTGTATATATATATATACATGAGAGTAAGTATTGGGTTTTCTTATGAATGAGACTATTCCTTTTTTGCTGATTTGGTTTTGTGGTGTTTTACAAGCTAGGCTAGGCTTCTATGTGTATCCCTGTCCCTGGGTCATCTACCAGGTATAACGTCTTCTACAAACAAATTCAAAGTTGGCAGCTGGCCAGCGGCTGCATGCTTAAACCCTCAAATTGAAACAATGGAGTAAGTTATTTCAGTTTGTTCTCTATAGTTGGAAAAAGATTCAATTTTCGGAGGTCAAAGTGCAGGTTGTGTTCTTCTCGGTACAAAAGTGGAGTGCAGTAACATATATGATTAATAAAAACTAGGGAAAACATCATATTTTTTTAGGCATTTCTACACTTTGGTGTACCAACTTTCATAACTATCAGAATAGCGTATCAAGTTTGCTCCAATCTTTCATTTTGGTGTATGCCGTTAAATTTTCCATTATCTTTACAAAAAAAAAAAAAAAAAAAAAAACAGACGTTAGCTAAAGGAAAGATAACAGAATTTTTTTTTTTGGCACGACGGACCGAATCTGTCAAACTTGAACCGTTCATGTTTAGAATGGTAAATTGCAGTTTTGGATGTCTTAATGATCATCAAATTGGCTGAAAATTTGCAGAAGTGATCTATACATTAGGACCTAAAAACTGAACGGTTAAGATGTGAAAATATGATCGAAAAGTTGACCTAAATGTCTATCTCTATAAAATACCAAAAAAAGGGATCCCTTAGTGGAAGCCCTATATACACACACACACACACACACACACACACACATATATATATATATATATATATTGTTATAAAGTAGAGGAAAGATAAAGAGAGAAAAGTTGGGAGGAAGTAGAAGTGTTTTCGTTCAATCTCATTAGCCTCCTTTATATAGAGGTAGGGTTTACATCAAATTACATAACTAATGAGTATTTACGTGGACAACCACATAGATAATAATATTTACAACACTCCCCCTTGGATGTCCACTAATGAATGATGGTATTGGACGCGCTTATTGTTGCCTCGTTAAAAACCTTGCCAGGTAACAAAAACCCAGTGGGACAAAAATAACCCTGGTCGAAAGACAAAAAGAGCACAACGAGCATATGTCTTAGGTAGCATACTTCCGGATGCTCCCCCTGATGAGAATCTCCCCCTGATTGTTGCAAGCCTCAATTATGTATGTGATATGCTACATGTACCATGTATAGTGGTTTGATGTGTCTATCACTGAGGTGCGACCATGTGTGCTTTGCATATAGGGGCTCATCACAATTTTTCATACCTGCAAGTTAAAGCAATACTAACAAAACTAGACAATATAAAGAAATTGATACATTTATCTTTGTATAGTTTAAAACATAGAAAAATCACCATGGCATACCTAGCCATAAATATCAATATCTTTATGTATTGATATGTCTCATATAAGCTCTTCAAGAGTTTTAAGTAATTCATAACTTTGCGAAAGTTAGAATATGTTGCAACACTAATCATAATTCGAATTCGATTTCGTACTCTTGTCATAGTACTCATTGAGGCAATTTAGGTCACGTTAACTATAACGGAATGAGTATATATGAGCTAGCTTTAGACTCTTTGATTCCATGAGTGAGCTTCAGGCTCTTTCAATCATTCATGGACTTTCATTTGAATCCATTAAGGGTTTGATAAGCAATACGCTTATAATGACACTTTACTTTTGACATTTCGCTTTTAGTAATGTCTCTTTAAGATCTTCATAATATACGGTGACAACATGCCATCAATCTCTCGTCAATATAACAGCTATATATAACACTGTACTTATAGAAAATTTTCATTCATATAAGGGAAGATATTCATAATCTCGTGTCTCTATAAATAGACATTGTGTCATAGTGATTTATCTTCACTTTAGTAAATACTCTTTTGTAACTTGTAGGGTTAAAGGTCCAAGTATTTCTGTAATACCCGAAAAAAATCCAAATTAAATTCCGTGGATTTTTTAGAAATGATTACGCGGACTTGGGAGCAAGTACGAAGCTTTGAGGAGTTGTGAAATTAGTTCGAACGATTTTATTTCGAAAACGTATGTTATTTAGGAGCACGCGAAAATCGACTTTTTATACGTACGGAATTTGGGAAAACTTACTTCATGAAAGTTGTAGAGCTCGTCAATACGATCACGTGCATATGAGGAACGCAAAAATCGGAGTTCGTATGAATTAATTACGATTTTTTTGAAAAAGTTTCCAATTTAGTATAAATCTTCCAATTTCGGAAATTTGCGAAAATAATTTCAGAAATTTCCAAAAGAGGAAATTGGAGCAGCAGCTCCCTCCCCTGACCGGAAATCGTACCTTTCCTTCTCCAAGCCATATCTTCCTCCTCCGACCACCAATCCTCACCAAACTTCTTCCATTGGCTTCGTATGGTCCTTGCGCACCTGTATGTGGTGACCTTACATGGAGGCGCGGCCTGTAGCGGCGGCGGAAAGCTCGTTCTGATTTGAGTTCGATTTTAGTCAACGCCGGTTTTCTCCTAGCTCCGGCCACCAAAACTTCCGATCCTTAGCTCTATGAACTCACCTCAACCTGCTGATCATCATACCAGAAGGATCGCACCTGGAGTGACCGGATTCACGTTCGTCGGAGCTCGACCGGTTTTCGATCGAACACCAAAACCTTTCGATCGTGATATCTTGAGCTGTAGTGCATTGTTTTGATTGATTCTTGAACCAGTGAGTTCGCCTTGATGTTCTTAACTACTCTCCAGAAGGAATCGAGGCCTGAAATTGAAGTTTTTACGTCGAAAATCAAGCTCGCTGGTTTCTGCATTTCTTCTCTTGATTCTGGAAAAATTCCGGCCACTTCAACTGTTCTAGGTAATTTTCGACCACTTCCGGACATTTTCAGAATTCATGCTAGTTAGGAAAATTGTTGGGCTTGATGAGATGAAGAGGTGCAGCCTGGCCCCGACACCATTAGCGGTGGTCGGCGGCGGTTCTGTCCAAACTCCGGCGGCCCTTTTCCGGCCACTCCGGGGATCAAAAATGTGATTTCTTTACATTTTTATATACTACATTTCAATACGATCATTTCGATATATTATACACATTTTTTGGATATCGTATGATTTAGTTATGAATTTTTACGGTTTCGATCGATTTCGATAATCCAATTAATGTTTTGTGAAGATCGGACCGTCCGATGGACTTGTAGTTTTGATATGTTGATCGTATGATTGTCCCAGTGACCATGTGTGGTCATGGGCGAAGATCCGACCGTTGAATCTTCGTATAATTGCTAAATAGTGATTCGGAGTGCGATTCGTGAGAATCCGACCGTCGGATTTTCATGAAACTTTGTGGAGATGTTTATAAGGACGATTCAGGAAGATCCGACCGTTGGATCTTCGTGATAAATTAGGAGGATGATCCTAATGGCAATCCGTGAGGATCCGACCGTTGGATCATCATATAATTGCGATCTGACCGTTGGATCGTCGTTTAATTTTGTTTATGAGTTGTTGACTAAGTAAAGATCATGTTGATTAGGTGATTGACGGTCTTCCTTGGTGGGCAGTTTGGTGTGTATTGTGAAATTGAAGACGCAGCGGGATTAGAGGTGAGTAAACCTCACGTGGTTCATATTACGAACCGAGTACTTTTAATTACTTTATTTTGTCGTAATTGTGTGAAAATATTTATGGAATAAATATTTGTTTTTAATCATATGGACTTGATCAGCTACAGTCCATAGGTAAGTAAAATGATTTTAATTATACAAAATGAATTTCACGATTTTTATGCTTGAATTATAGTTGGTATTAGTGATTATCCCTGAGCGGATGATTACGTACATATATATATTTACGTGGATATATATTTGGAATGGTGTGACATTGAGGTGTGTGTGGAATTACGATAATTTGGTGGTGATATGATATTGTCTTGGAAATTGCCATGATTATTTATGATAATGTTAACCGATAAATGTGTGTGATAATCATGTTGACCTTTTGAGTTGATTTGAGGGTAGAAATGTAGTGCTCTGAGGACGGGAGAGTCCGAAGAACGCCGGTTAAATAATAACCGAGATGTAGTGCTCTGAGGACGGAAGAGTCCGAAGAACGCCGGTTAAATAATAACCGAGATGTAGTGCTCTGAGGACAGGGAGAGTCCGAAGAACGCCGGTTAAAAAATAACCGAGGTGACAGATAACGATGTTGTTAGAAATCTAATGTGTTATTAGTGTTGGGTCCAAACAGTTGGGATGGACTAAAGTGGGGATATTGTGGTTAGAGGATTGTGGAAATGTATTCGTTGTGGATTTTCCGTGTTTTGTTTGATGTTTCCTCACTGATGTTTTGATTGTTGGTTGTTTACTTGAGTTAAAATAAATATGAATTAAAATCAACATTTCCTTCTTGTTTACTCATACGGGCTGTCATGGCTTACCGGGTTTGGTGTTGTTGCAATCCCGGTACACTATTCAAATTGTGTAGCGGGTAGTCCTGCAGGTCAGGAGGATCATGGCGGAGATCGTGCGGATTAGAGTATTTGTTTTAGTTTTACAGCCTTGTAAATTGTGAGGTGAGTGATGCTCAATTTGAGCTTTACAAATTTACTTTGTACAAGTGAGTTGTATTAATTAAACTGAGGTTTTCGAGATTTGAAATTTGAGTGGCGTGTGTTGTAATGGTTTATTCATGTTTCGGATTTTGAATTTTTTATTCAAAATTCGGGGCGTGACAGTTTGGTATCAGAGCGTAGGGTACATATTTTGTGACGTGTCAATACTTTCCGAGTGATGGCCCGTCTGCAGCGGATCCCCATCGTGTGCTCTTCGGTATTGGCTAAGTCATTGGGTATGTGTGGGTGTTGGGAGTTGTTTAGGCCGCTAAGTCGTTTTAGAACGTGAATACCTTCCCTGTAGTATTGACTTGGTTAATATGGACTTGTATTTGACTTATGCGGTGTTTTAAGTGATATATGTGCATTAGCCAAGCATACTATGCTTCTTAGGTGTTGGATATTCGAAGGAGTAGTACTTAGAACCGTAGAGTTGTCTTGTAGGTTCGTATTTGAATAAGTTCAGTTGCCGCGAGTTATAATCTTTAAGGAATGGAAACCTTCGGATTTAACTCTATTGAGTTAGGGAGATTGTTTTATGGAAATGAGGTTCTTTTGGTTGTTGAAGTGTTTGGTTGAAGGCATGGTATGGACCTATGCACGTACCTAGTGTGGATACGAGTATAAAGTGATAGAATTTTTGCTTTCTTAGGTTGGACACACTGATGTTTTTGAATAGATTCTTGACTCATGTGGAGTTGTGTGTAGTGTTGCGGTTAGGGAAGAGGTTATTGTGGTTAATTATTCCACGTGCTTGTAAGTTGTTGAGCAGGGTTTAAGGTGCGAGAACGGAGTTTGATCTCGTGTTTGAATGATTGAGACGAACGACTATATATTTGAGGTTGTTTTGTGTTTTAAGTTTAAGTAGGCGGGACACTTAAAGTTTTGCTATGGAGTTGATCTTGGTCGGTAAATAATGGAAAGATTTAGAAGCAACTCTCTGTAAATGATATTAGACGAGAGTGTGTTTTTGTGGTTATGGATTTTAGGTGAAATGGTTAAATGCAATTTTGGGTATTGATGATAGTGACATGGTTGGGTATCCATAGTGGTTCAAGTGAATTACTATGCGGTATGGAGTTTGATTCGGAGTTTGAATCGTGAAATCATAGGGTTTGAATTGTGGTAAGTTTGATGGAGCATGTATTAGAGGGAATGGTTGAGATTTTATAAGATTAGTACGAGTAACTCTAAGGATGTGGGTTTTCCTAGTTAACTCAGGAAGCGTTTAGTTTTTATTAATTCCTAATTCTAGCGACGGAATTGTTTGTGTTTGGTTTGGCTCAAATGATGCTAGCTAGACCTCCGTGTGACTTAACTGATTGTTAGGTTTTGGATTGATTGTGCATTATTATGATTGAGGCGTGCAGCATAGTTGACGAAGGTTTTGAAAGAGCAAGGAGTGACCAAGGTTCGACCCTTGGTGTCGTTGTTGGTTGTTTAAAGAAAAGACGACATGCATTCAATCTTATTGATTTAGTTTACAAAAAAAAAAAAAAAAAAAAGGAAACTAAACTATTCTAAGCTAAGTCAGCAGCTCCGGATGGGTTGAGTCTGAGCTCAAGAGAAACAGGAGAGCCACTGTTGTAACAGCCTGAGCCACCGGAATAGTAACCAAATGCGCTACCTTCCTCGGATGTAGTCTTCGGGTTACCAAGGACGTCTTCACCGTGCTCAGGGAACAGAGGAAGAGTCTCGACCTCCTGGTGATCTCCTCCTTGTTGTTCCATGGAAGATTGTCCTCCTGTTGTGCCAAAAGAGGTAGTACGGGTATTAGTGTTGAAGGGTGAGGAGGAATATGCGTCAACACCATAGCCGACGCATGACCCAAAAGTTAGATCGATTGATCCATCATCACCAGTAGAACCAGTGGAATCAAAGTTGAGATCAATGGACCTACCATCATCAGTAGAACTTGTGGATCCAAAATTGAGATCGAGAGATCCACCAACCCGAACGTTCCGAAATTCCTTCAACTTCTGCCTCTCACAAGCCTTGAGGTTCTGAAACCAAAAGAAGACGTTCTTGTCCTCGATCTGCCCATACGGTTTCAGATGAAGACAGATCTCTTGTATCTGCTCTGGAGTTGGGTACTTGTGACCCTTGTCATAGTAGAGCCCCTGAAGGATTCTTAGTTGAGCTGGTGTGGGAGTCCACCGGTTAGTAGTCGGCCTGATAGGCGTGTTGGCACAACTCCCGGCTGCTTGGTTGTTTCCTCCATCCTCGACTTGTTGTTGGGTTTGTAGCTCCATTAGTTGCAGAGTTCGTGGTTCCATGGCGTTGGGTTGAGAGGAAGTGAAAATTGAAGAACAGCGTGATTTAGTGTTTGAGGGAGATTGACCTTAGAAGGATTGAGGTTGATGAAGGGGTGTTGGAGATCTGAAAGTTCAGAGGAAAGAAGAGATTGAATCTACCAGATGGAAGAGAAGATCGGGAGGAGAAGGATTGAAATTGATGAAGAAAGGATTTGAGTTTCGAAAGAAAGGCTGAAGGGTTGAGAGAGAAAGGGCTGGAACTCGGAAGAATTTCTTTTCCTTTGGAGTGAACAGTCGCTTCCTCAGAATCCACCTATTTATAGAACGAGGTGAGCAGATCTCCACCGTTGGACGGACGATCTCTGAGATTAAATCTACGCGTTGGATTAAAGTCACCCGAAAACACGGAAAAGCTGTTGGCGCGTGGAGAGCGTGTGAGGAGACCGAGCGAATCTCGATGCGCTGTGGCAGACAGCTTTAGCCGAAAGTGATTCTGATTTCAATAAATCACGGAAGGGATAAGCCGTGGCAGGTGGGCCGTGCTTGGGCTTGCCCCGGATCAAGGTCTTCACTGTAGCTGTGGGTGGAGGCCCGATGGGCCGAATTTCTGAAATAGTTTTGGCGAAATTCATGGGCCAGAATTCTGCAACAGTTTTGGATAGGTTGGGCCGGATTTCTGCAACAGTTTTGGATAATTTGGGCCGGATTGCTGAAACGGTTGAGTTTAAATAAAAGGAATGGTATGGTTAACAACGAGGACAGCTTGTGCTCCAGTGGTTGGGGGCAAAGTTTTTGAACAACAGGTTAAGTGTTCGAACCTTGCATTCCCTTTTATTTATTTATGTCGCTTATGACATAATAAATATAACACATGTACATATATTAATGAGAGCAGCTCCTGCTTCGGTGGTTGGGAGCAAAACCTTGGTGTAGGAGGTCTAGAGTTCGAACCTTACCTCTTACAAAGATATTTTTTTTGGATCTCATATATGCTCGATATACGGATGTATATACAGTCAATACAGTATACGTACAGTATGTAGAGCTTCATACTGTAGCCGAGCCGAATGCAGCCAAACAGTACGGCTGAGCCGAGTAGAAGGTTAGTGGGCCGAGTTTTGGGCCCAAATTGGTTTGGGCCGGTTCGAAATGTGGTTGGTTCGGTTTCTTTGGCCCAAGTGGCCCATAATGAATAAGAAGACGTTGTGGAGGTGTCTAATTTTTTTTATTCTTGTTTTAGTGAAGCGTTGTTTTTCTACACATTGCCTTGTGAGAGTGGTTACTGTACTTGTATGCCAGTACAGGGTGACGATTAGTGTCAAAATAGTTTTTGTGCAATACCACGTGGTGATTTGTGTGTGTTGCTTGAGGCAATTGTTGTGTTGTAATTCTGAGAAAGGTGGATTGCGAAAGAATGTTGTATTGTTAAAATTGTGTTGAATTGATTTAGTGGCTATTGGGATGTATTCTTTTATACATAGAGTTGTAGCTTTGTAGATTACTTCAGTTAGTAAAGATGGAGATATGATGGTTGATTTGTTTTCTGTATGACTTACAGAAAACCGTAATCGGGAGAAATCGACCTGCGCATAAATTTCGGGACGAAATTTCTTTAAGGAGGGTAGATTGTAATACCCGAAAAAAATCCAAATTAAATTCCGTGGATTTTTTAGAAATGATTACGCGGACTTGGGAGCAAGTACGAAGCTTTGAGGAGTTGTGAAATTAGTTCGAACGATTTTATTTCGAAAACGTATGTTATTTAGGAGCACGCGAAAATCGACTTTTTATACATACGGAATTTGGGAAAACTTCCTTCATGAAAGTTGTAGAGCTCGTCGATACGATCACGTGCATATGTGGAACGCAAAAATCGGAGTTCTTATGAATTAATTATGATTTTTTTGAAAAAGTTTCCAATTTAGTATAAATCTTCCAATTTCGGAAATTTCCGAAAATAATTTCAGAAATTTCCAAAAGAGGAAATTGGAGCAGCAGCTCCCTCCCCCGACCGGAAATCGTACCTTTCCTTCTCCAAGCCATATCTTCCTCCTCCGACCACCAATCCTCACCAAACTTCTTCCATTGGCTTCGTATGGTCCTTGCGCACCTGTCTGTGGTGACCTTGCACGGCGGCGAAGCCTGTAGCGGCGGCGAAAAGCTCGTTCCGATTTGAGTTCGATTTTAGTCAACTCCGGTTTTCTCCTAGCTCCGGCCACCAAACTTCCGATCCTTAGCTCTATGAACTCGCCTCAACCTGCTGATCATCATACCAGAAAGATCGCACCTGGAGTGATCGGATTCACGTTCGTCGGAGCTCGACCGGTTTTCGATCGAACACCAAAGCCTTTCGATCGTGATATCTCGAGCTGTAGTGCATCGTTTTGATTGATTCTTAATCCAGTGAGTTCGACTTGATGTTCTTAACAACTCTCCAGAAGGAATCGAGGCCTGAAATTGAAGTTTTTACGTCGAAAATCAAGCTCGCCGGTTTCTGCATTTCTTCGCCGGATTCTGGAAAAATTTCGGCCACCTTCAACTGTTCTAGGTAATTTTCGACCACTTCCGGTCATTTTCAGACTTCATGCTAGTTAGGAAAATTGTTGGGCTTGATGAGATGAAGAGGTGCAGCCTGGCCCCGACACCATTGGCGGTGGTCTGCGGCGGCCCTTTTCCGGCCACCTCTGGGGGTCAAAAATGTGATTTCTTTACATTTTTGGATACTACATTTCAATACGATCATTTCGATATATTATACGCATTTTTTGGATATCGTATGATTTAGTTATGAATTTTTACGGTTTCGATCGATTTCGATAATCCAATTAATGTTTTGTGAAGATCGGACCGTCCGATGGACTTGTAGTTTTGATATGTTGATCGTATGACTGTCCCAGTGACCATGTGTGGTCATGGGCGAAGATTCGACCGTTGAATCTTCGTATAATTGCTAAATAGTGATTCGGAGTGCGATTCGTGAGAATTCGACCGTCGGATTTTCATGAAACTTTGTGGAGATGTTTATAAGGACGATTCAGGAAGATCCGACCGTTGGATCTTCGTGATAAATTAGGAGGATGATCCTAATGGCTATCCGTGAGGATCCGACCGTTGGATCATCATATAATTGCGATCTGACCGTTGGATCGTCGTTTAATTTTGTTTATGAGTTGTTGACTAAGTAAAGATCATGTTGATTAGGTGATTGACGGTCTTCCTTGGTGGGCGGTTTGGTGTGTATTGTGAAATTGAAGACGCAGCGGGATTAGAGGTGAGTAAACCTCACGTGGTTCATATTACGAACCGAGTACTTTTAATTACTTTATTTTGTCGTAATTGTGTGAAAATATTTATGGAATAAATATTTGTTTTTAATCATATGGACTTGATCAGCCACGGTCCATAGGTAAGTAAAATGATTTTAATTATACAAAATGAATTTCACGATTTTTATGCTTGAATTATAGTTGGTATTAGTGATTATCTCTGAGCGGATGATTACGTATATATATATATATTTACGTGGATATATATTTGGAATGGTGTGACATTGAGGTGTGTGTGGAATTACGATAATTTGGTGGTGATATGATATTGTCTTGGAAATTGCCATGATTATTTATGATAATGTTAACCGATAAATGTGTGTGATAATCATGTTGACCTTTTGAGTTGATTTGAGGTAGAAATGTAGTGCTCTGAGGACGGGAGAGTCCGAAGAACGCCGGTTAAATAATAACCGAGATGTAGTGCTCTGAGGACTGGGAGAGTCCGAAGAACGCCGGTTAAAAAATAACCGAGGTGACAGATAACGATGTTGTTAGAAATCTAACGTGTTATTAGTGTTGGGTCCAAACAGTTGGGATGGACTAAAGTGCGGATATTGTGGTTTGAGGATTTGGAAATGTATTCGTTGTGGATTTTCCATGTTTTGTTTGATGTTTCCTCACTGATGTTTTGATTGTTGGTTGTTTACTTGAGTTAAAATAAATATGAATTAAAATCAACATTTCCTTCTTGTTTACTCATACGGGCTGTCATGGCTTACCGGGTTTGGTGTTGTTGCAATCCCGGTACACTATTCAAATTGTGTAGCGGGTAGTCCTGCAGGTCAGGAGGATCATGGCGGAGATCGTGCGGATTAGAGTATTTGTTTTAGTTTTACAGCCTTGTAAATTATGAGGTGAGTGATGCTCAATTTGAGCTTTACAAATTTAATTTGTACAAGTGAGTTGTATTAATTAAACTGAGGTTTTCGAGATTTGAAATTTGAGTGGCGTGTGTTGTAGTGGTTTATTCATGTTTCGGATTTTGAATTTTTTATTCAAAATTCGGGGCGTGACAATTTCATCACGTTTCAAATATTCAATTTCATTGGAATTACCTCTTTCCAATTTGGCCAATAATATACTTTGTTGACAATCTTGGTGAAACGTGGTGTAGTGTTCATACAGCCCTTAAAGATCTTTGGTAGCTGCCAAATGTAAATTATCTTCGATGATCAACAATCATATATCTCTCACATTCTTATATGCATGCATTAGCTGTAATAAGCTTATTGATATTGGGTACCCATGCCACTTCTGGGGCATAAATTGTCACGTCTAGGACAATCATCTCTCATAGATGAATCACGTAGAGAATGTGGATCTTTTTACTTATAATCTCATGTAGAGCATTTTAGGGCTTGTATAATCTTCCCTGTTTTGGGAGTTTAAAACTTTAGACCTGGTGGATATAATCCACACTAATTCACGCCGTTATTCAAATGACAATAGTTTTTCCTCCCCCTAACGGCGGGAAGACTGTCTTATTTTGATCATGC
The DNA here is from genome assembly GCA_024704745.1 of Rosa lucieae. NCBI lineage: Eukaryota > Viridiplantae > Streptophyta > Magnoliopsida > Rosales > Rosaceae > Rosa > Rosa lucieae. The sequence goes on from CM045492.1 coordinate 20,926,737, forward strand.
TCAAAAGATGCGTTCGAAAATCTATCACTTTCTTTGGAGTAAAGATGTTCATTAGCTGGTGGCGAACCAAACCAAGTTTTAGGTCAAAAATATTTTGTCCCTTAGCATCAACCATATTGGTTTATTATTGCATCACTAAGACATCATTTCCTAATGGCATACTTACACCCTTTGTATGTGTAGCCATATTAAGAGCTGTGATATTGTTTAATGACATTCGCTTCAAGAGAACCATGTTAATTGGATACACTTGCATCCCACAAATCAAATGGAGTCTACATTGTTTGTATTAATATGGTTGATAGGAGCATTTTAATGTGACGTTTTAACTGCATTTCCCTACATTTTCTGCGTTATTTCCTTAATAAAACTCTGTTTAGGAAAGTTTCCATTCTCGATTGGGAAAGTTCCTATTTGTAGAAAGTTTCTATCTTGTAGTTTCTATTTTTCATTTTTAGAAAGTTTTCCATTTTCAGTTTAGGAAAGTTGCCATTTTTCATTTTAGGAAAGTTTCTATTTTTCTTACTAGTTTCTATTTTCAGGACCTCGGAGCTAAAAAGTGGAAATGAACTCATAAATGGAAAGAGGAGCTTGCGAACATTAAGGGGAGCAAAAATGAGAAACAATGAACCACAGAAATGAGCAGAAATGAAGAAAAGAAGTTTTCCTGCTTCAACCAGGAAACGATGCGAAAAGGAGGAAAGCTTACCAATGAAGTTTCCAACGTTACCATGAAGAAGAAATAGAAAAATGAAGTGTGATGACATTGGAAGGTGACAAGGCTTGAATGAGAAGCAACAAGGCCCAAGAATTCTCAAGAGACATTGAATTTTCGGCAAAAATGGATAAAAGCCCAAGGGAGCTAGGGTTTTGTGACGTTATGAGATATTTTTGGGATGCCTTATGTGTTTTGCCGTGATATGTAATGAGAGAAACAAGGAGTGGCGTCAAAATCAATCAAGATAAAGGTGATTGACGCCATGCAAGGAAGGATATGTCTTGGAGATTTTCTTGGGAGATTTTTATGGAAAGAAATATTCTTGGAGGAGTAATTTTATGTGTTTGCCGTCCAAAGGCAAGAGAGAAAGAAGAAAGTGGCGTGAAAATCAGAAATTATCAAAGAGAATTTCGGTTGAGATTTTCTAGGGTAATTGTTATGGAAGGAAAATACACTTGGAGATTATCTTTGGGATTTTCCGTCCAAAGCTATGAGATAAAGGAGGAATAATGTGAAAACCCTAGCAAAGATGACGCCAAGAGAGATTCAAGAGAGAAATAAAAGGAAAGAGAAAAAGGTGGAGACCAAGAAAAGCTCAAAAGAAGTCTAGATACATTCCTATATTCCCTAAAGGAGTTTTTGGCCGAATTTAAAGTATAAAATTAGAATATATCCATGGTATTTCGGTCAAGATTATTAGGGAATTAAATGGAATTTTGTGATTGGTTGGACCACCTCATAGGGCTTATTTGACAAGAGATTATTGGAGGAAATTATGTGGAATTTTCAGATTAATTCCATGAGGTTTACACGGCTTGGTGACCAAGTATGCCATTCCCTATATATACTCACTTCCTCTAGACGTCAAGGGTTCCCCTCTCTCCATACAATTTACACTTTAGAAAAAATCAGAAAATCTTCTTAGCATAGCCGTGAGTTTCTCCATCCTCTAGTCATCTCCACGAGTTCAAGCAAGGCCAAGGGGGAAGAAGCATAGCCGTGAGCATCCATCATCCATCTCCAACCTTGAAGCTTGCTTTCGAGATTCAAGAGACCACCGCATCAATCGTTCATCACCATCTCCACCTCACGGTGTAATCCGATTCTCCTTTGTAACCTTTGCTTTGAATTTCGTTGGTTATGAACTAGTTGACATATGTGTTTGAACAAATATTAATTTCTGGAATTTTTATGATTAATTGAGAATTTTCAGAATCATATTATTGTTCTTCGAGAGTTGATTATGTGAATTTGTTTAATTAAATTTGTGTTATAGATATCCTTTGTGTATTAATCTTATTTGGGTCGACACTTATAGGGTTTATGCATAATTTTTGCTAGGTTTAAGAACATGAAATCGACTTTTCGTTTTGTGTAAACTTGAATCAAAGTAGTAAAGGTTTTGGACAAAGATCGAATTTAATTAAAGAGGATTGCAATTAGGTGGACTTTTCCATAACTAAGTTGTACACTTGAGTATCAGCCTTTCTCTATGTGTAATGCGTTAAACATGACATGATTGACTAGCTTTCTAAGGTTTGATTGCATGTTTGATAGGATTAATCTAGGTGCTTTCGCTTAGGTTAATTAGCATTGAAAAGTAAAATATGGGAAATCATTTGCTTTCGAATGTTTCACATGATCAACTCCTTTCTCATGACTTAGATGAACAATATTAGGGTTTGAATCGATTTTAATCATAAGTTTCGGTTTTGATCTTTGTTCTCTCATCCATTCGTATGTTTATGTTTTTGCATTTTAATTGTTTTGTTAACTTAGTTTTATTTTCGAAAAACCAAAAACAAAATCCCCCCTTTTCGTGTAAAATGTTTATAATTGTGAATATCTTTGTGAATATTATGCTTTGTTTTAATTTTAATTGTTTGTTTGTCCTACATTGACAGGTGTACCCTCAATCCCCGGAATAGAACGATCCCTATTTGCTTATACTACTAACGATATTTTCAGGGTTAAATTATGCGCTTGCTTCGAGCGACATCAATTTTTGGCGCCATTGCCGGGGATTGAAAAATCACTTGTTAAATATGTGAATATTTGTTTTGTTTATATGTTGTGTTCGGAAAAAAAAAAATTTACTTGTTAATTGTTTGTAATTCTCTTAATTGTTAGTTAATTAGTTAATTAATTACTTAGGTTGTTATTTATATTATTGAATACGAATTTTAATTGTGAGTTGTAAATTAAAGAAGGAATAGGTGAAGTCGTGTTTATTAATATTGGCCTAAACCCCTTATTGGTACCTAGTTCAGGTCTCTTAAGGTTGAGGGCGGCCTTTATTAACATTCATTGAACTGTCTTCACACCTAGGACCTTTTTCATCTAAGTAAGTATAGCCTATGGGGGATGGTGTCTAGGAAGGGGACAACGCTCATGACTGGTTCTTGAATTCAGAAGTGCTTACAAATGGGCCTAAACCACATTGTGGGAGTAGCTCATGCCAAAATGGATTCTACCTCTCGTGGTCGCCCTCCCCTACCTAGCCATTTCAGTAAGGTTGCCCAAAGGATGTAGGAGGGACTTGGTGTCTAGACGACTATACTTGGGCCGCACGTCCTCTTGATTTACCGCTTAGAATTTAATTCGAAATCAATGGTATTTATAACAAAAGAAAATATTGTGATTCACTAAGGTATATTGGATTAAACATAGTCTTGAAAAGGGTAGTTGTTTCAGTCCCACTGCACATCGAGACTCCCTGTTCCCGTACCTAAGTGTTGAAAATAATTGTAAAGAAAAGGAAAGAATGTAAATAATTGTACTTAATTTCGTAAAAAGAAAAAAAAAAAAAATGTGTGTACAAAATGTGACGTTTTGTTTGTTCTTGTTTGAAAGTTTTTGTACAAAATGTGTCTAATCTTGTTATACAAAAGAAAAAGAAAAAAAAATTAATTGTGAATATTGTTAAGTTCTTAATTGTTATAAGTGTGTAAAATCGTATGAGTAGATAAGGGCCCTTTTGTTAAAATTGGCCTTAACCCTTCATTAGTGCCTTTCTGAGGTCTTATGAGGTTAAGGGCGGCTTTTATTAACATTTGGAGAACTGTCTAACACATGAGTTCTTTCCAAGCTGAGTAAGGGGCATATAGGTGGTGTCTTAGGTTGAGACCCTGGGTGATGGGTTCAAATTGGATCTCAGAGATACTATAGACTGTGCGTAAACCACAATGTGGGAGTAGCCAATAGGGGCCTAAACCTCAATGAGGGAGTAGCCTCCGTAGTGTCACCAAAATGAGTCCTCCCTCTCACTTACCTCTTAATCTGGCCATCTAGCCTTCTGAAACAAATTAAAGCGACTTATGTCTAGGCGACTATCCCTAGATCGTATCTCACCAATAGTAGTGGTTTCTATTGGGCTCGACTTACAACTTGTAATCAACTGAGATGCTAACTTTATTTGTAAAGATAATAACACACTTGAACATAACCTCCACATGTAAATTGTGTTGTTTTGTACATTTTATACTTGTATAAACTTCTTAGTTGTAAAGTTTGTGGTTATTTTGTAATTTATACTTCTCTTTATACTTATAAATTCGTGAATAGTAAATCGTGAATAGTGACGTTTTGTACTTGTGTCTCTGTGTAAAATTATGTCATTATACTTCTAATTTTACTTGTCTAAAAAAAAAGAAAAAAAGAAAAGAAAGAAGAATAGTGAATAGTGACGTTTTTTTGTATAAATCATTAATTTGTATTTCTTTTATTGTATAGTCACTAACTTTATTTTGTGGAGGTCCGTCTGGCTGAAAGACGTTAAATTCAAGCGCTGCTTGGGAGGCAACCCAATTCAGAAGTAGCTGTGAAGGAGTCTACACATGCAGATTTGATTTCTCCTTCCTTATTTCTCTTTATTTTCATGTTTTCTTTTGATTTTAGTCTCTATTTTCGTAAATCTCTATCCTATATGCTTAAGTGTTTCATTGCATGCTTATTCTTGATTACATTGAGGACAATGCACTATTTAAGTGTGGGGGAAGGGATTTACAATTTTATCTTGAGTCATATATTGAAAAATACAAAAAAAATTGAAAAATGTCAAAAATTTAAAAAAATTTTGCTTTTGTTTTTGTTTTGAGTCTTAGGATGCCCTTTCAACTGTCTAGGATGATTCTATATCTCTGAAATCATGATTAAAAGAGGATCACAAAATTGAGATGACTTTAAAATGGTATTCTTTGGTTAATTGAGATATATGACAAATATGTGCCTTGTAGTGGATATGGATTTCGAAACTTTGGTACAGAAAATATGAGCATGTTAGGATGAGTTTTGATTCATAAAGCCCATGTGAGATATTTGAACCCATGTCCCTTTTTCTTGGAGTGAAATGAAAAATATATTCTTATTTTCTTGGCGATGTTTTGATGATCTCATTATTCTTTCATCTTGATTGACTACTTGCCATAGATTAAGTTTGATGGACTAGAGAATGCTAGAATTCACTCTTGTGCTTGTTGAGACGTTATATCAATACATGGCCCTGATTCTGGAAGGGATAGAGGCAACCTAGGAATTACCACCATTGCCATATAAACCTGTGTCCCTAATTGTGCCCGTCGTGGGACTCCCCTAAATAAAGCCCTTTGAGCCTACGTTAAGCCTTTTCTTTCATCACCCTTAAAAATCTTTAACCTAAACCTTAGTATAGCTATAACCTTACCCTTTGTTCTAAGAACTTAGTGGAGCTAAACTGAGACTTACTTGAAGATTTAGGCGTCAACAATGAAGGATGAGAAGAGGTGAAAGTTCAAGTGTGGGGGTAGACTTGTCCATAGAGAAAAAAATGTGAAAGCCGTGAAAAATGAAAGAAAAGAAAAAATGTGTACAGCTAAAAAGAAAAAAAAAATGTATGTTTATGTATGTAAATAATTGTACTTGAGTTAAAATAAATATGAATTAAAATCAACATTTCCTTCTTGTTTACTCATACGGGCTGTCATGGCTTACCGGGTTTGGTGTTGTTGCAATCCCGGTACACTATTCAAATTGTGTAGCGGGTAGTCCTGCAGGTCAGGAGGATCATGGCGGAGATCGTGCGGATTAGAGTATTTGTTTTAGTTTTACAGCCTTGTAAATTGTGAGGTGAGTGATGCTCAATTTGAGCTTTACAAATTTACTTTGTACAAGTGAGTTGTATTAATTAAACTAAGGTTTTAGAGATTTGAAATTTGAGTGGCGTGTGTTGTAGTGGTTTATTCATGTTTCGGATTTTGAATTTTTTATTCAATTAAAATTCGGGGCGTGACAATTTCATCACGTTTCAAATATTCAATTTCATTGGAATTACCTCTTTCCAATTTGGCCAATAATATACTTTGTTGACATTCTTGGTGAAACGTGGTGTAGCGTTCATACAGCCCTTAAAGATTTTTGGATTATCATCGATGATCAACAATCATATATCCCACACATTCTTATATGCATACATTAGCTGTAATAAGCTTATTGATATTGGGTACCCATGCCACTTCTGGGGCATAAATTGTCACGTCTAGGACAATCATCTCTCATAGATGAATCACGTAGAGAATGTGGATATTTTTACTTATAATCTCATGTAGAGCATTTTAGGGCTTGCATAATCTTCCCTGTTTTGGGAGTTTAAAACTTTAGACCTGGTGGATATAATCCACACTAATTCACGCCGTTATTCAAATGACAATAGTTTTTCCTCCCCCTAACGGTGGGAAGACTGTCTTATTTTGATCATGCTCAAAAGATGCGTACGAAAATCTATCACTTTCTTTGGAGTAAAGATGTTCATTAGCTGGTGGCGAACCAAACCAAGTTTTAGGTCAAAAATATTTTGTCCCTTAGCATCAACCATATTGGTTTATTATTGCATCACTAAGACATCATTTCCTAATGGCATACTTACACCCTTTGTATGTGTAGCCATATTAAGAGCTGTGATATTGTTTAATGACATTCGCTTCAAGAGAACCATGTCAATTGGATACACTTGCATCCCACAAATCAAATGGAGTCTACATTGTTTGTATTAATATGGTCGGTCTCAAGGACTTTAACCCAAGCAGATGCCTTTGCATTTAGCATATAATTTTGTCACTTTCTTGTATCAATTCACTAGTTTTGATATTTCTCAAAGTCAAAATGAGACGGTGGATAAATATCTCACACCAATTCATACGTTCTTTAGGAACAATATTTCTCCCCCTCATTGCAGGAGGATTGTCTCATTAAAGTGACAACTCGCAAATATGTAGATAAACAATTTGCTTGTGAGTAAGATTAGCAATCATCAAACTTGTAAGTGATTCCATGCAACATGGTAGACAAAAAATGACGTAACCGGTCATGCCAAAATAGTGTATTTGGTTTCAGGAACTTCAGGTTCATGACACCATATGCCTTAATTTACTGCAGAAAATTTGATAAAGTATATATCTGATGGCAAAGTCTTCTCCAACCATATAGTAAGCAATTAATGCAACAATATTTCAAATTCGGTAACATGATAGTAGCTCATTTGGAGCCATAGATCAAGATCTACAACTCTTGATATGGTTGTTATCTTAGCTTCAGTAAACATTAATTGTGAAATACTAATAATTGGAATGGACCAACTTCATTTTGAACTGCTGGCCAAAATGATATACTCGAAAATTTCAAGTTAAAGACTACAATCCATAAGAACAAGTAACTTTATCATGTGGAGAACCTCAAGTTCTGTGTCACATATAAATGTGTAGTCATAAAGAGGAGGGACTTCAGGCCCTCATATAATTGGAGATCCAAGAAACTTGAGGTTTCAATTTTTTCAATTTATAACAATCTCTTAAGGAACATCAGGTTCCTACATAATCAGATTAAGAAATATTTAATTTTAATGGGAGCTCAAGAGGTTACAATAAATCTGAGGAATAACACAATAGTGCTTTCAACTTTGCTTATTGTAAGCAAAAGACATCAGGCATGTGAGATGAATCTCAATGTTCTTACTAGTCACTACAATTTAGTTTGACCGTGCCTTTTCAAAAGTGGCTTGATAATCATACACCATATAGTGTACCATAGGCGACACACACCCAATTTACAATTTCCTCACATATGTGGATGTCAGGATAGTATTTACATTGACTCCTGATTTTTCTCTTGCCATGATCCACTTCTGGTGGCATTTCATGGTATAGCCATGTCAATCGGCTTTCTAACTATACAATGAGATCTATGAGACGGGGAGATTATACATCTCTAGTAATATTGGAGGCACAGAATGCAAAGGGATAATAATGTGTGCTCTTCTGGAGCCATCAATCAGATATGTAAGATCTGAGATGATTGTTATATTAGCCTCATAAGCATAAGCTTTAATAATGTTTTCTGGACACCATGCATAAAATTGCATTGCCTGAAAGTCACTCAAAACATAAGTTTGAAGATGACACAAATCAAATTTGTAAGAATTGAACGGTGGATCTCATAGGATATACACGAAGCTTCTGGTCCGTGTTATACAGCTAAAACATGACGTTCAATTATTGTATTGTTGTCTGATGTAGATTAACATCAAATGCATTTTAAACTTCTGGCCAAAATAATATACTCAAAATATCGAGTTTAAACTTTATGACCATAACTTATGAGTGAAGGACTTTAGATGGTCATCTAGTTAGTTTGTTCATTGAGGAACTTCAAGTCCTCATGTAATTAAGGATCAAGGAACTAAAGGTTCTGATTTCTTTTAATTACAAAATCCACGATCACAAATTTGAGGTATACTCATACTCATTCGTCATAGACCAACGGTTAAATATCTACTTACTTTTAAATTGGTGTCAATATAATTCCCTCAAAACTTCAGGTTTGACGTTGGCCGAGATTAAAACTCTTCGATAAATTGTCCATATATCCACTCAAAACTTAAGGCTCGAGTCGGTACAATTAGAACTTCAGGTTCCAAGGTGGAATGCTTTAAGTAGGCATAAAGAAGAATGTATCAATCGACATATGAAAATTTACTCGAAACTTCTAGTTAGAGTTGATATAAAGTCAAATAAACTATGAATGAATTATATGTGTAATCGAAGCTTCAAGTTCGAATTTTTTTCTACGAACTGCAAGTTCTAAGATTTCGTAATTTGAACTTCAAGTTCAAATAAATTTGGTCTTCGAAACTTCAGGCTCGAGGTGACTAGAGTGAAGCTTCAAGTTCACTTTTATACTCAAAGCTTCGGGTTTGAGTTTTACTGTTAGAACTTCAGGTTCTACTATGAAATTATGAACTTCTGGTTCAAAAATATTACATTTGAAATTCATATGTTCGAGGTATAGGACTGCTGGTCCGTATGAGTAACAAAAAAAAAAATTAAAAGATAAGTACTATAACGAAAGTACATAACAAAATAGAAAAATTGCAGGGAAGAAAAATAAATAGATAAACTATGCAATAAAATTAACTGTGGAAACTTCTGGTTCCATAATGAAGAAATTGCACAGAACTTTTGGTCTGGTTAACTTCATAATATATGATAATCTTGTATCTCATCTCACAAAAGACAATAGGAGAACCAAGTCCTCTTATCTAAATGCTAGTCAGAAGCTTCTGGCTTTGATTGATTGTCCAACTTTGAACTGCAGGTTCTAAAGGTGGTTTGAATTCCAAATTCAAAAATAGTCATAAGGAGGAAGGAACCCCAACATCAAAAGATAATTGGAGGAACTTCAGGCACTCTTATAATTGGGGATTAAGAAACATTTGAGCTCATATACTTGATTATATAGCTCTGAGGATCTTCTGGCCCACGTAATTGCATAAGTTCTGAAGAGCTTCATGTCACAATTTTTCAATTTACATTTCATGATATTAGAGGAACTTCAGGTCCCCATATGATCAGGGATCAAGCAACATGCGATTTTGATCATTGTATAATTCTGAGGAACTTCTGGCCCTCATTAATTGTATAAGCTTTGAAAAAAAAAAAATATGTCACAGCTTTTATCATGTAACTCTCGAGGAACTTCAGGCCCTCTGTAATCGAATCAAGAGACTTCATGTCTCGATCTATTTTGATTACAAAAAATAGATAGTTCACCACCATATCAATTTTCCAAATTGAATGAAAGAAGAAGGTGAATCAAATGGTCAAAACAAATAAATATATATCTGAAATTATTTCAATTGAAAGATTGAAATATGCACCGATCATATATATGTATATAATTCCGTAACTGGATTATTAAAATATGTTATAGCCTAGGAGATTATAATATTGACAACCATATATATGTAAAAGTTCCAGCCAAAAAAAAAATTTATGTAAAAGTGAGTTTGCTGTACCAGTTTATCTAATAGATAAAAAGAAGAAGGATCAAATTGAAAACTCAATTCAAAACATATATACCTTATTTACTGGTAGTTGAAATTGCTCACCGTTAAATGTCACTGAAGATCTCGAAAAGCCAGAATAGCTTGTAGGTATAAACAGAAGATATAACCATGGTAAGACAATATTAACGATATACTATAGTGTGGAAAATTCCATGCACCCACCATCATAAACAGAGGAGATATTATCATGACAGACATATATGATCATCAGATTACATGTGACATTATAAGATATAAGGAACAGCAAATTAATAGATTGATTCACTAGTGATTATATATAAGAGTCAATAAGCATGTCTATATGCATATAGCTAGGCAACGCCAAAAATAGGATGAACTCATAGATTATGAATTATGGTTAGAAGTAACAACGTTACACCAAAAATTCTAGGATCATCATAGAGTTTATAAAAAATAGAACAAGCGTGCTGATAACGTGTTATAAAGTAGGAAGAAGATGAAAAGAGAATAGTTGGAAGGGAAGTAGAAGTGTTTTCATTCAATCTCATTAGCTTCCTTTATATAGAGATAGGGTTTACATCAAAGTACATAACTAATGAGTATTTATGTGGACAGCCACATAGATAATAATATTTACAACATATATATATATATATATATACAGTCCGGCTACGGTGCGGACGTCAGTACCGTGCGGACGGTACAGATTTCCCGTTTTCCCCCACTTTCCAATCACATTTTCACATCTTAACCATTCAATTTTTAGGTCCTAATGTATAGATCACCTTTTTAAAATTTCAGCCAATTTGGTGATCGTTAAGGCATCCAAAACTGCAAGTTACAACAATGTACACGAACGGTTCTAATTTGACAGATTCAGTTCGTTCGTGTAAATTGCAGGTTTGGATGCCTTAACGATCACCAAATTGGCTGAAATTTTGTAGAGATGATCTATACATTAGGACCTAAAAACTGAATGGTTAAGATCAAAATATGTGATCGGAAAGTGGGTGAAAACAGGAAATCCGTACCGAAAATTCGGTACGGACGTCCGCACTTGAGAAAAATCACACACACACACGGGCCCGTTCTGAAGCGAACATCTACACTTTAGCACCAGGTGGCGACGGCGGCTTGCGGCTTGCAGGAGGGAGGCTGGAGGCATCCCGGAAGGTTCTGGGCAGCATTTGAGGTCGGAGGAGGTCGGGGTTGCAGGTTCTGGGCAGCAACCCGACTTGCAACTGCAGGTTTTCTGCAGTGAGCTGCAACCCCATCGCTGGTGACTCCACCAATTGCAGACTGCTCCATCCGATCCTTGGCGTCAGTCCGTCAAGCCCCGCCGCTCCGTCGGGCCCCGAGTCAAGCTGCAACGTTGACGTCCGCACTTTAACAACAGTGCGGATGTCCTCTTTGGAACGGCTCCGTGTGTGTGTATATATATTGCAAAAAAGTTCAAACGGTTTTGGATCATCAAAGATTCAAAATAGATATACAAGGTGTTCCACAATATAATCCTTCAAATTAAAAAAGAAGGAAAAAAAAAACTGAAGAGAAACTCCATGGCAACCAAAGTCAAGGAGATCAAGACGATTAGAATGAGTCATGATATTAAGTTTATTTATTTATCTTTTTTTTTTATTCAAGATAGAGAGGTTCTATCCATACCTCTACAATTGTTATATGGACTAATTTTTGTAAAATTTATTTTTTCATTCTGCCCGTATTAAATCTTAACTAAAAAAAAAACAACATCTTCTATGTCCATAACTGAACCAGAGTATGAATATTTTTGGGATCAATCCACTGCCTGGGACCATGTCATAGAATCTCAATATTTTAAGATTCCTCTTGTTTGAATTTTTCATCATTCAAAGATTTATTAAAAGAGAAGAACAATTGAAGTGTTGAACAATTAAATCAGTTTGGTGTGACTAAAATCGCATCTCCAGCTTTTAGGTTATAGTGACTTGTATTGGATGTTGAATCATCCTTTATCTTTGTAATTATTTGTCTGTATCAATCATGTCCTCCTTTTTTTTTTTTTAATTATTTATTATTATTATTATTATTATTATTATTATTATTATTATTATATTTGTCAGCCAAAACAGAAAAATTTTACCAAAATATCCCTCAAATATTAAAAAACATTTGAACTGAAATATTTGAGAAAAACAAAATGGTCAATTCATAAATAAAAGAAAAAACAAAAGAAATTTAACAAAAAAAAATAAATAATCAAAAACAAAATATGTGCATAAGTTTTCTCCACATTCTGTTGAATAATTTCCCACATAATTATCCACACACATAGGGTGTGTTTGGAGTCTAGTTATTATTAAGAGAAGAGACTTTGTTAGCCAAAATCTAAAATTTTGATAGAATTGACCCTAAAAGATTAATAAATTTTGAGAATTAATTAAATTACAAGGATAATTAAGACATTTACAAAATGTATTTTTGTTAAAAAAATTAAAAAAAAAACTCATAAACCTCTTTTCTCTCTCTTATTTTCATTTCTCTGCAATAACCAACTATTTTCTTTTTTATTTTCTGAAAAAAAAAATAATAATAATAACTTGCACATGCAGAATATGTGTGGAGAAATGCTAGTTATTATTATTATTATTATAGAGTTACTGTTTATCATTTAAGTACTTCATGTTTCTCATCCTCTCTTTCTTAATGTTATCATCAAACTTTAGCATGATTGATTGGATAACTACCCTTGTTTGAGCAATTATGGGGAGGAATATGAGTTAAAGAGAAAGTAATCTAAAGAGTTAGATGTATGAGACATTTACTCTTTTACACTCTTATCCTAAAATGTTCCTAGTCATAGGATTATCATTTGGACATTGATAATCCGGAAAGACTAGCACATACTATGTATGCTCAATATGGAGAATGCATGATATGTCTCTTGTCATTAGTGTAGAGACACTAATACAAGTATGTGGGTGCTCTTATCTTGAAGAGTAGACTGAACGCGATCGTTACAGTTCTTGTATGGAGTTTTACTTACATGTCAAACTTGAACTCTAAATTGCAATAATACAAATTAGTCATTTGACCTGAGACACCATGGTTGTCTTATGAGTGAGTGGATTAACTCTTGATGATGCAATAACATTATGTCCCTTAAAGGATATGATTGATGCATTCATTGGTGTAATCAATTCGGTCATAGAGACATGTGAGTGTACAATAAGGAATCTCTAACCTTAAGTAAATAAGGTGTATGGTCAAAGATGTCATTCAAGAGTCTTTGGCCAAAGCATTGAATGAGATTAAAAAGGAGTTTCTAATCACATTCTACGAATCACATAAGAAAGGAAATCACATTAGGGGGTTGACATATCAATTCCATACCCCAATGATGTGATTTAGAACATCGTGTTAGAGAAAGACAGTATTGTATTGTAATTCCAATTGAATAGGTTATTCTATATTAACTTGGGTAGTCATGATATGTTGCAAGACGTCACTCATGACTTGTGAAGTCTCCGAGGATTAATAATCAATTATGATCCTAATAACAAGGGAGAATCAAAATGGAGTTTTGATTCGTAAACGAAATAGAATGGTTCTATAAACTTCACTGCCTTGTTAATTAGAACCTAAGAGATCGCACACCATATAAGTGGATCATTGAGATTGTATATGAAGAAGATTAAACAAGAGTTGGTTATGACCAAATAATTAATTAGATTTATTATTTGGACATAATTAGGTCTTTCGGGTAAAACAGAATCTATTGAGCCTAAACGATTGTCGGATTTTGGTGTGTACTCGGGGTTCACTAAGTGAGACTTGAATGAAAGCCCAAGGCACATTTTTAGTGCTCAATAGCATGTAAAGACCACCCAACATATTGTCTTTGTGAAAGTCAATATTTCACTTTTAGTAGTTGGAGTTATTTCCTATTATAAAAGGTGAAAGCATGGACAAGGGGTGATATAACAAAAGTAAGTAAGAAGTGTGTGTCTTCAGACTATCATCTTTTAGTTGAAAAGAGTGAGAGTTCTCCCTTTGTCCAAGCACAAGTTGGTGTTATCACAAGGAAGGAAGAACACTTGCATATCTTCTTCCTTTCCTTTCATCTTCTTCATCTCTTGATTCACTTGGTGAAGATCCTTAGAGGCCACATCCTTTTGTGGCTCTACTTGCAACATCAAGGATGAGTCTACAAGCACGAGAAGGAGTTCTCAATCCAAGGTACTTCAAGGTGGAGGAAACACACACAAGGAGAGATCAAGGAGATGAACTTTGGTGGTTCACTTGGATCGGATTGAGATCACGCTCCAAGGGTGAGTAGAGCATAAACTCCCTCTTTGTTCTTCCTTACTAAGCATGCTTTGTTTATATACATATCATAATAAGCCAAGATCATGGGTTAAAAGAAAGGGTTTTATGTTTAGTTAGTAGTTTAATGGTTAAACTAATTCCACACTAATTAAAAAGTTTTGAAATCCATCCCTTCCTTCAGTTTCTTGGATTCATTGTGAAACATTGTGGCATTGAAGTGGACCAGTCAAAGATTAAGGCCATTCAAGACATGCCTGAGCCAAGAAATCTACCCAAGTTAAAAAGTCTCCAATGACGACTCGCCTTTATTAGACGGTTCATATCAAACCTCGCAGGCCGTTGTCAGCCTTTTAATCGACTTCTGAAGATGTGCCTTTCATATGGGATGAAGCTTGCCATAACGTCTTTGAAAGCATAAAGAAGTACTTGGCAAACCCTCCAGTGTTAGGTGCACCCATCCTTGGGAAGCCACTGATCCTCTACATTGCCCCTCAAGAGCGATCACTCGAAGCACTCATAGGCCAAGAAAATGAAGAAAAGAATGAGAGGGCACTGTATTACTTAAGTCGAACTCTCACAGGACCGGAATTGAACTATCCACCGATAGAGAAAATCTGTCTCACACTCGTCTTCGCCATCCAAAAGTTAAGACGTTACATGCAAGCTTACACAGTGCATCTAGTGGCACGAGTTGACCCAGTCAAGTTTGTTATGTCGCAACCAGTCTTAACAGGAGAATGGCAAAATGGGCACTACTCCTCAATCAGTATGAAATCATCTACATACCGGCCAAAGCGGTTAAAGGACAAGCATTGGCTGATTTCCTAGCGGATCATGTAATACCCCGAAAAATCCAAATTAAATTCCGTGGATTTTTAGAATTGATTTCTCGGTATTAGGAGCGAGTACGAAGCTTGGAGATGTTGTGGAACTAGTTCGAACGATTTTATTTTCGAAATCGAACGTTATTTAGAGGATCTAAAAAAGTGACTTTTTTATACGTACCGAATTTGGGAAAATTTACTTCATGAAAGTTGTAGAGCTCATCGATACGATCGCGTGCATATGTGGAACGCAATATTCGGAGTTCGTATGAATAAGTTATGAATATTTGAAATTTGGGAATTTTCTATAAATATCGAAAAAAATCAGAAATTTCATTTAAGGACGAAAATCTGGTTTTTTTGCGGAACAGTCCCCGAAAAACCTCCGTTCTCTCTCCTCTCCCACGCGGCCGAACCGCTCGACCCGACCCGGCCGAACGGCAGCCCTCCGGCCTCCTCCGGCCCCGGACCCGGGCTCCCCTGGGATCGCCGGCCCATGACGAGCCTCCCTCTGGTGTCGCTTTGCTCCGCCGCTGCCCCGAAAGCTGGATCGAAGGAGCCACAGTTCCGATCGGTGACCCGACCGGAAAACCAATTTTCCGGCATCCCCTCGGCCGATCCTTCCCATTTTCGTGATCTCCTCCTCCCCTTGATCATCCTCATATCCCCCTTGCTCGACGATTTTGAGTGTGGAGTGAAAGATCACGAGTTGAAGATTTCGACGTCCCTGATTCGATCTGGAATCTGATCAGACGCACCAGATTAATCCAAACTTCAAAGCTTGATCTAGGACGATCTAGGCCGAACCAGACTTAGCTCCAGGTATGAAAGTTCATCAACCTTTCATTTTGAAGAAGTTTGTAGTTGACGACTTTTGCATCGGAGGTGGTTGACCGCCGTGTTGACCGCCGTCTGACCACCGCTTGTGGTGGCGCGTCGGACCTTTTTTTGAGTTTTCATTATCTAGGCGATGATCTACGCATCCATACGAGCGTTTTGATATATCACAAGGTTATTTTAGAAAAAGTGGATAAATAGTGGATTTACGTTTTGACGTTACTATTTAACATTTTTACGTTTTAGCTTCGGTTTACGATCTGTGAAGATCCGACCATCGGTTTTACTTCAAATTTTAATATGTTGATCGTATGACTGTCCCGATGACTTTGTGAGGTCACGGGTTAAGATCCGACAGTTGGATCTTCGTATAATTGTGAAATAGTGATTCAGAAGGCTATTCGTGAGAATCCGACGGTCGGATTTTCATATAATTTTGAGAGATGTTTGTAAGGACGATTCAGGAAGATCTGACCGTTGGATCTTCGTGATAATTTTGGAGGATGATCCTAAGGGCGATCCGTGAGGATTCGACCGTTGGATCATCATATAATTTCGATCCGACCGTTGGATCATCTTTATTTTAGAATCCGACCGTTGGATCGTCTTTATTTTAGAATCTGACCATTGGATAGTCGTTTAAGTTTATTTCGTGTTTCGTTTACTAAGCAAAGACCATACTTGATTAGGTACTTGACGGTTTGAGTTGATGAGCGTTTGGAATATCGTTATATTTGACTTTTTAGAAGACGCAGCTGGATTAGAGGTGAGTAAACCTCACGTGGTTCATATTACGAACTGAATAAATTTAATTACTTTATTTTTGTCGTAATTGTGTGAAAATATTTATGGAATAAATATTTGTTTTAAATCATATGGACTTGATCAACTACGGTCCACAGGTAAGTAAAATGATTTTATTATACAAATGAATTTCACGGTTTTTATACTTGAACTATAGTTGGTATTAGTGGTCATTCCTGAGCGGATGATTACGTATATATATATATATATATATATTTACGTGAAATATATATGTTGATTGGCGTGTGATTTGTATGATGAAATGATTGAGAATTGATTGGATATTATTCAAGCTATTAATCTCTCATTTAATTGTTGAATAATGAAATGTTGATCATGTGATGCGAAAGCTATTTTATATGCCCAATTGTGAATATGCGGAAATTATTTTAAGAAGTAAAGATTTGTCTTGAAATAATATGTCTCTTTATATGGGTATACATACACATTTTTACAATCTAAAATTTATAAAGATTGTATGTTGTGAATTTGATTATGTCTGAAAAGTACAATTGTGAAGCCGGGTGATTACAACAACCCCGTGCTTAAGTGAATTACTGGTAAATGTGCTTCGTGGTTGTGCTTCGTGGTTGTTAAGCTGTGGGCCCTAGTCCCTTCAGATAGTGCACTATTATACTCTTAGGAAGGGTGCTTACTTTGAGTATACATGCCTTGGTTGTGTCCTTGGTATGCTGCGGCTTACCCGTACTTTGGGAATAGTACGTCGGTCCCTAGTACGTGGATTTATGATTTGATACCAGTCAACCTGGTTTTCCCGTGTTTTGGGTATAGTACGTCGGATCCTAACACGTGGATTTGTGATTTGTTACCAGTTAATCTGAAAATTCACTAAAAAGACTTATGTTATATTGATCAAATATCTATCTATGATATATTTTGAATATGTGAAGGTGTTAGTGAAAAGAAAATCAAGCATGTGTTGCTTTAATGTTATTTCACATATTAATGTTGCAATATTTGTTGGTTGAGTTTTAAAAGAGAGTATCGAAAAATACTTACTTTTATGTTACTGTGATTTTTGGAGTTATCTTGTGAGTGTGTTGATTGTTTACTTGAGTTATAATAATTGTAATTTAATCAATCAACAGTTCTTTCTTGTTTACTCATACGGGCTGTCAAGCTCACCGGGTTTGTGTTGTTGCAATCCCGGTACACGATTCAAATTGTGTAGCGGGTAATCTCACAGGTCAGGAGAATCAGGGCAGTGATCGTGCGGTTTAGAGTATTAGTATTAGATTTACAGCATTTGTTTTGTGAGGAGAATTATACTCATTTGAGTTTTACAATTTGTTTTGGTGAGAGTGTGCTGTAATAAGTAACTTGAGGATTTGATTTATGTAATATCAAGAGGTGTAACTAGTGGTTGTTTCTGAGAGAAAAATTCATAACAATATTTGTATTGTTATTGTCATGTTCCGGATTTGAATCCTTATTTCAAAATTCGGGGCATGACAGATCATCCTATCCCTGCTGATTGGGAGATTTCAGATGACTTGTTGGATGAAGAAGTCTTTAATACAGAGGTCCTCCCTGCTTGGCAAATGTTCTTCGATGGGTCTTCACGAGTAGATGGGGCAGGAACTGGTGTGGTCTTCATTTCTCCGCAAAGGCAGATATTGCTTTATGCCTTTACTCTTAGTGAACTATGTTCCAATAATATTGCTGAGTACCAAGCGCTAATTATGGGACTACAAACCGCAGCTGAAATGAAAATATCAAATCTAGAGGTGTATGGAGACTCGAAGTTAGTAGTTGATCAATTACTAACTATCTATGAAATGAAGAAAGAGGATTTAGTTCCTTATTTTCATCTCGCCACACAACTCTTAAAGGGTTTTGATGCTGTCACACTAACGCATGTGCCAAGAAAAGAAAATCAAACGGCAGACACTTTGGCCAACTTAGCAGCAGCTTTGGCATTATCAGAGGATGAAATCATACACTTTCCAATCTTCCAACGGTGGGTCTTACCGACAATCTCTGAGGTTTGGCATGAAGACTCCAATGTTGTCTCTGTTTACGTGATCGAGGTTGATGACTGGAGGTACCCATTGATTGATTACTGCAAGCGAAATAAGCTTTCCGATGGACCAAAGCAACGCTCGGACATAAGACGAAGAGTACCATGCTTCTTCTATTACAAGGAGACTCTTTATCGACGATCATTCAATGGATTGCTTCTTAGATGTATGGGGAAAGAGGAAGCTGCTAAGGATATGGAGGAAGCTCATTCAGGAGTATACGGAGCTCACCAGTCAGGTCCTAAGCTCCATTTTCAAGTGAAGATGATGGGTTACTATTGGCCCACCATGGTTAAAGATTGCATGGAGTATGCACAAAGGTGTCAAGCTTGCTAGTTTCAGGCAAACTTCATCCATCAACCACCAGAGCCATTGCATCCAACGATTGCCTCCTACCCCTTTGATGTGTGGGGACTTGATGCTATAGGGCCCATAACTCTAAAATCATCCGCTGGTGACTCATACATTCTAGCGGGGCTACGGATTTCTTTTCAAAGTGGGCAGAGGGGGTGCCGCTTAAGGAAATAAAGAAACAAAATGTTGTAGACTTCATCAAAGGGAATATCATTCAACGATATGGTGTTCAGCGCTGCATCATCACAGACAATGCCAAGTACTTTTCCAATAGTGCCATGGAGAAACCCTGTGAGAAATATCACTTCAAGTTACACTTTTCTTCTATGTATAACACCCCGGCCAATGGGTTGGCTGAAGCATTCAACAAGACATTGTGTAACATTTCGAAGAACGTTGTCAGCAAAACAAAAAGGGATTGGCATGAAAGAATGGATGAGGCGCTTTGGGCCTACAGAACGACATATCAAACTCCCACAAAAGCTACACCTTACTCCCTTGTATATGGTGTTGAAGCTGTCTTACCCTTGGAGAAACAAATTCTATCTCTGAGGATTGCTTTGCAAGAAGGACTGACTGATGAAGAGAACGCCAAGTTACGCCTTCAGGAGTTGGAAGCCTTAGATGAAAAGAGACTTGACGCGCAACAGCACTTGGAATGCTATCAAGCTCTAATGTCACGAGCTTTCAACAAAGGGGTTCGACCCCGATCCTTTCAAGTTGGTGACCTAGTGCTTGCCGTGCACAGACCTATCCTCATGACTGGTCCTAAATTCAAGTCAAAATGGGATGGACCTTATGTCATCAGCGAAGTCTACACCAATGGAGCCTACAAAATTGTGGCTGAAGATGGCCTGAGAATTGGCCCCATAAATGGAAAGTTCCTGAAGAGGTACTACACTTGAAGAAAGTAAGAAGACGCTCCTAGCCAGCAGGAGCTTAAACTGCACATGGCACAAAAAAAAAAAATCACTTCATCCATAAACCCTTTAACTACGTGATGACTTGATTCATTCATTAGAAGGATACGTAGGCAGCTTGGGAATAACAATCTCAAGTTCAGTCAAATCAAATAAAAATAAAGGGTTTGTTTACCATTCATAAAGAAAATAAATGGAAAAGTACTTTATTTTCATAATAAGTTATGACTGTCAAAGTTTGACTTGTTAAAGTAATAAAGGAAAATGAAAAAATCATCATAAACTACGAATGGAGAATAGCTCTTCACACCCAAGTCAAACCCTTGAAGCTATTACGGTGGCTCTCAAAAATATCTCGCAATGATTTTGTCGTCTCAAGCTCTTGGATTTGAGTCTTCACTTTTTCTAGTTCGACAAGCTTCTTCTCCCGTAGTAAAAGTCTCTCGTCTAGTAAAGTCATTGTTTGCTCCAATTTTCGTTGCTCCTCCTTTAATTTCTCCAAAGACTTGAGTGCAGATTGGCGATGATCAAAGTCAGCTTGACGAATTGAAATGGCCTTTGCAATTTCTGACTCTGTGTCAGCCAGACGTTGATTACGTGTGCCTGGAGTAGCCTTGCGTGAACAAGAAAGCCGTGCCAGGTTGTATTGGTCAGCACTAGTCAACAATCCCTCAACTTTTCCCCTTACGGATGAAGGATCAATCCCATAATGGCTAAGTTCAGCTATCAGCTTGTCAAGTTCCCCCTTGCTGGAAAGAATGGTCTTTGAGGAGTGCTTCATTATCATATCTTCAATTTGTTCACAAACTGTGGTAGCAGCTTGTGACGGATATCACGAAGTCTTTGGCTAGCATCTATAATAGCAGCTCCACCAAGAGATCAGATGAGGCTATGGTGTTCAGAGGCTTAGGAGGATGCACCTTGGTAAGTGGACCTATACACGTATCATTAGTTAAAAAAGAAAAGAAAACGGGGGGGGGGGGGGGCTTAAAGTGCAATGAAAATACACAAGAGTTCAGAATTGTACCTGTATGGTCAATTTGCTATGAGTCATTCTTTGCATTGGATGTTCCTTTCGTGGGTAAAGAGTAAGCCTTAAGTTCCGCTGCAGAAGGAACACGTATAGGGTCTGAAGAGGCGTCATCGTTCCCCCTAAGTGGATGACCATCAATCTCTGCACCCTGAAAAGATAGGAAAAGAACAATTCAAGTTCCAAAAAAAAGACAACAAAAAAAAAAAAAACTGACGCAATTCCAAAAAAAAGGTACCTCATTTCGTTGCAGCATTGATTGTGAAGAAGTTGGAACGTCACCAAGAAAGTCGGTATTTAGAGTATACTTAGTATTGAGATCACAATAAGTAGGGCCAAGGTTGATGTCAGTCTTCTTACGCTTAAAGTGTACCTCACTATTATTGCTACTACTGCTCCCACTACGCCTTCTTTCTTGGATTGTGGGTCTTTTCAGCTTAAGTGGATGGACCAAAGCGATGTGAGAATCTAAAGAGTCTCCATCATCTTCTAGAATGTCGACCAGATGAGTTTGACGGTCGCTATCTGGGAGAAAAGCCCTATCAAGAGGTGTAGGGACGTTGGTGCTACATTCAACTTCACAAGGAATCACATTTTTGTGATGAGGTGGTGTTGCACAGGTGACGTTCTTATCTTCTTTTGCTTTTAGAGTCTTGTGCAGTGGTCCACTAGTAGGCACTACTTTCGTTGCCTTCACTGGTGTAGAACGGTACACTTTAGACCACCAATCAACATAGTCTCGGGTAACCATGTACTCCATGAAAACACTCTGGATCGGCAACGTTACCACTCATTTGGTGTTCATTCTGGTGCAAGAATCCCAATGCTATAAAGCAAAGCCAATACGCTAGTGCGAATGTCATTCTTAAGGCTGCCAGGAATATAAATCAAAGCCAATACGCTAGTGCGAATGTCATTCTTAAGGCTGCCAGGAATGTCTTGGACATAACCAAACTATCGATTGAACCGATGTGGACTGTATGGCTGAATGACTCGTCGGTTATCCTGTCTGAGAGAAAGATACCTAGATCGAAGGCTAATGAGATATATGAAGTCTAAATGGGAGATGTTATCGCGGTTGATGATCACTCTGCTCTCTGAAAATACCCTGGCAAATGCATCCATCCTCACATTGTCACATGCATTGAACAAAGAAAGTGCCTGTGAGTCCCCAAAATGTTTAGCTGAAAATTCTCCAAAGAAGAGAACCATACGGGGCCTTAGGTCGTTGGGAAGTGGAGACTGAAAGTGGGTGCCAAAGTACTCTGCTAGTCATGCATAAATATACTGAAAAGGAAGAGCAGCTGAGCAGTTACCTGGATCGCTGGAAAAAGAAATCTTGCCTAAACCCTGATAGATGTTGGCTAGCACTGGTACTGCTAGGCAAAACTGTACACCCTGTGACATTTTGCTGGCAACTTTGAATACTCCCGAACGAATCAAACCAATGTCGTCTCTGGGTAAAACAAACAGGCACAACCAACAAGAAAGAAAGGCAGCCAAATAGGTGGGCTCTATATCTTCACCCTCCACGCCTAAGTCATCAAATACTGCGAGGTCTGTAGAAGTTAGTTGTCGGATCTCATGGATCCTGTCAGATGGATTAAACGCATTCGGGGGCGGATCTCTTTTGTTCTTGGTGCTTTTATTTGCAGGCCTCTTATAGCACAAAGCTCCTTTATACCCATATCATATCCATGAAGTTATCTTCACTTTCTGCCCTTGGCCTTCTTTGCAAAGCTTATGGTAGACGAGAAACAAATAGCGGTAGCTCTTCTGACTCCCTTTGCTTGTTGCAGAAAGCTCTTCAGCAGCTGGAACCACCTCATCATAAAACCGTCCAGCAATGGGCAAACCTCCGAGTTGGTCCAAATCCCAGAGGGAGCTGGATATTTCTCCACTAGATGTGTGGAGGGTATTCATCGTGGGGCACCAGTACTCGCAGAAAGCCCGTATGACTGGTGCAACACGGTCATAGCTAAATAGTGAGGTGAATATAGCTAGATAGAGAACGGCCTCCCGAGTAATCTTTTCATTCCTACTTAAGATATCTTCTACCCATTCCCAGTAGAACTCTGTGTAAGAGAAGCCCCCATTTACTTGAAATGCACTGCTCCACTGCACTGAACCGTTGCATATACGATCGCTGAGAAGCGTGAATGGAGTCTGAGGAGTGTTCTGATCATGATGCGAAGACTTCAGCAACAGTACATGCGAGTTTTGTTGGTCTCTGCCAGATCTCGGTTGTCGAAACATAGCTAGTTGGCGATGTACCACATGAGTCCACTGGAGGATGTGAGCTGTAGGGTCATAAGGAGGGACATCGATTGCTTGAGGCCCAGTCAACGATGGATACACCTGCAAAGTAGTGCCATCACTTTGAGTGTCCTCCGGATCCTCAAGGATGGTGACTGTCCCTTTCTTGGCACTTAAAGAAAGCCATGGCCACAAAAGGACGGGAAGCGCGATCGCAAGTGTCTGACGATGTACACAAAGCCTAACCGCTTTTAGTGGACCCTACCATGCACAAAAATGGAGGAATCCAAGCGCTTAGGACGTTCGCGTTCTTCTCTTTGTGAGCCACCAAATACGCAAAGCCCAACCGCTTTTAGTGGACCTTACCACGTGCAAAAGTGGAGGAATCCAAGCGCTGAGGACGTTCACGCTATTCTCCTTGACGTCGACAAACACGCAAAACCTAACTGCTTTGAGTAGATTTTCCCACAATCAAGAAGTGGAAAAATCCAAGCACTTAGGTTGTCTGAGTTCTTCAATTGTCACTAAAACCCTGAAAAAGAAAGAAAAATATATATATGTTGAAATACATGTGAAATTGTGTGACATTAAAAAAAGAAAGGGGAGTGACGTCATAAAAAAAAAGAGGAAAAAATATATATTTTCAGAACTGTGCAACATCTGAAGAAGGAAAAAAAAAAGCAATTACGTCATAGCATATGAAAAAAGAATGATTAAATGATAAGTCATGGAACTAATAGATCATGCTTGATTAGCTCTACACGTGCATGCATATAATGTCAAAAGGTGGGCCAGCGATAAAAAGAGCAAACAGCCTACCTTGTGCTACCAAGAGCTTGCGTTAAATCAAGGTCCCTGAAGAAGCAACACACTAATAGCACCAAGCCTATCACCAAAGCCCTGAAAAGAAAGGAAAAAAAAAAATTATATATATATATATATATATCAGTATTAATTAAGCCAATAAGGCTTATGGTTAAATTTTCAAAAACCCACAATTTACCCTTCTTTGATTATAGTCTAAAAATCTATAATTTAACACATGAAGGATAAAATAGTAAATATAATAGCAAATTGAATTGAAGAAATTACAAAAAAAAAAAAAAAAACTTAGACGTTTTGTTAACTGCAATGGCAGTTTCTATATTTTTTTTTTGGAGTTGGCAGTTTAAATAAAAAAATTACTTATTAAACAAAAAATTATTATTCTTTTTTCATAATTTCATTAAAAAAAAAATTTAGAGAAATTACTAAAACAAACTCTTTTTTTAGAAATACTAATAAAAACTCAAACAAAATATTATAAGGGTGGTTCTAGTTGGACCTCTAAATTTGCTATTTAAACCTCTCATACTTAGTACACCTCTAATTTACTTTTTAGAATACTTGAAAAGCTAAGTGGACCTCCTTATTTTTACCAAAACGCCCTTGAACGTGAGATATAACAATCTGTTACTCTATTTTTTTTATCTCTCTTCAACCACGAAAAGAAAAATGAATCAAAATCACATTATATTGCTCTCTTATGAGTAAGTCTTTTCTCCACAAAAATTAATCAGAGGGTTGGTTCTTGATCTTGATATGTTGTTGGAATCTCTTTGAATTTGCTAAAAGAAATATTTCAAGGGTTTTTGGGTTAGAAAATCAAGTAATAACTATATCATAATATTCAATTAATTTGGTTTAAAAAAATTCCAAATCAAATTGTTTTGAATTTATTTTTGTATTAAATGATGGGCCATGTATATAAATTATTATTATTACTTAATTATTTTAGGTAAATTGTAAACCTACATAGGCAATATAAAGAAATTTTGAAAAGAAAAAAAAAACAATTTAACTGAATGTTATATTTGATTGGAGGTAAGAAGAGTATTTTTTTTTTTTCCATTTTTCTCTCTTTATCCTTATCTGTCTTTTCATATAACTTGACAAAATCTATTAATATTTGAAAAAAGTTGGAGGTCCAACTAGAATCACCCATATTATAAACACAAATAAAGTATAAAAATAAATAAAAAATTCCAATTGACACACGTGTGAGCGTGTGTTAAGAGGCTAGTATATATATATATATATATATATTTAAAACAAAATTTCAGAATGCGCGTATGGTACGAAAAATGTACGGTACGGAAAAAAAAAAAGACGAAGGGGCAGCGGCATCATCATCATCATCAGAAGAAGAAAGAAGGGGCATGTGAGAGAAAAAAAAAGAGTGAGCCATGCTTTGGACGTCATCAGAAGAGGAAGAAGGTGAAAGGGGGTAAGGGACATGTGAACAAGAATGATTAATCATCAATTATGCTTTTACTTGTCATCGAAAAACAAAAAACAATTCATGAGCTGCATTGCATGTTCATCTTAAGGTGAGAAGGTGAATCAAAGAAGTATGTCAGAAGGTGCACGCATATATGTGTGTGTGTTCTGGTACACGTAATTGAGTATGAGACTTTGGGTAATTGAGTCTGCACGTGCTTCCAATCATATATATGCATTGTCAGAAAAGATGGAATATGGAATCATGGATGAGTGGGTAATTGGGCTGTACCCATTATCTGTGAAAGGAATGAATGAAGACAAATCACCTTAATTGCAAGATATTATTCTGCAACACAAGCAACTCAAGGACAGAAGTCAACCAAGCAGGGAAATTGGGAGCCACGTTCGGTTTTACGCCAGAACCGAGAGCCGAACAGAACTAGACTTTAGTTCGGTTCGGTTTTATAATTTTCAAACTTCAATACTGTAAACTGAACTGAGCTGTTCGATTCGGTTCGATCAGATCCAGTTCTTTTTTTTTTTTAATAAAAATTATTATTATTTTATTTTTTTAAGGACTGTTTGATGTTCCCTTTCTATTTTAGCTAGCTTTTGAGGCTCCTTGCTCACCAATATACTTGCAAAAACTACATTAGAAACAAGAAAATTAGAATTCAAGGCCATTTGAGCCTTTTCAATATGGAAAAAATCAAGGCCATTGGAGCCATTTCGATATGGAAAGCAAAAGGAAAAAAAAAAGCTAAAAACATTATCTAGAATTTAACAGCTGGAAAGTTTTGATAATTGATTCTTGTTGCCTGCAAAGTGAGACCAAAATGCTTCAGCCCAAATACATTAGACAAAAAGAAGTTGATACTGACATGCTTTAAGAGCTATAAGAGTTTCGTACAAATTGCTTCTTGGAAACCCGGAACACAAATAATTAGGGAAACATTACCTTAGAAATTTTATGATTAATAGTCCAAATCTACATCATCAGAGCCAGATAGTCCTGCTTCTGCAATAGCACTCCACTTCTGCACATTCAATGCATATATAGGATTCAATTAATTGATTTAAAAAGAAAAAATAGAATACGAGAAATAATGTCATTTCCACTACTCAAACAAATCAAAGGCTGACTGAGACTTTCTATTCATCTTTCATAGGGTATAACATCAGCCCACAAAATGTCATTCAAAACTAGTAAAACAAAACTCATTATCAATCTAATTGAAAAGACAAGTAACAAATATACAGTAGCAAATACATCCAGCAAAGAAAACAATATAAAAACACAACCATACTGATATTTGGAGATAGAAAGATAAAAGAAAAAGGTTGATTCATAAAGCATTTGCAAAAGATCAAGTACCAAGTCCATCATCCACCAGTTCCTATTCGTTACTTTTTCTTTCATCATTTGAATTGTTAATGCTGCCTGACTCTCTTTATTCTTTCTGTTAGAGCCCTTACTTGCTTCTGTTATCTATACTGGAATAACACAGAACTTAAAAATAATAAAATAAAATAAGAAGCTGATTGAAAGTTGGGAACACACGCACCAATTGGGAAACCACTTTATCCAATTAAGGTGTCAAGATCCCTATCCACTTAATGAATTTTTGCAGTGCTGAAGCAGTATGTGCCTGCAGATATCAAATTACATGAAGTAACAATTATTAGCCAATAGCCATTGATTTCCTAGCAAAAGAAAAGGACAAGCTTCATTCAAATAGAACTCCGCAAATGAGCCAAATAAAGAACATGCCAGAACATTCAATATCCTCCAGAGCCATACAATTCCCAAGTACAAAAACCAATGTTGTCTAACACAAAAAGCTGTCATTTTCTTTACTCAAAAGTGAACTTTCAAATTGAATGCAGAAAGCACCTGTTGATGATATTGAACTTGCAGGCCTGGGGCCAAATAAGTAGACAACTGGCCAACTGTCGGCCGAGTCTAGAGTCACTGTTATTGAAGAAGATAGGTTGGAAAAGCAAGTGTGAGGAGGGCCTTTATTTATATTGAAAGACTAGAGTAAATTTTCTAGTTGAGACTAGGAAAATATGGCGGGAATCTAAAATTTCCTGCTATATATGGCACCAATTTATGTGATGTTTATATTGATTGCTGAAATTTTGTGAACAAATATCTCATTTGGAAAAATCAAGGATTTTTTCCATAAATATTTAACAAAAAATATACTCCTATATTATGGTCTTTGTCACCTGCCCATTTGGAGTCCTTGCCATATTTGCAAAATTAAATCCTGATTGCAAGAGGATATCTAAGTTAAATCAAGATTTCTTGAGACTCTCTACAATTTTAAATCAAGATTCCAAGGGAATTTCTACAACTTTGGAGTTCTAGAAGTTGGCTACGGTAAAGCAAAGCGTTGCGTCAAGTTTCGATAAAAAAAAAATAAAAAAATAAAAAATGAAGTCAAATTCAAACTTCAAGTCACACCTCCAACACGTGACAACATGTTTACGGCGCACCTTGAAGTGGAGGCATTTGTAGACACCAAAAAATTTAATGAAAATAAAATTCATTAAATAATTCAGTCAACACTTGAAATTATGAGCGAACAAATTTAATAGGCATGTGGGTCCCACAAAATGTGCATGTGGCTTATGAGTAAGCAAAACCAAGCAGACTCCGGGAATGACACGTGGTGCATACGAAAGGCCCGATGCCAATAAATAAATTTGTTCCGACTTAATCAGCTGATATTAAGGCAGATCAATTGATTCCAAGTCAAATCAAGTATTAAATTTCGTCTGCTGATTAGATATCAATTTATTTAAATTGATAATCAAGATGAAAATCCGCCATCAAATTAATTGGATAATTCCTTAATAGTCGTGATTAAATCGATTAATTAAAACTGATTGATTTGATTATGCTATTAATGAAATACAATTAAAATTAGCCATCAAATTGATTGGCTAATTCCTTAATAATCGTGATTAAATCAGTTAATTAGGGCTGATTGATTTGATTATGTTATTAAGGAAAATGCAATTAATTAAGTGTCATCAAGACATTCCAAATTGAGGGAGACGCCGACACTATAAATACCCCCTCTCAAATCAAGAGAAGGACTTGGGCCGAAAAAGAGAAGAAAACACTCTCAAAATTTCTGAAGTCTCCCAAGCTCGTGAAGAACCATCAAGCTACCAAATAGCCGGTTGACCATCGTACAACTCAAAATCAAGTGTCAAGCCCTTGAGTGAAATTCATCGTCGGAGATAGAATCAGAGGATTACCAAAGATTGTAACCCGCACTTAAATTAATAAAATTATTATTGTACACGTGTCTGCATTTTGTTTGTTTTCAGATTCCCTTGTTTACAATTTCTATTTGCAATCGACAATGATTGAGTTCGAACTTCGAAGCTCGATCAAGATTATGGTTTTATATATTACTTATCCGATCCTAATTGTCATTTATTTGGATTTCCTTTTAATGAACGCCATATTAAAAAAAAAAGTGCAAAACTAATGGGAAAAATATAGAGTAGAAAAAAGAAAATAAAAATAGCATTTTGTCCAAAATATCTACGAGTGTTTAACAGACAAAATTGATAGAATGACTAAAATGAAATAAATTGTTTAAATTGAGTAACTGAAGTGATATTTTTGAAAAGTGAGTCACCAAAATGTTAAATGAGTAAAAATTCATTCACCGTACCATTTATATAATTCTGCCTTCTTTTATCTCAACTTTTTTCCTTTTTTTATTTTATTTATTGTCAATATCAAATTCTTTACCGATTAGGAGAAGAGATTAGCCAGTCACAGGGCGTAGCCGAGCCGAGTTTGCCATCCCGGGTCGGACTAGTCCGATGGTCAGACCGCCCGACCGGAACCGACCGAAAGGCCTTTAGTTTGAAACTGCTGGTGCTTAGAATTGAATGGCTGGGAGAAAACCACAACATCACTGAGAAACAAGACCACAACTCAACTCAGCTGGCTTTGCAATTCTGGAGTTTCAGGTACGAATGCACTACTCATCTTCTCCATAGCCTCATTCCTCTTGTTTCTGGTCTACTTAAAGCTTTACTCTTTTTGTAAAGATGAAAACTTTACTGCCAATTATCTAATCCCAAGTTGTAAACTTTACCAAAGAAAGATGCAAGCTTTAATCACTCTGCCATCTAGAGCTGAAACCTGGATACTCCCCCAGTTGGGTTCTTGTAAACTTAGTACTCGGAGAAGGAGAAGAAAAAAGATGTGGGCTCTTGCTTTTCCTGTTTGCTATGGTACAACCAAGGTTTTAAATATCGGTATTTTCATATCTATCGGAACTTTGAAAAAGGGAGATATCGGATATATCGGGGATACAGTGTACGAAAATATCGTTTTTGAAAAAAGTCAATTTATTAGAAATTTAGAACTACATATAAATACATATGAATGTAAACTTCATCTACATCCAAAAAGAGACTCTAGGCGGTTGAAAAGCCGCTCTCTGGTCTACAAAAATGCAATAATCAGACCAAGACATATGACCCATATAGTGCGAATTGTAGTGATGAACATGATAGTTATAGATCTCTTTAGAACTGCCGACTGTTTCCCCTATAAAGGGAT
Organism: Rosa lucieae; assembly: GCA_024704745.1. Taxonomy (NCBI): domain Eukaryota; kingdom Viridiplantae; phylum Streptophyta; class Magnoliopsida; order Rosales; family Rosaceae; genus Rosa; species Rosa lucieae. The sequence continues at coordinate 20,957,026 of CM045492.1, forward strand.
AATAAGGATGAACCCAACTAGATGACTGATCATATACTTCTCCATATTGATTATATCCATAAGCATCATAACCAAATTGATCGTTGCCTTCATGAGATTCATTTGAGATCTCACTGCGCTCTGTGCCTAAACTGATAGAGTCAAAACTTAAGGCAATTGAAGAAACATCAGATGGGGTACTTTGATCATCAGTTGCACCTCTAGTCCTCCTCCCATATCGAGTCTTCTCTTGAGCACCATGACCAGCTGTTCTCACTCCGTAGTCTTCATCTTGGGTGGCATGATCAAAATTACCTTCACAGGTAAATTGGAATCCTCCATCCACAGAAGATTGTCCATATTCATATCTTTCACCTCCACTACCTGTTCCGCTTCCACCCTCCCCACCATCATCAGAACTATCTGGAGTTGCTGTACCACCCCACGCATCATCACTATCTGAATTATTTTCTGGGTTTTTAACAACTTCTTCAGATAAGACTCTCTCTACGTTGATTCCAGCATTAGTTGCAGTTTCTACAACTTGTGGAAGAGGTCTTCCAGTTTCATCATCGAGGTGTGCAGGCATAATCCAATCATGAAGTAGATCAATGCCATTATCAAGCGGCTCGCTTGCAACATGAAGTAGATCTATATAGTTGTTTTCATTGACCACATTATTCTTTGACTGTTTATCTCGCAGCCGCAGCTTCATGTTGTAGTAACAGTATACAAGCTTTTCCAACTTCTGATATGCCAAACGGTTCCTTTGCTTGGTATGAATAATAGCAAATGTACTCCAATTTCTCACACACGCAGAAGAAGAAGCCGTTTGTGCCAAAATACGCATTGCAATTTTCTGCATGTTTGGTGCAGAATACCCAAATTTTGTCCACCAATCAGCTGTAAAGCTACTACAATGAGTTACTACTATAATAGATCAACATTTTCTATTAAAGAAATTATATGTGTGTGTATGTGTGTGTTTTAATGTATACATATACGGATATACCACAAACCTGTATTTCTGGTTTCTCTTGTTTTTCTTGCTATGGTTGACCCAAATGATTCCTTTGCATCTGTAAAGCATACAATCTGCATTAACCATTTGAAAGATAGTCATTTCTAATCCCAAATATTTTTAAGGTTGTCATCAATAAGAAGTTACCTCATCCACAAATGTATCTGCAATTTCTCCATTTATGTTAAATTGTTCGACAACTGTTGCCAGAGAGTTTGTGAAACGTGGGCTATAATGAAAATTTGACAACATCATGTCGATAATGAAAATTTGGGTTTAAGAAATATGCTACAAACAAGAAACCAAAAAGTTATATAATATAGATCTAACTAAGTAATTATCAAGATACAACCGTATTTCGAGGTAGAGAAATAATATATGCTGCATGCAATGGTTGACTTAATGTGTTATCCCATCGATCATTGATGATTTTAAGCACCCATTTCTTTCCTCTCATCTGTGATATTTGTTGTTTCACTCTTTCAAACATATCATATAATATGGGCATGGTTGGCTGAATTTCTGTGTCAACAATTCGAAGAATCTCATACAATGGCGTATAAATTTTATGGACTGCTTCCATGCCATCCCAAAATGTCCCATCGAGGACTCTTTTTTCTATCATTTTGCCATCTCTGGTCCTGCTCGCTGCATTTTCATTCCATGCGCTACTTGTAAACAATTTTCTCAAATTAGATTTATTCTTCAAAATGCTGTCGATGGCAATGTGATTTGTCGCAAATCGAGTTTTACCCAGTCAAATCAAATCTCCCTTCGTGATGCTCCTCATTTCAACCAGTACCCAACCTTGATTGTAGATGTAGTTAGTTACACTTTGAGCCCATTTGACGACAGTGGAAACAGTCTCTTGCTTCCCGATATCTTCAAATATCAAATCGATGCAGTGGGCAGCACACGGGATCCAGAACAGCGGATATTTTTTCTGTAGTTCCCTTCCGGCCTTTTTAAATGCTGATGCATTGTCAGTGACAATCTGGACAACATTTTCTGGTCCAACATCTTAGATAATCTCATCTAACAATAGTTCTATGTACTGAGCATTTTTTTTCATATGTGAAGCATCTACAGACTTCAAAAACATAGTTGAACCTTTTGAATACACCATGAAATTTAGAATAGACATTTTGGTTGGGCCAGTCCATCCATCATACATGATAGTGCATCCAAATATTTTCCAGGTTTCTCTGTGAGTATCCACATACCTTTTCATTTCTGCATACTCATTCTCTAAGTAACGAGTCTGAATTTCATAGGAGGTAGGAAGCTTTACACCAGGACCTAAACAAGAAAATGATTTATTTTATAGGAATGTTCATTATATAAATTCTACTTAACATAATTGTCCATGAAGAAATATGTAAACATAATATAATTTACTTAGATTTCCAGCTGTAGTCAACATGTTTTGGAAATGTGGAGAATCAGGTTTGTTAAAAGGGACAACGTCATATATGTGGTATTTGGACACCATTGTTGCCAATAGTTCTCTACCACCTTTTAGTAATGATTTAATTGTGCCTTGTTTTGATCGACTATCTTTTGATGGCATTACTACTGGAGGCTCAGGAAATGAGTACCGATAGGTTTTTGATCGATCAACTTGTATATATTATACTTCTATATATTATATATGTTTGATTTTTTTTAGAAGTACTATAACGTAGTCTATATATATAATCATAATTTTTTTTTTATAACGTAGAGAATTACTGAGTTTTTTTTTTTTTTACCTCAAAATTTACAGATATTTCTTCACTTTATCAAGATATATCGCAAATATCTAATATATCGGGGATATTTGAAGATGTCGGAGAAATTTCGCAGAAACGGTGACAGATAAGATATTTACCCCCATAAATATATCGGTCCGTCGAAAAAAGGAGATATCGGGGGATATATCGGAGATATCGCAGAGATTTTGAACCTTGGGTACAACTAGTGCAGTTTTCAAATTTGGTTTTGGATGTGGGAGTGTTTCTAGGTACTCTGAACTTAGACTTGCTAGCAATTGTGAGCCCAACAAGGGCTCTTCTTTTGTGTCGGCTTGGGCTTTGGAGGAACAAGCTATTGGGAATGAGATTAGTGTAGACAAATCGCAACATGGGTTGTTAGGGGAATGTGAGAGCAAGGATGTTGTTGTGGAGGGAATTGAGGAGAGTGAAATTGTTGATGTGCGTGCGCTGGCATCGAGCTTACAGTTTGCGAAAACAGCAGATGATGTGGAAGAGGTTCTGAAGGACAAGGGTAATTTGCCTCTTCAAGTATTCTCATCCATGATCAGGGGTTTTGGAAGAGACAAGTTGATGGATTCCGCGTTTGCTGTTGTTGAATGGCTTAAGAGGAGGAAGGAAGAAACTAATGGTATGATTACCCCAAATTTATTTATCTTTAATAGTCTATTGGGTGCAGTGAAGCAATCTAAACAGTTTGGAGAAATGGATAAAGTCTTGGCTGATATGACGCAGGAAGGGGTGGAACCGAATGTTATAACTTACAATACTATAATGGCAATTTATGTAGAACAAGGACTAAGTAGTAAGGCCCTTGATGTTCTTGAGGATATTCAGAAGAAGGGCTTGATTCCATCTTCAGTGACCTACTCTACAGCATTGCTGGCTTATCAGAGAATGCAAGATGGAGTTGGAGCCTTAGAGTTCTTTGTCAAGGTCAGAGAAAAGTATCGTAATGGTGATATATGTAAAGTTTCAGAAGAAGACTGGGAAAATGAATTTCTAAAGCTCGAGAACTTTACAAAACGTGTTTGCTACCAAGTGATGCGGCGGTGGCTTGTGGTGGATGATAATTTAAGCATCAGTGTGCTAAAACTTCTAGTAAAGATGGATAATGCGGGGGTACCACTTGGTCGGGCAGAGAAAAAAGGGAATTTGGAGATGGGGTGTCAGGTTGCTCAACAAGATGGAAGAGAAAGGTCTTAAACCAAGAAGTAAGGAATGGAATGCAGTTCTAGTTGCCTGTTCTAAGGCTGCAGAAACTTCTGCTGCTGTTCAGATTTTTAGAAGAATGGTAGAACAAGGTCAAAAACCCACAATCCTTTCTTATGGGGCCTTGCTCAGTGCTCTTGAAAAGGGGAAACTCTATGATGAGGCTCACCAGGTGTGGGAACATATGATCAAGGTTGGTGTAAAACCCAACCTGTATGCGTACACAATCATGGCCTCAGTTTTCAGTGGACAAGGAAAATTTAATTTGGTGGAGACCATTGTTCAAGAGATGGTTTCATCAGGGATTGAGCCAACGGTAGTCACATACAATGCAATTATTAGTGGCTGTGCACGAAATGATTCAAGCAGTGCTGATGCATATGACTGGTTTGATCGGATGAAAGCTAACAATATTCCTCCAAACAATGTTACTTATGAAATGATGATCGAGGCTCTTGCTAAAGAAGGTAAACCAAGGCTTGCATACGAGTTATATTTGAGGGCTCAAAACCAGGGCATTCACCTCTCTGCAAAGCTTATGATATTTTGGTCCAACCCTCAATGGTTTCTGGAGCTAGTTTTGATCTAATACTCTTAGGGCCTCGTCCACCTGAGCAGACAAAAGGAAAATTTGCGAGGTAGAAAATCTTCTACCTAAAACTTTTGAAGAACTCAGAGATGTAAACCATTTGATACTTGATAGCTAGAGAGAGAGAAAGGAAATATACGCCCTTGACAAACCAATGTGGAATTAGTTACCATGAGCTCTCTGTCCATCCATCTGAATGTACAACCCGATGTATAAATTTATTGATTTGTAAGTAACAGTTTACCTCACTCTTTAAATTTCTGATCTATTTACTTTCTTTTGTTCTTTTTCTGTTATTCATGATTTTTATGCCTTCAGTAACCAGATCATTTCTCATAATTGTTGGGCTGCTTGGAATCGATCCTAAGCAAATGAATATTTACCAAACTAGTTCTTTTGTGGAAGTGATCCATTGAATTTTGAAATTCCAAACTAACCCCATCCCCTTGAGCATATTTTATATACTTGTCTTACCAAATATGGATTAAAAACATAAGAGAGACGAAGATAAAAGAACTACATGTTTTTATCTCTAAATATGGATTAAAAACATAATAGCTTTATCCACATTGTAACCTTACTGTTTTTGAATGATTAGAACTGGTGAATGCATTATACCTACTGCTGGTGGAGCTGAATGCTCTAGGCCAACCTGATTGTTTATAATTATATTTCCAGCCACTGGAACCTTGTGTTTGGAAGAATGCATTTAGGTCAGTTCTAAATTGAATTCTCTGATAAGTTAGTTGGGCAACCTAATTGGTTGTTAATTATTATTATTTTTAAAACATGTGCTAGATATGCACTAATACTAGTAAAACAGACCCTAAAATTATCCATTAGATATATTACTCCTTACTTATTATGTGCTTGTTATAGAATGATTTTTGTGTTGGAGTATATTGCTTTCTTCAGTATTGCACATTTTCTTTGATTTGATAAGGAATGATAATGTTTAACTATTGAGTATCATCTTGACAAAAAACAATAATTTCTTGTGGAAGAAAAAGTTTGCAAGGTTAAAATATACAAATGTAATAATGGTTAAGCAACTTATTAGAGTTGAGAACCTGTAGTTCTGATTCTCTGATTGTATTTACTTTCGAAAGAGAGTCTCAAAGTCTGAGCACTGAATAAGCTGAACAGTTGAGCATATTGCCCTGGTCACCAATCATGCCCAACATGTCCCTCATTAACTCTGACAAATCAAGATTTATGATGTTACCCATTTATTATTCTCTTTTGTTTGTTGATCATTTTTTAGATTTTCTGTCTCGTTCTCTTTTCTATATAGTTCCAGTCATGGGTTAGGTTGTGAACCCATTCTGCTGTTATTACTGAACTTCGTATTAGGTCAAATATCAGTGACAACTTTACATGTAGGAATTTATAATGATGGTATTGTTCAAGAATATCTCTAAGGCCAGGTCATGTCTGTTTATCTTTTTTATGTTTGAGCCTTGTTTCTTTGTACTCAGAGGTTTACTCAGTTGGCAAATCATAAGAAATCTACTATGTGTAGTTCAGTTCTAATTTTCTCGAGATAATCTCTGGGAGATCTAGAGGTAGATAACTATTCTAGTGCTCAAATTTATTTATTAATTTGTTTTTAATGTTTTCTTTAACATATTTGCAGAAAATATAGTGATACATGCAAATTCAATACCAATTTTATTATGTAAATTATGAGATGAACTCCCATCAATCAAGGAGGAATTATCTAAATTGCATGAGAGTTTCAGGTCAATTATGAGCGTACTAGAATGCCCAGAATCGATTGTTTGGTTATTGAGTTGCAGTATTTAGTGCTGTACAGGCTGAAGTTTACATTGTTGGTGGATCATAATTCGTAAATTGACATTAGAGAGTGGAGATAAATAATTGTGCATGAACATTGGACAAACTCGATATTATAGTCATTTCATGTCTGCAACTGAGAGAGTAGTGCCTGTGCTAGTAATTACTTTTGTGTTTTGATCTATAATCAAACATAATTCAGTAGTAAGAGGTTTAGGTAGCTGGCAAATGATAAGAACATCTTTCTTGTGAAGTTTAGATATATCTTCTTAGAATTCTATGAACTTTAGCTTCACTTTCTCCCAAATATTTTACAGCTCAAAGTTGGTAGAGGGAATGTATTGAACCCAGATATAGTAATAGATGCAAATTCAGAATTACCAACTACGGTCAGGCTTGAGGTTCCTTTAGAAAAGAAAAAACTGTCAGGCCCATGGTTTGTTCCCAGGTGGTCTGGGGTTTGACGGATCCCCTAGTTTTTACTTTTTAGACAGATCCATGAAGCAGGGGTTGCAAAATGAAAAGCTGACTTCAAATTTGTGTATATCAGATAACCTCCAGTACTCAAGTTGGAGTTATCTGCATCGTCTGAGATCTTGCAGTAATGATTTGCATATTTACAGATTAGAATGCCCAGTAGCAATTGATTGGGCATATTTAGTTCTCTACCGGATATTCTTACGTTGTTGCGGCTCATAAATGGTAAGTTGACCTGGATTGTCTAGGGAATTTGTATAAATATTGTTTCAATCTATTTAGTAATGTATTCTTTCACATTTTGTAATACTCATATATTCTCTGAACAGTTGCTGCACGTTCTCCCAAAATATATTATAGAGCTCATTTGTTTTTTTTTTTGTTTTTTTTTTTGCTTTGCTTTAGCGCATGATTCGACTATAACATATTGACAACAATCTAGGTACATATTCAGATTTGAAACTGGCTTCACATTTGCAAGATATATCAGAACCTCCACCACTGAACTGTGGAATTATCTGCATATTGTGTGACCTTAAGGTAGCTATGAGCATATTTATAGATTAAAGAATGTCCTGCCACTCCTGTAGCAACTGATTTGTCATTGAGTTATAGCATTTAACTATCTACAGGCTGACTTTCACATTGTTTTAGTTAATCATAGAAATGATTTTGATAGTCTAGGTATGCTCTGACTAGAATGTTTTTGGTGTTTACCCTGTCCATCAAAGAAAACCTTCATATAAGTGGTATATCCCAGAGGGACTTGGTGATAAACTACCTTAAATGAGAGAGAGAGAGAGAGAGAGAGAGAAGGAAAAGCCCTTGTGATACTAATCTGCATAATATACAAAAATAGTAAGTGTGCTTGTGTGTCTGTGTTCACACATGTAGGTGTGTGTTGATGGCTTTATATTTGCATTTTGTTCCCTGGACAAATTGATGAACAACGATGATGGGACCGGTTAAGGGACTTAAACCTTTACTGTTTACTGTTTATATTTTAGATTCTAGAATATATCCTGTGGAGGTTGGATTTCTAAGAAATCAGTTATGTAGAGGAATGGTGGATAGTCTTGTCCTAGCCATTTCTGTCTTCACTCTGAGGCTATGACAATGGTCACATTCATGAGCTCTTAACTTGCTAGTCTCTTTGGTGCCTTTTAACCACTCTGGTTAAATTTACTGATTTAAATGTAGTTTTCCCAACTTGGAGTATCAAATGAGCATCTAATTTCTACAAGAACTTTAGGTTGATATCTTTTGTTCTATCATTAATTTGAGCTTTTAACCCTGATGATATGAAAGCCCAAACTCCACAGGTATATTCTGTGTTTTTTTTTTTTTAAAGTAAGTTGTCATTTTCTTTTCAAGTTCTGAATGGCAAGAGAAAATAAAAGGATGGTGAGTTGTTTTCCTATTTACCTCACCTTTGAAGGCATGTAAAAGATAAATTGAAGAGATTTACATGTAAAACAAGATAGACCCTAGGCTAATATTTTTTCTCATAGTGGATTTCCTTATAATTTCACCCCACACAAGTTGACAGCCCAATGAAGCATCCAGCTTCATAACAGTATGCATGAGTATTAGACATGTTTTCTACCGTGGTATTCAGACTAATTCTTATGGTGATGATTCTCAATCTTTATATGGACAATCATTTATGTATGGAAATACATCTTCAATTACCTGACTACCATGGTAATTCTTGAGTTGTTGACTCTGGTTTTCTCCTGTAGTTCTGTAGACAGCATCTGTGGCACGTTCAAGAACTCCTTTTAAATGGCTCAAGCGTACAAGCTCAAGAAAAATGACAAAGCGGTAAAAAGAATTAATATTTACCTTTTCTGAGAGGAAATATTTACCATCATCTTCAGAATAATTATAATACATAGTTATTTACCATGCCTCTCCCCCACCTATTAGGGGTTTAAGCAGAGTTGTTCAGCCGTCCTTGGCAAGCAGACAAAGAAGGCCTAAAGCACCGATACGAGGTCTTTGACAAAGCTGAATAAGGTAAATCGCTGATTGAAATCATAATTACTTCTCTGCAAACGAGTTAGATGATCATATACATTACCCTAAAGTTTGATGAACAGAGATTGAGGAGTGAATATTAGATGAAAATGCTAGACAGTCAAGTTTTAAAAGGAGGTTTAACTGGCTAGTTTAGCCAATTGTCCATCTAACTTGGCCAACTAATTTTATTCGTTTCTTTACCATGGAATCTTCTGAATTAATCTTATTCGTTTCTTATCATGGAATCTTCTGTTTCCAACTTTGTTAATATGGTTCCTATTATCTCCTATCTTTTATGGATGCATCAAGTATTGATTTTGACGTTGAGTAGAAAATATTTTTTGGTTACTCCTTGGTACCTCTATTTGTTGAGGGTACAATTTACTGTTTTTGTTGTGAAGGATGGCAAACAGTTCTAATTTAATATTTTAATGGTTCCATTTCTTGGTTATAAAGGAGAAAGCATATACTCCAATTGGCTTATGTTGAAATCATATATTTAGTTATTTACTTTGCATTCAAGCAACTCCTCTGCTTACATTTTTTTTTTTTTTTTTTAGGGTTGCTGATGGAAAAAGGGAACTTAGGTGAAAGTGCTGAAATCCAAGAAGCTCATTTGGCTATGTCCTTGTTTTTCATTCGTATCGCGCATTGATGAATGGAAAGGGAAAAACACGTATTAGTTGTCCTCCCTCCCGAGAGGGTTGAAGTCATAGAGGGGGAACTAGTCTTTGAGGAATAGGCCCAATTGGAAACTTGCTTTTACTCCGGCCAGAAATCCTATGTTTAAGTAAGTTCTGCTGACTAGGAATGTTGTAAGTTGTAACTTACTCATAGTTTTTTTTCACTACAAGTCGTATCTGGAGCTGCTTCTTTTCCTCCTCTACTGTTATAACCCATGCCATGCTTTGACATCCAATTTCTTCCTTCATGGGCCCTAGGAGAAAGCATTGGAAAAATTCGAGGAACCCACAAGCCAAGAAGTAACTGGTGACATGAATTTGTCAGTTACATCTCGTGATTCTCTGACTTTCCTATACCATCCTTCTGAGCATTATATTATACCATACTGTGACTTCATGATGGCCTGGTGATTCCATCTCCTTTTTATATATTTTTCTTTGTTTGATTGGCAAGCTTATGTGGAAAGAAGTTGGATATTTAAATATGAAAATCGTGAAGGAAGAAGCTTGTGAAGGTTAGACTTATTTAGCTATTCCAGACTTGATTTATATAGGCAAAGCTGCAAAAGTTGAACAAGCTTGTGAAGGTTAGACATTTAGCAGTAGGAAGAGTAAGTTGCTGGTGTAGGGTCACTTACTCTTTCTATCTAGGATACTGATGATAAATTAGCAGTTGAATTTCGTATCAATACCCATATAACCATCATGAATCTAGCCAAGTTACTAATTACTCTCACCCAATTTTAGTGCTGACACTGTTAATTCACACACACACACCAAAATATTTTATAGAATCACCATCCCTTGCCATCTGTGATACAATTGTTAGTTCCTAAATGATGTTTCTTTACTGGTACGTTTGTTTACGATTATGAGGTTTACAGAGTGATGATGTGCAGCATTTGATATAACAAAATGAAAGACAAGTGCAAATTTAATGATGTTTTTGTTGCAAAACTTCGAGCTAAGAGCATTCTGTTTCATGTGAGTAATTTATGTACTAAGTCGTCATTTGGGGATGCACGCATGATCAGACAGTCTAATCAATTTTTCTTTCTTTTCTTTTTGGGTGTTGGGAAGAGTAAAATGTTCTTGTTTAAATTTCTTATGAAGGCTATATCTTGAAGAAGGGGTTTGTGGGGTTTAGTAATTTCTTGTGTAGTTAGTTGTCTGCGAAAGTAATTTAAAGTCCAATTTGTGTTGCTGGTCATGATCAACTCTTTACAGTATGTTGGTTCAAAAATCTGGTGTTAGGGCGGAAGCATGCCATCGATTTTACTAGGTGTATGTTTAAGCTAGCAGATGACTGTCAACTTTTCAGATAGGTTTTTAATATACCACTGGTAATAGTTGGGAACCTGGTGATCCACCTTGTGCCTGGTAAGATTTTGAGGAAGGCAATTCGTAAGAATGTGCGTCTGGTTTTGGTACAGATGCAACAATTATTTCATGCACAAAGTTGAATCAACAGTTATGCTTGTGATAATGATACTTTGATTTAGAGAGGTGTAGACTGTGTTACTTCTTAGTTCATGTTGTGGTTGATGCAGGATTCTCTTATTACCAGTAACTTTATGTTGGATTCTCTTAGATAGGTGAAGAGTAGAGAATGTTGGTTTAAGTTGGTACAGTTACGACAAGCATTTCCTGATCAAAATTGTAGCACCAGATGTGGTTGTGAATAACCTGTGATAATGAGTATTTCATAGTCATCTATACTAATTCTCACCCAAACTTAATAATTATATTGCTGAGGAGATGGATAGTGAAAATTGAAGACTTGAGATTCCTAAAATTACATTTAGTTAATATACTGAATTTTGATTATACTTGTTAAGCATAACAAAATTATGGGTCATCTATGTGGCATTGAAATTTTTTGAGTGGGATGAAGCCTTTCAGCATTTATATTAGTATTTATTCTGAATGAGTGTGCATCTATTTCTCCTTTGTAGATTCATGAAGTGATTTCAGGGGGGTCAATACTCACTTAGCTTTCATGCATTATTTTTAATCGATCAGACTGTTTGGTGATGCCACCGCACACTACTCACTACTCACTTAGCTTCAATGGATCATCTACTCCAACTTTTGCTGCGTCATCATCAGTTTGAGTTCCAAGTGGGCAAGTGATCATGCTTAGTCATAGTCGTTGTCAAACACGAAACAGGGTAGTGAAATGTAAAAGAGTGTAATGTGTTGCCAATTCATTTGAATCTGACCCTTCGATTATATATTAACATCTTTTTAGTGACCCAGTAGAGAGAAGAAAATATGACAAGCAAGCGATGCTTTATGTATGTAACATTATAACATAACTGTATTAAGAGTTTTTTTTCTCTCTGTTGTTAGATATGTTTCTCTTTCGATCTGTTTCTACATTCCTTCTGTGGCGTTGCCACATAGTTGAGGACAAGGTCCGTTTGTGTGTGGCACATTTTTGATGATTTTACCATATCTTGTATAAGATAGAGAATAAGGATCTGATGCCTCCTCCTCATGTTACCTCTTTTTGTTTGTATAATCTTCCGAATGCTTATCAGTTAAGTATGAAATTTGGCCATATCTGACATATAGGACTGGTATATTGTTTAATTCTATACAAGAGCATATGATGACTCAAGATTCTGCCTAGAATGCACATGTATATGTAAGAGAAAGCTCAGAAGGGTGTCACAGGACTCATCAAATCCCAAAAATCAGGGACTTTGTCATAGTAATTACAATCAATATTATCCTATAAGAGTCATTCTAAAGTAAATGAGTGAAAAATCATTCCTTTCTAGGTTTCCTATATAGTATAGATCTATCAATGGTGGTTCTGCATGAAGGATCAGCCTAATGCTCAAGTTGCTCAAGTTGAGTTGCAATATTAGCCAAGGATGACTGCATATTTTTACCAGTGAAGCTATCAAAAGAACAATCTCTAGCAGTAAAGTCTCTGGTTTAGTCTACAGTTGTAAAATCTGGCTGAATACCAAAGAACAATCTATATTAGCATTGTTATATATAGAAAGATATATATGTGTATTCTTTGTGCAAGGCTCTCCCAAAAAGCTTCAGGTTACGCCTTAGAGTTTTAAAACATTGGGTAAGATAAACTGGGCGTTAATAACTAGCATGAAACCCTCTAATTTTCTTTCAATCTATTAAAAAACTCAGAGTAGAAGACAAATGCATACCCCTCACATGTGTGTTTAATTATGTGCTAGATTAGCTTCTGGTTTTGCATTTGTTATACATATAAGACAATTTATATTGGACACAGAATATTATTATTGCTTTATTACCGGTCGCATCTAAATTCTGCAGATCCACCACCCACGCAGGGACAATTAGTACCACATTTTTGACCTGATTAGTGCTTGCAATCTCTATGTATTAGTATCAATATACCTATTTGACCTAACTATCATCATGAGTTGTTTCCAGTGCTTAACACCAACTAGGTTCGTTGCTTTCTAATAGTTCAAGAAAATTTTTCCTTTGCTTGCTTGCACAATCAAAGCCCCAAGCTTCTCATGGTGCCCCTAATGCTTCAAATTCATAATGTTCCTTCCCTTCCTCTCTATACTTCTCTGATTGCGCTAGTTATCCTAGTTCTATATCGGAAGAGATTGAAAAGCAGCCATACCTCAAGTCTTAGTCTGCCTCCAGGTCCGCGGAAGCTACCCGTTATAGGAAACTTGCTTCAGTTGGTAGGCTCGCTACCACATCATTCTCTAAGAGACTTGGCCAAGAGGTATGGACCAATCATGCACATCAAAGTGGGACAAGTATCAGCCGTAGTGATTTCATCTCCGGAACTAGCTGAAGAGGTGTTGAGGACACATGAAACTGCCTTCTCGCAACGCCCCACTGTTTTTGCTATTGAGGTTTTGTCTTATGATCTTTTAAGTATCCTCTTTTGTCCTAATAATGATTACTGGAGGCAAATGCGCAAGATTTGCGTGTCGGAGCTCTTAAGTACAAAGCGTGTGCATTCTTTTGCATCAATAAGAGAAGAAGAGGCATGGAATCTTGTCGAAACAGTTTATTCTTCAGCATCACAGCCACAGCTAGTGGTCAACCTCAGCGAGATGATTTTCTCCATGCAAAACGGCATCACTGCCCGGGCAGCTTTGGGGAAGAAGTGCAAACATGAACAAGAATTTACCTCATTGATCGATGAAATCAACCAGCTTGCAGGAGGCTTTGCAGTGCCAGATTTGTTCCCTTCTCTCAAATTCCTTCGTCATGTCACACGTTTCAAGCCTGCCCTTGAGAAAATACACGGAAAAATGGACAGGATGCTTGATGAAATCATCAATGATCATAAAGTGAAAGAGAATCATCAGCTGGTGATGATCCCCTGCAAGAAGATATAGTTGATGCGCTTTTACAACTTCAGGAGTGTAGTGATCAGATCCAGCTTGATGTCAAAACCAAGCATATCAAAGCTATCACAATGGTAAGAAATAAAGATTGAAGTCTTATTTCTAATATGTTAGCAACTAATGGTACTTAATCTGCAATAGATGTAACTGAGCAGATAATTAACCTTGGATTTGCAGGACATGTATACGTCTGGAAGTGAAACTTCAGCAACTACCACAGAATGGGCAATGGCAGAACTAGTGAGAAATCCAAGAGTAATGGAGAAAGCACAAGCCGAGATACGACAACTTCTTGCAGGCAAGAAGAAAATCCATGATGCAGACATTAAAAAACTAGACTACCTGAAATTGGTCGTAAAGGAAACTCTACGGTTACACCCTCCTCTTGCCTTAATCGCAAGACAAGCCACTCAGACATGTAAAATTAGTGGATATGATATACCATCTGAAACCAAACTACTGGTCAATGCTTGGGCAATTGGGAGAGACCGAAGGCATTGGGGCGCTAGTGCTGACTGCTTTGAGCCTGAAAGGTTCCAAGGTTCTTCCATTGATTTTAAAGGGACCAACTTCGAATTTATTCCATTTGGGGCTGGTAAGAGAATGTGTCCAGGCATATCATTTGGAACTGCATCAGTTGAGATTGCACTTGCTCAACTGTTGTACCACTTCAACTGGAAACTCCCCAATGGGGCAAAATTAGAAGAGCTTGACATGACTGAATCAATGGGAATGAGCGCAAGTAAGAAGAATGACTTGAAAGTTATTGCCATTCCTTACATTCTGTAATGAAACAATTAGCTTCTCTTTAAAGTTTTTCCAAGTGCATTTACTAATTGTTTTAGTAAGCATTAATAACCATACCAAACATTTAAATATAAAAATCACCAAAAATTTAACGAAATATAATTCGCAAAACAAAACATTATCGATCCGAGGTGAAACAAGATTTTGAGGTTGTCCATGAAATTTGCAACATTAGGAAAACTACGGGAATCCATAAGATTAAAGTAAACTACTTCAACAAAATCACATAAGAAAAATACAGCCTTCATTCCTCGGTATTGATGGTTGCCCTCTCGCTAACATAGATACCATCAAGAAACTTCCTGATATCCTTGTTCTTGACATGGCATTTCTGTCAAAGCAAACATGAGAACACAAGACTCAGCAAAGGCAAGCAGCATATACACGCGAGAAAGAATAAACACATTACAGAACTTGTACAGAAAACAGAAACGAGATATAGAACAAAAAAGAGAAATATATACCTGGTTGATCAGAGCACAAGACCGAGAAACAAGTTCAATATCATTGCCATCCAATATCAGCTCATCCTTCACCTTCTCAGATCGGAGGATAGAAACACCATCAAGCATATCCACCTTTCTCACCTGACAGAGCAACACCATAATTCATCAAGAACAACACACAATAGAAAGCCTAACACTGCCAACAGTATCAAAGATAGTTCATAGCTCAGTGGAATCCAAGTTTAACCAATTATAGAACACAATTGTTTGTCATCTAAAAATACAATAATGACACAAACATAGCATTTATCATTAAGCAGAGAAGCGTCTTGGACAGTTCAAAGAGTGACATAAAGGCTCATCATTCAGAAATGCGAACTTACATAAACCCTCAAGCAACGACTTGAATCTCTTACCCCACATTTGATTTAATCAACTTAACTTCCAAATTCCAATAACAGGATGTCAAATCACCCTTTCTAACCTTGAAAAGAAAGTTAAACCATCTACTGGTCCAGCACAGAACAAACCACCATCCTTCTAAAACAGAACACTAGTTCAAAACAAAATGCAGAAGCCTAAAACAGAAACTACTTGAAAAAAGAAATGCAGAAGCTTCTGCTTTCCCTATACTAATCAGGCGATAAACTTTCATTTCAGAAAATAGTTTGAAAATGCTAGATAAAAATTGTCATTAATAACTTGGATATCTTCCATTTTTTCAGTCAAACAAACTCCAATATCGAACCCCTAATCACAAAAACACATTGACATGTACCACATTGCCATTATCACAGCCCGTAAACAATCACTACAAGCACATTCAACACATGACAACAGTCAAACACTCCCCAAAACACCACAAACCATTCACCAAACTCGAATCGAAAACACAATTCCAGATTCCACAAATCCAACAACACAATGACAGTAAACAAGTAAAACCTTAGGGATTAGAGAGTATATATATATACCTTCTTCTCACCGAGAAAGTTCCTGATCTCAATCGACTTGGCTCCATTAGTGATCGAAGCGTTGATGGGAAAATGAGCGTACACGAACCTCATCTTGTACCGGTACCCCTTGGTGACTCCGGTGATGAGATTCTCGACGTGCGAGAGGGCGGTCCTGATGGCGGCGCTGGTCTTGCGAGTGCCGAACCAGGCCTCGATCTTGAGCTTGCGCTGGCCGGTCTCCTCGTCCTTGATGAGCTGGAAATCAAGGTTGAGGTGCTTGAAGTTGCGGACGAGCTTGCCGCGCGGGCCTTCCACCTCGATGATCTTCGCGTGGACCTTGATCTTCACCCCGTCGGGAATGTCCATGGTCTCCGACGAAAGAATGGTCTTCATGATGCCTCGGTTTCTCTGAGGGTCTCGGCGGCTCCGACTTGTGGCAAGTGTGAGATTTGGGAGAGGCAGGAAAACCTAGCGAGCTTTTATAGAGAAAGAGATGTTAAACCCTAGAGGATCTGAGTCTCTGTGGGCCGGGCCGGGTTTAGGATTCCTAAATTGGGTTCTCGTTGTCTAAGGGTGCGTTTGGGGGGGGCTTTTCACTTTTGTGCTCCCCTGCTTATATCATATTCCTTCTGTAATAATTAAATTTGTACTTCACTTCTTTTGGTAATAAAAATTTGTTAATCTAAAGAGCTTAACTATAGACAAAGTCTTGTCAGTTTTATGATCAATATGACTGCATAATTCTAAATCTTGGAACTTTTAATTTGATGTCACAGCATTCTTGTTAACGGATGTGAACCATTTTCCGAAGACCTATGGACAGATATCAGGATAGACAATCAATAGATGCGTGTCTCAAACTCATATGTGGTAGTAGTTACAGTTGAGTCTAAATGCTTTTACTAAATGGTGTTGTGTATTGTAAACATTGAGCCACTTAGTAAAAAAATTGGTCAGTTAACAGGCAGGGGAGCTAACAAGGCCTACCATCTCTTAACAATTTTAACAGCTTTCTTTTTCACTTTTTCTCTTGAAGGTCTGATTTGAAAAGTTGACCGTGTAAAATCTCACCTCCTCAATTTTTCTAACTTGGAGTCATGGCTGGGAGTCATTAAACATTTGTGTGGATATCTTATTTGCAACCATGTCTATTAGAACTTACAAGTCTAGTTGTTATATGATGGAGTTTATTTCCACAGCTAAAATTGCAAGTATTAAGGAAAGTCTTGCATGTAAGGGTTGTATGTTTCTGTAGTCATATAACAATTTTGGCTATAGAAATTACACTTCCTATTTAACCCCATGTTGTTGCTAGGCTGCCATAGTGCCCGACATCTTGGGAGAACTCTTCCAGATTTCAGACACTCATGTTTTATGGAAGTTTATGAAATCTGCTTCTAAAAGACTAAAACAGACTTGCCATAACTTTTAAATCATCAGTTTGAGCATTTTCAAGACATCTATGGTGAATCCTGATATCGTTACTAAGACACTTTCATGTATGTCAGGTACCTACAATCAATCAAGCTACTGGCGTTGCAGGAATTGAGACAACCGACACTCTTAAGAAAATCCGGTCTGATGCAATTTTACGTCCAACAGGAAAACAGCAGGGAAGGGTGAGTAACTAGTTCAAGACTTTCCACCATAATCCTCCATATATACAGATGATTACATTTAAGATGTGAGTGATTTTTCAGGTCTACTTTGGGCAGCATCTTGTTTGGAGAGACTCTGTTGCAGGAGGTGTGAAGGGAAATGTCGTGAAGGTTGGAGATCTTGTTTATGTCCTCAAGATGGTCTCTTCTGCTGATGAAGCAGCAGCTTGAATTTTGTGAATTACTTTATCCATGTTGTTAGATGATACTAAGAACTGCTGTCTAGATTAGGAATAACAAAAACGGTTAGTTGTTAACTTCATACACAGTTGAGAGTTCCAGGTACTTCAATAAAAGAAGAGAATGCAAAAACATTCAAGTATGACTGTATGAGACATTTGAAGGATATGTAATGCTTGGATATTACTTATGCTTGCTTCATAGTTTACTGTTTACTTAGTTGTGCTTGTAATGAAAAGTCATTTATGAACCTAAAAGTCCTGTAAATGTCTCTAGAGCAAGTTCCCAATCCTCAAACCGACACGATGCAGCAACCTGTGAATTCCAAGAAACTCTCTCTCTCTCAATCTTTCCATCAAAACACTATCTCCACATTTGCCACACACATTGTCAAGGGTGTTAGCCAGAGTCACCCCAAATTCAAGTTGTCTGGTGCTATATATACCTATATTGAGTCATTTCAACGCAGGTTGCAATGGCTCCTCAGAAGAGAGTGAACCGGGTTTGGGAGTGAAGGGTTTCCATGCCAATGAGGCTGGCCTGAGGGTGAGAATGGGATGAGTTGTGGAAGTGGGTGGTTGACAAAAATGAATAAGGACATAATAAAGATTAAAAATAATAAAAAAAGCATTTGATCAACATTGTATTACCAAATAATCAAGGTAAAATATAATCTCTCATGTCCAATTTGGTCATTCTATAAAAAAAAAAGCACAAGCCAGTTTGAGTTTATCAAACACTTTGCCACTGCTTTTTGCCACTACAGCACTTTAAAAAAGTCAGTTTACCAAACATTCAGCTGCTTTGCTTTTCAGCTACTTTTTCTCAGAAATAAGCAGAAGCCAGCTTTTCTAAAAAGCACAGCCATACCAAACACACCCTAATTCAGGTAAAGTTCAATCTACCCATTTTTCTAGATTCTTTCTGAATTTGAGATTTTAATTTGTGTCTAGCATTTGAATGTCGTTTGCTTTGTGTTTAAATGCTGAGAACCTAATGCTATTTGATATAACAATGAAGTTAAAATCCATATTAAAGATATAACTTTGCAAGTAACTGTCAACATATTCTTATGTACCCTTAACAATATGTTTCCAGTTCTATGTTTCTCTTAGGGAAAGTCAGGGACATATATGAAGGCATGAAGCAAACTCACTTTTATCAATGCCTTGCTTAATTAGGAACAGACAAGCAGGCAATTACTGCCTCTGCTTCAAAGTTTGGAAGAGCTGGTTCTGAAAATACATGTTCAATTTCAGCAGCCCTTACTGTTCTTGATGCAGGTATTCTGTTTTTTTTGGTAGTCCTTTGAATGTGATTTGTATTAAACCTTCATTCGATCAACCAAACACATTAAGCACTAATATGAAAGCTACAGGTTCTCTAGAATTTTAAAATTCTACTGAAAACATGGCATTACAATATTAATACAGGCATCTATATACACAAACCAGGCCTCTAGACCAAACAAAAACATAATTTAGCACACACTAAATCCAGCAAAAGATGATCAATAGAGAGCACAAGTATGACAACCTACTGAAGTTGATAGTCATTATTCCCACAAGGTTTACCCGGTATAAGTAGATTCTGTGTATTTCAAATATTTAACCACTATGCCAAAAAACTTATCAGACGACAGACAGAAACTGTTGTCTGATTTGGAGTGCCACCGTTGTAGAGCGAGCCGTTGTCTGTTGAAAATTCATGTCTGAGAAACAAACAGGCAACGGGTATGTGTTATAACTGTTGTGTGATGGCTCGACAGATGCCAAGCGCAGCTGCGCAGCAATTGAGGCGTTGCTTTCAGACAACAGAATTTGTTTAAATCCGTTGTTTGTTAAGCCTTGTCAGACAACAGGGTTCTAGTGCTTTCTGTTGTGTGAGAGTAAATTAGAAGACTTATTTTTTGAAAAAACCATTGTCTGATAAATGAGAAATCTGTTGTATGATCATTTAAACATTCATTTTACCTAATGAATAGTAGTGATCAAATGGAAATAAAATTTGATGCAAACAATCAAATGAACTAATGGTACTCCAACCCATATTTTAAACTTCAAAGTACATTGGATCCACCAGTATACAATTCGTATTAGTCATTGTTCCACAAAATCATGAATCAGTGACAATTTATTGTTTAACATTGCATCCAGGACAAAGATATTAGTGTGCTAGAAATGGATCATTGTTTATTGGACTATTTATAATTGCTTGCCCACTTTGGCCACAACTAATGGTTGCTCCTGCTCCTCTTTTTTTCTTCTGCTTCTGCCACCACATCAACTTGTTTTAAGAAGCTACATACAATACTCCCACATCAAAAGCCACACTACCCATGAGCAACATGACAAAATGACACAAGCAAAGAAGCTGCAGAGAAAGACAAAATATAAAGACTTATATTTACATCTGGTATTGCAAACCCAAGTTTGGAAGACAAGTGATCTTTCAAAACATAACAATATAGTCACGCCTTGACAGCATACCTTAATTAATAAGTCAAAGTATCCCCGGAGATGTGAAACAAGATTCTACTTTCCTTTTATACTCAAATATATATACTAGAAAAATGTTGCTCTTATGAAAGTTTTTGAAAAATGTAGTTGGTAGTTTGCTACACTGCAGGTACTTAGACATTGCTATTTAGATTTGGCTTGGAATGTAATCTAGTCTATTGAATAATAGAAACCTTCCAAAACCATAAGTCATAACAGCAAATTAAGACCTAAAGGGCTACAAAACTTTCAGATATAAGAATTCTGAAGAGATGTAATCACATTCTCACTATCCAATTAGTGGCTTTCCAACCAGATCCGAAGTCAAAGATCACTAAATGCAACCTCAAAAGACCATACTATTAAACTAAAAGCCAGGGTACTTACCGTAGGCACGCCTTTGCTGCGAAGATGTGTGACACGGGCTACTCAGGACTGAAGTGCCTCGTTCTCAGGTTCAATAGATAAGGCAAACTTAGATTTACTCTGTCACAAATGGTTGCCTCAAGTCAATTCCCTGTTCTGAACTTTAAAACATTATATAGCTTACAGAAAACTGAAAAGGTGACATGACTAACCAATGTATATTCATGACCAAAGTATACTTCTGTATCAGCTGGTAAAGACATGATCTTTGTAAGGGAAGACTGCATCTGTAACAGACAATCAACTGATTAATAAACAGATTTTGAAACACACACATATAGTATATACTAGAAATTTTGTTTAATTATCACCTGCTGATATATTATGCTAGATATATTCTCATACCTGCATTAACTGTGATGAAAGTGTATATTTTGTTCAAAAATTTGCACGGTTTAATCTTTGATACTGAACAATGCATGTTGAAGGGTCATCTGCTTCTTCTTCATACCTCTAGTGGTCCTTGGTATGACTGTTCACAAATACACAATAGACATGTGCATAAAAAATGATTTCTGTCGAATGAAGAAAAGCAGCAAAAGCTTAAGATAGCTGAACCATATTGTAATTGAAACAGAGGGAGAGAGGCCCAAACTTTCATCCAAATATAACTATGTATAAATCCTGAAACCCAATCACCAAACACCAATTTTCTCAATAGACCAAACACCAATTTTCTCAGCTGAAAGAATAAAAAGTACATAGCAATCAATCAAAAACCTACAATAAGAACAAAAACTAATACCTGCATGATTACCTTCACGCTAGACACAGCAACACCCAATCAACCAAGCAAAAACAGGTAGATTCTGTTCGATCAACAAAAGCTAAGATGCTGTAAATACAATTTGAATAATATTAATTATTTTAAATCTATAAATAGAAAACAGATTTCACAAAAATTACTCATTTGCATCAACATTATAAACCTGAAAATATACAGTTACCTTCTTGATCTTCTTTGACAACCTGTGTATATATCAAAAACAATAGTAAAACTTTGATCATTAGTCAATAATAGAAAAAAAAACATGAAAACACTTATAAAACATTGTGGAAAAGGAATATCTCTGACACATTCTGGGAAACTCATATTCTATTCTTTCAACTATGAACTAAGGAAGATGATGATCAACTCTATTTTCATTCAATTCTTAATTGAAAAAAATCAACTACCATTATTACTATGATGTCTTAATAAAAAAGTTAAGCTTCACTATGTAACAAAACTTAATCGGTTAATCAAACATAATACAATAATATCAAATGGAATGTAAACATATTAATGCATGAACTCTAGTAAAGAAATAAATATAGAATGAAGGATGAAATGCAGTGTAAGTAGCTAATTTGACAGCTCAACAAAAAGCAAGAACAATCAAAACACCGATCTTCAAATGAATATTAGCAGATGCATATCTATCTATGCTTCTGTATTGACAACTTCACAATTGAGACGCAAAATTAACCAAATTTTAACACTACGAACACTGTCATGACTAAAATTCATATTAACCAAATTCTAAATTTGGAGGGTGAAGGTATTGCAACAACTAAAGAAATTTTTAACTCACAAAATTTCAAAGCCATAGTTATTAAATGAATTAATGTAGTCTGCGATTTCTTTTCTCCCAATCCACAAAAACTCAAATTTCTTATTAATACGTTGTTACTTACCTTGTTTCCGCTTTCTTGATATAATCTGAGAATGTGTGTCCATATCAATTCTCTCTGCCTGTCTTTGAGTATCTTGATCCTCTGCATTATCATCTCGTAGAAGTCTCATCATCTTTGTCTTTCCAGTTTTTGCTGCCATTACTGTATTCAAAATGAAGAGCAAAATGAGATATAGGCTACAGAAATAAAGCAAAAGCTTGGAATAGAATTGACATGCTCTGTTTGATACTGATTCAATATACTGCAATGCAAATTACAAAATACTAAATTAGAAATATTAATTCACAATTCACAACTTATGTTGAACAAAATCATTACAACCATAAAATTCACAATCCGGTCTCATTTGGGTTCACTCACATTCCTGGGGAAAAGTACTAGAAAATCAAGACCCAAGTGAGCTAAAGCTTTAAACAGAGTTAGTGAAATGTTTAATTTGACAGTGAGAGGGAGAGGAGATATACCTGGATTCTGGAGGTGGTAAAGGGTGTGGATCAACCTCATCTTGTTTGGGCCATTGAAACTTTCTTTCAGCGTCTCCCCAAAAAAAAAAAAAACTTTCTTTCAGTGAGAGATTGTGAGACAACCCAAACAAATTGAAACCTCACCAAGGACGAATTGAAGCCTCTTACTGAACCGCTACATCTTTTGGAACTCCAACCAAAACCTGAATCAGAAGTTCTGTTGCCCAAATATGAAACCCCAAGTTTTTAAATCACACACATAAACTTGAAATCGAAATGAATACTAGGACATACCTAAGTTTCTAAAATTTTATTGACCCAAGATGAAAGAGAAATTGAATTGAGAGATCGAAAATCAAAAACAGAGAAACTAGCTTTTGCTCACCAAAATTCTCCTATAGTAGCTCAGTTGAAGAGAGGATGAAGAGTATCTCTTCCCGATCTGGAAAAAAAAAAAAGTATAAAAAAACCCTAAAATCAAAATCTGGAAAATATGGAAATCCAAACATGGTAGAATGGGGCGAAAAGACCAAATCTAGAGAAGGAGAAAAGGGAATTAATTACCTTGGTGGTGATGTTGCTTAGAACCAAAAGTTTGAGCTTCACCCTTTTTGGTTTGCAGGTGATGAGGGGAGATGAGAGGGGAGACGAGATAGACAGAAAAGGATGAGAGATGAAAAGGCAGAGTTATTATGTGTAGTGATAGGAAAGCTATTTTGCCCGAGTGGGGAGACAAAGTAGCCCTAATGAAGCTGTCAAAGCCTAGCATTTGTTTTTTTTTCAATTTTGTTTTCACGAATCACACCACACAAAAATAAGTTGCGGTTGTCTGATAATGTACATATTAAATTTGAGTTAAGGGAGTAAGGAGGGAAAATTTCCACCTGTGTGCAATCAAAATATCAGTTTTAGGGACAAACATTTCTCATTCAGACAACACAAATTACGTATTTATGTTGTATGAGCTTACAGTCATCACACATATGTCGATCAAAATTTGTAGGCTTTAGGGGCATAAGTGATATTTGGGGGCAAACCAAACTTTCCTAAATTATCTTCCTTGATCACACAACACAAAAGTAAAAAATTGTTGTATGACATTTTATAAGTTACACTCAAACAACAGATATAGCTATTCTGTTGTACAATGTAGTATAAATTTGAAGCCAAATTTGAGCAAGCTAGGAGGGAAATCTGCCGCTCATTTTTTTTTCCATTCACACAACAGACCATTCTTGTAAGTGTTGTGCAATGACCTTCTAGCTAAAAACTTCTGAATTTCAACAGCCTTATACGACGTAAGTTCTTTAAACGTGTTGTCTGAAGCCATTTTCATCAACACACAACGGAATTTTTTTTTTCGTTGTGTGAAAAGTGTCGTTTGATGAGGATTTTCCCATAATGAACGTTGCTTATGCCACAGCTCATCATACCTTCCTTACTCATTCTAACTAAGCCTCAATTTTGACAGATTTACAAATACAGACTCATTAGACAAGAGGCTCTTGGTGAACTTAATAACTTAATATACTTTTTTTTTTTTTTTTGAGAATAATAACTTAATATACTTGCATGGATAAGTATATTAAAACAATTGAATACGCAAGACACATTGTAAAAGTTATTAAGTTTCACTAAAATTGTACATGCATGGATAAGTATTACAATTCTAGCTGAGTCTTAAGATAAGTATATTAATAACTTAATATACTTATCTTAAGACTCAGCTAGAATTGTAATACTTATCCATGCATGTACAATTTTAGTGAAACTTAATAACTTTTACAATGTGTCTTGCGTATTCAATTGTTTTAATTTTTATCTGTTATTAGAATCATTTTAGTCTAAAGTAATGCTACAGTAAGACATTTACTAATGGTTTATTTACAAGATCAGTTTCTGTAAATTTCAATTCTCATCTTTCAGTTTTAGTCCTAAAAAGTTTCTGACCCACCTTAAATTAGCATCTTCCATCTTATCCTTTTAATATGCATATTGGCTGTATAATGAGTTTAACTGCTACTGTTGCTATCCACCTTTGTTAACCATGAATCAAATCGATAGAAGTTCGTTTTTGATCAGCCTTGCATGTGAAGTTTATTTGTTTTTCTTCACATTTCTGTAGATACCAGACAGCTACATGGAAGACTTCTGTGCAAATATCAAGGTCAGTTAACTTCTCTTTCCCTTTTTTTCTTTTTTTTCATTTGCAGTTCATGGTAGGTTTCAAAAGATCAATTCAAATTGAGATAATCAAGAAAGACTAAACAAAACTTTCATTTAGGAACCAAAATATGTTTCATTGAGGTTCACCATATTCCACCAATTTGGTTTTTACTCAAAACCACAAATTGATCTCTTAATTAAGCAGCATTGCTTTACAAAAGTGACTCTGATATTGCTGCCTCTGATATTTCTGTAAACAGAAAAGTTTTCTACGGTGCAAGATTTAAACTCATCATCAACGATGCCACATTTTCTTTATCGCTATAGTACATACATTATTCTATATATAAAGCATGAATGTTACTGTTACACTCTTCCTAAGAAGAGTCGGAAAAGGTGCTTCTGTCCTCACTGTTCGAGGATAATATCAAGTTGGTGGAAAAATGGTTTTCGTCCTTACTTTTGTCAGTGTTGGATAGGCATAACGATTGGGTCGTTTTCGTCCTTGCATTTCTCAGTCTTGGATAGGCACTATGCCAAAAAGTTAATCAGACGACAGATCATATCTGTCGTCTGATTGCATGATTTTCTGTCGTCTGAGGCGCTGCCATCTCTTGTACAATCAGACGACAGATAAAATCTGTCGTCTGATTGCATTCAGACGACAGACATGTTTTTGGTCTTCTGTTGTCTGATTGATTCCTCACATGTATAGGTGTGTGTTATGAAGATTTCAGACGACAGAAATGTATTACCTTATATATAAACAGACGTCAACAATCTTTATCTTCTATTGTTTAATAGCCATTTCAAAGACAGAATTCATGATATTTTTGTGGTATGAATGAACTAAATATTAAGTGTTGAGAACTTATTTGTTGTCTGTAATGGTTATCAACTACAAATAATTGTGGTATTAAGTATGTTTCAATTACATGTAACTGTAGTCTGAAAATATAAGAAACATCAGTTACTTGTTGTTGTAGGTACATTTATAATTTGCTTTTATGTTGTTTGAATGAGTATCAAACAACAAATAATACAACTATTCTGTTGTCTATGTCTATTAAAAATAACAGATAAGTGGACTTTCATCCTTCTTCCACGAATAAGTCGCTTGGTAATGCGATTCATTGTCACCATACCCCTTTTAAGCAACTTCAGCCCACCGGTTACGTTCTCGTCATCATCATCAGGCTTTTTGCTCCTTCCATGCTTGCTACCGGAGGCTGACTTAAGGTTTACCACAACCTTCTTGGATTTAGACCCTACACTTCTCTTAGAGACAGATTGGCTCTTAGAGACAGATTGGTTAGAGTTGGATCTATCCTTGGTATTTGTCGATGTTGCTGCACCTTTCTTGGGGTTTGCAGCTTTACTAGGTGACTTCATAACCTTTGTTTTGCCCAAAATTGGCTTCTTGGACTTGGCAGGTTGTTTTGGTGCAGTGTCTTCACCAATTGCTTTTGACACTCTACTACATCTCTTCATTTGCACTGCCTTCATTCTCAATGCTATAGCTTTAGCTTTCGCTGCAGTTTTAGACGGAGCCATCAGCTGAAAAAAGGAAAAAAAAAAAACAAGAAAACAGTTAGCAAGATGATTGAAGATATTTATAACTTAAACCACACATTGTAGCAGCAATTACACAAGTATAGAATATAGTGACAAATATTTAATGATAAATGTAAGAAAAGTGCAATGCATGTCAAAGATTCATATATTTTCATCAAACAAAACAGTACAAAGACACAAACCATTCCAGAATATATGGTCTTTAATAACTCCAATGGAAAATCCATCGGTGTTGCAGCATTTTAAACAAGGACAACGTATCTTCCTTTCATTGCTGGCATTCCTCGAGGCAAACTTTAGAAATTCTGCTAGTCCTACCTCAAACTTCCGTGATCTTCTATCGGCGTGCATCCATGACTTATCCATATACTATAGCCTACACATATATAATATATATCCTAATTAAACATAACGTACAGATGCTAATCTTACTGCCACATGTGGTCAGAAATACATACAAATTCCCAACTAACAAGTATAATTACATGGTTAGTCTACTGTTTTGTGCATAAAATGCCTTCATACGTTCATTTTAACATAAACACAAAAGATAAAAAAAACAGCTCCAAGCAATATCATAGCATAAACCAGATCTTCCCATAAACAAAATCATATATGCATGCAACCAACATTGACAAGAAGTAAAATAAGGAAACCAGACTTTCTAGCTCTTCATAATCAACATAACTTCAGTAGTTGACAAGTTTTCTATTAAAAAATGCAATCAAAGCAGAGAAAAGCATTCAACTTAAATGAATAAAGATTGTACAAATAATCAACCCCATCTTAATAACTCATATAAAGAGTGAGAAACTATACCTGTGAACTTTCAACTTTGGATTTGACTTTGGACAAGGCAGCGAGTCTTTGATCACCTCAATCTGTAGACACAATAGACACCAATGAGTATAACAGAAAGAAAAACTTTTTAATTGCTCTTCATATTCTTAACATAAGCTAACAGCAGCAAATCAACTATAATGAAATGAACACAAAAGTGATTGCTAAACACTAAAAGCATGTAAAAAAATTTAAGAAAACAAACGATTCTCATTCCTTCTTCCTGGTCATATAACGAACATAACAAAAATCTCATCTTTAGAGAAAATAAAAATCAAAACTTTGAATATTTACATAAACCATACAACAATGCAGTGCCTTTGTATGAGTTTAAAATGAATGTAAAAATAAGAGTTCTTTCTTTAGTTTTATGTTTTATCTTCATGTGTTCTTCACCTCTCACTCTCTCATTCCATACCTTTCTATTATATTTGAGAAGAAAACAGAAAACACAAACACAAAAACAGTACATAAGGGGCCCTTAATTATAAGAAACCACAAGACTAGTAGAACTCGTGGCAAGCAATTAATGAATCTACAACATTATGATTAATGAGAGTAGATAAGAAGGCTAACATGTCCAGGTGCATATGCCCACCAAAAGAAGAGGTCAACAGCCATAACAAATATATGAAGACAAGTGATGCGCCCGAAAGCGAGCACATAATTTAACCCTAAAAATATCATTAGTAGTATAACCAAGTAGGGATCGTTCTATTCCGGGGATTGAGGGTACACCTGTCATTGTCAAACAATTAAACAATTAAAATTAAAACAAAGTATAATATTTACAAAGATATAACAAAATATATACATATTTACGAAAAGGGGGGATTTTTGGTTTTGATTTTCGAAAAATAAACTAAGTTAACAAAACAATTAAAATGCAAAAACATAAAAAATACGAATGGAATGAAAGAACAAAGATCAAAAACCGAAACATATGATTAAAATCGATTCAAACCCTAATATTGTTCATCTAAGTCATGAGAAAGGAGTTCATCATGTGAAACGTTAAAAGCAAACAATTTCCCATATTTTACTTTTCAAAGCTAATTAATCTAAGTGAAAGCACAAAGACCAATCCTATCAAACATGCATTCAAGCCCTAGAAAACTAGTCAATCACACATGTTCAACGCAATAAACACCTAGAAAGGCTATCAACTCAAGTGTGCAACTTAGTATGAAAAAGTCCACCTAATTGCAATTCTCTTTAATTAAATTCGATCTTTGTCCAAAACCTTTACTACTTTGATTCAAGTTTACACAAAACGAAAAGTCGATTTCATGTTCTTAAACCTAGCAACAATTATGCATAAACCCTATAAGTGTCGACCCAAATAAGATTAATACACAAAGGATATCTATAACGCAAATTTAATTAAACAAACTCACATAAGCAACTCTCGAAAAACAATAATATGAATCTGAAAATTCTCAATTAATCATAAAAATTCCAGAAATTAATATTTGTTCAAACACATATGTCAACTAGTTCATAACCAATGAAATTCAAAGCAAAGGTTACAAAAGAGAATCGGATTACACCGAGGAATGAAGGCTGTATTTTTCTTATGTGATTTTGTTGAAGTAGTTTACTTTAATCTTATGGATTCCGGTAGTTTTCCTAATGTTGCAAATTTCATGGACAACCTCAAAATCTTGTTTCACCTCGGATCGATAATGTTTTGTTTTGCGAATTATATTTCGTTAAATTTTTGGTGATTTTTATATTTAAATGTTTGGTATGGTTATTAATGCTTACTTATTGGGACAAATATGCTGTGCGGTGCTCAGTTTACTAGCCTTGCTATTTCTATGACCTGCCAAATATTTTGATAGAATAGAAATGGTCAAATGGGTTTGATACACCACCTGTGTACAAAGAAAGCCAATTGCTCTGGAATGTATCTCAAAGTATAAGTTCTCTGAAGAATTTGGCATCTTGCACTTCCCTTAAACAATTTTATAGTCATCCATCATTGGCTCCTGATATAAATTGGTTTTGTACTCTTGCGTCTAGACTCTGGTTTGGGTTTGCTCATATAAAGTCGGCACAACTCTAATGCTCCTTTAGCGAATGTGGTTCAATGAGATGATTGATTTGTCTTTGTCCCATCAATTCCAAATGATTGACTAGGAGTGATTTCTGGCCCGAAAGTTTAGAGACGTCAAATTTGATTCCGCTAATAAGTGTATTTTATGCGATTTGCTAATAAGGTGCCTGGTGCTGGTGGTCTATAACAAACGCCATAAAGATCCAAAATAACATTTGTGGTGCCAAATTCTATGCACATCACATGCTTGGACCCATGTCATCTTAATCATTCATGAGATGACTATTCTATAAGAGTGAGATGATATGCATTTGCGTAGATAAGAAGTGATTCTTCAGGTTGTAACTTTGTTCCAATCAATTATCTTAACTTGTGTGCTTTTGTATTTACTTGCTTATGGACACTATCTGTCTATCTTCATTCATCACCCAACCCTTCTTTCTTGTATAGCTTCACAACCTCTACTGCAATCAAATCCAAACTCTTTCAATAATGAGTTGCTTCAACTGGTTGCTCTATTTAGCTGCTGCTTTGGCCGTGATAGCAACGAGCTTCTAGTTGATTCAGCTAGTGACAAGAAGCACCACAGCAGACCAGTTGTTAATGTGACCAAGCACCTCATGTTCCCAGATTTCAACCTCTCCTACAACCCCCGAATCTTGAATGATGTAAAGCTCTTAGGCAGTGCCAAGCTTGCTTCAAAAACCAGTGCTATACAAATCCCCGACGAGTCTCATGTCACTGATCTCAGACACCAAGCCGGCCGAGCCATCTACTCTTCTTCAATCCGACTCCTGGACCCTCACACCGAAACCCCTGCCTCTTTCGAAACAACCTTCTCTTTTCAATTCCACAATGCCTCTTCATCTTCTCCTGAACAAATCCAAACTACTCAAAGCAGTGGTTATGGTAATGGCGGCAGGAATCGGTGCTGCAGGGATCGGTGATGTAGGCGCTGGGATGAGTTTTTCCAATCTGTGGAGTTCCGACAGGATCCTTCCGATGCTTAACGTCTGCTGCTTGCAAGGATCGCCGTGGCTGGAGGTTGCAGCACTTGGTCCGGAGGGTTGGGATCCAGGGGGAAGGCCGCCGGATCGAGATGGAGGCCAGTGATATGGGCTGGTTGTCCCTGATCTGACTGATTTTTTTTTTTTTTTCAATTGGTGCGGTAGAGAAAAAAAAAATTCTAGGGTTTGGTTTGTTTTTTTCTTCTGAAAACTATGATTTTTTTTTCTTGGCTATTTGCTCTGAGCGTACTGATAACGTATTAAAGTAAAATGATAATTGGAATTGCAATTGATCTACTCATTTTATTTTATAGTCCCTTTATATAGGAAGAGGATTACAACGGAAATATGCATTACATTAAATACATTGAATGCTGATTGATTTTTAATTGTGCTGATTGATGGTAATCGTTGATTCCTTGATTCCCTCTCAGTTAGTTGTTTTGACGAAGGCACATAATATGTTTTTCCTTTAACAAAAATCTAATTATCAGCGCCTACAATCACTTTAACCGCTTAAACTCAAAACTTAAAAACCCACTGAAAAAAAAATATATATATATATATATATATGTTTTTTTTTTCATTTTTATTACTTGATTAGTTTTGATGGTTTCTTTATTTCACTAATCCCAGCATAATTTCTTTGTTTGAATCAGTCCAAATTCATCGTATCTATTGATAGATTCATTGTAAGATGTTTCAAGCCCAACACTTTATCTGGTAAGTCCGCCCCTAAACCCTAAAATCAGTTATCGATTCAAAACTCAAAACATATAACGGGCTTGTCCACTGGGTAATTGGCCCAACCCATTGCTCTTAACTTCTTTGGCAAAGAAACTCCATACACAATCATTTAAACCAACAACAGGCCCAGCCTGGCCCACAGAGACTCAGATCCTCTAGGGTTTAACATCTCTTTATATATAAAAGCTCCGCTAGGTTTTCCTGCCTCTCCCAAATCTCACACTTCCCACAAGTCGGAGCCGCCGAGACCCTCAGAGAAACCGAGGCATCATGAAGACCATTCTTTCGTCGGAGACCATGGACATTCCCGACGGGGTGAGGATCAAGGTCCACGCGAAGATCATCGAGGTGGAAGGCCCGCGCGGCAAGCTCGTTCGCAACTTCAAGCACCTCAACCTTGATTTCCAGCTCATCAAGGACGAGGAGACCAGCCAGCGCAAGCTCAAGATCGAGGCCTGGTTCGGCACTCGCAAGACCAGCGCCGCCATCAGGACCGCCCTCTCGCACGTCGAGAATCTCATCCCCTGAGTCACCAAGGGGTACCAGTACAAGATGAGGTTCGTGTACGCTCATTTTCCCATCAACGCTTCGATCACTAATGGAGCCAAGTCGATTGAGATCAGGAACTTTCTCGGTGAGAAGAAGGTATATATATATATACTCTCTAATCCCTAAGGTTTTACTTGTTTACTGTCATTGTGTTGTTGGATTTGTGGAATTGGTTGCTGGTTTGATCTGGAATTGTGTTTTCGATTCGAGTTTGGTGAATGGTTTGTGGTGTTTTGGGGAGTGTTTGACTGTTGTGATGTGTTGAATGTGCTTGTAGTGATTGTTTACGGGCTGTGATAATGGCAATGTGGTAGATGTCAATGTATTTTTGTGATTAGGGGTTCGATATTGCGTAGATAAGAAGTGATTCTTCAGGTTGTAACTTTGTTCCAATCAATTATCTTAACTTGTGTGCTTTTGTATTTACTTGCTTATGGACACTATCTGTCTATCTTCATTCATCACCCAACCCTTCTTTCTTGTATAGCTTCACAACCTCTACTGCAATCAAATCCAAACTCTTTCAATAATGAGTTGCTTCAACTGGTTGCTCTATTTATGACAGGACCCGCCCCGAATTTCACCCTGAAATCCGAGTTGGCCCTGTGGGGCCCACCTTAGGGATAACTCTACCAAAAATTCGGCAGAGTCACCTCTAAAATGGACTACCCAAAACCTGTTAAACACACAAAACACTACAAGCAAACCAACCTTATACTCCTGGAGCCACCCTGCTCCCAATTACCAACAACTCCACTTTCACAAAACACAAAACTCAAAAATACTAATCCCAAAGATTAAGCAGAGCAATACTACTATACACAGGGATATAACAGAAGAGTAAAGGATCAAGTGATCCTACACTGCGGAAGTAGTGACAACTATGCCTCAAATGTCATGTACGCCCGACCTCCACTAATTCGCCTGCAAACTGGGCATTAGAAACCGAAAGGCCCAGGGGAAAGTAGACGAAAACCGTTAGCGTGAGTGGACAAAAATAAACAATTTAAAGGAAAAAGGATTTCATACTTTCCCACATTTATTCTCTTTAATAACCGATGCATGCAACAATTAGAAAAATACATTTAGCTTTAAATCCAAGAATTCCAAAACGGTAAAACGACTAGCCTTGCTAGTCACCACATTTGAAAACTATATCGTAAAACCGAAATCTCATTTCTCAAGACAATAAGACCAGCCCCGCTGGCTACAGTGAAAATCGGACTAGCCCCGCTAGTCAAGCAACGATAAAATATGGGGAAGAAGTTTCACCATACGAAAGAAGGGAGCCTCCCAGGCTCGGGTCGAAGTGTCCCACACTCTAGAGCATCCCATGCTCTCCTCTACTCACCTACGAACACATAGTAAGTAGGGAGGAGTACTAATAGGCTAGCCAGTAATATAATATATATATAACGACCCTGGGTATGGTGGTTAAAAACCGATAAATCAATAAAGCTTCCCCATGTCCCACGTATAAAGACAACACGGGTACGATTCCCAACCGTACCCGGAAATACTCAAAGAGTCGTATAAATTAACAGCGTGTCCCACACGCTAAAGAAATAAGTAGATTATCAATGAGGCATTCCCAATGCCAAAAATCGAATAAATAAACAAGAATTTATTCCATCGAAATCCCATTTCGAAAATCTTTCAGAAATCTCAAATCGACGATTATAAAGATAATATAAACAGTATAAATCTCGAAAATCACATCGAAAATCAATTCGTCGAAAATCAACATCATTTATAATTTCGAATCCGAGCATAACATCTTCATAACCAAAACTCACAACCGGTATAAAACATAAATACTTCATGAGAATCATTATTTAAAAGTAAATCCATGAGATAATTCGCAATTATCTTTATATGCTCGGAAAATACGTTAATAAAATAGAACAAGCTTTAATAAATAAATGCATGCATCACTTATTTAAAACAAACGTCCACTCACAGTACTATTGGGCAACCACGCAAACGAGTTCCTTCATCTAGCCGTAGCTCGCGACATTGCCCTGTACACAATTATATTTCCATAAACGGTAATCCGATAAAATAATTACGAACTTAAACGAAATCCGAAAATCCCTATCTCCACTTCTCAAATTCAACCCAAATCTCTTCCACAATTCCAATTCCTCAATTTACATATTCCATAATGAAAACGAAGGAAATCCGACGGTCGGATTTCCCATAATTCCTCCACAAAACTCCAAACTTCAATAATTCACAAACAATTCCAAACTCCTCCAAAATTCACCAAACTTCACATATATACCCTATGATAATTATAGAATTTAACTAGCTAAAAATTGAAATTTATAAACTACCCTAGCCGCCGCTACCGCCGCCCACAGTGGCGGCGCCGCCGCCACCATCTCCGATGGCCACCAAAATTTAACAGTAGCACCTTCTCAACACACTGATTCAA
This sequence comes from Rosa lucieae, assembly GCA_024704745.1. Taxonomy (NCBI): domain Eukaryota; kingdom Viridiplantae; phylum Streptophyta; class Magnoliopsida; order Rosales; family Rosaceae; genus Rosa; species Rosa lucieae. The sequence goes on from CM045492.1 coordinate 20,991,425, forward strand.
CTTCATAACTACAACATTTACAAATAACAACTACAAACCGTCGAAATCGATCCAAGAACACAAACCCAGAAAATTCAAGAACCCTAATTCAATCCGGCCTCTACACTTCAAATCGTGATACAAGGCCATAGGGGAAATGATCAGTGATGAAAACCGAACCTTCGACGGCGAGATGGGGACCGGAGGTGGCCGGAATCGCCAGAAATCGGCAAAAGCTTCAAACTGCAGCCGGAGGAGGTTTTGATTCGATCCGTGGTTTTCCGACCAAATCGTGGAAAACCAAGGTTGCTGGGGTGCTCGGAGGGAGGAGGCGCTCCTCTGGTGACCGGTGGCACGCCCTGTGGTGGCCGGAATCGCCGGAAATCGGAGGGAGAGGGAAAATGGTCGAACCGGAGAAGAGAGAGGTCGGGGGAGAGGAGAGAGAAAGAGCTGGGGTGGGTTTCCGGAAATGGAAACCTACCCGGGGTAACTTTGTATTTTTAACCAAAAATTACTATGAACAGTAACTTCACATTTTTGGCCATAACTCTCGCATACGAAGTCCGATTTTTACGTACCACATATGCACGCGCTCGGTTTAACGTCCTCTACAACTTCCATGAAGAACATTTTCTCAAATTTTGACCCGAACAAAAAGTCAACTTTTAGGGCCACTAAAAGTATCGAAACAAAGTAAAAAGTGAAAGTAAAGGTCGTTTACCGTCCAAATGACTAGTAAACAGGTGAATTTAGGTTCGGGACGTTACAATCTCCCCTCCTTATAACAATTTCGTCCTCGAAATTTCATACTGTTAAAGTAGAGGTAGCACACATGTACTAATCTGCAATGCAACATCCTCAACGAAGGTAGTACTCAGATCATAACAAGGTGGGGATGATATCGCACGATCGATATGCAAGTCTGCTCAACTCATGCAGAAACTAACTTTAGATCTAGTCCAAGAGGTGGCCAAATAAAATAAGGGAATCGACATATAAAAAGGAACAGTCCTCAAGCAGAAATATGACCAGTCACTGTAATCTTGAATACTGCATAAGGAATAATCGTCTTGCCCGTCAAGAAAACCAAGATGTGGAAATAACGATATAACCCACAACCAGAATGAACTTCTTTTCATAGTCTCCCAAAAGACTAATCAAAACAATATCTCATCCAATGTTTCCAAAACCTTGAAGCTTGTCGACTTATCTTTGGTCAAATTTTTCTCTTACAATCACAAGTCAACTACTTTACAACCCCAAAGATTTTCCTATAATCCCAACTACCCAAGCAAATCAAAACATGCTTATAGTTCAGATAGCACATGGTATTGACATCCCAAACTATTCGGTCGAAATAGTAGCATTCGTAACCTCTTCAAATACGTCACACAGTGAAGATCCACCCCGTTCTCCAATAATATTGTGATAATATATCAATTCCATACTTTTCTAACTCAAATGTGTTTCAAGGAATCTACTAATTACCAACGTCTCCAATCAAAACTGCTAAAATTCCTCACATGATAATACTTACGGTACGCAACGAGTACCCAGTCGTTCGAAACTCGGTGTAAAGCAAAACCATTACTACTACTCTACTCCAGCCCAAAACTCAAATCCAGGAGGAGATGCATCACTAAAATTGTTCTTAACAAAGGATACACTTCTTTAATAATCATAAGTCAGAAATCTGGTTAAATTCATGTCGTTCTCGCTGTCCGCTAATGCCACAATTGATAATTCTACTTCATATGCCAATGTAATTCTCACAACCAAAACACCACAATCTGTATTATAAGATACTTGACTGGAATTCTGATCAAACTTAAATAAAATAGCATCCTTAGATAACTAGAAAAACTCTCTCTCATAACTGCTCCACCTGTTCCAAGTAGAACATTTCCAACCATCTGTCCGACATCACCTCAAAACAATTCTACTACAGGTATGACATTATAGAAAAGTTCTAAATTCTGTATGTGTCAAATCCTCTAATGGACACATACCTCTAATGGACTATCCAACAACACTAGAAATTCCTCCAAATCTGATCTAAATCTTGACCAACAGGAAAAGAAATTCAACATTTAAAAAGGAAAAAAATCCTCAAGCTGGAATCTAGTCAGAGGCAACAATCCCAACAAAATTCACAGCATCCCTTGTTGACTCAACAGTTTTAAAGTATAGATATGCCCTCAACATTTTCGAAAACTCTTAGCCACTGCTAAGCAAAAATTCGTAAAAACTCTTTTGCTCAAAACAACCTGGAGAGAAAGTCGAATAAGAGCCCAAATAGAAAAACTCAAAGTCACTTAATTAAACAAATAACACTTTGTGTACCACAGAAACGGAGTCTACTTCCCAAGATAGGAAAATATGATATCGAAGAGGTTCATTGTCTGATGTTACAAGAATCACTAGAAATCAGTTATGTCAAACCGCGTTGAACTTGCAAGTACTAGAATATAGCCAACTCCTTTTATTTAACTTAAGGCCAAAACTGATAAACAACAATTGCCCTTACCAAAAAGAGGATAACATAACCACAAATCCACTCCTCAATCGACGCTTAACTTATAAAATTTAGCTACAACAAGAATTCCTATGACTTCCCTGTGCTAACCAAAATTGTACCAAAAACTTTCCAAATCTTTTCACCAAGAATTATTCCAATAACATAACTCAATCATAGTAGCTCAACAATTAGTACTTAAATATATATTGAACCCATGATAGAGCATAAGCCCAATCAATTCATTCCAACTCAACTCCTACTTCCTCTTCAAGTCATCTTACCTTTAGACAAGTGGTGACCGGATTTCAATCGTACCAACTTCCTATACATTTTCAATTAAGGGTCACCAAAATGGCAAAACTCGCTTAATCCCTCCAAAGGAATCCATTAAGTATGTTTAATTCAAGCAATAACTAATTCCTCAAGGTAGCTAACACAATTCACAAGCTCTTTCCCGAACAATCCTTAATATAAGACAAAGGACACCCGTCCAACAGCTTGTGTCACACCAATCGATATCCGGATCCGAACGTGGTCCCACCACAATAATGATCCAATTTGCTCAAATAATCATCACTGAAGTACGTCACTTAAAACAGACTACAATACCTTCCACCCAAGATAACAAGAGTCTTGGTCAAGCCTTAACTTAAAACATTTCCAGAGCCAACTGAAAACTTATTTCCTTAAAGTTATTCCACCATCCACTAATATCATATCACAACCCATTCGTCCGGCAAACTTCCCTTAAGAGTTTATCACAATTCAACCTTCAAGACTCCGTGATTCAAAATTCGAATCAGATTCCGTATCACAAAGTAATTCCGTTTGAACTTCTAAGAACACCGAACTATGTCACTATCACTATTCCCCACAACTGTTTCACTCAAAAATGGATAAACAAAGGAATCCATTTGCATAATACCACATACGAAGAGTTGATTCCAACTCTCCCAATTATTTACCGACCAAAGTCGTAACTCTAATATAAAACCTTAAACATTCTTCCGATTCTCGAACTTCAAGCACATAACTGCAGTAGCCCATTCTTGTTAATCTCCCTGCTCGTTATCATACAAGACTCAGATAGACAAAACTATAAGTCATGGTATCAAAAATCAATCTCTTTTATTTCAAGCAAAACTATGCTCATACACCTTGATTAGGTCAATGACCCAAAATGACAATTTCTAAAAATCTCGTCCTACTTATATCTCTCAATTACTGTCATCACCTCTCACTTGCCATCATCAGTGACCATAACCACTTGAAAACACAACCTCTAGACATAACAACCCAGAATAATTATTTTATTTTCTCTATAAATGGTTTCCAACACTGAGGTTCCCAAAGAACCACCAAAAACTTCCAATAATATTTCAAATACTACTTAACAACCAATCACATCACAAAACATCTTTCCCGAAACTTGGTTCAAAGTCAAAACCACCATTATTACCAAGTCCATTTCTACCCACAATCCTAATTCCCGAAGCAATCATATCATCTAGAGACAGCCCAAAGCTATTGTCGCTCGTCTCAGACACTCAAACACAACTCGAACTCTGGTTTCCGCACCTTAATCCCTGCCCCAACAAACTTGTTGGCATCAAAGAAAAGACAACCACAACATTTTCCTCGAATCACATTTCGTAGCACAACTCGAAACTGTAGAGTAGTTTTACTCTACCATCACCAGGGATAGGCGCAAGATAGTTAACCAATCGAATACGCAAAGAAAGTCCTAGGAGGTCGGCGTACAAGAGGCATAGTACCAGAAGAAAACCAACTAACTTTGTACCTTACACACTTGATGAATACCACAGCACCGAAGAGCACACGATGGGGAACCGCTGCAGTCGGGCCATCACTCGAGAGGTACTTGACAGGACCCGCCCCGGATTTCACCCTGAAATCCGAAGAGGCCCTGCGGGGCCCACCTTAGAAGAAATTCTACCAAAAATTTGACAGAACTTCCCCCAAAAATGGACAACCCAAAACCTGTAGAAAAACAATTACACTTCTAAATCATTCATCCTTATTCTCCTGGAGCCACCCTGCTCCCTATATCACAACATCTCTCATATCACAAAACAATTCTGAAACTTAAGAATATTAATCTCAAGAGTTATCAGAGCAATCTATTTCTCAGGCGTACAAGAAGGTAGAATACAAAATAAACGACCAATACTTTTATAATGCGGAAGCTATGACAGCTATGCCTCAACTCCAAGTACGCTCGACCTCAAGCTAAACTGGCCTGCAAACTGGGCATTTAAAACCGAAGGGCCCAGGGGAAAACATTTAAAATCCGTTAGAGTGAGTGGACGAAAAATAAGTAATTTCAAATGAATAAGTAAAACTTAATGCTTTCCCAAGTTATTCTCTAAAACCTCGCATGCAGTAACAATCTTGAAAACACTCTTAATCATCCTCTTTACTGAAATCCCAATCACGTAACGAGAACATCTTGAAACCTCTTAAAATCTCATCCTCAATCCTTATAAAAACATCCTTTTCATGAGGCTCGTTTGATGACTAGAAAGGACTGCTGTCTAGTCATCTCATGCCATCTAGGAGGGACTGCCACCCAGATGACGCATCGGAAGGGACTGCCAACCGGGATAGGAGGCGGTGGATAGATGGGACTGCCAACTAGCCACATGTAGTAGACGGGACTGCCGACTAACCACAGGTAGTAGACGGGACTGCCGACTAGCTACCTCATGTCATCTGGAAGGGACTGCCAACCAGGTGACGCATCGGATGGGACTGCCAACCGAGCTGTAGTCTGGAAGGGACTGCCAACCAGACTATTACCTAGAAGGGACTGCCAACTAGGTAAGATACGCATGCGCCAAAACTGGCCTCCTTAATAAACTGAATAGCCTCCTCAAGAACTGAACATAACCTCTTTCAATCACTTGCTTTCGGAAAGAAACTCGATATTACCTCAATAAATCAATAATAATTCACCGAAAGCATAACTCAGGATTATCTCGCTAAATCAAACCTCAATATCTCAATACATCCTCGAAAGCATAAAATCAAATACTCTGTAAATCAATAAATGCTTTCGGAAAGAAAACTCAATCTAACTTCAAGGCTGATTAGTGCGGAGCTCAAAGCTCAATAAATCTCGATAATTCAATCATGCTCAGAAATTCGATGAAACATTCGTATTCGTGAATCCTCATAAAAACCGATATTCGAAATCCATAATTCTCATAATATTTGCTGAATCAGGCACTTCCCGAAAATCATTCCTCAACTCAATAACTCATGAATGACTATCTCAAAAATCTACTAAAAGCCCTCGGGAAGGAATTTCAATACTAAACTCATAATTCATAAATAAATCTCGATAAATCAACGCTCAAATATTCAAAATATAATTAAATCTCAATTGGAAGAAAATAATAATAATACTGCATGCGGAATTAATTTAAAAACAAATGTCCACTCACAGTACTATTTAGGCGACCATGCATACGAGTTCCTTCGTCGAGCAATAGCTCGGTACATCGCCCTGTACACAATTATATTCCGTGAATAGTTATTCGACAAATTAATACGATTCCTAAAATCAATTCCTCATAATTACATCTGCACTTCTCCTTGGATGCAACCCAAATTATACCACTAATACCAATTCGTTAATTTAAAGGTTCCAAGGCAGAACCGAGAGATATCCGACGGTCGGATTCTCGTAATTCGATAATCGAAACCCTAAACTTCAAAAATTCATAATTAAATCCAAGCTTCTCCAAAATTCACCAAATTTCATATACAAGCTCTATGATAATTATAGAATTTAACTAGCTAAAAATTGAAATTTATAAACTACCCTAGCCGCCGCTACCGCCGCCCACAGTGGCGGCGCCGCCGCCACCATCTCCGATGGCCACCAAAATTTGGTAGTAGCACCTTCTCAACACACTGATTCAACTTCTCAACTACAACATTCCCAAATAACAATTAAAAACGGCCGAAATCGATCAATGAACAAAAACCCAGAAATCCTCAAGAACCCTAGAATTTCAATTCGTCGATTCGGCATCTACACACTAAATCGTGATACAAGGCCATAGGGGAAATGATCAGTGATGAAAACCGAACCTTCGATGGCGAAATGGGGACCGGAGGTGGCCGGAATCGCCGGAAATCGATGAAACCTCTGTTCGGCTACAGTGACCGTCCTCTTCTTCTCATTGCTGCACCTTCCACAGTTCATATTAGGCTACCAAACGAACCCAGAAATCAAGAGAATGAAGAGAGCTTTCCAACGACACCTTACACGTCAAAATCCGTCGCCGGATGGAGGAGATATGGCCGGAAGAAGGTGACGAGGTCGGAGAGGAAGAGAGAATCGGGGAGAGAGAAAGGAGAGGGCTCGGTAAGTTTCCGAAAATGGAAACTTACCACAGTAACTCGTCCTATTTATAGAAACTTACCATGAACAGTAACTTTACCATTTCGCTTATAACTTTTGCATACGAACTCCGATTTTTACGTACCACATATGCACGCGCTCGGTTTAACGTCCTCTACAACTTTCATGAAGGAAATTTTCTCAAATTTTGACCCGAAGAAAAAGTCAACTTTTAGGGCCCCCTAAAAGCATTGAAACGACAGTAAAAGTGAAAGTAAAAGTTGTTTACCGTCCAAATGACTAGTAAACCGGTGAATTCGGGTTCGGGACGTCACAATCTCCCCACCTTATAAAAATTTCGTCCTCGAAATTCCATACTGTTGAAGTAGAGATGGGTGCACACGCCAATCCATAGTAAACAGTCACGAGATGAATAGCACATCAATCGTACGGCCGTGGCGATGATAAGGCACAGAAAAGATGTGCAAGTCTGCTCAAATCATGTAGAAATTACCTTCAAAACTGATCCAAAACTTGACCAATTAGAACATGGAGATCAATCCTTATAAGAAACAATTCTCTAGCTGAAATCTAGTCAATTATTGCGATCTGAATAATTCCCACAGCGTTCTTACTAAATTCAGTGTCTTAGTAGATAATTTACTTCCACTCATTACTGACAGTCCTTAACAACTGAGGGAGAACATCGTCAAAGCATTATGTTTGAAGCAATCTGTAAACGGTTCAATTATGTGAGCAGAAACACCTACTAAAATTCTCAGAATAAAGACTCAAGGCTAAATCAAGGTCGGTTACTTGCACGAACCACACCTTGAAACTGCATAACAAAAATCAAATCTTCTTTGGATTAAGTTTCCCTTTTGCAATCTTAAGTCAACGACTGGAGTAGCTGATAATCTCGACAATCTCGATTACACAAGCAGCCAAAAACATATACTTAGAACCCCAAATGTATCAATGTTCCAAGTTGGATACCCTTGTCTTACCTAACTATGTAGTAGTTCATACTTACAAGTACACAACTTCGACGTCAAGAAATTTAGGTCAAATAATAGTTCGGATGACTCATGGTATCAATATCACAAACTATTCGGTTTGAATAGTAGCATTCATACTCTTTTTCATATAACTTGTACAATGAAGATCCACTTTGTTCACCAACAACATGATAATACATTTACTCACACTTAAAACAATTTCAATTCGTACACGGGTTATGGAAAGTCCAACAGTTAATAAAACACCACAAGATGCTCACTGATAACCCACATGTCTGAAACAACCAATTTCCTTAGCAACCACAAAACCGCACTTGCTTTTTGTCTATTTGTGCTTGGATTTCTGATCGAATGTCGTGCACGTAGAGATCCCATAGTCGTCAAGCATATCAAAGAGTAGCCTCGAACCAACCTATAAGTTCTTAATCATGCATGTTATGGGGCCACTACACTTTCATTGCGCTACTTTGATACCTGACTAAAACATTGATCAAAGCCTTGAGATGACATCTAAGTAACTAGAGAAACTTCTTTGATACATACCCTGCTGGCCATAAGGCGACACATTTCACACACCTGTTTATGTTCAAAATTTCTGTACCAGACTGCTAGCAAGATAGTCCATTCTTTCTTCTCTATGTTTCCACACCATAATCTTCCAATAATCAACGTCAAACTTGCAAGTATTTGAGTATAGCCAACTCTCCTTGCATGGCTCAAAGCTGATATCCCCAAACGATACTGTCATCGCTAAACTGAGGATAAAGTAGCTGAAGATCCACCCTCTAACAACACTAATTCAATAATATTTAAGCTACAATAACAATTCCAAAAACTAATCTGCGCTAACTAAGATTGCACCAAAATTTCCCAAACCTCATCTCGCTAAGCATAAATCCAACAACACAACTCAACCATACTCGCTCAACAATTTAGTACTTCAAGAGTCAATTGAAACCCTTGATAAAACCCAAGGTCCAAACAATTAATTTCCAAACTCAACTCGAACATTTTGCCAAGTCATCGTACCTATAAACCCGTGATGGTGACCGAATATCAATCGTACCAACAGCTTTCTATACTTCTCCAATCAAGGGCCACCATACGGTAGAAAGATCAATCAAAGTGAAAACTGAATTTCAAACTGTTTAACCCATTCCACCAGTAACGGTACCAAGGTAGAAAAATTCACTTAATTCCTTCAAAGCAATCTGTTAATGTACGTATTCAACTCAAGAACCAACCAATTTTTCCTAGATGATAAAACACCGTTCACAGAGTCTTTCCTCGAACAACAACCTTGATGCAAAACAGACACCCATCCAACATCTCATTTCACACAAAGCGGTACCTGGATCTGAAATTATTCCAACCACCTGGCGATCCAATTCCTCCATTTAATCCGTGAATACGCCACTGTACATACATACCGCATTACGTTTGACCCACATATAACAAGAATTCTGGTCAAACCTTAATTAGAAATATTTCCGGAGCCAACTGAGAAACTTATTTCCTCAAAGTTATTCCACTAACCACTCTTACAATATCACAATCTAATTGTCTAGCAAAAACTTCACAAGAATCTATCACAATTAATCTTCAAGGCTCCACAATTTATAACTCGAATCATACTCCGTATCACAAGTAATTCCACTTGCACCATTATGAATACCCAACGAGATCACTACCACTATTCTCCAATTTTTAGGTACAACCATTTCAACCAAAACGGATAACCAATTGAGTACACGCATAGGCACAATCTCATATACAAAAGTTGTTTCTAATCTTCTCAATTAAATACTGGCAAAGATCGTAACTCGATTGTAAAGCTCTATGCGTCCAACAAATACTCAAGTTTCAAACATAAAACTATATCAAACTTAAATTCTGTCTATCTCCTTACTCAATACGATCCACAACTTCAAAAGGATCAATTATAAGTCAATGTATAAAAAAAAATCAATTTCTTCCAATCCGAACAAAACAAAATCCAATTATCATGGTTAGGTCAAAGAGCCAAGATAACCAGTCATGATTTCCAAGTAATCTCCAACAACTATCAATGATATCACAAATGTCACATACATGCCATATCACATCACGTAACACATCTCCTGAAACTTGGTTCAACGTCAGAACCACTAATATTACTAGTTCCATTTCCATCAACAATTCTGATTCTAAAGCAATTTATAGCACACTGAGACAACCCAAATCTATGCCCACTCAACTCTAACAATCAAACACGAAATCGAACTCCAGTCTTGCACCTTAAACCTTACCCCAACAAACTTGTTGGCATCGAGGGAGAGATAACCACCACATTCCCTCGGATCACATTTCGTAGCATAACTCAACCCTGTAAGGTAATCTAACATCACCATCACCATGAAAAGGTGCAAGACACTTAAACAATCTGATATGCAGACAGATCCCTATGAGGTCGGCGTATAAGAGGCATAGCACCTGAAGGAAAATCAACTAACCACGTACCTTACATACTTGATGAATACTTCAGCACCGAAGAGTAAACGATGGGGAACCGCTGCAGTCGGGCCATCACTCGGGAGGTACTGAGTAACATCAAGCATATAAGGTAACTAGAATAGAAACGAGTCTACAGAACCTAACAACCTAATGCTCTGATACCAACTGACAGGACCCGCCCCGGATTTCACCCTGAAATCCGAAGAGGCCCTGCGGGGCCCACCTTAGAAGAAATTCTACCAAAAATTTGACAGAACTTCCCCCAAAAATGGACAACCCAAAACCTGTAGAAAAACAATTACACTTCTAAATCATCCATCCTTATTCTCCTGGAGCCACCCTGCTCCCTATATCACAACATCTCTCATATCACAAAACAATTCTGAAACTTAAGAATATTAATCTCAAGAGTTATCAGAGCAATCTATTTCTCAGGCGTACAAGAAGGTAGAATACAAGATAAACGACCAATACTTTTATAATGCGGAAGCTATGACAGCTATGCCTCAACCCAAGTACGCTCGACCTCAAGCTAAACTGGCCTGCAAACTGGGCATTTAAAACCGAAGGGCCCAGGGGAAAACATTTAAAATCCGTTAGAGTGAGTGGACGAAAAATAAGTAATTTCAAATGAATAAGTAAAACTTAATGCTTTCCCAAGTTATTCTCTAAAACCTCGCATGCAGTAACAATCTTGAAAACACTCTTAATCATCCTCTTTACTGAAATCCCAATCACGTAACGAGAACATCTTGAAACCTCTTAAAATCTCATCCTCAATCCTTATAAAAACATCCTTTTCATGAGGCTCGTTTGATGACTAGAAAGGACTGCTGTCTAGTCATCTCATGCCATCTAGGAGGGACTGCCACCCAGATGACGCATCGGAAGGGACTGCCAACCGGGATAGGAGGCGGTGGATAGATGGGACTGCCAACTAGCCACATGTAGTAGACGGGACTGCCGACTAACCACAGGTAGTAGACGGGACTGCCGACTAGCTACCTCATGTCATCTGGAAGGGACTGCCAACCAGGTGACGCATCGGATGGGACTGCCAACCGAGCTGTAGTCTGGAAGGGACTGCCAACCAGACTATTACCTAGAAGGGACTGCCAACTAGGTAAGATACGCATGCGCCAAAACTGGCCTCCTTAATAAACTGAATAGCCTCCTCAAGAACTGAACATAACCTCTTTCAATCACTTGCTTTCGGAAAGAAACTCGATATTACCTCAATAAATCAATAATAATTCACCGAAAGCATAACTCAGGATTATCTCGCTAAATCAAACCTCAATATCTCAATACATCCTCGAAAGCATAAAATCAAATACTCTGTAAATCAATAAATGCTTTCGGAAAGAAAACTCAATCTAACTTCAAGGCTGATTAGTGCGGAGCTCAAAGCTCAATAAATCTCGATAATTCAATCATGCTCAGAAATTCGATGAAACATTCGTATTCGTGAATCCTCATAAAAACCGATATTCGAAATCCATAATTCTCATAATATTTGCTGAATCAGGCACTTCCCGAAAATCATTCCTCAACTCAATAACTCATGAATGACTATCTCAAAAATCTACTAAAAGCCCTCGGGAAGGAATTTCAATACTAAACTCATAATTCATAAATAAATCTCGATAAATCAACGCTCAAATATTCAAAATATAATTAAATCTCAATTGGAAGAAAATAATAATAATACTGCATGCGGAATTAATTTAAAAACAAATGTCCACTCACAGTACTATTTAGGCGACCATGCATACGAGTTCCTTCGTCGAGCAATAGCTCGGTACATCGCCCTGTACACAATTATATTCCGTGAATAGTTATTCGACAAATTAATACGATTCCTAAAATCAATTCCTCATAATTACATCTGCACTTCTCCTTGGATGCAACCCAAATTATACCACTAATACCAATTCGTTAATTTAAAGGTTCCAAGGCAGAACCGAGAGATATCCGACGGTCGGATTCTCGTAATTCGATAATCGAAACCCTAAACTTCAAAAATTCATAATTAAATCCAAGCTTCTCCAAAATTCACCAAATTTCATATACAAGCTCTATGATAATTATAGAATTTAACTAGCTAAAAATTGAAATTTATAAACTACCCTAGCCGCCGCTACCGCCGCCCACAGTGGCGGCGCCGCCGCCACCATCTCCGATGGCCACCAAAATTTGGTAGTAGCACCTTCTCAACACACTGATTCAACTTCTCAACTACAACATTCCCAAATAACAATTAAAAACGGCCGAAATCGATCAATGAACAAAAACCCAGAAATCCTCAAGAACCCTAGAATTTCAATTCGTCGATTCGGCATCTACACACTAAATCGTGATACAAGGCCATAGGGGAAATGATCAGTGATGAAAACCGAACCTTCGATGGCGAAATGGGGACCGGAGGTGGCCGGAATCGCCGGAAATCGATGAAACCTCTGTTCGGCTACAGTGACCGTCCTCTTCTTCTCATTGCTGCACCTTCCACAGTTCATATTAGGCTACCAAACGAACCCAGAAATCAAGAGAATGAAGAGAGCTTTCCAACGACACCTTACACGTCAAAATCCGTCGCCGGATGGAGGAGATATGGCCGGAAGAAGGTGACGAGGTCGGAGAGGAAGAGAGAATCGGGGAGAGAGAAAGGAGAGGGCTCGGTAAGTTTCCGAAAATGGAAACTTACCACAGTAACTCGTCCTATTTATAGAAACTTACTATGAACAGTAATTTTACCATTTCGCTTATAACTTTTGCATACGAACTCCGATTTTTACGTACCACATATGCACGCGCTCGGTTTAACGTCCTCTACAACTTTCATGAAGGAAATTTTCTCAAATTTTGACCCGAAGAAAAAGTCAACTTTTAGGGCCCCCTAAGAGCATTGAAACGACAGTAAAAGTGAAAGTAAAAGTTGTTTACCGTCCAAATGACTAGTAAACCGGTGAATTCGGGTTCGGGACGTCACAGTACTGGGCAACACCAAGTATATAAGGTAACAGAATAGAAACGAGTCTACAGAACCTAACAACCTAATGCTCTGATACCAAATTGACAGGACCCGCCCCGAATTTCACCCTGAAATCCGAGGTGGCCCTGTGGGGCCCACCTTAGGGATAACCCTACCAAAAATTCGGCAGAGTCACCTCTAAAATGGACTACCCAAAACCTGTAAAACACACAAAACACTACAAGCAAACCAACCTTATACTCCTGGAGCCACCCTGCTCCCAATTACCAACAACTCCACTTTCACAAAACACAAAACTCAAAAATACTAATCCCAAAGATTAAGCAGAGCAATACTACTATACACAGGGATATAACAGAAGAGTAAAGGATCAAGTGATCCTACACTGCGGAAGTAGTGACAACTATGCCTCAAATGTCATGTACGCCCGACCTCCACTAATTCGCCTGCAAACTGGGCATTAGAAACCGAAAGGCCCAGGGGAAAGTAGACGAAAAACGTTAGCGTGAGTGGACAAAAATAAACAATTTAAAGGAAAAAGGATTTCATACTTTCCCACATTTATTCTCTTTAATAACCGATGCATGCAACAATTAGAAAAATACATTTAGCTTTAAATCCAAGAATTCCCAAAACGATAAAACGACTAGCCTTGCTAGTCACCACATTTGAAAACTATATCGTAAAACCGAAATCTCATTTCTCAAGACAATAAGACCAGCCCCGCTGGCTACAGTGAAAATCGGACTAGCCCCGCTAGTCAAGCAACGATAAAATATGGGGAAGAAGTTTCACCATACGAAAGAAGGGAGCCTCCCAGGCTCGGGTCGAAGTGTCCCACACTCTAGAGCATCCCATGCTCTCCTCTACTCACCTACGAACACATAATAAGTAGGGAGGAGTACTAATAGGCTAGCCAGTAATATAATATATATATATAACGACCCTGGGTATGGTGGTTAAAAACCGATAAATCAATAAAGCTTCCCCATGTCCCACGTATAAAGACAACACGGGTACGATTCCCAACCGTACCCGGAAATACTCAAAGAGTCGTATAAATTAACAGCGTGTCCCACACGCTAAAGAAATAAGTAGATTGTCAATGAGGCATTCCCAATGCCAAAAATCGAATAAATAAACAAGAATTTATTCCATCGAAATCCCATTTCGAAAATCTTTCAGAAATCTCAAATCGACGATTATAAAGATAATATAAACAGTATAAATCTCGAAAATCACATCGAAAATCAATTCGTCGAAAATCAACATCATTTATAATTTCGAATCCGAGCATAACATCTTCATAACCAAAACTCACAACCGGTATAAAACATAAATACTTCATGAGAATCATTATTTAAAAGTAAATCCATGAGATAATTCGCAATTATCTTTATATGCTCGGAAAATACGTTAATAAAATAGAACAAGCTTTAATAAATAAATGCATGCATCACTTATTTAAAATAAACGTCCACTCACAGTACTATTGGGCAACCACGCAAACGAGTTCCTTCATCTAGCCGTAGCTCGCGACATTGCCCTGTACACAATTATATTTCCATAAACGGTAATCCGATAAAATAATTACGAACTTAAACGAAATCCGAAAATCCCTATCTCCACTTCTCAAATTCAACCCAAATCTCTTCCACAATTCCAATTCCTCAATTTACATATTCCATAATGAAAACGAGGGAAATCCGACGGTCGGATTTCCCATAATTCCTCCACAAAACTCCAAACTTCAAAATTCACAAACAATTCCAAACTCCTCCAAAATTCACCAAACTTCACATATGTACCCTATGATAATTATAGAATTTAACTAGCTAAAAATTGAAATTTATAAACTACCCTAGCCGCTGCTACCGCCGCCCACAGTGGCGGCGCCGCCGCCACCATCTCCGATGGCCACCAAAATTTAACAGTAGCACCTTCTCAACACACTGATTCAACTTCATAACTACAACATTTACAAATAACAACTACAAACAGTCGAAATCGATCCAAGAACACAAACCCAGAAAATTCAAGAACCCTAATTCAATCCGGCCTCTACACTTCAAATCGTGATACAAGGCCATAGGGGAAATGATCAGTGATGAAAACCGAACCTTCGACGGCGAGATGGGGACCGGAGGTGGCCGGAATCGCCAGAAATCGGCAAAAGCTTCAAACTGCAGCCGGAGGAGGTTTTGATTCGATCCGTGGTTTTCCGACCAAATCGTGGAAAACCAAGGTTGCTGGGGTGCTCGGAGGGAGGAGGCGCTCCTCTAGTGACCGGTGGCACGCCTGTGGTGGCCGGAATCGCCGGAAATCGGAGGGAGAGGGAAAATGGTCGAACCGGAGAAGAGAGAGGTCGGGGGAGAGGAGAGAGAAAGAGCTGGGGTGGGTTTCCGGAAATGGAAACCTACCCGGGGTAACTTTGTATTTTTAACCAAAAATTACTATGAACAGTAACTTCACATTTTTGGCCATAACTCTCGCATACGAAGTCCGATTTTTACGTACCACATATGCACGCGCTCGGTTTAACGTCCTCTACAACTTCCATGAAGAACATTTTCTCAAATTTTAACCCGAACAAAAAGTCAACTTTTAGGGCCACTAAAAGTATCGAAACAAAGTAAAAAGTGAAAGTAAAGGTCGTTTACCGTCCAAATGACTAGTAAACAGGTGAATTTAGGTTCGGGACGTTACAATTTAGCTGCTGCTTTGGCCATGATACGCAACGAGCTTCTAGTTAATTCAGCTAGTGACAAGAAGCACCACAGCGGACCAGTTGTTAATGTGACCAAGCACCTCATGTTCCCAGATTTCAACCTCTCCTACAACCCCCGAATCTTGAATGATGTAAAGCTCTTAGGCAGTGCCACCATTGGGAGGAAAAGGAGACATAGTTCAGATTTTTTTTTTTTCTTTTTGAGTGTAAAAAATGAGAAATAAAATTTCATAAAACTTAGAGGAGTTCCGTATAATAAATGTGGAGGTGTAATAGAACATCTTGATCAAGTAGTCTTATTCAGATTCAGAAATTAATGCTTGAAGTGAGAGAGTATCAGTCCCAAGAAAAAAGAAGAAAGTAATTTAATAGAAAAAAGAGAAAAAGAACCAAAACGTGCAGTGTTGTTCTCCACATCGAAGTTGCCAAAGTATCAGATTAAAAATCACGACAAACCCAAAGTCCCCCCAAAACAGTATAATATGTTTTTCTTTACATAATAATAAAGCAAATCACAGTACAGTTATATATAGATCTACCTATATTATATATAGTAATCTTCTCTTGATCTGAACCCTTTCTCTCTGTCTCTCTCTGTATCTGAATGTTCATTATTATGCCTTGGTCGCCTGGAGATGATCAGTTGTTGGGGACTTGGCCGGAGATAGAAGCCGACCCAATACTACTCACGCCTGTGTACGCAATACGTACGCATTTATAACTTTGAATTCCATCGATCCATTTCACCCCACCTCTAATATGTATATCGCCAAGAGGTACGCACCACCTAAGCATATCCATCATATACTAGATTTATATTTGTTTCAGTTTCATGCTTAATTTGATGCTGTCATTGTATTAGTGCGCATAAACCAACTATACTTGCGATTGAACTGGAAACTAGCTAAGCTAGCAAATCCATGTTAATTTCTTCTTTTTGAGTTTCTTTGGTTCTCTTTCCTGTAGTACTAGACACTCACTCTGCAGACTCCCAATCCTCCAAAGGAAGAATGCAAAACTATCCTTGTCCTAAACTTTAGTTTTAACCATTATTCTTCAAATTGTTGTTGAAGTACTACACCTACATATGTCTCGTGCGTTACATGTGTAAACAAATGTTGTCTATGGACCTAGTTCTTTGGTTATAGAACGTTAACTAGCAATTTTGTTCTTAACTTATTTCTATCACAAGTTGAGCTTATTTCTCTCCATCATAACTTGAGTTATGACCCAAGCACATGTTAGTCTGCAAGGACCGAAGGATTAAACTCAATTTCTATCCTAGTTATTTAGAGCGAGAACCTCCCCTCCTCTATTTTTTATTTTCCGGTTTCTTTTTCTACTATAAGGCTGAATTTAATTTACTCCCTCAAATTTTGGTAGGGGTCGTCAACGGGCCGGGCCGGGCCATTCATAGCGGGCTCGGGCCCGGCCCGGCCCATTCATAGCGGGCTCGGGCCGGGCCGGGCCGGGCTTTATTAAAAATCAAAGGATCCAAGCCCGTCCAGATAAAGCGGGCCTTGCGGGCTTTTTCGGGCCGGGCCGGGCTTGGCCTTGCGGGCTTTTTTGGGCCGGGCCTTGCGGGCTTTATTTATAAATAAATATTTAAAGACACAAGTTTTATTTTTTAATCAAGCTTTGGAAATTCAATGGATAATGATCAAATACAACCAAAGATAATAGATCTATATAACTATATTGTACCAAAAAAAATCTATATTTATATATAGATACTAATTTATTGATAAATAAATTTTTAAAGACACTAATTTTTTATAAACCTATATTTATATATCATACACTCCAAAGAGCAACCCCTATCAATTCAAAGAAAATGGAAAAACTGACCGTTGGATGGGTTTATTACAATAAATTATGAGTATGGTAAAAAATTTAGCCAATTTCACCATATTTTCGAATCCGATCGGATTGGTCAACCGTAGTCACTTATATGTTTTATTGGTTGACCGATGGCGTGACAACCGCGAAACGTGCTTATTTTTTCACATTACATTTGTATATATTCCATCGATGGATGTGCGTAGACATAAGATAAAAAAAATTAATTTTAATTACAAACACATTGGTGTATACCAATTTTATTCCTTTAGTTGTATGACTTATACATTGCATTTAAATTGTTTAGGTTCATTCTAAAGCAACCATGAAGTAGAAAATGAATTCGGAGAAACCAACCGCTCGATGGAGAGATTGTAATGTTTTATGGTGATTGTAGAAAATCTAGCCAATTTCGTTATTGTTTCGAATTCGATCAACTAGGTCAAACG
Organism: Rosa lucieae; assembly: GCA_024704745.1. Taxonomy (NCBI): domain Eukaryota; kingdom Viridiplantae; phylum Streptophyta; class Magnoliopsida; order Rosales; family Rosaceae; genus Rosa; species Rosa lucieae. The sequence goes on from CM045492.1 coordinate 21,009,814, forward strand.
TAGTTACTCTTATAAACCTATATTTATATATCATACACTCCAAAGAGCAACCCCTATCAATTCAAAGAAAATGAAAAAACCGACCGTTGGATGAGTTTATTACAATAAATTATGAGTGTGGTAAAAAATTTAGCCAATTTCACCATATTTTCGAATCCGATCGGATTGGTCAACCGTAGTCACTTATATGTTTTATTGGTTGATCGATGGCGTGGCAACCGCGAAACGTGCTTATTTTTTCACATCACGTTTGTATATATTCCATCGATGGATGTGCGTGGACATAAGATAAAAAAAATTAATTTTAATTACAAACACATTGGTGTATACCAATTTTATTCCTTTAGTTGTATGACTTATACATTGCATTTAAATTGTTTAGGTTCATTCTAAAGCAACCATGAAGTAGAAAATGAATTCGGAGAAACCAACCGCTCGATGGAGAGATTGTAATGTTTTATGGTGATTGTAGAAAATCTAGCCAATTTCGTTATTGTTTCGAATTCGATCAACTAGGTCAAACGTAGTTACTCTTATAAACCTATATTTATATATCATACACTCCAAAGAGAAACCCCTATCAATTCAAAGAAAATGAAAAAACCGACCGTTGGATGAGTTTATTACAATAAATTATGAGTGTGGTAAAAAATTTAGCCAATTTCACCATATTTTCGAATCCGATCGGATTGGTCAACCGTAGTCACTTATATGTTTTATTGGTTGACCGATGGCGTGGCAACCGCGAAACGTGCTTATTTTTTCACATCACGTTTGTATATATTCCATCGATGGATGTGCGTGGACATAAGATAAAAAAAATGAATTTTAATTACAAACACATTGGTGTATACCAATTTTATTCCTTTAGTTGTATGACTTCTACATTGCATTTAAATTGTTTAGGTTCATTCTAAAGCAACCATAACGTAGAAAATGAATTCGGAGAAACCAACCGCTCGATGGAGAGATTGTAATGTTTTATGGTGATTGTAGAAAATCTAGCCAATTTCGTTATTGTTTCGAATTCGATCAACTAGGTCAAACTTAGTTACTCTTATAAACCTATATTTATATATCATACACTCCAAAGGGGTTGCCCTATCAATTCAAGGAAAATGAAAAAACCGACCGTTGGATGAGTTTATTACAATAAATTATGCGTGTGGTTAAAAATTTAGTCAATTTCACCATAGTTTTGAACCCGATCTAATTGGTCAACCGATTACCGATATGTAGAATATATATATATGCACATATTCTATATAGAATAATAGAAGTATAAGAACTTCCACACACACACACACACACACATATATATATATATATCTCTATATATATTATATATTATATATAAACACACAAATATATAAAATATATATACATATATAAACACACACACACATATATATATATCTCTATATATATATATATATATAAACAAACACACACACACACACATATATATATATATATCTATATAAACACACACACACACATAGATATCTCTATATATATCTCACACATATATAAATATATATAAACACACACACATATATAATATATATATATATATACATATATATAAACACACACACACACACATATATATATCTCTATATATATATATATATATAAATATATATACATATATATAAACACACACACATATATAAATATATACATATATATAAACACACACACACACACACACACATATATATCTCTATATATATATTATATATATAAACACACACACATATATATAAACACACACACATATATAAATATATATACATATATATAAACACACACACACACACATATATATATATATAAACACACACACACATAACTACAAATATATATATATATATAATATTTTACGGGCTTTTACGGGCCGGGCCGGGTTTTTGCGGGCTTTAGGCGGGCCGGCCCTCGGCCCACCAAGGCGGGCTTTTGCGGGTTTTTTGACGGGCCGGGCCGGGCTAAAAGCCCTCCGGGCCGGCGGGCCTCCATCGGCCCACTTGATCCGCGGGCTTTTTGATGAGACCTAAATTTTGGATTGAAAATCAGTTTGGTCTCCTATTTTTTTTTTTTAATCACGATGGTTTTTACACTTTTAATTTTCATCACCGACATCTAAATTTCAATTTGACTTCAATCATGACGACGTTTGCTGAGTTGGAGCTGACAACATGGCCCTACTTTTCAGCCTCTGCATTCTAAGAAGGATAAATTCTCAAAATAACTTTTGGGCAAATTCACCAATAACAAAAAAAATTAAAAAAAGAATTGAAGAACACAATGCTTCGTGAGTTCGTTCTTCTTCTGCTCTACCTAGTCTGCCATACTTCATGCTTCTTGTGCTCCACCCAAAATAATCATTTTCCTTCTTCTGCCTCATTTTTTGAGGTCGTCGGAAGGGCAGGTTTAGTTGCTGGCGGACTATCTAAGGGTAACGAAGACGGTGGGTGTCCAAATCAATTCTAGGTATTGAAGGCGTTGGCGCATGAGATCGCTTCCAGGTGTCGGACGAAGTGGAGGTTGGGTCTGACTCATTGGAGATCGGGGAGCACGATGGTGGTGATATGACCAGCGAAATCTCGAACAGCATTGCTAAGCTCAAGGAGAGGATCACAGATTGAGCAAATACCAAACCAAAGCGACCAAGAAGAAGAAAAAGAACAACAACACCCACCAACCGTTTACATAAATCACCTTCCTCTATCCTCCTCCTTTTCCTTTCATCCAATCCAAAGCTTCAAAAGAATATAAATAAAAAATAAAAAAACAGAGCAACTAGTAAGCTATTGAACCCATCCGCTCCATGCGTTGAATCTCTCTCTTTGGGTTTGGCTCTGTTTGTTGTTTCAGAGAAATGGAGTCTAATCTTCTTGCTTCAACTTAGATTGTGCTTTTGTTGATTGTTCTTGTTGCTGAGCCGTTCTTGTTCTTAGTGGTTGAAGATTTTGAGATGATGGGCTCGAAATGCAATACTCTTCGCCTTGTTTGTCAGGGTATAGATTGGGGTTTTGCAGCTCAGTTTCAAAGGTTTGTTTGGATGGGCTATTGATGGGTGGAGGAATTGGAAGAGTTCTCCACCACCGCCGCCGATCTCCCACGGCTACTCTAATCTTTGCCGGGGAGGTTTTGGGATTGCATTGGGCTTTGTTGTTGAGAGAGAGAGAGAGAGAGAGAGAGAGAGTTAGATTTGAAATTTGGAGGCAGGTGATGGAAATTAGAAGTATAGGAACTATCGTGATTAAAAAAAAGGGGCCGCGACCACTTACCCAATTTCAGCATGAAAATTGCCCACTTACTCCACCAAGAGTTTTTTAACCCTAATTACCCAATCTAACCTATAGTTTTGCCCCGAAATTACAAAATCCCAGTCTTTATCTCTCTCCTCATACCAGATCCGATCTCTCTCTCTCTGATATCTGATCCTCTCTCTCTCTGATCTCCGATCACCATATCCGGTTGCAACGATGGCGACGATGCCCTCCGTCGACAAGGCCGCCTGCTTCTCTCGGCCTGAAGACGACGACGCCGCCCTCCGTCGACCTAGCTGCCAGTTTCTCTATGGCCACCTTCGAAGTCATCAACGTTCAATTCTCTCCAGTCATCAGTTCGACTCGATTTCGTTTCCAGACCCTTATCTTCGATGCCGAGTTTGTTCCCAGTCCTTCATCTTCGACGCCGAGTTCTTTTCCAGGCCCTATCTCTCTCCGCAACCGACCCGAACGCCCGATGTGGCTGACCCGAAATTACAGTGATCGGAGCCGGCGCTGGAGCTTCTTCAACCTCCAAGAGCGATCGACGACTTATAAAACGACCGACTCGTCGTCCAGACCTGAACGTCGACCGATGTATAGCCTTCAGACGCCGGAGTCAAAGCCATGGTGCCGCCGAAGATGATGATTGGGTGCCCAGAGCTTTACTGGGTGCCCAAATCAGTTTTTTTTTTTTAATTTTGATGGTCTACTGGGGGGCAGTAGACACATTATTGGCCCCCAGTAGACTTTGATACGCGGGACAGGGATCACTATAGTGTGGTGTTTTGATAAGTTACATGTTGTTTTCTGTGTATTAAAGTCAAATTATCTGTGAATCCTACAAAAATGTGCATTTTTTGTGGTCTATTGGGAGGCAGTAGAGACATTGGACTTTGTATTGGGAGGCAGTAATATGATTACTGGAGGGCAGTAATATGATTACAAATTGATCAATTGTTCCTGTAGTGTATTCATTTTGGTTTTTGGAGTTCATACAATTCACTGGATGGCAATAATATGATTTTTGGGAGGCAATAATATAATTACTGGGGGGCAGTAATATGATTACTGGGGGGCAATAATAGCCGGATTCCGGTCACCGGTCGCCGGAACCCGGTCACCGTTCGCCAGAGTCCGGTCACCGGTCGCCGGTCGCCGGAGACCGCGCCGGCCACTTGTCACCGGAGCACAGCAAGGTGGAGGATGACTTCTCTCTCTAAGTGAGAAAGAAGGAGAGGGCAAAAAAGTCTCAAAAAAAAAGGAAAAAGAATTAATTGGGTAAATGGGAAATAATCCCTTAGAGTGTTTTGGGTAAATGGGGTTAAAAAACAGTTGGTGGAGCAAGTGGGCAATTTTTAGCCTAAAATTGGGTAAATGATCATTTTCCCTAAAAAAAAATATCGGAGAATAAACTGATTTTCAACTAAAGTTTGAAGGACTAAACTAAATTTAATCGTAATCTATACTATAATAAATAGAAGAGAGCTTCCTCGCCCAAATAAAAAAATTAGACGTATATATAACTCTCAACTATTAAAAAAAACTTTAGAAACAAACAACTAATATATGTACTGAAGCTCCTTCTATAACACATCTATTCTTTGCCGACGACTCTTTCATTTTCTTCAAGGCAGAATTGGAAGAGTGCGACACTATGAAGGAAATTTTTGAGAAGTATGAGAAAGCATCTGGAGAACTTATCAATTACCAAAAAAATTCTGTTTCTTTTAGCAAGAATGTGAAAAGATCTAAGCAGGATAAACTTGTAGCTGTGTTGGGGGTTCTACGTTTTGATAAACATGATAAGAGGGCTTACCAACTGAAGTGAGTTACTCTAAGACTAAGGCCTTTAACTCCTTACATGAAAAGGTGAGAAAATGAAATCAAGGATGAAGGGAGAAGACATTAAGCGCTGCGAGCAAGGAGGTAATGATAAAAGCAGTGATTCAATCCATCCCAATGTATGTAATAATGAGCTGCTTAGAGCTACCAAACACCTTTTCTTTGAGATGCACAACCTTATGGCACAATTTTGGTGAGGGGACAAGGTTGATGACAAGAAGATACATTGGCTAGCGTGGGATAAGCTGTGCGTTCCTAAGGTTGAGGGCAAGTTAGGGTTCAGAAACATGGTTCACTTCAACCAAGCATTACTTGCTAAACAAGAGTGGAGGCTATTACAGAACCCCTATTCACTGATTGCTAAACTTTATAAGGCCAGGTACAATCCATGGTGTACCTAAATGCATCAGATTCTAGGTTGGCCGAGGCCAGGGGCTTGGCATGATCCTTGGATGCCTATGCTAGTTCATTTTAAGCCTTTCTCTGATCCAGCTTTAGGGTTGGAGGACTAAAGGGTGGAAGATCTGATCGTGGAGGATGACTATGAGTGGAATGTCCCACTGTTACAAGAGTTGTTCTCACTGGTTGAGTATGTATTCTTGTTGGTTTCTGCTTGTCTTATGACCTTAGTGGTTATTTCTTTCTCTAGGAGTGGCAGTGTGTGACTCTCTCTTTTGGTGGTCATCGTATCTTGTTTTGGATACTATGGCCAGGTGGTTCTTTACCCTTATTTTAATATGAAATTAATCACACGTTTAGTCCTTGTACTCTCAAATTCTCACCCAATAGGTTCATTCCGTTACTCTCCGTCCAAAAACTCCGTTAAATTATTGACATGGCAATCCTTCAGCATGAAAATGTCTATTATACCGTCACTTCCTTTTTCCTTTCTTTTTTTTGTTTATTCTTTTCTCTCCTTTTTTTTTTTTTTTGATTTATCTCTTCTTCTCTATCCCTTGCAGAAACCTCATCACAACCCCTCCATCGAACTCCACTGCAACCTTCCCCTCCTCCTTCAAATAAACAAAAAATCATTATCAAATTCTTCTCTCTCCCTCGGACAATTGAACTGAAATCCCAAACACATATGAGAACAAAAAAAGACCAAAACTTTAAAACACCTGAGAAGAGACGGAGGAGATGGTGGAGTCAGCGGAGAAGGCCCATACCAAAGAGGAGACGACCCATATCCATTCGGCAGCGCAAAGCATAGAAAGGGAGAAAATACGAACGACGTCGGCGTTGAGGAAGACCAGAACCAGCTCGTTGATCTGAACCTGGACTCTGGTTCCTCCCCGGATTCGAGCATGTCCCCTCCTTCTTCCCCCTAAACTTCGGCCTCCTCCGCCTCGACCACGCTGACGGTAACACCCTCTTCTTGAAGCCCTCACTCTCTTCCTCTGCTCAATTCCCCTCCAATTCTATACTCCTCTGTTTCTGCAATTCACTACTAAGCAGAAGTGAGGAAGTGATGTGGAAGAGATGAACAATATAAGAAAAAAAAATTAAAACAAAAAGTGAGGGTATAATGAACATTTTCCTGTAGAAGGACTGTTACGTCAGCAATTTAATGTAGTTTTTAGACGGAGAGTAACGGAATAAACCTATTGGTTATAAGAAGTAAACATATTAAATTAAAAGGCGAGAGACTAAAGTATTTTTGAGACAAAAGTTCAATGACAGGTATCAGAATGCACTATGCACTAGCAGATGTAATCTAACATGGGTCTTAACTCTTTAAAGAAGAGAGTGTCAAGTTTGCTGGATATGAAGATGAAGGAAAAATTAGAAAACCAAAGATAAATTTAATTTTTAAGTATCTGTTATATGTGCTAGAAAGACTCTTAATAAAAAATATGAAACTAAAATTGACAACTAAGGGTGATTAACTTTGTTTTTATTTGGGTAATTAACTTCTTTGCAAACATAGCCACATGTTTGAGGCGAGCATATTATTATATGGGTTTTAAAGGAGGCAATATTGTCACGTTACCGTAGCACGTAATGCGTGGCCGCACTACCCAACCACGTCTTTTCCATTTTTCCTTTTCCTTTTTCTTGGTTCTAACTTTTAACGCTTAAAAGAAAGAAACTCAAGCAAAAAAACAAAAGAGAAAGCAAAAAGGAGAAAACAGAAACCTCCCTCCTGATTCCTGACTCCCTCTCTCGCTGTAAGCAAAGCATAGCAAAGCACTCACACAACAAATATCTCTTCCTTGTTCTCGTTCTTCCTCTCTTCTTCTCCAACCAATTCTTACCAAACGCGCTTCCCAAGCTTCTCTTCTCTTACTGAGTAAGCTCGTCCCTCTCTCTCTCTTAGAAATTACAATGCTGCTCTATCTTTGAGGCAAATCGTTGATGCGAGACAGTATTTCTGTTCTAGCTTCCTTCTTCAAATAAGCTGAACCCTGAAATTGTGAGGGAGTTCCCAACTGTGTGTAACTGAAAGGAAAACGACGACGACGACGCTCATTATTATTATTGTTCTCTCTTTTCAGAATCAGAAAGGAGCTTCGAGGGGGGATCACAATGGCTAGGGTTTCATTTTCGGTGGTAGCTATGTTGCTGCTTTGGTGGTGGGTGGCTATGGCGAAGCTGAAGGTGAAGGCGGAGTACATCAAGTACAAAGATCCAAACCAACCGGCCGCCGCTCGAGTTGGGGACCTTCTTAGCAGAATGACTCTTGAAGAGAAAATTGGTCAGATGGTGCAGATTGATAGAAGTGTTGCCAATGTCAACACCATGAAAACTTACTTCATTGGTAATCTAATTTCTTTTCTGAGTTTTTGATGCACATCAATGTTGTATGAAATACCTGTTATATATTTCCATTTTTATGGTACATTATTTCTTCTTGGCTGTTTTAACTTTCTGAAAGGGTGGTGATGATGGTAGAAACAATGGAGTGGAGTGATGTTGTGTTTTAATTTGTGCAGGGAGTGTGTTGAGCGGCGGTGGTAGTGCACCACTTCCAGAGGCCAGTGCCGAGGACTGGGTTAACATGATCAACGGATTTCAGAAGGGGGCTCTAGCTAGCCGTTTGGGGATTCCCATGATTTATGGCATTGACGCTGTTCATGGACACAATAACGTCTTTAATGCTACAATATTTCCGCATAATGTTGGGCTTGGAGCAACCAGGCAAGTAGATTTTTCAATTTCTTAGCCTAAAATTTCAGAACATACTGCATCTAGCCAAAATCTGCATCATCATGTTGGGCTTGGACAATGTGGTTAGTCAAATGTGCTTTATATTTAATAATTTCAGTATACAGGGATCCTGAACTGGCGAAAAGAATTGGTGCTGCAACTGCTCTTGAAGTCCGAGCTACGGGCATTCCTTATGCATTTGCTCCATGCATTGCGGTGAATAATACACTCCTATACATTTTAAGTTTCAATAGTTTTTTCTTTATATGCCTAAAGATGTCATATGGTTGCTTTATATTTTTCTTATTTGTTGCTTCACCTGTAACTTCAAATTTAGGTATGTAGAGATCCACGATGGGGTCGCTGTTATGAAAGCTACAGCGAGGATCACAAAATTGTGCAAGCAATGACAGAAATTATTCCAGGTTTACAGGGAGATATTCCTGCTAATTCTCGGAAAGGAGTTCCATATGTTGGCGGAAAGTATGCATTTTATAAAAATAGAATTCTTTCTTTGTGTTTTATGTTTTCATTTCATTTCTTCCTATGTTATTTTTTTTTTGTTGGCATATTGTTGATATAAATTAGCATCGTTCCTGATTCATTAGCTCCATCTTTTTTTATTCTTGAGAAAGATAATCTGGTATAGTATATTCATAGTTGTAGATTCAATACAAATCAACTGAATCAGTGCCTCTTGCTTAAATTCTTGCAAAGTCATTCTAGGATAATGACAAAACCTCTTCCATTGTCTATCTCATATTTGTCATTCTCTTCCTCTCACAGTATGTACGAAACCAACCAACCATATTGTTCACTCAAGGATAGCTATTTCTACTTGAATTTTCCTCTTGTTATAGTTAATGGATTTAAGTTATTAATTGGTTTTTATTCACATGTATTCGGGCAATAAAAGATAAAACAAAAGGGAAAGCAGTCACCTGGTTCTATAAATGCGTGTGTGCATTCAGTAAACTTGGATCTAACTGTTGTGTGTATATCTGCTTTAGTTTCTAGTAATCGCTCATGTATTTGTTAATTAACTAAGTAATTTATTATCTTTTAGTAAAAAGGTTGCTGCTTGTGCAAAGCATTTTGTGGGTGATGGTGGGACAAGCAAGGGCATTAATGAGAACAACACCGTTATTGACCGACATGATTTGCTTAGCATCCACATGCCTGCTTATTCTGATTCGATTATCAAGGGTGTCTCCACAGTGATGATTTCGTACTCCAGTTGGAATGGGGAGAAGATGCATGCAAACCGTGACCTAGTCACTGGCTTCCTTAAAGAGACCCTTAAGTTTAAGGTTAGGATCTTGTTTTCCTTTTTCTGGTAACATCCAAGCTTTTGCAGTTCTGGTGGTTTTCTACAATAAAAATGTGACCGCAACATGGAAAGGTCTAATGTTGAATGTGTTCTTATTTACGTACCAAGATTTGATGTAAGCAGAAGATAATAGCCTCAATTTTCTAGATCCAACAATTCTTTGGATATTGAAATTATCTGTATTTTTATTTGTGGATCATTCTGTTCTCTGATAACTCATTGTTTAAATCCACTTAAAACTAGCTAGGACCAACATGAAAATTAATGTACCTACTATTAATATTATTTTCCCCGTGTTGTTGTCGTTTAATTGGTCTCATTACAGACATCTCTATTTTGGTGAGTACATGCACTGATACCTCTGTTCTGCAGTATTTCATGTTAAGACTTAAGATAACATAGTTTTTGGCTGAACATTCAGGGTTTTGTTATATCAGACTGGGAGGGAATTGACAGGATTACCTCGCCACCACATTCAAACTACACATACTCTGTCCAAGCTTCAATTCTTGCTGGAATAGACATGGTTGGTTAGTTATTTTAGAAACAAATATCATGCAGAAATTAAATGAGATAATATTATAAATTTTGTACTGTAGTCAATGCAGTAATAAATGATTAAGTGTGTTTTTAAAACTCTGATGCCATGCTTCTTTGTGTTTTGAAGGTAATGGTTCCTGTTAACTATAAAGAGTTCATCAATGATCTCACCTACCTGATCAAGACCAATGTTATCCCAATGGATCGTATTGATGATGCTGTCGCAAGGATTTTGCTTGTCAAGTTTACCATGGGTCTTTTTGAGAACCCTTTGGGTGATCTCAGCCTAGTCAATGAGCTTGGAAGCCAGGTCAACCTTCATATTGCTTACTGCATGATGACTATTGGCTTGCTTTGTAGTTGGAAAAATAGAATGCACAGTTTTAGTAAATTCTTAGTCCTTTAATGATTAGGTTCAGAGTTCAGTGGCAAAAAGCTACTTTCCTAAGCTACATGATCTTTCCTTTTCAAGTATTACATTTCTTGATAAATTATATAGTAGTTAACTATGATGGAATTAATGCTATTGCTACCATAACAGGCTCATAGAGATTTGGCAAGGGAGGCTGTCAGAAAGTCACTTGTGCTTCTGAAGAATGGGAAAAATGGAACCAATCCGGTCCTACCTCTTCCTAAGAAGGTGCCCAAAATCTTGGTTGCTGGCAGTCATGCTGATAATCTGGGTTACCAGTGTGGTGGATGGACAATTGCTTGGCAAGGATTCAGCGGCAACAACTTTACAAGGGGTATGGTCTCTTTTAATAGCTATATTAATATGCATCTTTCTCTGTATGCGATACTTTCATGTTCTATTTAATGACATAATTGAGTACACACAACAAGGAGTGGTAGCTGTTAGGTAAAATATTTATACATAGTCTTCATAGTTATTAGATTGATCGAGATATATCTATGTATATGTATCTATATAGCGAGCCATGTTCATCTGTAAAGATTTTGTGATGGTTGGATCAAATGCCCTTAACTTCTTCATATTATGTCCCAATAATACCCTTGAAGCACATCTTTATTTAGAATGTTGATATCTAGGAAACTACTTTAATAAATGATAGTGATGGATTTCCTTTTCATAAATAGGAACTACCGTTCTTGGTGCTATCAAATCAACAGTTGATTCAAGCACAGAAGTTATCTATCATGAGAATCCTGATGGTGAATTTGTTAAGTCCAACAACTTTGAATATGCCATTGTTGTTGTTGGCGAGCACCCTTATGCCGAGACTTATGGAGACAGCATGAACTTAACTATGGCGGATCCTGGCCCAAGTGTCATCACCAGTGTGTGTGAAGCTGTCAAGTGCATTGTTATTATAATTTCTGGCAGACCTGTTGTGATCGAACCATATGTTTCCTCAATTGATGCCCTGGTGGCAGCATGGTTGCCAGGAACTGAAGGCCAAGGCATTACTGATGTCCTTTATGGCGAGTATGGATTCAGCGGAAAGCTTTCAAGAACATGGTTCAGAAGTGTAGATCAACTTCCAATGAATGTTGGGGATCCACACTATGATCCACTTTTCCCTTTTGGGTTTGGACTTGAAACTGAGTCAGTTAAGGAGCTCGTAGGAAGGTAATTTTTGCATTTATATCATGCTATGTGTGATGATCAATGTGATCATATTACCCTCTCTTCGGAAGAGGAGTGTGGAACTTGCTAGTACATCGTCTTGTATTTCTTTCCAGAATGAAACCTGCTAGTTGAAACTTTAATACCAAATGTTGGGCATTAACTTTGAGTTATACTTTAGGTTTGTGATCATGGTAGACCTGTTTTGGTGAATATGGATAATGAGTAAGCATTAAAAAAAAAATATGGAAGTTGTAGTGGGGATTCATGGTAGTCTTAGGTTTCATTCTGTCATTACTACCTATGGTTTGTGGCATTCATATTGATAATGAAATAACTTGGTTGGTTGTATGGAATACTTACATATGGTTTATTGATATCTGTAGGTCAACTTCAGCTGGTGTATTTGGAAGGCCATGCACACTTCTCATTGTCGTTGCTCTAATTCTCAGCTTCAGAGAAGAGTTTCTCTAGTTAAAAGCTGGCAAACGGCCCATAGAGGTATAATTTTACCTCTGATATCTGAACTGAACAATGATTGCGATCTCAATTTTTTTTGATAATCACAACATTCTTTATTGGAACTTGCACCATCATCATGTGTGTGCACCATGTTCCTTTGCTGAAAATATGTTGGCTGTTTGGTAGTTAGTTGACAGAATGAAGACTAGATTTTATTTGACCTCTAATTTATTGACAACAGAAAATGGCTTGAGTTCTTGCCATGGTTTTTGGTTAATGTCACATTCCAGTAGAAGGAATTTTTACAAATAACAGTACTAGACATTAGAGGTTGTATAGTTTCTCTGCAATACAATTTATGAGCCAACCAAAAAACGACTGTTCATGAACAAGAAGTTGAGCCATCTTATGCAGTACCACGCCACAGGCTTGTGCACAATATGGTAAATATCCAGTTCGGACACCAACCATTTGATCTCTTCAACCATGACACCGTTTGCGGCGCATCATGGTTAACCTGAGTTAATCAATGGAACTGCGTGGAAACAGTCAACAATTAGTGAGGTGAAAGTGGCGGAAATTCAATTCCAACCTGTTAAAAGCAACTACAACAACGTCTCATTTCCTTCAAGTTTCAACCAACGGATTACACACTATATACTAGCCTCTTCTTTGGACGTCATTTCTGAGATTTGTACAACAATTAACCATCTAAGGTGGTCTTCGCTCTTCAGAGTATTATTAATATGAAAATATAGATGCACGGATGTACTACGGAGTGAGGGCTTGAAAGAAAAAAGCAGTCCAGACGTTGAAATTTGCCTCAGGAAAATAGATGGCAAATGCTTGAGAAATCAACATGAAAACTATTGGTATGGGACTATGGCTATCCCAACTATCCGAAGAGGTTTTTTGTGCCTCTTTGACATTTTTCGACGGTCGGCATGTATTTACTGTTGGCCAACGTCTCACGGAAGTAGGTTTTCAATCTGGTCCATAAGAACCTATCTTCATAGTGCAACACCGATGTGCACCATGCACTCGGGGCATTGCAATCTCTCCTCTATCCTTGCCAAGAAACAGAACCTCATTATCCCAGCGAGCCTTGTCAATTTAGAATGCAATCATTACCTCATTTACCTGTCTGCCTACGGATCCATGTTATCCGTAGTGCAAAGGGGTGATATGCTTTCCACATTTACAGGGAACCATCTTCATGAGCATGGCCAAAGCTCCCAAAAGCAATCGGTTATTTTTTCCTCTAATACCATTGACAAAACTGCTACTTGAAGTTCAGGTTATTTTTAGACCTGCTCCGTGGTACAAATATCATATATCTTCCTAATGGATTAGTACTGTGGGGCTCAGGGTATCACAACACAAATAAATCTAAACTCAACTACAGCATACAAAGTTTTAATGCAATTATGCAATGACGGAAATTGACCGTCCAGATAAACGACTCCTATCACTATCAGGATCGCGGTCATTCCTACATAAGAACTGAATGCAAGTGCAATGTAGCACAACTACCAACAGCCACAGATTCATCCTAATGGCTTGCAAATACTAGAATCACCATGTGCTATCCAAACTCTCCAATCTTTGTGTTCAGTCTACTAGAAGGTTGCCAGTTTTGCAGTTTAATGTATTACTGCAACCACTGTTTCCGCAACTAGTTCTGATTTTTGCTTTACTAATCTGTTGCAGGAAGATCACATTGCCCACACTATATACTATCAGCAGTTCTAAATTTTCCGAGTTACAATGATTTCTTATCAACATATATATAGTTGCACATATTCTGTTATAATGACTGCTCCTGATTTAACTATTGCTTCTTATATTGGTTTGACAAAGCTCAGATGTTGTTTGAGTAGCGACCTAGACAAAAACAATTTGTATATTCCCAGATGGGATTGCCTAAATCAGCCAATTTCTTATATTAGCCAAGCTGAAAAAGCACAAGCACTTCTGCCATCCTTAATTTGCATTCGGATCAAATTGGACAACACTATTCTCATAGAAATCACATCATTAAGACTCAATCAGACAAAGTTCATTCACATGAGGATACATTTGATCTTGCAACAACAAAATAAATGACGTGAGAAACAAAAAGGGGTCAAACTAAACCTGCAAGAAACCTTTAGGTAGAAGGTCAGACATTCTTCAACTTGTTCATCTTTGAAGGAGGCCATCGCCCTTTCTTTCTGAGTTTTCGTTTGCGAACAAGTCTTTTCCTTCGAAGTCTTATCTTCTTGGCCAGCTTCATCCTCGTCTTCTGCTCCAGCCTTTCTTGCAGCTTTGACTCCAATGGAAGCTTATCAACAGGTACCACCTCGTCCTTGCTATCTGAAGGGGCCTCAGTACCCTCAATTGGATCAGAAGAAGCCTTCACAACTACTGAAACCGACTTTTTGACAACTATGGGCATGTTAAGTCGAACTCCATTGAAAGATTTCGGGAGTAGGTCAATGATGGGATTCATGTGCATCCTGTAAACTGAAAACCCAAAAAAGAAATAAAATATCTTCACATGAACATGAGCTGGGAATCGAGGACGAATGCTTTGACAGCACAAAATAAGATTCAGCTATAGCAAAACGAAAAAGACTAGCAACAAGGGAGCAAACCATTTCGTTTCATTAGAGATAACAGAAGCGGATACTAAATGCATAGGAAAAAGAGCAATGTCAACTGTCTATGGAGCATGAAGTAAGTAGATTACGAACAAGAAACGAAAGCAAAATTCAATAGAGTTTCCCAACATAGCTCATACTGAGGGAAAATTGCAAAGGGCGGCTCAAATTCAACAATGTCCATTCTCAATTTTCCAATTTCCTAGTATATACTCTCATCCCAACAAAATAAATGCAGACATAACAATTTGAGAGCTAGAGAGCTTACTAGCGGCGGTGACATTTGAAGGCGATGTTGGACGATAGGACACGGCGCTGAGTGCCAGGTGATTAGAGCACAAAAGAAGAGCCATTTTCGGGCTTCTCTTCTCTTCTCTTTTCTTCTCTTTTCTTCAGGACTGAGTTTTGGTTGGTTTTGCTGTGGCTTTTGCCTTTTTGGATAAGCCGATGTAGGAACCTACATCCTTCCAAATTTCTAATAAGAATACCCCACGTGTTCACCCGATCATCCTACGGTTCACGACGGTTCTAGTTTTCAGTCTGTACTTTGCAGAAAAGGCTCTTAATTTATTTATAAAAGGTGGCTCTATTCAAACCCCTAAATTTAATATTTAAATCTTCTTTAATTTTTATATCTTTTAAAATACTACTAAGCTTTTCTATCGAAAATTCTTCCACCCACCCAGGTGAGTGGTCACCCTATGTGCTGTCAAGAGATCTGGCGCTCCTTACGCGACTAGCCAATGTAGGCCATTGGATAAGTTGTTAGTTAATAGACGGAGATAGTTGGCCAAAAAACTCTTCAATCAATGAGTTTTGGTTGGTTTTGCTGTGGCTTTTGCCTTTTTGGATAAGCTGATGTAGGAACCTACATCCTTCCAAATTTCTAATAAGAATACCCCACGTGTTCACCCTATCATCCTATGGTTCACGGCGGTTCTAGTTTTTCTTTTTGGTCGAGAAAGACAATTTCATTAAGCCACAGCGGGCAAGAGGAAAACAAGAAAGAGAAAGCCCACAGGCTACACAAAAGGGGGAAGGCATGAGCCTTGGATTAAACTAAAGGGGGCCCTGGAAGGCCATTACTTCTCAGAATAGAAATCAAGGAGGTAGGGGGCCTGTTGGCCCAGTCTTGAGAGCACGACCTCCTCTTGGCAAGTTTAGCTGTTGCATCCGCAACACGGTTTGCTTCACGAGAGACCCAATGGAATCTGATCCCGGTAAAAAGAGTCTTCAAATGAAACACTCTGCTCAACATGTGTGAAATCCTCTAATTTGGAGAGGAAGAAGGGTTATTGAGAGCATGGAAAAGCTCCTGGCAATCACCTTCTATGATATTCTGGATCTTTAGGAACGCAGCTAGTTGAAGGCCCTTTACCACTGCGTCTGCCTCAACTTCAATGGGTGAATTGTGATTACCCAGGATACTGGCACCTGTAATTGAGTTGCCTCGATGATTCCTTACTATGACCCCAATACCACTTTTGTGAGTGACATTATCCCAAGCTCCATCGACATTCACTTTAACAAAAGGAAAGATGGGAGGCTGCCAAGTAGGAATGGGACTCGGGATCGTGTCTGGAGAGGAAGTTTTATCCAGCAAGCCAGACGCATTCAGCCACTCGCCAAGGCTTCTGTTAATGCACTCGATCGCAGTCCTGGGATTGGGCGTACCATGCCTCATGACAACATCGCATCTGTGTTTCCATATACCCCATAGATGGAAGAACACACATTGCATCACATACTCCGAATTGTCAGAGAGGAGGGAGGACTTTCTCTAAATCTCCAAGATCCATGCTTCTAAAGTTGTGATTTTTTGTTTCTCTGGAATGTATCCTGTTGAGCTACCAAACCATACCGCTGATGCCCATGGACAAAGGAGAAGGCTGTGCTCAATAGTTTTAGGGAACTCCCCACAGATTTGGCACATGGGATTGTTAGCCATCTTTCTTCGAAATAGGTTCCAGCTAGTTGGGATAGCATTCGAAATGGCCCGCCATAGAAAGTTAGCAATCTTTGGGCTAGTCCGAGACTTCCAAATCAAATGCCATATCTTCTTGCCAGTCTGGGCCGAGGAGGAAGGGCCACATTTAGGGGCCAACCTGGAGGTGGAGAGCGACTTGTGGTAGCCGCTTCTAACTGAATACAAGCCACTCTTAGTGTGCAGCCATACCAGTTTATCATCCTCATTGACCTCTCCGATTGGGATCGCTTTAATGCACCTGATATCTGAAGCTTCTAGGAACGGCTCAAGGTGAGAGATATTCCAGTTTCTACCTTCATCAATTATCTCCGACACCAAAAGTGGTGTGAACCTGTTGGAGGTGTCCGTGGGTTTTATCTGGCCTCCAGCCCCATTAGGGACCCAACAGTCCTTCCAAACATCAATTGATTTCCCATTCCCTACTTGCCAACAAGCGTTCGCAATAATTGTTTCTCTTCCTGCTAACAGCTATTCCAAATCCATGAAGGCCTAGCTCCATTCTTGGCTTTTAAGAGAGAAGACTAGTGGAAGTATCGAGCCTTCAGGACGTGGCACCACAGGGAGTTGGGATTATTAATCAAGTGCCAACATTGTTTTGCAAGGAGGGCCTTATTGAATGTCACGAGCTCTTTGAACCACATTCCCCCATCAGCCTTACTTCTGCAGAGGTGATCCTAGGCTTTCCAATGCACTTTATCTTTTGTACCCACCGAGCCCCGCCAAAAGTTGGCTATATCAGAGTTTATAGCTTTACAAAGAAAGCTAGGTAGTAAAAAGACAGACATGGGGTATGCAGGGACAGCCATTGCCACCGACTTTATCAGAACCTCTTTGCTTGCTTGAGATAAGATATCAGACTTCCAGCCCTCCAATTTTTGCTTAATTCTGTCTCTTATGTAAGCCTGGGCCTTTCTTTTGGAGTTGCCCCAGATGGTTGGAAGACCCAAATAAATACTCGGGTTCTCCGAGATCGGAATATTGAGAATTGAGGTGATCTCTGTTTGAACATCACTTGGAGTCTTGGCAGAGAAGAAGATTGATGATTTATCATAGTTAACTGACTGCCCTGACGGTTCTAGTTTTCAGTTTGTACTTTGCAGCAGCGACTACAAAATCGAAAGTTTCGGCGATATTTCCGTTTTTTTTTGTGTCGATATTTCCGTGACCATCCAAGTATATTTAGACAGATATTTTGGAAATTTTCGGAAACATCGAGAAATTGATGATATTTTGCGAAATTTTGGGTAATTTCCGTGACCATCCAAGTATATTTCAACGGATATTTTAGAAATTTCCCGAAATTTCCTGAAATATCGAGAAATTGATGATATTTTTTGAAATTTTGGGTAATTTCCGGAACCTTCTGACTCTTCCCACCCTTTCTCACATCAGTCACACGCAAAGTCACCACCACTCTACCACATTTTCTCACATCAGTCACATGCAACATCAACAACATGTGGCTGACATATAGTTGGCCAAAAATTCCAATAAAAAAAATCAACAAAGTCACCAAGGCTCAAACCTTGGTCACTTCATTGCTCTTTGAGTAAGAGCCTTAGCCAACTCTGCTGCACCTACACTTGTGTTATCATATATATTCATTTTACCTACGAATCTGAAAACTTAGGTAAATGTTCAATCAATAACTAACATAGAACAATCAATTACATTTTGAATTTTGTACCTCATAAGTCTTCTACGTGATTCTAAGTTACTCATGCAATTCAAGGTGTAATGTATGATATGTACAAAGAATGTATATAATATGTAATGGCCTAGCCTCCAATTGGGTTTCTGGCCATCAAAAAACAAAAAAAAAAGATGTTTATTTCTAAAATTTTCAGAGTTGTAAGCGATTCAACATTTACCGTTTCATCTTAAATTATTACAAATTACTATATAACAATGTTTATTAAGGTTTTCTTTTCATATATAGTAGAAAATTGATTAAATAAACATATCTAAAAGTTTTACTTACAATTTCCATGTTTTTCTTCAAATTTCCATCATTTTTCTTGATTATTTACCGAAATCGATATTTCCATCGAAATTTCTGTTTTCGGGACCATCGAAATTTCCTCGAAACTCGATATTTTGGTCCTTGCTTTGCAGAAAAGGCTCTTCATTTATTTATAAAAGGTGGCTCTATTCAAACCTCTAAATTTAATATTTAAATCTTCTTTAATTTTTATATCTTTTAAAATACTACTAAGCTTTTCTATCGAAAATTCTCTAGGTGGGTGGTCACCCCATGTGATGTCAAGAGATCTGGCGCTCCTTACGCGACTAGCCAATGTAGGCCATTGGATCAGTCGTTAGTTAATAGACGGAGATAGTTGGCCAAAAAACTCTACAATCAATGCGGTAAAAAACCAATGGATGGGTAAATGAAACACATGATTAAATCGTGTCTCTGTTTCTGCTTCTTCCTTGTTTACGAAGAGGTCACGAAGTTTTGGGCGAATCCAAGCGCGAGCTTTGAAAGAACCCAAGAGAGAGGCTACCTGCATGGTGAAGTGTCTGAGGCCAACCAATGCAGTGATCCTCCTCCACAGTCACTACACCGGCCGCAAGGCCTTCATCGTCTAGAACTTCGACTACACTGCCTCATAGCCGGAATCAAGAAGTAGCCAAACAAGAAACAGATCGTGTTTGATTAGAATATATGGGTTTAGGAACTAAATTTTAAATCGTGTTAATTGATAGGGAAGTCACAATATAATCACCATTGCCGCCTGCAAACCAAACCAAAAATTTCTTGCTCAGCCAAGCAATTTAGTGTTTCAAACTTTCAATCATTAGATTCAGCTGTTTCGAATTTGTCTGTACCTAATTAGATGAGATTGACCTGGAAGTTATAGTTTTTCAGCCTCCTTTTTCATTCATAATCCCAAGGTGGAATTGATTATCTTTTGCTGTCGATTTTGGGTCTGTGAAGGAGAAGAACTGCAGAGAGGGGAACAGAGACAAAGCGAGAGGAAATAAATGTTTAGAGTGAAATAATTAGCTGATGGGCTTTACTACTTCATTTTGATTGCTGTATCTATGAAAACTAAGGAAATAGAAGAAAACAAGGTTGTTAACGGAGCAAAAGAGCAACGCCAATGGTGACTGAGTCGCCGGAAAACTGAATTGAAGAACCGTCGGAGCTGCCGAAGCTTTCACCCTTCGATTCTCCCTCCAAACTCGACCGATGGACAAACTAAAGGCCAAAGAGACATCGGTGATCAAGAGGCAGGTCGGAAGGCTTCGGTTCCCCGCTGCAACATGGCCTAACCTGGGAGATACAGTCGTTGCTTCGCGGGTCAAGAGAACAGGTCAACAGGCCCGGTGCTTCTTGGCTCTTCGATCTGAATTGGGTATATACAGCTAAGAATTATATTTTGGTCAACGGCTTAGGTCAAGCGGTGAGTTTATAGACGGCTCAGATTGCACCGTGTTAATTTCCTTTTCTTTAAATATTTTTATATAATTTCAGAAAATCGTAATAAATAGCTCAAGTTCCAAAAAATTTTTAGAAAATTCTCACGGATTCGTCACTTCGCGTCTTTTATTATCTAACCTATAAAATGGAGATTTTACATCAAGAAAAATTTAGAAAATATTTCCGAGATCTCTAAACAATCACCGAGACCATGTACTCAATTTCTAATAATTCCTCTTTAATTTCTTAATTTTTTTTTCGAGTAGTGATATGTACCCATGTATTCGACATTACATTAGTAGTAATATTTGATATTACCTTACTCATGTATTCCACTTTAATTCCTTAAATTTTTCCTTGTAGTAATAAACTTTTTGTTAAATTTATCGATTTTCAATTTCGTTCTAAAAAAATGAAATTAATAAATTTGATATTATCTATCTATTTATAATGTATTAGTAGATACTGTGTATAAAATTAACCCGATCCGCCGTTATCTCGGCATCAAACAAAACCATCAACCCTTTAAACACTTATACTTCCCTAAGGGGAGCAATACCACGAGGAGATAAACTTTTCAAAAATTTTACATTGATTGATATAGCTCATACACGTGAGAGTGTGAGAGCTAACAGATCTAAAAAAAAAATTGTGAATGATCGGTTATGAGCATATTAGTTTTATGTGGTATTTAGGGTTTAGGGTAGACCTAATAGATCGAGACCCAAACAATGACGAAAATAGCTGAAATTTTGACGATATCCATTTCTTCTTATCATGATAAAATCAGACGGTCGATTTTAATAAATTTTATTTCCTCCACCTTGTTGCTTGTGAAAGGTTTATATTTTTATACACATAATAAACAAGTTAGACCACATTAGTAGGCATATATAAGGATTTTGTGCGATCCAAAAAATCTTAACTAGAAAATTGATAAATGTGACATTACCCATCTATTTATAGCGTATCAATAGGTAATGTGTAAAAAAATTAACTCGATCCACCGTCATTTTAACATCAAACAAAGCAGTCAACTCTTTACACGCTTATACTTCCCTAAGGGGAGCTATACCACGAGGAGATAAATTTCTCAAAAGTTTTACATTGGTTGATATATTTCATACCCATGAGAGTGTGAGAGCTGGTAGATTGAAAAAAGAAATTACGAATGACCGGTTATAAGCATATTAGTTTTATGTTGTATTTCGGGTTTAGAGTTGACCTACTAGATCGAGATCCAAACGATGACGAAAATAACTTAAATTTCGACCATATCCATTTCTTCTTATCATGATAAAATCTGACGGTTCATTTTAATTTCCTCCACCTTGTTGCTTGTGAAAGGTTTATATTTTTATACACATAATAAACAAGTTGACCACATTAGTAGGCATATAAGGATTTTGTGCGATCCAAAAAATCAAAAATAGGAATTGATAAATGTGACACTACCCATCTAAATAGGTACTGAGTAAAAAATTTAACCCGATCCACCGTCATTTCGACATCAAACAAAGCGGTCAACTCTTTATACACTTATACATCCCTAACGGGAGCTATACCATGAAGAGATAAACTTCCCGAAGTTTTACGTTGATTGATATATCTCATACCCACGAGAGCGTGAGACATGACAGATCGAAAAAAGAAATTGCGAATGACTAGTTATGAGCATATTAATTTTATGTAGTATTTAGGGTTTATAGTTGACCTAGTAGATCGAGATCAAAACGATGAAGAAAATGGCTGAAATTTTGACCATAACCATTTCTTGTTGCTTGTGAAAGGTTTATATTTTTATACACATAATAAAAAAGTTAGACCACATTAGTAGGCATATATAAGGATTTTGTGCGATCCAAAAAATCTTAACTAGAAAATCGATAAATGTGACATTACCCATCTATTTATAGTGTATCAATAGGTACTGTGTAAAAAAAATTAACTCGATCCACCGTCATTTTGACATCAAACAAAGCAGTCAACTCTTTACACACATATACTTCCCTATGGGGAGCTATACCATGAGGAGATAAATTTCTAGAAATTTTTACATTGGTTGATATATTTCATACCCATGAGAGTGTGAGAGCTGGTAGATTGAAAAAAGAAATTGCGAATGACCAGTTATAAGCATATTAGTTTTATGTTGTATTTCAGGTTTAGAGTTGACCTAGTAGATAAAGATCCAAACGATGACGAAAATAGCTGAAATTTTGATCATATCCATTTCTTCTTATCATGATAAAATCTGACGGTTCATTTTAATTTCCTCCACCTTGTTGCTTGTGAAAGGTTTATATTTTTTATACACATAATAAACAAGTTAGACCACATTAGTAGGCATATAAGGATTTTGTGCGATCCAAAAAATCAAAACTAGGAATTGATAAATGTGACACTACCCATCTAAATAGGTACTGAGTAAAAAATTTAACCCGATCCACCGTCATTTCGACATCAAACAAAGCGGTCAACTCTTTATACACTTATACATCCCTAACGGGAGCTATACCACGAAGAGATAAACTTCCCGAAGTTTTACATTGATTGATATATCTCATACCCACGAGAGTGTGAGAGCTGACAGATCAAAAAAAGAAATTGTGAATGACTATGTGATGACCTGAATTTTCATTATGTAATTTTGGTAATTAATAATGGACCAGTTGTATGAATAATTGTTAGTATGCTTTATTCGTAGGTTGTATGTGGAGTGGAATGGTTTTCGTACGTATAAATATTTGAATTTCACAGTTTAGGGGGCCGTGTGAAGTTCGACTTTTTATATGTTGGGATTCTGGGAAAACTTCCTTCGTGAAAATTGTAGAGCGCGTCGATACGAGTTCGTGGACATGCGGAACGCGTAAATCAAAGTTCGTATGAAGAAGTTATGGCTATGGGAAGAAGTTTCCATTTTAGTATAAATAGAGAAAAATCAGAAATTATTTCATTATTCCCACTTTCCTTTTCCGGAAGTTTTTTTTCTTCTCTCCCTTTTCTTTCTCGGTCGATACCTTCAGTATCAAAGATTTTCGACTGACCCGACCCGGCTTTTCAGGCGAACTGCGGCGGTCTCTGGCCGTGAAACTTGGTCAGCTCGTTCGCCTCCTCCATCCGGTCGTCCCTGTGGTGTTCTCTAGCGAGGATATCCACCGTGTGTGGCGGTGCAGTTAGCGTTTTCTGACCCGGCCGGAAAACACAACTCCGGCCACTTCGTGGCTTCATGCTCCCTTGGTTGAGTTCAGAATAGGCTTCCTGATCGATCTATGGTGTTTGTTTCGATCGATTGACGTGGAAATCGGTTCAACTCAGTTGGGATTACTGTTCACGGCTTGTGAGGTAGTTTTCGATCCCTTAAGCTTATTTTCTGACATCGATCCAGTTATGAAAGTTCACAAGCATGCTTAGATGAAGCTTTTTTATGTTGGGAGTTTTGTGAAATATTGAGTTTTGGCCGGTGGCGGTGCGCCACTGCCTGTGGCTGCGTTCCGGCGGTGTTCCGGCCATGTATGGGACTGTTTCTGATATTATATGTCTTCTACTCGTTGATACGAGCGTTTCGATATATAATATGCAAATTTTGGAGTTCGAATGGATTTGTTATGATTTTTGCAGTTTCATACCGATCGATTTATTTGATCCGTGAGGATTCGAGCGTCCGATCGACTTGTGGTTTGGTCACATCGATTGTGGACGTATTCCGGAGACTTTGGGAGGTCTCGGATGTGGTTTTTCCTCGATTGGCACCACTTTGGGGATTTTAGTTCAAAACAGGGGTTTCGGACTTAAATCAAATGTGAATCGTTACTAAGTGGAAACCGTTTGTGATTAGGTACTTGACGAAGTATTTGGACGGTTATTCTGTAGTTGACTACTTATTCTGCATTGAAGACGCAGCAGGAGTTTCGAGGTGAGTAAATCTCCCAAGGATCTTTATGAACAGAAGTACCATTATTGTTTTGGCGTTAATTAATTAACTGCAAACTATAGTTGGTATTAGTAGGCATTCCTGAGCGAATGACTACATATATATATTTAGATGAAATATATATATATCCTTGTGGATGATTGTGATGAATAATAATATGCATGATGGTGTTCATATTATTGTTGAATATGACTTTTCAGGAAACAATATTGTAGAAAAGATGTTTTCTATTGTTTGAAAAGTATTGAGCTTGATGTTACATTCTTGAGTCAACCTTGACTCATTTTAGATGTATTGGTCTTTGTACCAAGGGTCACAGATGGTGAGCAGGGATTAGGAAAGCCGAAACTAGATGTTTGTAACGTTTTTAGGTCAGATGCGACTTATTCAACGTTGACCTTAAGACCAGATAGGGTCTAAGAAGATCTTATGTCACAGATGGTGATGGATCACAGATAGTGACAGGTTGCAGACGGTGACCTTGATGTTTAATTTCATGACCAGATGGGGTCTGAAGATCATGAGTCACAGATAGTGACAGATGGTGATCAATGGTTGAGCTGAGACCAGATGGGGTCTAAAGATCATATGTCACAGATGGTGACAGGTTGCAGATGGCGACCTTGATGTTGATTTCATGACCAGACGGAGTCTGAAATCATATGTCACAGATGGTGACAGATCGTAGATGGTGATCAAGGCAGGAAATAGGTACTCACGTCCTTGGTAGGACGAGTGATTACAATTTCAATAGAGTTTTAGTTTATCTGCCATGATAGCTTATGGGAGTAACGGTCGAGGTTGCTTGAGACTCATAGGTATGCAGCTTAAAGGAGAGTTCCGATGACATTCTTCTTTAATTGTCTAGATGAGACTTGAATTGCTGCTTGATGGTTAAGTTAGCAAATAGGGCATGGTCACAGCGGTGACTCATGTTGTCCTTTCTGTGGAAAGGATATGAAATGTTAGAAGGAAATCATGGCTGCATGTTTCCTTAAGTAGATTGATGTGAGTTGTTGATTGATGTTCATGAGTTACTCATACGAGCTTGCAAAAGCTTACCGGGTTTGTTGTTTGGCAACCCCGATGCACCATTCAAACGGTGTAGGGGCTAATCCTGCAGGTCAGGAAAATCGTGGCTGAAGCTGAGGTAGCTTGTTGGCAGCAGGACGGGTAGGAAGCAAATTTTGTTGGCTTTGCCAGTATATGACTTGTAATGCCCCGTACCTATTAATTACTTTTTACCGTGGTTGACCGAGGAGTGACTTTTTCTTTAGTCCGGTAAATTAGGAAATTTATTTGAGATTGTCGTAGAATACGCAAAATCGAGTTCGTGGACACGTAGTTTGTTTAAATTGGATTTATATCGGAAAAGTTATGACCAAAAATAGAAATTTCTATTTTTGGCATGGCTTTTTGTTTGTGAGCTTCTATTTGTGGAAGGATGGCTTATTAAAACAGATGGAAGAGAGTGAAAAGGGAAAGAATCAAAAAAAAAAAAAGAGAGAGAGAGCACGGGTAGAACCCGAGTCACCCGCTCCCCCTTTTTTCTTTTCTTTTCGCCGTCGCACTCCTCCGGCGAATTCGTCGCCGTCCGGCCACCCCAAGACGCATCGTTGGGCACGGTGTGATCCTCTCTTCCTTCTCCTTCTAGCTATGTAAGTATTTCACCTTAGGTGGTTTTGGTTTTGGAGATATGAGGAGAATTGCAGAAATGGAAAAAAAATGGATTTTTGCTTTGATTTCAGTTTTCCGGCGATTTCCGGTCGAATTTCTTTGGGTTTTGGTTGTTGGGGAAGTATTGAACGTATTCCTAACCTTGTTGCAGCTCGTTTTGATCGGTGGAGGAAGATTTGAAGGTGTTTGAGACTGTGAACAGTACCTCTCGAATTCTTGGGTTCTTGTTTGATTTTTCTGGATATTCCTACTTGAATTTGGTTGTTGTTGCAGGTTTAGAGTTAGTTGTGTGGGTTATGAAGTTGATTTTGGAATAAATAGGTTGATTGGAATTGAATTTAATCTTTGAGTTTGTGTTAAATTTGAAATTGTTGGATATTGAGGTTTTGTTGGATTTGGATTGTTGAACATGGTTGTTGGATTTGTCATGTTGGTAATGTTGGGTGAATTCTCTTATTAAAGGACTATTATGAATTATTTGTTAGGAAGTAGAGAGAATTTGAGATTGTTAGAGTTGAAATTGTGATTTTGCAAAGGAGAGAAAAATTAAGAAAGAATGTGGAATTGTTCTATTTTGTGGAGGAGTTTGGAGTGGAGATTGTGTTTTGGAAAAGAGAATTTAGAGAGGAGTTGAAATTTAGAGATGGAATTGTGAGTGGAAATAAGGAAGGTTAAGAATGAATTTGGAAATTTTTGGAAAGGATTTATATTATAATTTGGTGGAAAATTTTGTTGAAGGAAGTGAATTAAAATTTGTTTAGTTATCGAAAGGTTCTTGTGAAGATTTAAATTAAGTGAGTCCTTGAACGATTGAGAAATCGAATTAAAAATCGGTTGAATAGTTTGAGTTTGAGGGCATGGAGATCGTAAGGAATTATAGAATTTAATTCCGAATTGAGGTGTGGAATTTTATAATAATTTGTGATTAATAGACGCTTATTCCGAGGGAATGAGTTGTTTTTGAGAGTATTTCATTATATGATCGATTATATCCTATTCTATTGTGACAGGACGTACTGAGCCCTCGAGCGAGGAGGACACAGGCAGGCAGCAGGGTTAGCTGCGGGATTCACTTGTGAGTGGACCTTTATTTTATTTAAATAATGCATGCAGCATGGTATTAAGTTTTGAAATGTGATTTTGTGGAAAGAAAAGGATTAAAAAGGAAACAGTTGACAAGGAGGCCAGTTTTGGCGCATGCGTATCTTACCTAGTTGGCAGTCCCTTCTAGGTAATAGTCTGGTCGGCAGTCCCGTCCAGACTACAGCTCGGTTGGCAGTCCCATCCGACGCACCTGGTTGGCAGTCCCTTCCAGATGACTTGAAGTAGTTAGTCGGCAGTCCCGTCTACTACCTGTGGCTAGTTGGCAGTCCCAACTAATCACCGCCTCCTATCCGGTTGGCAGTCCCTTCCGATGCGTCATCGGGTGGCAGTCCCTCCCCGATGGCATGAGATGCCTAGGAAGCAGTCCTTCCTAGTCATCAATGAGTTTCTTGGAAAAGGATTGAGTTGGAAATTTTCATGAAGTCTCGCTGCATGATGGTTTTGTTAAAAGAGAAATGGGGAAGCATACCATAAATTGTTTTGATTCTAGTTTCGGTTTTGTCCACTCACTCTAATGGATTTTATATGTTTTCCCCTGGGCCCTTCGTTTTCAAATGCCCAGATTTCAGATTAGCAGAGATTGCGTCCAGGCTCAAGGACTTTGGAAATCAGCGCTTCCGTTTTTGTCCGTAGGTTATTACTTAACCTACCTTGTATGATATCGGCTTAGTTTTAGTATTGCTCTGATAAGCCTTTTCCTTGGAATTTGATGGATGTTGTTGTTCGGATTGTGGTTGCTTACGGAGGATTATGTTGGGATTTGAACTTTCCGGATGTAATATATGTGCTTGGATTCTAAATTCGATATCGTAGGTTGAGTAGAAGTAATAGTGGAAATCATGTCCAGGTTTGTGAAATTTTGGGTAGCCCATATTTAGGGAAGGTTCTGCCGAATTTTCGGTAGGATTTCGCTTAAAGTGGGCCCCGCAGGCTCGTATCCAGGTAAGTGGGACGATTCCTGGGTCGGGTCCTGTCAGTTGGTATCAGAGCACTAGGTTATTAGATTCTGTGGCCGATATCTTCTTATAGATGTCTTACGTGCTTGATAGTATTCAGTACCTCCCAAGTGATGGCCCGACTGCAGCGGTTCCCCATCATATACTCTTCGGTGCTGACGTACCAATCAAGTATGTAAGATAGTTGTTGTTGGTATAAATATTTTGGTGTAACTCAGTTATGGGAATTTCAGGTGGAATGAGACCCGGATGCAGATCTCGTGCTGGCAGGAACCATTCACCCGCTGGTGAGGGTGATGATGAACAGGTTCCTCGTGGGTTGTTACGGACCGTTGAGCGGTTGTTTGAGCGTTTTACAGCGGCACTCCCCAATCCTAGGACTGACTATACTGTGGAGCGTGCCAGACGCCATGGAGCGTATACTTTCTCTAGTGCTCCTACGGAGTCCGTAGCAGGAGACTGGATTACCCGCATGGAGAGAGTATTTGAGTCCTTGGGTTGTCCAGCTGCTAGGAGGGTTCCTTTGGCTATTGACCTCCTAGATGGGGATGCATGGCTTTGGTGGCAGGGTACCAGGAATATGGGTTTTGACCCAACTACCATGACTTGTGAAGAGTTCAAAACGGAGTTCTCAAATCGGTACTATAATCAGGCATCCCAGCATCGTCTCCGAATTGAGTTCATGCAGTTGAAGCAGACTGAAGAGATGACTGTGTTACAGTATGAGGAGCGTTTCATTGCTTTGTCTCGGTTTGCCCCTAAATTGGTGACGATAGAAAAGTTGAAGGTTGAGCAGTTTATCTATGGCCTTCTACCTATATATCGAGATTGGTTGGCGCCTCATGATTATTCGACTTTTAAGTTAGCTGTGGAGGCTGCTATGAGGTGTGAGGCTAGATATCTGGACGGTTCCCGACCTTTGGAGATTGGCGGTCCCAGTCAGGGGCCATCTAAGAGAATTGCCTCCAGTTCGGGTTCTGCATCGTCATCAGGCAGTAGACCGAGCAGTTCAGATTCTAGCTCTCGTCAGGATTTCAGGGGACGCTTCAGGAGGCCTGGACAGACAGGTAGGAGACAGTTCAGGGGTGGCACTGCTAGTTCCAGTGGAGGCTTTGGTAGACAGGCAATTCCGAGAGACTATCCCCAGTGTGCTACTTGTGGTAGGCACCATGTGGGCCCGTGTCAGGCAGGTGTGGGGACTTGTTACCAGTGTGGCCAGTGGGGTCACTATAGGAGAGAATGCCCTCAGTTGACCCAGGGAGTCTTCACTACTACTAGTCAGAGTATGGGTCAGACCTCTGTGGGTGCTACTAGTTCGGGTTCTCATGGCAATTTGTCAGGCAGGAGCAGCACTCAGCCGGGTCGTGGACAGAGAGGGCGTCCAGTGACCCAGGCCCGTCTTCATGCTATGACCCAGCAGGAGGGTCGCACTGCACCGAACGTCATTATGGGTATGTTAGTTGTTTTTGGTCAACCAGCTTTTATTTTGATTGATCCGGGAGCCTCTCACTCCTTTATGTCTAAGAGGTTTTCTTTCTTTGCTAATGTGCCCCCATCTCTCCTACTCGGAGAGTGGCATGTTGTTCTACCATCGGGGGAAAGACATAGAATTGAATGGGTACATCGTTTTTGTGGAGTGTTTGTAGAAGGAGTTTGCTTAGAGGCGGACTTGATTCCATTTGAGTTAGTGGAGTTTGATGTAATCCTAGGAATGGATTTCCTTCGGATGCATCATGCCTTAGTGGATTACTTTTGTAGTACTGTATTATTTCGGAGTCCGGGTAAGCCAGTTATCACCTTTTATGGTGAACGGGAGGTTCTCCCATCTTGCATGATCTCAGCTTTAACTGCTAAGAAGATGTTGAGTAAGGGTTGCCAAGCTTATTTGGCACATGTGGTGAATTCAAATGCCGAAGTTATGGATCTTAGCCAAATTCCTATTGTTGGTGACTATCCAGATATATTTCCAGAAGAATTGCCTGGATTGCCCCCGGTGCGAGAGATAGACTTTACCATTGATTTACTTCCAGGTACAACACCCATCTCTCAAGCACCTTATAGAATGGCACCGGCAGAACTGAAAGAGTTGTATGTACAGTTGCAGGAGTTAACAGATAAGGGATTTATACGACCTAGTGTATCTCCCTAGGGTGCACCTGTGTTGTTTGTGAAGAAGAAAGATGGTACTTTGAGGCTTTGTATTGATTTCCGGAAACTAAACAGGGTGACTATAAGGAATAAATATCCCTTGCCCCGCATTGATGATTTGTTTGACCAGTTGAGGGGTGCTAAAGTTTTCTCAAAAATTGATTTGAGGTCTGGTTATCATCAGTTACGGATTAAAGAGGAGGATGTAGCCAAAACTGCTTTCCGATCATGTTATGGTCATTATGAGTTCCTTGTTATGCCTTTTGGGTTGACTAATGCACCCGCCGCTTTCATGGATCTCATGAACAGGGTGTTTCGCCCGTATCTTGACCGCTTTGTGATTGTGTTCATTGACGACATATTGGTTTATTCTAAGAGTGAGGAGTTACATGTTAAGCACTTGAATATTGTGTTGGAGACTCTACGGCTACACCAATTGTATGCTAAATTCAGTAAGTGTGAGTTTTGGCTTGACCAAGTAACATTCTTGGGTCACGTCATTATAGCTGGTGGTGTTAGTGTGGATCCCCAAAAATTAGAAGCCGTGTTGAATTGGGAAAGACCTACCAATGTAATGGAAATTCGTAGTTTCTTGGGTCTTGCTGGTTATTATCGACGTTTTGTGCAAAACTTTTCTAGAATTGCCGCTCCTCTTACTAAGTTAACGAGGAAGGGTATCAGATTTGTTTGGTCTGAAAATTGTGAGCAGAGCTTCCAAGAACTTAAGAGTCGGCTGACTAGTGCTCCAATTCTATCCTTGCCTGATGATAGTGGGGAGTATGTAATTTACAGCGATGCCTCTAGACAAGGCTTAGGCTGTGTATTAATGCAGCATGGTAATGTGATTGCTTATGCTTCTAGACAATTGAAGCCACATGAGTTGAATTATCCCACACATGACTTAAAGTTGGCAGCTATTGTACTTGCTCTTAAGTTGTGGAGGCATTATCTGTATGAAGCCAGATGTCAGATCTTCACTGACCATAAAAGTCTCAAGTATGTGTTTACGCAACCGAATTTAAATTTAAGACAACGAAGATGGATGGAATTGATTGAAGATTATGATTGTACCATTGAGTACCACCCTGGTAAAGCGAATGTGGTGGCGGATGCACTTAGTAGGAACCCATCCGTAACTTTGTCATATTTAAGGGCCACTCGGGTACCCCTATTGTCAGAATTGAGGTCTACGAGGGTTGAGTTATCGGTTGATGAGGTTGGTACTCTGGTGGCTAGTTTTCATGTGAGACCATGATGTCGCTTTTGGGAAGCGCACAATTTAACCCTGAAATTATCGTTAGTAGTATAAGCAAATAGGGATCGTTCTATTCCGGGGATTGAGGGTACACCTGTCATTGTCAAACAATTAAACAATTAAAATTAAAACAAAGTAAAATATTCACAAAGATATTCACAAGTATAAACATTATTTACGAAAAAGGGGGGATTTTGTTTTTTTTTTGGTTTTCGAAAATAAATTAAGTAAACAAAACAATTAAAATGCAAAAACATAAAAATACGAATGGAATGAGAGAACAAAGATCAAAAACCGAAACATATGATTAAAATTGATTGAAACCCTAATATTGTTCATCTAAGTCATGAGAAAGGAGTTGATCATGTGAAACGTTAAAAGCAAACAATTTCCCATATTTTACTTTTCAATGCTAATTAATCTAAGTGAAAGCACAAAGACTAATCCTATCAAACATGCATTCAAGCCCTAGAAAGCTAGTCAATCATAACATGTTCAACGCATTACACATAGAGAAAGGCTATCAACTCAAGTGTACAACTTAGTATGGAAAAGTCCACCTAATTGCAATTCTCTTTAATTAATTTCGATCTTTGTACAAAACCTTTACTACTTTGATTCAAGTTTACACAAAACGAAAAGTCGATTTCATGTTCTTAAACCTAGCAACAATCATGCATAAATCCTATAAGTGTCGACCCAAATAAGATTAATACACAAAGGATATCTATAACGCAAATTTAATTAAACAAACCCACATAAGCAACTCTTGAAGAATAATAATATGAATCTGAAAATTCTCAATTAATCATAAAAATTCCAGAAATTAATATTTGTTCATACATATATGTCAACTAGAACAAAACCAACAAAATCAAAGCAAAGGTTACAAAGGAGAATCGGATTACACCGTGAGATGGAGATGGTGATGAACGATTGATGTGGTGGTCTCTTGAATCTTGAAAGCAAGCTTCAAGGATGGTGATGGAGGATGATGCTCACGGCAATTCTTCTTCTCCCTTGGCCTTGCTTGAACTCGTGGCTTGCTCTAGAGGGTGGAGGAACTCACGGCTATGCTAGAGAGATTTTCTGATTTTTTTCTAATGTGTAAAACACAAAAGAGGCGAACCTTTGACGTTGAGAAAAGGGGAGAATATATAGGGGCACGGCTAGGGTTCTCCAAGCAATCAGAAATTTCCACATCACTTCAACCAATGGTATGATGCCAAGTAAGCCTTGTGATGTGGTCCAACCAATCGTAGAATGCCAAGTAAGTCTTGGTGTGTCATCTAACCAATCAAAACTCTCCAAATTAATTCCCTAAATTCCTTTAATATATATCCTTGCCGAAATTATATAAGGATTTTCTGATTTTCTTCATTAATTTCGGCCAAGAATATCTTAGGAGAGAGTAATTGCCGAAATTCCATAAATAAATTCTGATTTGCTTCACCAATTTTGGCCACAAATATCCTTGGGAAAGTAATTGCCGAAATTCCATAAATAAATGCTGATTTGCTTCACCATTTTCGGCCAAAAATCACATTTAAATCTTCCAAGAATATCTCTTTGCCCTTAAAAATCTCCCTTGAATTACTCCAATCAAAATCTTCAATTATATTTTCAGATTTTCATGTTGCCTCCTCCTTTTCCTCTTTGTATTTTACGGCAAACACATATATATTCTCCAAAAATATCTCTCATGTGTCACAAACCCTAATTTCCATGGGCCTTTATCCATTTGCCGAAATCCATAACCTCTTGAGAGTTCTTGGGCCTTTGTGCGTCACCTTCAAGCCATGTCATCTTCTAATGTCTTCAAGAAGCTTCTTTCAATGCCATGACACTTCATTTTTCTGCTTTCCTTTCTTGGTTGACTCAAGAGTCTTGTTTTGGCAGGGTTTCCTCTTCTGGACAAGGTTTCCTGGTTGAAACAGGATTTCCTGGTTGAACCAGGAAAACTTCATTTCTTCTTTTCAGCTTATTTATGCAGCCCTTTGTATCTCATTTTGTCTCCTTCCAACATTGGCGAGCTCCTCTTTCCATTTGTGAGTTCATTTCCACTTTTTAGCTTCGAGGTCCTGAAAATAGAAACTAGTAAGAAAAATAGAAACTTTCCTAAAATGAAAAATGGCAACTTTCCTAAACTGAAAATGGAAACTTTCCAAAAATGAAAAATAGAAACTACAAAATAGAAACTTTCTACAAATAGGAACTTTCCCAATCGAAGAATGGAAACTTTCCTAAACAAAGTTTTATTAAGGAAATAACGCAGAAAATGTAGGGAAATGCAGTTAAAACGTCGCATTAAAATGCTCCTATCAAATTCCCCCACACTTAACTTTTGCTAGTCCCTTAGCAAAATCACACTAAGACACACACTAAGACTCAACGAAAATTTAAAGACTCAACCAAACGAAAATTCTATTGCCCTTCAACTTTTTGTCTCAGCAATCTCTTACTTTCACAACACCAAGATTAGCACTTAACTAAGAGTCAATGTTTAAGCATTCGAGAGTTAATTGAAACACATAATTTACACATACACAAGTAGGACTTGGTTGTAACAATGGTGATGGGTTCTGTCAAGCATGTTTCAAACAAGTTTGATTCAATCCTCACAAGGCATATCCACTCTTTCTTCTCTCAGAATTCAAGGCAATGCTTAAAAGCTTATACACTCAAGTATATGTGAAAGGTAGCAAGTATATCACATATTATATGAAACGAAAGCACATGCATACATTTTTCTTTTAAAGATCTCATGAAAGGTACCAACTACTTGCACAGATGGACCCAAGCCATATGTTCAACTCTTGTAACTCATCTCCACATCAAGGGCTGTCCCATCTTAAGGATCAAGAAGGTCTCCTCAAGGGTTGTAATGGGGCCATGGCTCAAGGTTTAAAGAAACAAAGGGTAAGGAATTTTAACAAGGTGTCCTAAAAACCTAGTAGAGCTCATGCAGATGTAAAGAGACTTCTAGAAATCCACCAATTATGCAAAAACGTCACTTCCCATAGAGGTTTTATAAAAGGGCCTAATGTCTTCATGTTGGGCCCTAACTTCACTCTAAACTTCCTTTGAACTCTAGTGAATTGGACAAAGGCCAAATTTTTTGTAATGGGCCTTCAATTCAAAACAAACTCCAAATTCACCAAGTATGGGGGACTAAAATCCATAGACTTATTTTTCTAGCTTTTTCTTTTCTAGCCGTTCTATATATTATTATTTTTTTTTCATTTTTTTTTTTTTCGGCTTTCACAATTTTTTTTTTTTCATGGACAAGTCTACCCCCACACTTGAACTTTCACCTCTTCTCAATCTTCATTCTCAATGCCAAATCCTCAAGTAAAGTCCCAAAAGATAGCTCAACTAAGTTTTTAGAACAAAGGGTAGGAATGTAGCTATACTAAGGTTCAGGGTTAAGGATTTTAAGGGTGATGAAAGAAAAGGCTTAATGTAGGCTCAAAGGGGTTTATCTAGGGGAGTCCCACGACGGGCACAATTAAGGACACAGGTTTGTTTGGCAATGGTGGTAATTCCTAGGTTGCCTCTATCCCTTCCAGAATCAGGGCCATGTATTGATAAACGTCTCAACAAGCACAAGAGCGAATTCTAGTATTCTCTAGTCCATCAAACTTAATCTATGGCAAGCAGTCAATCAACATGAAAGAATAATGAGATCATCAAAACATCGCCAAGAAAATAAGAATATATTTTTCATTTCTCTCCAAGAAAAAGGGACATGGATCAAATATCTCACATGGCTTTATGAATCAAAACTTATCTTAACATGCTCATATTCTGTACCAAGGTCACGAGATCCATATCCACTACACATGCATACATTTTTCATATATCTCAATTAACCAAAGAATACCATGTTAAAATCATCTCAATATTGTGATCCTCTTTTAGCCATAATTTCAGAGATATAGAATCATCCTAGACAGTTGAAAGGACATCCTAAGACTCAAAACAAAAACAAAAGCAACGAAATTTTTTTTTTTTTTTTTTGACATTTTTCGAATTTTTTTTTTTTTCAATATATATGACTCAAAATAAAAGAACAAAAGTATAAATCTCTTCCCCCACACTTAAATATTGCATTGTCCTCAATGTAATCAATTATAAACATGCAATGAAACAAATAAGCATAGATAGAAGATATTTACGAAGAAAAATTCTAAAATAAAAACAAAGAAGAAAAATAAAAATAAAAATAAAAAGAAATTGGGAAAGAGAAAGCAAATCTGTGTTGTTGACTCCTTCACAGCTACTTCTGAATTGGGTTGCCTCCCAAGCAGCGCTTGAGTTTAACGTCTTTCAGCCAGACGGTACCTCCATTAAAAAAAAGTTAGTGACTATAATTAACTAAGAAATACAAAATATACAAACAAGTTTAACTACGAATTACAAACTACAAGTAAAATTAGCAAGTACATTGTACACAACACACAAGTGAGTAAAAAAAAAAACATGAAAAATATTTACACAAATGTTTTTTTTTTTTTTTTACCTTAGTGCAACACAACATTTTCTTTTGTTATAAATATCATTGATATCAAATATAATTCCAAGCGGTAAATCAAGTGGACGTGCGGCCCAAGTATAGTCGTCTAGACACAAAGTCCCTCCTACATCCTTTGGGCAACCTTACTGAAATGGCCAGGTAGGGGAGGGCGAACACGAGAGACAAAATCCATTTTGGCATGAGCTAAGCCCATTTGTAAGCACTTCTGGATTCAAAAACCGTCATGATCGTTGTCCCCTTCCTAGACACCATCCCACATAGGCTATACTTACTTGGATGAAAAATGTCCTAAGTGTGAAGACAGTTCAATGAATGTTAATAAAGGCCGCCCTCAACCTTAAGGGACCTGAACTAGGTACCAATAAGGGGTTTAGGCCAATATTAATAAACACGACTTCACCTATTCCTCTTTAATTTACAACTCACAATTAAAATTCGTATTCAATAATACAAATAACAACCTAAGTAATTAATTAACTAATTAACTAATTAACTAATTAACTAACAATTAAGAGAATTACAAACAATTAACAAGTAAATTTTTTTTTTTTTTCGAGCGCCAAAAATTGATGTCGCTTTTGGGAAGCGCACAATTTAACCCTGAAATTATCGTTAGTAGTATAAGCAAATAGGGATCGTTCTATTCCGGGGATTGAGGGTACACCTGTCATTGTCAAACAATTAAACAATTAAAATTAAAACAAAGTAAAATATTCACAAAGATATTCACAAGTATAAACATTATTTACGAAAAAGGGGGGATTTTGTTTTTTTTTTGGTTTTCGAAAATAAATTAAGTAAACAAAACAATTAAAATGCAAAAACATAAAAATACGAATGGAATGAGAGAACAAAGATCAAAAACCGAAACATATGATTAAAATTGATTGAAACCCTAATATTGTTCATCTAAGTCATGAGAAAGGAGTTGATCATGTGAAACGTTAAAAGCAAACAATTTCCCATATTTTACTTTTCAATGCTAATTAATCTAAGTGAAAGCACAAAGACTAATCCTATCAAACATGCATTCAAGCCCTAGAAAGCTAGTCAATCATAACATGTTCAACGCATTACACATAGAGAAAGGCTATCAACTCAAGTGTACAACTTAGTATGGAAAAGTCCACCTAATTGCAATTCTCTTTAATTAAATTCGATCTTTGTACAAAACCTTTACTACTTTGATTCAAGTTTACACAAAACGAAAAGTCGATTTCATGTTCTTAAACCTAGCAACAATCATGCATAAACCCTATAAGTGTCGACCCAAATAAGATTAATACACAAAGGATATCTATAACGCAAATTTAATTAAACAAACCCACATAAGCAACTCTTGAAGAACAATAATATGAATCTGAAAATTCTCAATTAATCATAAAAATTCCAGAAATTAATATTTGTTCATACATATATGTCAACTAGAACAAAACCAACGAAATCAAAGCAAAGGTTACAAAGGAGAATCGGATTACACCGTGAGATGGAGATGGTGATGAACGATTGATGTGGTGGTCTCTTGAATCTCGAAAGCAAGCTTCAAGGATGGTGATGGAGGATGATGCTCACGGCAATTCTTCTTCTCCCTTGGCCTTGCTTGAACTCGTGGCTTGCTCTAGAGGGTGGAGGAACTCACGGCTATGCTAGAGAGATTTTCTGATTTTTTTCTAAAGTGTAAAACACAAAGGAGGGGACCCTTTGACGTTGAGAAAAGGGGTGAATATATAGGGGCACGGCTAGGGTTCTCCAAGCAATCAGAAATTTCCACATCACTTCAACCAATGGTATGATGCCAAGTAAGCCTTGTGATGTGGTCCAACCAATCGTAGAATGCCAAGTAAGTCTTGGTGTGTCATCTAACCAATCAAAACTCTCCAAATTAATTCCCTAAATTCCTTTAATATATATCCTTGCCGAAATTATATAAGGATTTTCTGATTTTCTTCATTAATTTCGGCCAAGAATATCTTAGGAGAGAGTAATTGCCGAAATTCCATAAATAAATGCTGATTTGCTTCACCATTTTCGGCCAAAAATCACATTTAAATCTTCCAAGAATATCTCTTTGCCCTTAAAAATCTCCCTTGAATTACTCCAATCAAAATCTTCAATTATATTTTCAGATTTTCATGTTGCCTCCTCCTTTTCCTCTTTGTATTTTACGGCAAACACATATATATTCTCCAAAAATATCTCTCATGTGTCACAAACCCTAATTTCCATGGGCCTTTATCCATTTGCCGAAATCCATAACCTCTTGAGAGTTCTTGGGCCTTTGTGCGTCACCTTCAAGCCATGTCATCTTCTAATGTCTTCAAGAAGCTTCTTTCAATGCCATGACACTTCATTTTTCTGCTTTCCTTTCTTGGTTGACTCAAGAGTCTTGTTTTGGCAGGGTTTCCTCTTCTGGACAAGGTTTCCTGGTTGAAACAGGATTTCCTGGTTGAACCAGGAAAACTTCATTTCTTCTTTTCAGCTTATTTATGCAGCCCTTTGTATCTCATTTTGTCTCCTTCCAACATTGGCGAGCTCCTCTTTCCATTTGTGAGTTCATTTCCACTTTTTAGCTTCGAGGTCCTGAAAATAGAAACTAGTAAGAAAAATAGAAACTTTCCTAAAATGAAAAATGGCAACTTTCCTAAACTGAAAATGGAAACTTTCCAAAAATGAAAAATAGAAACTACAAAATAGAAACTTTCTACAAATAGGAACTTTCCCAATCGAAGAATGGAAACTTTCCTAAACAAAGTTTTATTAAGGAAATAACGCAGAAAATGTAGGGAAATGCAGTTAAAACGTCGCATTAAAATGCTCCTATCAGACTAGCATTCATTGATAAAATACGGGAAGTCCAGCCTCTTGATCCAAGAATTGAAGGGATTAAAGAAGGTGTTTGTGGTGGTTGGCAACTTGAGATTTCTATTCGAAGAGATGGGACATTGATGTTTGGGAAGAGACTTTGTGTTACTAACGTTGAAGCACTTAAACGAGAAATACTTGATGAAGCTCATAACTCCGCGTATGCCCTGCATCCTGGTGGTACAAAAATGTATCGGACTCTCAAAGAGTATTATTGGTGGCCAAACATGAAAAGAGAAATTGCAACTTTTGTGAGCAAATGCCTTGTGTGCCAGCAAGTGAAAGCGGAAAGGCAAAAACCGTCGGGGTTGTTGCAACCTTTGTCAATTCCGGAATGGAAATGGGATCATCTCACCATGGATTTTATTTATAAATTACCTCGTACGCAGAATGGTAATGATGGTATTTGGGTGATTGTAGATCGACTCACCAAATCAGCTCATTTTCTGGCGGTTAAGGAATCCTTTAGTTTGGATAAACTGGCAAAGCTGTATGTGGACGAAATTGTAAAGCTTCATGGTGTTCCCGAGTCCATTGTTTCTGATCGTGATGCTCGATTCACATCAAATTTTTGGAGGAAGGTTCACAAATTCATGGGAACAGAATTACAATTTAGCACTGCTTTTCATCCTCAAACTGATGGACAATCCGAGCGGACTATACAGACTTTGGAAGATATGTTGAGGGCTTATTCTCTACAATTTAAAGGAAGTTGGGATAAGCACTTGGCCTTGATGGAGTTTGCATATAACAATAGTTACCATTCAAGTATTGGTATGGCTCCCTACGAAGCTTTGTATGGGAAACAGTGTAGGACCCCCTTGTGTTGGGATGAAGTGGGAGAAAGACAACTTATTGGTCCAGAGATCGTTGAAATCACAACAGATAAAGTTAAGGTGATCAGAGAGAAACTCAAGACGGCTCAAAGCAGACAGAAGAGCTACGCAGATAAACACAGGAAGCATCTTGAATTTCAAGTTGGTGATTGGGTATTTCTGAAGTTATCTCCTTGGAAGGGTGTGGTAAGGTTTGGTAAATGAGGAAAACTAAGTCCAAGGTATATTGGTCCCTATGAGATTGTGGAACGAATTGGTCTGGTCGCTTACCGCTTGGCTTTACCTCCACAACTATCTCAAGTACACGATGTATTCCACGTCTCCATGCTTCGCAAGTACATCACTGATCCTTCACATGTGTTACCAGATCAACCCATTACACTTACAGAAGATTTAACCTATGAAGAAGAACCAGTACAGATCCTTGATCGTCGTGAGCAAGTACTCCGAAGTAAGGTTATATCTTTGGTTAAGGTATTATGGAGGAATCACCGGATTGAAGAAGCTACTTGGGAACCAGAGGATCAAATGAGGCAACAGTATCCACATCTTTTTCCTTGACAGGTATAATTTCGAGGACGAAATTTTATAAGGAGGGGAGATTGTAATGCCCCGTACCTATTAATTACTTTTTACCGTGGTTGACCGAGGAGTGACTTTTTCTTTAGTCCGGTAAATTAGGAAATTTATTTGAGATTGTCATAGAATACGCAAAATCGAGTTCGTGGACACGTAGTTTGTTTAAATTGGATTTATATCGGAAAAGTTATGACCAAAAATAGAAATTTCTATTTTTGGCATGGCTTTTTGTTTGTGAGCTTCTATTTGTGGAAGGATGGCTTATTAAAACAGATGGAAGAGAGTGAAAAGGGAAAGAATCAAAAAAAAAAAAAAAGAGAGAGAGAGAGCACGGGTAGAACCCGAGTCACCCCCTCCCTCTTTTTTCTTTTCTTTTCGCCGTCGCACTCCTCCGGCGAATTCGTCGCCATCCGGCCACCCCAAGACGCATCGTTGGGCCCGGTGTGATCCTCTCTTCCTTCTCCTTCTAGCTATGTAAGTATTTCACCTTAGGTGGTTTTGGTTTTGGAGATATGAGGAGAATTGCAGAAATGGAAAAAAAATGGATTTTTGCTTTGATTTCAGTTTTCCGGCGATTTCCGGTCGAATTTCTTTGGGTTTTGGTTGTTGGGGAAGTATTGAACGTATTCCTAACCTTGTTGCAGCTCGTTTTGATCGGTGGAGGAAGATTTGAAGGTGTTTGAGACTGTGAACAGTACCTCTCGAATTCTTGGGTTCTTGTTTGATTTTTCTGG
Organism: Rosa lucieae; assembly: GCA_024704745.1. NCBI lineage: Eukaryota > Viridiplantae > Streptophyta > Magnoliopsida > Rosales > Rosaceae > Rosa > Rosa lucieae. The sequence goes on from CM045492.1 coordinate 21,050,682, forward strand.
ATATTCCTACTTGAATTTGGTTGTTGTTGCAGGTTTAGAGTTAGTTGTGTGGGTTATGAAGTTGATTTTGGAATAAATAGGTTGATTGGAATTGAATTTAATCTTTGAGTTTGTGTTAAATTTGAAATTGTTGGATATTGAGGTTTTGTTGGATTTGGATTGTTGAACATGGTTGTTGGATTTGTCATGTTGGTAATGTTGGGTGAATTCTCTTATTAAAGGACTATTATGAATTATTTGTTAGGAAGTAGAGAGAATTTGAGATTGTTAGAGTTGAAATTGTGATTTTGCAAAGGAGAGAAAAATTAAGAAAGAATGTGGAATTGTTCTATTTTGTGGAGGAGTTTGGAGTGGAGATTGTGTTTTGGAAAAGAGAATTTAGAGAGGAGTTGAAATTTAGAGATGGAATTGTGAGTGGAAATAAGGAAGGTTAAGAATGAATTTGGAAATTTTTGGAAAGGATTTATATTATAATTTGGTGGAAAATTTTGTTGAAGGAAGTGAATTAAAATTTGTTTAGTTATCGAAAGGTTCTTGTGAAGATTTAAATTAAGTGAAGTCCTTGAACGATTGAGAAATCGAATTAAAAAAAAATCGGTTGAATAGTTTGAGTTTGAGGGCATGGAGATTGTAAGGAATTATAGAATTTAATTCCGAATTGAGGTGTGGAATTTTATAATAATTTGTGATTAATAGACGCTTATTCCGAGGGAAATGAGTTGTTTTTGAGAGTATTTCATTATATGATCGATTATATCCTATTCTATTGTGACAGGACGTACTGAGCCCTCGAGCGAGGAGGACACAGGCAGGCAGCAGGGTTAGCTGCGGGATTCACTTGTGAGTGGACCTTTATTTTATTTAAATAATGCATGCAGCATGGTATTAAGTTTTGAAATGTGATTTTGTGGAAAGAAAAGGATTAAAAAGGAAACAGTTGACAAGGAGGCCAGTTTTGGCGCATGCGTATCTTACCTAGTTGGCAGTCCCTTCTAGGTAATAGTCTGGTCGGCAGTCCCGTCCAGACTACAGCTCGGTTGGCAGTCCCATCCGACGCACCTGGTTGGCAGTCCCTTCCAGATGACTTGAAGTAGTTAGTCGGCAGTCCCGTCTACTACCTGTGGCTAGTTGGCAGTCCCAACTAATCACCGCCTCCTATCCGGTTGGCAGTCCCTTCCGATGCGTCATCGGGTGGCTGTCCCTCCCCGATGGCATGAGATGCCTAGGAAGCAGTCCTTCCTAGTCATCAATTGAGTTTCTTGGAAAAGGATTGAGTTGGAAATTTTCATGAAGTCTCGCTGCATGATGGTTTTGTTAAAATGAGAAATGGGGAAGCATACCATAAATTGTTTTGATTCTAGTTTCGGTTTTGTCCACTCACTCTAATGGATTTTATATGTTTTCCCCTGGGCCCTTCGTTTTCAAATGCCCAGATTTCAGATTAGCAGAGATTGCGTCCAGGCTCAAGGACTTTGGAAATCAGCGCTTCCGTTTTTGTCCGTAGGTTATTACTTAACCTACCTTGTATGATATCGGCTTAGTTTTAGTATTGCTCTGATAAGCCTTTTCCTTGGAATTTGATGGATGTTGTTGTTCGGATTGTGGTTGCTTACGGAGGATTATGTTGGGATTTGAACTTTCCGGATGTAATATATGTGCTTGGATTGTAAATTCGATATAGTAGGTTGAGTAGAAGTTATAGTGGAAATCATGTCCAGGTTGTCCAGGTTTGTGAAATTTTGGGTAGCCCATATTTAGGGGAGGTTCTGCCGAATTTTCGGTAGGATTTCGCTTAAAGTGGGCCCCGCAGGCTCGTATCCAGGTAAGTGGGACGATTCCTGGGTCGGGTCCTGTCATGACTTCCGCTATGCAGTAAGCTCTGAGGAGCATTTACGTTTTATTTTGTGATGACAATTTAATTCGTAAATTTGTGTAATATATAACTCTGTGGAGCGAGTGTATGTTATCTTGGATGGTTCAGTTCCTCAGTAAGTACTTGTTTTAAGAGAAATATGTTCCAGGTATTTGTATTGATGACTGAACATTCACGCATGTATAATTATGGGATTATATATATCGATTTTTATTGTTGTTAAAAATCAGGGGCGTGACAGACTAGTTATGAGCATATTAATTTTATGTAGTATTTAGGGTTTATAGTTGACCTAGTCGATCGAGATCAAAACGATGAAGAAAATGGCTGAAATTTTGACCATAACTATTTCTTCTTATCATGGTAACATCCAACGGTCGATTTTGAGCATTTCTATTTACTCCACCTTGTTGCTCATGGAAGGTATCTACCGAGTAACATACATTTTGTGAAATTAGTGGCATGGTTGTTGGTGGATACAACATTAATCAACATAATAGTTACAAAACTTACATCGGTTACAAACCTAATAGTGACATCTTCATTTTTTCAAAATTTTTATTGAGGAGAAATTTCAAATTTAAAAGTTTGAAAATAAATTGTGTGATGAGCTCATGGGAATTTTCGGGAAATTTTTTGGAAACACCTAAAATATTTATTATAAATTTATAAAACTTAAAATTATAGAAATTGATTAAATAAATAGAAAAGTGAGCTTGGGACATATTTTTTGGAAATTTATTAAATGTGAATGTCCAATTTGAGAACTCGATAATTAAATATGCGTTGCGACTAAATTTCGTGAAATTTTTCAGACGCCGAATCTCTTTATTATGAATTTCAGAAGTTTGAAAATAAATCTAAAAAAATAATTCATACAGTTGTTCACTGTCACCTTAGATAACTTAATTTCACAATTTTTTTCAACCTTTTTTTTCTATCATTTTAATTTGGGAGCTTCTATTCATACCTCCAAAATTGGCACTTGGACCTCTCTCTTTTTCCAAGTAATAGTTGACTTTGTCAACTCATATCAAATTACCAATAAAGACATAAAAGATAGAGAGAGAGAGAGAGAGAGAGAGAGAGAGACAAAAAGAGTCTCTTCTTACCTCCACGAACAATACGTTGTCTTCAACTTGGAGAAAGCCTTCTCCTCTACCATAAATCCTAAAATATACATCAAAATCTATGGAATAGGTCACTTACTTCGTTCTTGACCTTGTTGATAGGACCAAAAAGTGTGACAATATTATTGAATATGTGCCCAATTTTAGCATTGTTTCTCCCTTAAGTTTCGTGTTTTGAGTCAGTGAATCGTTTTCAGAGTCTTGTTGAGTGTTTGGAGTGAAATAGGCGAAAAAAGTAAAATTCATGAAAAATCCTATCTGGATCAGGATTCCTAACTGTCGACTGTTTTTGCGGTCTTTAACATTTTAATTCCCTTTATTTTCTCTAGAAAATTCTGATATTCTCCTGCTTGTTGTAGGAAACGTTGCCTGGTGGAACTCTTGGAAACAGCAATGATGGAGTCATAAAAAAAAGCATTAAGATATTTGACCAAGCAATGAAGAAGGGAAATAAAGGAGAACAGAAGTTTTCAGTTGAGGAATAAAAGAGAAAGACGTTTCAGCTGGAAAATAAATAAAGGAGAAAAGAAGTTTTCAGCTGAAGAATAAATAAGAGAAAAACGTTTCAGCTCAGAAATTAAAGGAATTGCCCCATTATGAGAGGAGTTAAGGCCATAAAAGGAGACGTTTCAGTTGGGAAAGCCAACCAATGCTCCCCTATAAATAGGCAATGTCCAGAATAGAATTGGCATCACTTCCCAGCCAAGATAATTCATTGCCTATCACTTCCTGGCCAAAAAACTTTTCCAAGGCTGCCCAATTCACTTCTCAAACCTCCATCTTCTACAAGACCGTAACCACCATCTATCCATCAATCTACAAACCTCTTAGGCGCTGAGTCAAGGACGCTCCACCGCCATAGCAGAGACAAGTTCATCACCTTGTTGCTAAGCCGCTGAGGAAAGCTTCAAACTGTAACTATGACTCTACTTATAATTTTTGTTTCGGTTTTGTTTGTTTCAATTTGCGAGTTGTGTAATTGGAGACATGAAATTTTCAGAATATTTTTATTAATATTTTTGAGATTTTCAGTTTATTATTGAGTTAATTTCGAGAATTCTTTTATGATATATGTTACAATCTTGTGCCCTTTTACGTGTTTAGGTAATTTTCAGAGTTAGGTTCATAAGTTTGCATGCTAGAATAACGGTGAGAGTTCTTGTGTGTTTGCTTAATTTGCCAAGAGTAATTGTTATTTGTTAAGGCGCTGAGTTAAACAAGTAGCAATTAGTTCTAAAAAGTGGTAAAAACTATGTTCAATGGTTAAACGATTCTGGAAATTACGTGTTAAATTCTATGTCTAATGGTTAATTTGCACGTGTGAGTTGATTCGGTTAGATAATACTACTAGTTAAGAGAATTACGCTGAGTGTTTTCGAAAATTAGTAGTATTAGGCTTGGTAAGGACTTTTCCGATCCATGCCTACATTAGAATGAATCAGATAAGTGGATTGATCCGCTGAGGCATTTCATTTGAGCTCTTATCTAGGCATTTAAGATGGGCACATTTTTGTAGCATGTTGAAATGGATTTTCTGTTTTTACACTCAGTAATTTCCAAGTGGTATTGGTCAAGGTTAGGGAAGTCGATCATTGTATATAGGTTTATTTGTTTTGTTTTTATTTTTAAGTAGATTAGGAACCAAAATTCAAAAACCCCCCATTTTATTCTTTTATTTGTTAATTGACCTTTTCGTGTAGGTGTACCCTACAATCCCCGGACTGAACGATCCCTGCTTATCCTATATTGACAACTACATTTTGCAGGGTTAAATTGTGAGGCTGTTTCAGCCGCACCACTTGTGGATCAAGATAATGTTTCTTGCGTAATCTCCCATGGGTTCCTTAACATATATCTCTACAATTATAGGTCATGCTACTATGGTCAGTTACTTTCTTTGGATCAATTGGACCTTTAATTGATCTTTTCTTCTTGCCATTAATTTGTTCATACTGAGAAATAAAGACAACGAAGATCCATGGCTTTTCTTTAATTTCCTACCGGGTATGTTGTAATGGAGAATCTCTATCTCACAAAACCAAATTTTTTTTGCGACCCTATTGAACACTAATGCTCCAAAAGATGATATCGCCAATGGAAGTTCAATAATCTGTTGAAACCATGTGAAATATAAAACATGGGTGTCTCTCAATGTAGGAGAGGATGCTGGGTATTGTTAGAGGTTTTGAATAATAGGGTTTAGAAAAATAGGAGAGGACATTGGATGTCTATCAAGTTGGAAATGAATGTTAAAAAAATTTTTTGCTAGGTGTGTTAAGATGTTTGTTTAGGTTCATTTAGCAACACACATTTAGAATACATGTAATTGCAAAAAAAGAAGAAGAAGATTTTATTGATTTTACTAGATGAAGGGTATTGTGGGAAAATTAAGGAGGTGTAGATAGCATATTGATTATATGTAAAAGTAAGTTGGAGGTCTATCAAGTTGAGAGGTCTAAATGCCAATTTTGGAGGTATAAATAGAAGATCCCTTTTAATTTTATGTCACTATTGTGATTTATTTAGAATAACGGCAGACAAATTTGAGAGACTGATGTATAGTTAATTACAATATACTATCACAAAACAATTCATAAAAAAATAAAAATAAGTACGTCCGAGGGGTACCCATACCCATATAACTTAATTTTAGATTTTCGTTTTGGATAGAATACTCATATCACTTAATTTCTAAAAAAAAAATGTTTTTTATTTTATTTTTTTAGTTTAAACCAGAACTAATTTTATGATTCTGATAATTTTTTTTTTTAAAAAGTTTATGATTAAATTTTTTTTTTTTTTAAATCTTTTTTGACGCAAACTTCATATTCATCTTCTGGGTATCTATCCCAGATCTTCAATCTTCAATAAGGTTGGCAATCTAGCACTACCCGCAGTACTAACCCATACCTAGTCTTAGTTTTCGCGGATATTTCCCCACCCACCCACCCACCTGCTAAATGGGTTCCCAACTACCAGTCCTCTTCTGTGCCTCAAGCCTCAACCCCATGGATGCTAAAGAATGCAGAAGATGATCGATCTATTGATGTTCAATAGATCTTAGAGAAAAGTGACGCTAGAATGACCTTGATTCAGGTATTCGAATTGTCCGTGGCGGTGGAGGGTCGAGATGTAGCAGAAGATGCGATGATCAGAGAACGACGAAGCAGCGGTGGAGTGTTGGCAGTATGGAAATCGAAGGAGGAAGTGCGGGTAATCCAATTTGAGAATTCAATCACAATATCTGATATTATACCAGATATCAACCAACCTACCATTCAACTTGTATGGATTTTCCCGTCGCTAACATCGAAGCCTAGAGAAATCACCACTAAGATTGTGTCCTACACACAGTAGTAACAACGCGGCCGACGGAGGGCGTCTTGGGATTCTCGAAGGTACTACAACACCGACATTCAGATTGGCGCTTAGTTGACGACGGAGACCTCTGCTATGCCCCAATTTGGTTTCTAGTCATTTGAGCTTCAATCGTCCTCTTTAGATTTCTGGCGATGGGAACTCAGCATGGACTCGGATGTAGTCTTTCGCCAACCCGCCACTGTCGTCGACGATTGAAAGATTGACATCAGATATCTTATTTGACACCACTTGCGGATCTCTCCTCTTGTGTATGCAACCAAGGGAAACATTGGATTTGGGATTTCTCCTATTTTTTCAGTTGTATAGCACGTGCAGACCATTTGATTCATGTAAATATGATTTTACGGAGGTCAACGTTTTTTTGGTGTTCCTCACCAAACGCCCAAACGATTAACCGAAACAAATCCTAACAGAGCGTGTATACATGCGCTGTTAAACACCCCGAGTGAGCACCCACTTGGGTGGGTGGAAGAAGCTCCGCTTTTACACACACACACACACACACACACACACACACACATATAGGGCCCTTCTAGTGAGATATCCCTTTTTTTGGTCTTTTCTAGGGATAGGGCATTAGACCAACTTTTCGATCATATTTTCACATCTCAACTGTTCAATTTTTAGGTCCTAATGTGTAGATCACTTCTGCAAATTTTCAGCAAATTTGATGATCTTTAAGGCATCCAAAACTGCAATTTACCATAATAAACACGAACAGTTCCGGTTCGACAGATTCGGTCCATTCATGTAAATTGCAGTTTTGGATGCCTTAACGAGGACCAAATTAGCTGAACATTTGCAGAAGTGATCTACATAATAGGACCTAAAAAAATGAACGGTTGAGATGCCGAAATATAATCCAAAAGTTTGTCTAATGCCTATCCCTATAAAAGACCAAAAAAAGGAATCCCTTAGTGGAAGAGCCCTATATATATACAGATCCTATCCAGAGCGGAGCTTCGCTTTGAAATTAACTTATGACGTTCGAGTTTTGGGTCACTTTTCGGTCACATATCCACATCTTGACCGTTCAGTTTTTAGGTATTAGTGTATAGATCATCTCTGCAAAGTTTCAACCAAAATGATGATCGTTAAGGCATTGATAACTGTCTTAAAGCTAGTACTGTTGAGGTTGACAGATTCAGTCCGTCCATTTGTTTAAGCGAGTTAGATACCTTAACGATTATCAATTTGGCTGAAAATTTGCAAAGATGATCTATACACTAGTATCTAAAAACTAAACGCTCGAGATGTGGATACGCGACCAAAAAGTGACCCAAAACTCAAACTTCACATGTTAATTTCAAAGCGGAGCTCCGCTCTGGATAAAATCTATATATTAGATCCTATCCAGAGAGGAGCTTCGCTTTGAAATTAACGTGTGAAGTTCGAGTTTTGGGTCACTTTTCGGTCGCATATCTAAATCCCGACCATTCAGTTTTTAGGTACTAGTGTATAGATTATCTCTGCAAATTTTCAGCCAAATTGATGATCGTTAAGGTATCTAACTCGCTTAAACTAATAGACAAACTGAATTTGTTCAACCTGAACTGTACTAGCTTTAAGGCAGTTATCAATGCCTTAGCGGTCATAAAGTTTGGTGAAAATTTATAGAGACAATCTATACACTAGTGACGTTTATAATGTTTAAACCCTATATTTTGCTAAGTTATTTCCTTTATCTTGATCAATTTAACTTAGTTAGTGTTTTACAGGTGAAAATGGGGTCTCAAGGTCCAAAAATGGTTAAGGAATGCACAAGTGGCGCAGAAATGGAAAGAAATGAAGAAATAGAAGTTCTCCCAGTTTGACTAGGAAAAGGAATCCTAGTTGGAGTAGGAATCAGAAGCTGACTTGGATTCAAACTCTTAAGTCGCGGAAATTAGAAGTTCTACTTGGACAAGGAAGCCCAATTCTACTCAGATAAGGAATCCTAGTGTGACAAGGAGTTCCTGTTGGATAAGGATTACTCAAGAAGGTTCCGGAAGAGTGTAGAAGAATCGCAGAAAAGAAGTTTGTATTCAACTAAGAAACCTACTTGCATATGGAGTTCTACTCATACTAGGAGACTTGTGGAAGCTAGGAGAAGTCTATGGAACGTACAAGAAACATCTAGAAGTCTCAAGAAGGTCATATGGCGTGCACATGGAAGAGGAAGCATCAAGAGATTCGAGTTACAAAGCAATGTGGAATTTGGACTTCTTGTTGAGTTTGGATTGAAATTGCCGTGAGATTCTTGAAGGTTCTAGGGAGTTCTTGATGTTTCTACTTCAGAATAGGCGTGGAAGACATGTGAGAGGCATGTGATGCAAAGGAAAACCGAATTGGACTCAACTTGTGCTTCAAAAGTCAAATCCATTACAGATTCGGAAATGTGCCTGTGCAGATCAGTCAACTCCAACGAAGTGTCAAAAATCGGTCAAAGATCAGAAAATTATGCTCTTTATATGGTTGGAAATCTACGGATGTCTAGTTTCCAGATATTTTTACGGTTCGTCAATATCTATTTTCTAGAGAAAGTTATGGCCATTTTAGTGGACTGAGGTCAATCCTGCCGGAAATCTGTTTTGTGAGAAAGAAGTCCTAAATCAACACGAACTAAGAGAAACCAAGTAGAAACTGATTGGGAGGGCCTTGGGACGTCCTCCTATAAATACCTTGTGTATTAGACGTTTCAAGGTTAACACTTTTCTCCACAATTTCTTATTCTCATTTGTTTGCTCTCTAGTTTCAGGTTTTCACAATCTTCAAGGAGCAAAGCCGTGCCATCACCCTCCACCACCGTGATCTTCACTTGTTGCTGTGCTAAGGAGCTGCTTTGGACCTTGGGACGTGATTAAGGGTTGTTCATATGCTCTACCATACATATAACTCACGGTTTTGTGTAATTGTTAGATGGATTTTCTGCTTTGGATTTTCTATGTGTAAACCGAATCTTTTGAGTATGCAAATCTATTTTCGAATGCAATTTTGATGTTCTATTCAATGTTTGATATGTTTATGTGTCCTTTTTCTTGATTAATTGCCGAATGCATGGATTGATGATCTGATTTTGTGCTTCATTACATGGAACGTTCTTGTGGTTGCAAACATAGGAAGACTTGCATGTAATTTGCTAGTAATTAGGTTTATGCTTGGTAACCCTAATTCGAATAAGTAGTAAAGGCTTGCTTTGAGTCGAAATCAGATTATGCATGTGATGATAAGTTTTGACACGCTTGGATTTGCATGTCTATTGATTCTTTCTTGAACTTAATGATTTGAAAACGGGATTTTTCAACACAGTTGCTTTGAGTGTGTGATATCGAACTTTTCAAAATAAAATTATTTGGTGCTTTGCTATTTCCATTTGACTTAAGAAAGAAAGTTAAAAGGGGACAATGGTTGCTTTGATCTTTGTGTTCTTGGTTGATAGCTTTCCATGGTAATTAAAAGAAAGATTAAGGGATGCATGAAACATTGATTCTTGAATCGTTCTTGATAAGTTGTTCTTCGAAAATTCTTCTTTTCCCACCTTTGTATAGAAACGATTGTAATCTTTATTTTCTGGAAATTTTCTGTTTTTAATCTTCAAAAACCCCCCATCTTTATGTTTTCTTGTTTGTGTAAATATATAAAATTAATTTTAGGATTTTTAGATAGCATGTAAACTTAAATAATATGTAAATAATCTAAAAAAATTTTGTGAATAGTGTTTCGTGAATAGTATTTTAGGATTTGTGTAGTTAGAGTTTAATTAGGATTTGTTGTTTGTGTTTGTGTTGTATTTGTATTTCTAATTCGTGTTAGTTTAGAATTTGTTTTCTATTTTGATTTGGTTTTCTAATTTGTATATGATTAGTATTCTTTGTTGTATATGGATTTCTAATTTGACTATGACTTGTAAAATGTATTCTAGTAGGAGTAGGATTTCTAATCTAATTCTAACTTGTATTTGTATTTTCTTGTAAATTTCGACATGTTTATTTATACTTATAATTTTCGTATACTTGTATATTCTTTTGTTTAAATTTATCTCACATGTTAGCACCCTCAATCCCGGCTTGAACGATCCCTGCTTATTCTATACTAACAACTACATTTTTCAGGGTTTAAATTGGCGATTGCTTTTGCACGTATCAACTAGTACTTAAAAACTGAACGGTTGAGATATGGATATGCGACCTAAAATTGACCCAAAACTCAAACATCACATGTTAATTTCAAAGCGGAGCTCCGCTCTGGATAAAATGTATATAATCACGAGCTGTGAGACGAAGGCGATGAAGGTATTGGAGTCTAAGGTGGAGAAGCTTGGGTCTTGGACGAGGATCGAACCTGTACCAAAATTGAATGGAGTCGTTGATGCTCAATGACAGGGTTGCACCAGAGCCTCTAGTCAACCAGCTCCGGCGTCATCGAAGACGTATCTAGATAAGTCATGGAGAGAGACAGTGCAGTAGTCGAGTTTGGTGTCAAGGTCGATTCGGAAATCAAATTCACATAAAATCAAAGACAGAATAAACCCACTTTTCAAAACCCCAAAACCCAAATGCTCTACTTTCGTGGGTGAGATTTTGATTGGTTTTTTGGGTAGTCTCAAATTCGAGCGAAGACTTTCACCGAGTGCTCCAATAGATATTCTTTTAGGGTTAAGTTGGGGTTTAGAGATGAGTGGGCTTTTAAGAACTATAGACGATGAGGGGATTATTGGGTTCTAGCTAGGATTTTGATTGAATTTGATGGAAGAAGGTGTCAGAGCCATTAAGTGGAGTTAGAGATTGAGGATTTACGGTTGATTTGCAGAGAGAGAAGCAAAATTGTGGATGATGATGATGAGAGAGAGAGAGAGAGAGAGAAAGAGTGCGGTGTTTATGGGGACTTCAGGTTCTTGGGAAGGGACTGAGAAGAAAAAGATCGAGAAGACTTTGAGGACATGGCTCGAAGAAAAACCCTTATTTTGTCCAAGTGAGAGTGAGAGAAGAGAGATACAGCTAGTCTTAATTTGTCAAAGAGGCGCGCGCACACACACACATATATATGTATGTATGTATGTATGTGTCTATATATATATATATATATAGGGCCCTTCTGGTGAGGGATTTCTTTTGTTGGTCTTTTCTAGGGATAGGCCATTAGACCAACTTTTCGATCATATTTTCACATCTCAACCGTTCAGTTTTTAGGTCCTAATGTGCAGATCACTTATGCAAATTTTCAGCCAATTTGATGATAGTTAAGGCATCCAAAACTGCAATTTACCATAATAAACATGAACGGCTCCGGTTAGACAGATTCGGTCCGTTCGTGTAAATTGCAGTTTTGGATGCTTTAACGATCACCGATTTGGCTGAAGTGATCTACACATTAGGACCTAAAAAATGAATGGTTGAGATACTGAAATATAATCAAAAAGTTTGTCTGATGCCTATCCCTATAAAAACCAAAAAAAGGGATCCCTTGGTGGAAGGGCCCTATATATATATATATATATATTTTAATACTCAGATGACACATAAATGAAGTTCTGTTGTCGGATTATCTACCTATTAATTTGAGCTGAGGGAGCAAAAAGGGAAAATTACGGTTTATACGGCAATTACAATGTTAGTTTGGTGCACATATGCCATATCGTACTCATTCAGACAACACAAATAAGTAATTTATGTTGTGGGCTTACAATCAACACGCACTCATTTGGGAACGCATTTGAACCTCCCAATTTATCTTCGTTGATCATACAACACAAAACAAAAACTGTTGTATAACATTTTGCAAGCTACACTCATATAACAGATATAACTATTTTGTTGTACAATATGGTACACATTTGGAGCCAAATTTAAGTCCGGTTAGGAGGTAAATTTGCCACTCTTTTTTTTTTCATTCACACAACAAACCATTCTTGTAAGTGTTGTGCAATCACCCTCTACAAAAAATCTTCAAAATTTTTATGGCATTATACAACGTAAGCTTCTTAATCGTGTTGTATGATTGACTTTCCATCATTACACAACATTTTTTTTTCATTGTGTAAAAAGTGTTGTATATTGAGGTTATTGGCCTAGTGCAAATAGGTCTGAATTCTTCTTGAGTCTTTCAATTCGTTCCTGAATGAGATGAAGTGGCATTTTGGGCACATTGGGTGGTTCAGATAATTCGGACATTCATTGATCTGAAATGGAATGAAAAAGAATGAAGTTAGTAAAGAATAAAAGTGACGTGGACCAAGGTACACACATCAAAACGTCACATACATATGTACATACAAAACCAACAAAATTGTTTGGTTAGTTTACAAGTTTGACAATTTCAGAAGTAGCCAACTTCAATACTAAATCTTTGATCAAAGTTTAGACTTGCGGCCCAAAGATTCTAATTTTAATACAAGTCTCCCTCCTTTATCTTTTGGTAACTCTTTTGACACAGAGCCAGGTAGTAGAGAAACATTTTTGGCAGGGCTAGTCCCACATAGTGGTTTAAGCCTGATGCAGCTAAAAGTAAGCGCGCAATTTAACCCTGAAATGTCATCGTTAGTATATAGTAAATAGAGATCGTTCTATTCCGGGATTGAGGGTACACCTGTCATTGTAAAAAAAAATTAATAAAAGTAAAAAGTATTATTTACAAAAATAAAACAGAGAATAGAAATATCTACAAGTAAATACAAAAAGGGGATTTAAAATAATTAAATCAAAACTTAAAATAAATAAAATAAAGAAAACGTAAAAACATATATACAAGAGTGGAACGCAAGGAATAAAGATCAAAACCACAATCATATGCAAGAAATCCAATCACAATTCCTATAGTTGATTTTCTATGTCATGAGAAAGAAGTTGACCATGTGAAACGTTAGAAAGCAAACGATTTCCCATTTTTTACTTTCCTTGAATAATTAATCTAAGTGAAAGCACCTAAATCAATCCTATTGAACATGCAATCATAGTCTAGAAAGCTAGCTAATCAAGAACACATTCAACGCATTAAGAACAAAGAAAGGATGTCAACCAAAGTACACAACCTAGTTATGAATAAGTTCACCTATTTGCAATCCTCCTTAATTGATTTCGACTTTTATCCAAAGCCTTTACTACTTAAATCTAGCTCCAATTACATGCATATATCCTAAGTTGGCCACCAAAGAACACATACATATAAAAGTTTTCTATAATCCAAAATCAACAAAGCAATCTCACATAAGCAACATATAAATCATCATATAGAAATCACAACTTTATTTCAAAACATATAAATAGGCTTTAAACTTTGCCCTTAACGTTTATGTCAACTAGAAATCAAGTTCAAACGAAATCAAAACAAAGAAAACCAAAAAGGTTATAAGGAATAAGATAGAATTACACCATGAAGGATGAATGGTGGAATGCTTGAGACGTTAGTCTTGGATCTTGAAAGCAAGGCTCCAAAGCTTCACGACACAAGGTGGATGATGGCGGCTAGGAGGCTTCATGGCTTCTTCTTCTCTTCTTCTTTTTGCTTGAAGACGTGATAGGAGCATTTTAATGCGACGTTTTAACTGTTATTTCCCTATATTTTCTGCGTTATTTCCTTAATAAAACTCTGTTTAGGAAAGTTTCCATTCTTCGAATGGGAAAGTTCCTAATTGTAGAAAGTTTCCGTTTTGTAGTTTCTATTTTCCATTTTTAGAAAGTTTCCATTTTAGTTTAAGAAAGTTTCCATTTCTTATTTTAGAAAGCTTCTATTTTCAGGTTTTTGGAATAAATAAGCTGAATTGAGTTCATAAATGGAAAGAGAAGCTTCATGAAGATGACATGGCAAGGAGAGAATCAAGGAAGATTTTTTTAAAAAAGGAAAATATATTTTCCTTGGGGATTAAATTTGCCGTTGTAATACTTAAGGAAAAACAAGGTGACAACGTGGGAATTAAAGATGATTGATTGAGGATTTCAAGGAGAGATTTTCTTGGGAGACTTTTATGGAAAGAAATATTGTTGGAGGAATAATTTGGTGTGATTGCCAACGTGAAAATCAGAAATAATCAAGGAGATGACGCCAAGAGAGATTCAAGGGAGATTTTTATGGAAGGAAAATATGTGTGCACCAAGGAAAGCTCAAAACGTGTCTAGGTGCATCCCTAAATTCCCTAAAGGAATGTGTCCGAAATTCATGATGAAGAAAATCAGAATAATTTCAAGGAAATTCGGGCAATTAAATATTAGGGAGGTATTTTAGAGAATTTTGATTGGTGAGAACACATCACAAGGCTTACTTGGCATTCTATGATTGGTTGGACCACATCACAAGGCTTACTTGGCGAATTCCTATTGGTGGAAGCTATGTGGAAATTTCTGATTGCTTTGTGAATCCTAGCCGTGCTCCTATATATACCCTCCTCTCTAGATGTTTTTACACACACCATCACCATCAAACAACAACACCACAACACCTCTTCATTCAGAAAAATTCTCTTCATTCTCTAGTTGCAAAGTTCTGCGTTTTCAAGCAAGGAGAGGAAGAAGAAGAAGGAGCCGTGAAGATATATCCTCCATCATCCACCTTGAAGGCTTGCTTCCAAGATTCAGATCAACATCTAGCTCTCCATCTCATCTCCACTCACGGTGTAATTCGTTCCTTTTCCTTGTAACCTTTTGGCTTCCTTGTTTGATTTCGTATGAACTTTTTCTAGTTAACCTAACGTTTAGGGCAAAGTTTAAGCCCAATTTCTATGTTTAAATAAAGTTTTCAAATTCTATAATTGTGTTCTAAGTTGCTTATGTGAGTTTGTTCGATTAAATTTGCTTTACAGAAAACTTTTATATGTTTATCTTATTTGGGTCGACACTTATAGGATTTGCATGTAATTGGTGCTAGGTTTAAAACATGAATCAACTTTTTGCTTTGTGTAATTGAATCAAAAGTAGTAAAGGTTCTGGACAAGAATCGAATTTAATTGAAGAGGATTGCAATTAGGTGGACTTTTCCATAACTAAGTTGTACACTTGAGTTGATAGCCTTTCTCTATGTGTATGCGTTAAACATGTTATGATTAACTAGCTTTCTAGTGCTTGAATGCATGTTTGATAGGATTGATCTAGGTGCTTTCGTTAGGTTAATTAGCATTGAAAAGTAAAATATGGGAAATCATTTGCTTTCGAATGTTTCACATGATCAACTCCTTTCTCATGACTTGGAAGAACAATTATAGGGTTTGAATCGAATTTGATTACATGGAATTGGTTTTGATTTTTTGTTCCTTGCGTTCCACCCTTGTATATGTTTTTACTTTTTTTATTTTATTTATTTTAATTTTAATTTTAAGAATCCTAATCCCCCCTTATTTGTGTTTATTGTATATTTCTTTTCTTTGTTTTATTTTTGTAAATATACTTTTTACTTTTATTAATTAATTGTTTTTGCAATTACAGGTGTACCCTCAATCCCCGGAATAGAACGATCCCTATTTGCTTATACTACTAACGATATTTTCAGGGTTAAATTATGCGCTTGCTAAAAGCTGCATCAGGTAACGTTGGAAACTTCATTGGTAAGCTTTCCTCCTTTTCGCAGGGTTTCCTGGTTGAAGCAGGAAAACTTCTTTTCTTCATTTCTGTGGCTCATTGTTCTTCATCTTTGCTCCCCTTAATGTTCGCAAGCTCCTCTTTCCATTTATGAGTTCATTTCCACTTTTTAGCTCCGAAGTCCTGAAAATAGAAACTAATAAGAAAAATAGAAACTTTCCTAAAATGAAAAATAAAAACTACCGAAAATGAAAACTTACTAAAAATGATAAATAGAAACTACAAAAATAGAAACTTTCTACAAATAGGAACTTTCCCAATCAAAGAATGGAAACTTTCCTAAACAGGGTTTTAATAAGGAAATAACGCAAGAAATGTAGGGAAAAACAAGTAAAACGTCGCATTAAAATGCTCCTATCAATGATGATTTTAGATAAAATACCCCAATATTCAAATCACTCTTGTCAACTGTCGAAATTGCAATTTATAGCAGCAGCTACATATTTTGTGGACATCATTTCTATAGAATCTGATGTCTAGATTAAAGTTGAAATAGTTTTAACCATAAAAACTGATGTCCAGTAATATAGATACATCAGTTCCAAAATGAAAATCGATGTTACTAAAATATACAGACATCGATTTTTTTTCGAAAATGACATATTACTGAGTACAAGACATCAGTTCCAAAATGAAAATCGATGTTACTAAAATATACAGACATCGATTTTTTGTCAAAAACGACATATTACTGAGTACCAAACATCAGTTCCAAAATGGAAATCGATGTTACTAAAATATACAGACATCGATTTTTTGTCGAAAACGATATATTACTGAGTACCAGACATCAGTTCCAAAATGGAAATAGATGTTACTAAAATATACAGACATCGATTTTTTGTCGAAAACGATATGTTACTGAGTACCAGACATCAGTTCCAAAATGGAAATCGATGATACTAAAATATACAAACATCGATTTTTTGTCGAAAACGATATGTTACTGAGTACCAGACATCAGTTCCAAAATGGGAACCGATGTCTGTAACAGTATCAGTCATCGGTTCTTAAATCAATAACGATAATGTAAAACTCAAACTTGTGTTGTGTAATCTATATTTCTTTAAGCATTAAATACATAAAATGTGGGTTTAACAAAGTAAAAACATGTAGTTTGTTATCATTTAAACCTATTTACATCGATTTATAATTAGGAACCGATGTCTACACAAATACTAGACATCGGCTAAAAACCGATGTCTGCATTTTCCGGATCTTTCTCATCACCCACAAAGACATCGGTCGTGTTTTTGTTTCTCATCGGTTTTTGGCCGATGTCTGGGGCCATAATTCTAGTAGTGAAAGTAAATTTGATTTCAACTTACCTTATGTGTACCTAACCCCAGCAAGAAACAGCGATACTTCATCAGTTTTCCGGTTACGTGCACGTATACCCTCATGCTCTGCTTGTGTACCGGCGGACGCACAAGTGTATGACCAGCTCCCCCGCTCTGCCTGATGCGCACAGGTGTACGACCAGTTCTTCCCCTCCCCCGCTCTGCTCATGTTGAGTTCGCTCAACATGGGTGCATGACCAGTTTTCCGCCACGCCCTGCCTATTTTGATTTAGATCATTGTAGGTGTATGACCAGTTTTTGGGTACAAGTTTTGTAATGCTTTTTAGCTTTGAAAGTTACGCTAAATGCCTTTGGACTAAGCCACCTTTACAAGCAAATATTGAGTTTATTCTCCAGTTATACGTTAGTTTTCTTATGGGATCTTTTCAAAGTAAAGTACTTATTTTGTTACAAGTTTACCTTATAACTTGGTATGTGAAGGCATTCGTGATTTATGAACTTTGAACTTGTCTTTCACTGTAAGTCGTTAATGCATGCCAAAAGTTTAAGAAAGAGAAATGGCTTTAAGAAATAAGATTTATCAAAGTGGTTTTAAATATTAAATTATTTTTGTCCTCTCACTGAGCTTGTCTCACGTTTTCTATGTTTTTTCTCGGGGCTCTTTGGATTTCCGTTTTGCAGGTAGTAGATTTTGCTGAGGTCGGACCGCACCACGTTGAGGCATTCTCCTTATCCACCGTCATCCATCTGACTTGTAGGATTTGTTTCCTTCTACTTTTATATTCTTACTTAATTAGACCATGTAAACTTATGCTCTGATGTAACCATGAATTGACAATTCGATTCCTAAGATGCTTTGTTGGGTTAGAACCCTTGCTTTGGTTGGTGGTGGACGTTTTTGTGAAGGACAGGAGGTCCTATTGGAAGTTATTGGAGATTTATGATATTAGAAGTATATTATTGGATTTTACAGGTTCTTGGGTAGTCCATTTTTAGGGGAGGTTATGTCAAATTTTCGAATAAACCTTTCTCTAACTTGGTCTATATGGATCCACCTCGGATTCCACCTTGGAATCTGGGAGCGGGTCTGATACAATGGCGGAGAATTTGTTAATGGCCCTATGCAGGAGTTTATGTAATCTCATGGAATTCGACATCAGACCTCGAATTCGTATACGCCTCAACATAATGGATTGGCCGAAAGGAAGAATCGACAGTTACTTGAAGTTGTTCGTGCCTCTTTGTTTGGCATGCATGTACCTCGTGAATATTGGGGAGAAGCTATGAAGTCTGCTGCCTACCTCATTAATCATACCCCTTCTCAGTGATTGAATTTCAAAATCCTCAGCAGCAACTTCAGAAACTTCTTTCACTTCCATCGTTACCAAACCTTGAGCCTCGTGTGTTTGGCTGCGTAGTCTATGTTCATATTCCTAAGTGTCAACGCAGCAAGCTTGATCCCCGTGCTCGTGAGTGTATATTTGTTGGTTATGCTGAATTCCAAAAAGGTTATCGTTGTTATAATCCACTTACTGGCACTATACACGTCTCTCTTGATGTTGCGTTTCTTGAATCTGAGCCTTATTATTCAGGGGAAGGTTCGGAGTCTTCCCTTCAGGGGGAGAGAGGTTGTGAAGGAAATTCTCGAGATTTATTTGCATTTGAAGAATTAGAAGCTTTGGAATCGAGATTTGGCGTTAGGAATTCTTCACCTGAAAACAAAATAGAAACTGGAGTAGTAGAAAACGAAAAAGAAAAGGATGCTACAGCCGTGAGGCCCTCAATCCGCCAAAGAGACAAGGAAGCTACCATGGGGTCCTCTACCTACAGAAAAGAAAGTGGAAAAGAAAAAGAGCATGCTGCCTTAGGAAAAGAAAGAGGAGAAGAAAAAGATGAAACTGTCGTGGGGTCCTCCACCTACCAAAGAGACAAGGAAGTTGAAAAAGAGCATGTTGCCGTAGGAAAAGAAAGAGGAGAAGAAAAAATGAAGCTACCGTGGGGTCCTCCACCTGCCAAAGAGATAAGGAAGTTGAAAAAGAGCATGTTGCCATACAAAAAGAAAGAGGAGAAGAAAAAGATGAAGCTTCCGTGGGGTCCTCCACCTACCATAGAGACAAGGAAGTTGCTGTGGGGTCCTCCACCTGCAGAAAAGAAGCTGTCGAAAACAGTAAAGAGGCTACCAGCCAACATCATAATTTGCCAAATGGGATAGATGCAGCCCGTCAAGTCATCAGTGAGCATATGCACCAGGAATTTAGCACGTGTCTTGAAGGTGACAATGATGCTTCAATGTGTCCTCATCTATCAGAGAATCCGCTACACCGTCAACTAGAGAATCCGCTATGAATGTTCATCCTCAAGTACTTTCAATTTCTAATGAATCATCTGGGGTAGATAATATTGAGCCTAGGAAATCACGTAGGGTTACCAAGGGTATTCCTAAGAAACAATATGAACCAGTCATCAAAACCAAAGCTAAGTATCCTATAGCTAATTACATGTCTAACCGTAAGTTGTCAGGGTCACACACACACATATATATATATATATATATATATATATATGTATTTGACGTTGTGAAATATACAAAGAAACAGAGAAATAATACTATTACATTCCATCTTAGTTTTTCTAATAAACTTATTTATAGAATAATATCCCAAAAACTATTTACACATTTTATGGTATGAAACTTAAACAATATATCATTTATTTTATGGCTTTGCTGCTATGCCCATACAAGTTGCTTTAAATTCCAAGTCTTCTCATGATGAAGAAGTTTCTCTAGAATGATTTCCTCATATGCTTGAGGCTCTCTTTGACTTCCTTTCCAATTTTGTTGCACATTTTCTGTCTAAACACTTCTGTCTTTGACTCCTTGGTTATTTGCAACTTATTGTATATAGTTTAGGATATACATGTTCCACAATCAAACTAGAAAATGATAAAGAAATGTATGTGAAGGTATGCATTTAGTTAAAGCTACTGACGTTCAGTAAGGTAGGTAACATTGCAAGCATTTTTCATATAGTAACAAATACACATTGAGTTCTCTTCTTCTATTACAGCAGCCTTCTTCTTTGCCATTGCGATTTACCTATGTATATGATATGTAAATATATGAGTATTGTTAAAAACTAAGATTATTGACCTTTAATAGAATATCTTTATGAATACATACTGACCTTCAGTAGCTTATTTAGTAGCTTACACATGAATTTCGTATGTTATGTATTTATACTATAAGGAAATCATATAATGTAGCCCACATTCTCAAAGCAATGACAGACATAGATGCTAGGAATCAACAACTTTAATGAAATTCTAAAGCTATTGAAACAAATCTCAATAGGCTACTGATCCTCAATAGGCTACTGTCCAAAGGAACTAGGATATTAAGTGCACATATGCTGTGTAAAAATTTGAACTCTTCCATTTCACCTAGGAAAAGAAAGGTACTGACCCTTAATACTAAATTGCAAATATATTGCACTTTTAATGCTACTGACCCTCAACATATGTGGGTTTTACTAAAGCCAAACAAGTAGTCTGTCTGAACCAAGATATTAAGTGCACATATGTTACTGTAAAAAATTTGAACTCTTCCATTTTATCAAGGAAAAGAAGGATATTGACCCTCAATACCCCATTGCACACATTGCACATTTTAATGCTACTGACCCTCAAAACTCAAGTTTTACTCACTCCAAACAGACTGCTGCTAGCTACTCAATCCTCACTAGCTTAACTACAAAAGAAATTTTAATGCTACTAACTCTCAAAACTCAGGTTTTGCTCGAGCCAAAACTCAGGTTTTGCTAACTGCAATTAAAATTTTAATGCTACTGACCTTCAAAACTATTCAATTAAGTCAAACAAGCTACTGGTACTCAATCCTCACTAGCTTTAACTGCAATTGAAATTTAATGCTACTGACTTTCAAAACTATTCAATCAAGCCAAACAAGCTACCGGTACTTAATCCTCACTAGCTTTAACTCTAATTGATACTTCAATGCTACTGACCCTTAAAAGAAGCTACTTGTACTCAATTCTCACTAGATTTAACTGCAATTGAAATTTTAATTCTACTGACCTTCAAAACTATTCAATCAAGCCAAAAGGTTTTACTCAAACCAAGTAGGCTATTGCTACTCACTCTTCACTATGCTTAACTGCAATTGAAATTTTTCACCATTTGTAAATAGTTTCATGCATCTTCTCATCCTAACCCTAACTGTACTGTATCAGAAAGTTAATTAGATCTCAAATCTAGTAACCTAGCCGCATAAATTCGTTATTCTCTTTCTTTGGATTTCTCAGTAACCAAAACAAACTAAACAATCAATTAGTAATCAGAGACTATCTATTGACCCTCAATAACTAGAAATTTCTTTGGCTACTGACCTTCAAGGCCTAGCACCGGTGGAGCCTCGATTTGTTGCTTCGCCCCTGGATCCTCGATCTGTTGCTTCGCCGTTGGTACTTAATCAAGCCAAAGCCAAACAAGCTACTGGTACTTAATCCTCACTAGCTTTAACTCTAATTGAAACTTCAATGCTACTGACCCTTAAAAGAAGCTACTTGTACTCAATTCTCACTAGATTTAACTGCAATTGAAATTTCAATTCTACTGACCTTCAAAACTATTCAATCAAGCCAAAAGGTTTTACTCAAACCGAATAGGCTATTGCTACTCACTCTTCACTATGCTTAACTGCAATTGAAATTTTTCACCATTTGTAAATAGTTTCATGCATCTTCTCATCCTAACCCTAACTGTACTGTATCAGAAAGTTAATTAGATCTCAAATCTAGTAACCTAGCCGCATAAATTCGTTATTCTCTTTCTTTGGATTTCTCAGTAACCAAAACAAACCAAACAATCAATTAGTAATCAGAGACTATCTATTGACCCTCAATAACTAGAAATTTCTTTGGCTACTGACCTTCAAGGCCTAGCACCGGTGGAGCCTCGATTTGTTGCTTCGCCCCTGGATCCTCGATCTGTTGCTTCGCCGTTGGATCCTCGATTCGTTGTTTCGCCGCTGGAGCCTCTATTTGTTGCTTTGCCGCCGGAACCTTGCTTTGTGAAATGGAGGTTTAGATTTTGGGGAGAAATGGATTTGAGAGAGAGAGAGAGAGAGAGAGAGAGAGAGAGAGGAGAGAGAGAGAGAAGAGAGGAGAGAGAGAAGAGAGAGAGAGAGATGTATCGTGAAAAATGAGTGGCAATTTTTGTAATTCCATAGAAATTTAGCTATCCTTTATGTCTTTAATGCAAATGAACCATTACTGTAGATAGCTGTAAATGACCACAAGGACAACATGTTTCTAGCCCCTGCGCAAGGGAAGGAAATTAATATGGCAAATTGCAGTTTTTAAACCTTTGTACTCCACTAAGGCAACTAACTGATACCTGTCAAAAATCACGGGGGGGGGGGGGGGGGGGGGGGGGGGATGTCCGGAGGCTGAATTACAGTTTCGCCCCTACCCAGAGTGGACAACTGGTTTTTACAACATGGTCAAATGGCTGGAATAATTTGACCAAATACGAGTTACCATCATTCACTTACTAGGCCAATTGAAAATATGAACACACACATAGAGGCTTAATTTGTTGTCTTGCAGTATCGTCCTTTATATATTCAACTTACTCTGCTCTTGTTAATTAACCTTCATATTGCACCAAAACAAACTAGGGAAAAACGTTCCTAATCTTCAAACGTTTACACATAGCCGAGAACAAACTGGGAATGCAACTAGTCTAGTGTCAATATATATATGTGTGTGTGTGTGTGTGTGTGTGTGGTGTGTGTGTCAATATATATATTGTGGAATTGAATAGATACTTGCTCTTTTTGCAACAATATTTTCCTTTTTGCCACTTAATCTCCTGAAAATTCCATTACCATGCATGAAATTAGATTGCTGTCTCACTGTTGTAACCACACAATACATACTATCAACGTACAAAAGAAACCACTGGATAATTAATATATGAAACAGAGAAGGCCGGAGAGCTTAGATAATAATTAAAGTTTATGGTCGGACTTCTAAGGTCTCCAGCCCTGGATAAGAACAGCAGTCACCCTTTCTTGTGTCATTTTCTTCTCAACATTATGCAATGACATGCGTGCTGCATTGCTAGTCCCTAGCTAGTCCCTAAGAAATGGTTCAAGGGATCAATGGTTCCCTGCTTCAAGTCATATATTTTTTTTTTGGTCAAACTGGAATATACAATAAAGGCTTTGAGTCATATTGATAGCTGCCTTTGGATGAATGCCAAAAGAAACCACAGGACTAGGAAGGATCAATGGTTCCCTGCTTCAAGTCATATATTTTTTTTATGGTCAAACTAGAATATACAATAAAGGCTTCGAGTCATATTGATAGCTGCCTTTGGATGAATGCCAAAAGAAACCATAGGACTAGGAAGGATCAATGGTTCCCTGCTTCAAGTCATATATATATTTTTTGGTCAAACTGGAATATACAATAAAGGCTTTGAGTCATATTGATAGCTGCATTTGGATGAATGCCAAAAGAAACCACAGGACTAGGAAGTGACAGGAAGATATTTTCATCGCTTTCCCTATTTCCTGGCAATTAAGAGATACCATCAGCATACATGAAATTATTAGAAGGTTGATTTTATACTAATTGCATTATGGATTGAAGTTGCTCTTGTTTTGCACCATTGTAACCACACATATTGTAACCACAGCTGTCTGTGGAAAACAAAAGTCTGTTGTAGGAGAATGGAATTGTGTGTTATCATTGAAAATAGGAGTCCTTCAAATAGAAAGTTACAAGGTACACAAAAAGGTAATAGAATCTGATTACAATTGAATACCTAGAATATATTCCTATTACAACTCTAAACCCTAGTTTGTAGAGGCACACATTATGTCGATATCCTTCAACACTCCCCCTTGTGCCGCTCAAACTTGGTGATGACACTTTGATTGTTGCCTCGTTAAAAACCTTGTCAGGTAACAAAAATCCTATGGGACAAAAATAACCCTGGTCAAAGGACAAAAAGAGCACAACACGTCCTTCACTCTTCGAGATCGAACATGTAGACATCATGTCTCCCCCTAATGTCAATATCTCCCCCTGATTGCTACAGTTATGGGAGTTCGGATAACTTTCTCAATCCGATGCTCTTTACATGTTTCTCGAAGGTGGATTTTGGTAACGACTTAGTAAATAAGTCCGCTACATTATCCTCTAATCGGATTTGGTTCACTTCAATATTTAGAAATGCTTGTTGTCATTTTGATGGAGGGGAGGAGGAGCACGGAAGGTGGCATTTTGCCTTGTGGGATCCGATCCCACACTTCCGTCATCTCTTTTCTCTATAGGGATAGAACAAGCCCATATCAATTGTACCTCTCAAATATCGAAAGATTGTCTTTATACCAATCTAATGGAGTTGCGTTGGCGCGGGGCTATATCTAGCCAACAAGTTCATAATAATTGAGGTGTCCGGTCTTGTATTGTGCTAAGTACAATAATGCGCCTATTGTACATAAGTAAGCACTTCTGCTATTAACACGTCTTCGTCATCATCCCTGGGACGAAACGGATCCCTTTTAGGGCCAAGACTATGGACGACCATGGTGCATCTTTGACTTTATCAAAAATGTCTATTGACACGGTATACAAGTTCTGAATTTAGACAAAACCGTGTTCTCCCAAGGTCATTCCTCTCAAACTCGGATTTCAGGTGTTCAGCGGTTTCCCTTAACTCTCAAGGGGTTCTAATTATGTTTATCAACATAAACCGCGACAATTGCAAATCCGGAACTTGTCATGGAAACGCGTGGGCATAGTTCATCATGTCCCTTCCCAATCAAGTAGTCATTTTAGTGAGCATTTCAACCTCGTTGCAAATGCACTCCGTGGTCTAGAGCCACTTGACTTGGGTAAATAAAGTCCACAAGGACCTTCATTATATTCCGTATCTAGATCCCCATAGAGATACGTAGTGACCACATTTGTAAGCTCCATGTTCAGTTATTTGGAAACTACCAAACTGACAAGGTAGTGGAGTGCAACGACATCCATTAATAGAGAATATGTCTTCTCGTAGTCGATTCCAGGGCATTGTGAGAAACCTTGCGCCATAAGGCGAGATTACCATCTCTTTTTCTCATCAAGCTATCTAACAAAGACCTATTAATGTCAATAGGTTTTATGTTAGAAGGTGTTGGCATCTCAAGCCCGAAATCCTTCCTCTTCGTTAGTGAATCCAATTCAACCTGGATCGCATCTTTCCATTTAGGCCAATTTTCTCTACGTTGGCATTCTTCAACGGAGTAAGATTCGATGTCATTGGTCTCAATAATTCCACGTCCTCATGTACACTAGTGTAGTTTGTAGAGATCTCTATATTCTCAGGAATTGGTTCTAACATTGAGGCGTCCCCCAACGATGTCTCTTGGACATAACCACAATCCAAAATATTCTCATGAGACGGATTTTGAGTATCAATGATCAATGGATCAAGTTGTGCCAAACTCGCTCTCTTCTTAGGGCGAGAATCCATCGAACCTATGGGTCTCCTACTCTCTCTAGCAGAACCCATGGCCTATGACGCCATTATGCCACCTTTGTGGCGTCACCATACCATCATCCATGGTAGTGGTGCAGTACCCATCTTCTCTGGGTGGCACCATGTCTTCTTGTGGGGACATCAATCCTTGCAGGCATGTTTGCAGCAGGTACATGTGATCTCGTCACTTTTAGGGGATCAAGATGAGACATAGTGGGGACAGACCACGACAATTCCTGTCGTTCCTGTTGAACATTGACGTTCTAATCTCCCCCTAACGACGGGAAGACTGTCTCATCAAAGTGAGAAGTCGCAAATCCAGCGAAATAGAGATTGCCTGTCAAGGGTTCTACATAGCGGACTTATAGTTGGAGACTCATGTCCAACAAATATATATATATATATATATATATGCATTCGTTGCAATGACTCATGTTGATGCGCTGTGGCGGCGCAATTGGCACATGAACCACACACTCAAATATGCATAAATACGAGATATTAGACTCGAACCCAGTCACTAGCTGTAACGCAAATAAAAGTTGAGTGGCGGCTATGAGTCGTAGACGAATTAGCATAGCTGCATGCGATATTGCATAACCCAAGCGGAAATATTGGTGCGCATTACCAATGTCCGGGCTACCATCGTAGTCGTTTAATGGTCGCTTTTCCGCGAGACCAATTGGGTGTGTACATGGGAATATGATACTTGATATCAATACCCAATGATATGCAATAGTCATCGAAAATTGTCGATGTAAACTCTCTAGCATTATCAAGTCAAATTGACTGAATGGGATGATCTGGGTAGTGAGCCCGTAGCCAAATGTTATGTGCTAGGAGTATAGTATAAGCAGCATTACGAGTGGATAATGGCACAACACGTGACCAACGTGTTTGCGTATCAACCAACACCATAAAACATCTAAACGGTCCGCAAGTTGGTTGATCAAATCCACAGAATTCCCTTAGATTCTTTGTGAGAATGGAATTATTTCCTCAATCTCATTTGCATAGGATGATCTCAATCCTAAATAACAGGCTTTACAGAATGAAACATGGGCTTTATAATCAACCAATGAAGGTTTTGGTTAAGCCATAATGTCATTAAAGACTTGAGAAGTAGAGAGAGGAGTTTATGGCGTCAATGCTATGTATTTGCCACAGGGAGTAGGCGGCGCCGGCCATGTATGGCCTATCTTTGCACAATCATGGCGCCATGAGGCGCATGTGCAGCTCCTCAAACCAATTCTTGGTTCTTACTTTTCTTCGTTCTGAAAATGGATGTCCGTGTAAAGTCTTAAATACACGGATCATCATGTCAATGCCTATATGTGTCAGAATCCCATAAGTCGTCTCTCATGACATGGTTGGATTCAATAACTCAAATAGTGGTTGCATACAACCCATACAACCCACTAGAGCGACACATAAGTTTCTCTAATACTCGTTCATGTCCGTAGTCATTAGAGGTGATGCAAAGGAACTCTGTCCATTCTCGTAATGTGTTTCCACATAAAAACCATTGGCTCTTATATAATAAAGTTCGAATTAAGGTATGTCCAAGACATTAAGTAAAAGAATTGACACTTTATTAATAGCCAATGATTACATCAAAGTTTCCAAAATCTAATCCAAAATAAAATTAAAGTAAGACACATTATAGTCATCTATCCGTTTGGTAACTCCAATCAAATATGACCAGGAAAGTAGAGAGAGATGTTGGTGGAGCAAGGCTCTCTTAAGTACCAATAATCTCAATGGCTTTCCTAGACATCACATTTTATTGGGTCCGCCACATAAAAAAGAGTTAATACAATAGTCATTTATTGACTAAGGCAAATTGCCATTACAAAAGTTCTTGGAAAAATAAAAGGACTAATCTAATCAAAGTCTGCTGCATCCTTGTGCATTTCATCTTCAGCTTTGAAGTCCTCTATGGTGAGATTGACATCTCCACCATCTTCTTCTTTTTCTGCAAAGTACACTTCTTGCTATCTCAGGTCCCTATATGCCCTGTATCTTGCAGCTAGTTCCTCGCTTGCCTTGCATTGCTTGAACCAATGCTCAATTGATCCACATCTATGACATAATTGTGATTGCCTCCCTTTAATTGAGGTGCACGTTGTGGGCGTTCCCTAGGAGGGTTGGTGCCACCACCACGACCCATGGCGCCACCATTACGGCTAGGGATACCACGACCCCCCTCTACCACGTGTGGCATTACCACCACTTGTATCCACACCAAACTTGTGCTTTCCTTCCTGGTTAGGGCGGTTATATGGGCCCATACTGTGGCGACCCGGAGACCGGATTACCACAGCGCCGCCTCTCCAAGGAACCCTACACCCGCGACACTTGGAGTAAGTGTTTTGGGCCTAGAATTCCTCAAAGAGACAAGGCCTTTAGGTTGGAAAGCAAGAAATCTATAAGCCCGAAATTCTTGGGCTTGTATAGTGGGCTTGGCTCGTAATCACAAGATTACGAACTAGGCGAATAAGAGGAAAGGAAGGTGGTGTTGAGTTGAGTTTTAGAACCTATGTCAATTTTTAGTTCTTAGCCCAAGTTTGCATTAAGTTCATTAAACGGTAATTTATGTGAGTCTTCTAGGTCTAGCCCACTAGGACCTAAACTCAAATGGAGGTTCTAACCCTAGGGTTCCACTTTGGTGGTAAGCAATCACACACATCATCAACCATACATAATGTTACAAAACTTTAGTGAAATCAAGCAAGCCAAAAGAAATAAACTTTAAATAGAATAAGACAAATTGTGTCCTCCAAGGATTATCCTCCGTGCCCAAGCTTCGACAACAACAGCCTGCAAAACAAACTAAAGTAGGGGTTAGGCTCCTACATCCAGTCATTGCCCATGCCCGCCCCCATATCTAAGTTTAAAAACAATGATTTATCGTTTTGAATAAAAGAAGTAGATAAAACCGGTTTGCGCTTCCACGTGATCGTCACCACGTAACTACAATCCCACGGCAATTGATCATCTTTCACACTTCCATCACAACCGTCCATCTAGCCAATCACTTTCCGGAATTCATTAATCACAAGGCTAGAGACAAAGGGGAGATAACAAGGGCATGGTGCACACTGCCCACCACCGGTGGCTCAAGGAGGAACTGACCTCTCCTTACATCCCCATCAATTGCCAACACATCAAACCAATCCACGCAAACCATTTCAAGTTGTAAAAACAGATAATTTCCAAAACATGCAAGAGGCCTCATATAAAACATTGTATATGCAAGAAAAGCATAGATAGAGTTAAAGGCATCCCCTACCTGGAACTCGAGCTTTCTCTTGCAGCACTTGGCCTCAATGCAACCTTGTAGCAACCACCACTTCACAAGATCCTACCAAGATATCAAGCCTAGACCAAATAAGTGACATTAATCACGATAAACTAGGCTAGCTATTCACTCACATAACTCCCGAAGAAAACATTTCCTTAACCTAATTACTAACTAATAACCAGACCACTTGGGTTCCAATAAGGGGTTTGTTGTTAGGAAGAGGGGGTAAGAACACTTTTTAAAAGACATGTTGCTGAAAACCGAAAACAGAGTTTTAAAGGAGCTGTCAAGGGTCACGGAATTGTTCAAAATACTTGAGGTAAATTCTTGAGAAATTTTGAAAGAAGGATGGCTTGACAACCAACTCAGTAAGATTGAAATGGTTATTGAATTTCAAGTGAAACCAAACAAAGAGTAAAGGTTTTAAAGGCTGAAGTAAAACAATGTGCAGATTCTTTCCAGAAATACAAGCTTCTGTCCCCCTATTTCAAAATTGCATAACTAATTCTAGAAAAATCTTTTGGGGTGATTCAAATTCTGGAATGTTCATATATGCGTCTAATATATTTCTCTAGAAGAAACTGACCCAAATTCTCAACGGTTTAGCTCCAGTTTTGAAATGAATGCAACTGGGTCAGATTTTACTGAAAACTGAAAATCTGCAGAAACTGGTTGTTTTGTGTAAAGCTCTTTTGGTACCCAAAATGGCTGGTTAAGTAGACTCTAAGACACCTATAAAGTATCTAAAGCTTCTAAAAGCTTAAAGTCTCAGTCACCCTTCAATACTATAAGGGGAAGGTCTTGTAGCTCACTAACATGATGTTTTGAAGACATGGTGTTTGGACAACAATAACACAAATAAACTCTATGATCAAGCATGATTTGAATGTTCAAAATAACCATGTTCTAGCACAAATCTAACACACTTAAGAGGCATGTCTAATGCTCCTAATGATCTATAGCTCAGGTTACTTTCTAATACTATATGGGCAATTGTTGTAGCTCGATGACATAATGCATTGAAACATGATATTTGGACAATTACAAACAACCAATAACCTTTGAACCAAATACGATTCTAATACTCAAGGTGTAGCCATGACCTAGCAGAATCCCTAGACATTAGAATGTATAACAAATCAAAATTAAGGCAGCAAGATACCAACAACAGCAGTGACAAGTTCATAATCTTCAAGGATTTGTAATAACAACCAAAAATATAGAGTTTTATGGAAAAGATGATACTCACCAAAAACTAATCAAAAAGGTGAGTTTCTCTTGAGGATTTCAATAGGAAAGAGAGCTGAGGGAGCTAATTGGATCGAGTCCAGCCGCAGGCCAAGAAGCTCGCTCAATCTCGAACATGCAAAGTGCAACAGAGACTGCTCAATATGTAGATGGGTTGTTTTGAGCGTATTGAGCCTAAAAATTGAGGAATGAATTAGGAACTTGATAGTTTAAGAATCTTACCAACTGTTGGTATCAGTCTCAAGCAAGGTGTTGGGGATTCGGGTAGAGCAAGAGAGGGAATTCAAGCAGAAATCCGGAACAGGCTTGCTCCGGAACAGCTTCCGCTTCGAGGGGTGTACAGGACTCAAATCGACTCCGATGGAGCTGAAATTTTGAGGCTAAATAGAGGAGACATAGACGAACAACGTTGGTGAAGAAAGTTTTTTGATCGGAGGTCTCTAACTAGGTGTTTTTGGGCTCGTAAACAGACTGATGTGTCCAGGGACGAGAGGAAAGGTGAGGAGAGAAGGGTGAGTGACGATTTATGGCCTGGGTTCTCTCTTTTGAAGGTCTGAGGAGATGTTCTTGGAGGAGTTGCCCTTTTGCATGATGGAAACGTGGAGGGGAAGAGCTGAACGAGGCTCCCTTTCTCTCTGCCCAACTCTGACGTGAACAAGGAAAGAGGAAAAGCTGAGTTTTGCGTGTGAAGGAGAAGGCTCAGTTTTGGGCAGATAAATTTGGGGTAAAAAAAAAGGTGGTAAAAAACCAAAATGATGGGGAAGATAAAAGTAAAATAAGTAAATACAAGAAAACTCAAATTAAAGTGTTGACAATGCCAAATAAGGATCGGGTCTCACAAAACTTATTTTTGGATAGAAAAATGGCAAGACAAGTTTTGTCGGAGTTTTGCTCGAGTTTGAAAAACATAAGGAGTAAATAAATTGTGCTTTTGAAAGTGGTGAGGTGCTTGACGAGTAAGCTTCGGGTAAGGCGAGCAGAAATTTCGCCAATTATTAAGAAAGGTAAAATAAGAAAATCGTAAACGCACGCACAAGTATATTTCAAAAT
Source organism: Rosa lucieae (assembly GCA_024704745.1). Taxonomy (NCBI): domain Eukaryota; kingdom Viridiplantae; phylum Streptophyta; class Magnoliopsida; order Rosales; family Rosaceae; genus Rosa; species Rosa lucieae. The sequence continues at coordinate 21,082,067 of CM045492.1, forward strand.
TATGCAAAGATGTCATTATGAGCTACAACCATGTTGGATCAAGGAAGAGGTTTGGGTCAAAGGTTGACTAACTTATTGGGCTAGGTTCACTAGCATACCCGTCGGTTGGGTGTCCAGAGTAAATTTTGGACTCTAACCTTATGCTATTCTCGGGCCCAAGGCCCAAGTCCAAACTATTTCCAAAAGTATTTAGCCAAACAAAGGTCGCGAAAAATTTTCCCGTCAAAAAGTGACGTTCGGAATTTCACGGGGTCTACACATACGTCCCTCATGTCCCCCATTCTTAGGGTACCGCTCCTTGCGCCTTCCTTTGGATTCATTATAATTCGCCTCATAAACGCTCTTAGTTCCAATGGGCCTTGAATTATAATTCCTCATGAGTATGTTATCATGTTTCTCAGTTATATAAGCTGATAAAACCTCGTGATCCATCCAGCATTGACTTCAGTACGCTATTGCTTTGATACCACAATGGTTGAAATGGGGAAGGTGGAGAGAGTTTTCTCAATTAGCTCTTGCTCTGTGACAGGTTGTCCACAAAATCTCAACATGGACTGTATGCGAAGAGCTTCTAAATTATATTCAGCAACAAACTTGAAATCAGCAAAACGAAGGTTGTTCCATTGAACCTTCAAGTCAGGGAGGAGGGAATCTTGGACATTGCCAAAGCGCTCTTCTAGCGCTACCCATAGCTCTCTTGCATTCTTGATCGACATATACTCCAATTTGAGTGCCTTGTCCATATGACGTCGCATCAAGATAACTGCTTGAGCATGCTTTGTAGGTGTTCGCACGAACACAAGATCTGGGTTAGGTGCCTGGATTATGGGTAGTATTCCCTTTGAAGTGAGATGGTTCTTAACATCGGTTACCCAACTGTGGTAATCCGAGCCTGTTGAGTCAAGCATGGTAAAGTCGAGTCTAGGTTCATTCGACATCCTGAAAATAAGAAGAGAAGATATATTAGTTTCGGAGTTATACTTCCACGAAAACTAAAACAATAAGATTTCCGAGCTATGCTACCAAGAAATCAATTTCCAAGAATCTCTTTTGGATTAGACCAAACAATGATGTTTTAATATGGTCACAATTTGATGCTTACGGACGCTCTTAGTCCAAGCATTGTGAACGCTCTTAGTTCACACGAACACTCTTTGTTCGTTTAATTATGAACACTCTTAGTTCATACGAACACTCTTAGTTTGTTAAGCGTGAATCCCCACAATTCCGCTTTGTTAAATATCAAAATCATTTGGCAACATATATTCCAATATTTGCAGGAAATAAAAGGAATTTAAATACAAGAAAGCAGCAACCTTAATTATAAAAACTTACGTGATTGTTCTTGGCTTGAAGACACGCGCATGTTGATGCAGGCGTGTAGCTAAATTAGGATTGCTGGAATCTGGTGGGAAATTGGCAGTTGGTAGGCTGCTTCTCCCTTCTTTTTTAATTTCCCTTTTTTTTTTCTTTTTCGCAGCCCAGGCCTGCTTCCCCTTCTTTTTTTTCCTTTTTTTTTTTCTTTCTCTCGGCCCAGGCCTGCCTTCTTTTTTTTCTTTCTTCTTTTCTTCTTTTCTTTTCTTCTTTTCTTCTTCTGGTTTTTGACTTGCGTCCACCTTCTTCCACCCTTTTCCTTTTCTTCTCTTCTGGGCCCCCCTTTCTTTCTTTCTTTTTTTTCACTTCTTTTGCAACTGTAGGCACCCTTTTTTTTTTTTTTTTTCTTTTGCTGGCACGTGGGGTGGGAGATTCTTCTCCCCTTTTTTCTTTTCCTTTTCTTCTTCCTTTGAGCGTCTTCTTCTTCTGGCTTCCCTTTTTTTTCTTTGAAAGCAGTGCTTGCTGCGTTGGTGTTGAGGGAACGCAAGCAAGCTGGGCTGGGCAAACTGCTCCTTGCACTACTTTGATTGGGCAGTAGCGTGTGGTACAGGAGCAGGCGCTGTGCAGGGCGGATGTGGCTTGTGTGCTGTGGGCAAGGGTGACATGCAGGTCAGTAGGTGTAGCGAACTGCAGGGGTAGTGAAGGCGGTAGGCGCAGCAGGGGCTACGGTAGTGGACTGCAGGCGGGCTGGTGCGCAGGGAGGCTAGGGTTTTCGGTAGGAGGTTGCTTGCGGTAGTTTTGGTTTTTTTTTTTTTAGGGTTTTTTTTTTCTTTTAGGCTAGGGGTAGAACTCGTGCTGATAACGTGTTGTAGGAGATTTCAATCATTGAAAATAGGAGCCTTTTAAATAGGGAGTTACAAGGCACCCAAAAAAGTAATAGAATCTGAGTACAATTGAATACCTAGAACACATTCTTATTACAACTCTAAACCCTAGTTTGTAGAGACACACATATCCTTCAACAAAGTCGTCTGTAGTTGGAATTCCAACATGGGAGTTGAGTCAAGTCGATCAGTTTCTTTTGGAAGAAAGCAATCAATTTTTTTTTTTTGGAACAAAAAGCAATCAGTTCTGATTAATACAGTTTGGTATCCATCTCTTTGATGAGTACTTCCTGATCACATATTCTAAATCTTCATATCTTATAAATTAGTTTGTTATGCCTTAGATAAAACTCAATATTAAAGAACCCATCAAACTAGCTAGGTAGCCATGCCTGGGGGGTTTTTCGTTTGTACTTCCTAATCAGTTTGTTACTTCTCTTTGGTTGACACCAACCCAACAGAAAAATCTCAAAATGGGAGTTTTGGTTTTGAAACTACTTTTCATATACTCAATTTTTTATGCAATGTTCATTTTTTGTTGTATCTCCTCCATGCAACTGAACCATCCCTTAGCCATGAGACTCGAAGGGAGTGAGAGGGATAGGCTGGCACTACTAGCGATCAAAGCTCAAATACAACACGATCCCAACCAGGTCACAAGCTCATGGAATGAAACCCTTCACTTTTGCCTGTGGCACGGTGTCACCTGCAGTCGACGACATCGCCAAAGGGTGACAAAGCTTCAGCTGGGCTCTCTAGCGTTGGTGGGATCCATATCTCAGCACATAGGAAACCTAAGCTTCTTAAGAGTGCTAAATCTGGAGAACAATAGCTTCAATCATCAAATCCCTCCTCAAATTGGGCATTTGCACAGATTGAAGGTACTGTATCTAAAAAATAACTCACTTAATGGTACTATTCCTCCCAACATATCCAATTGCTTCCAACTCATCTCTCTTGATCTTGCTGGAAACCTTCTGGTGGGTAAAATTCCTCCCCAACTTAGTTCCTTGTCAAAGCTTGGATTTTTTAATTTGCAAGTGAACAATTTATCAGGAGAGATCCCTCCTTTGGGGAACCTTTCGTCTCTCGAGATATTTGGTTCAACTTTTAATTCCTTAGAAGGAAGCATCCCTAATTCTCTATGCCAGTTGAAAAAATTAACAATTCTCTATTTAGGTGAAAATAGTTTGTCTGGTATCATCCCTTCCTGCATTTATAACCTCTCTAGTATAGTTGAATTCGAGGTATCAGGAAACCAAATTGAAGGAAGTATTCCCTCAAACTTGGGCAATGCTTTTCCCAACCTTCAAATCTTTTCCATTTACCAGAATCAATTTACTGGGGCCATCCCTTTGTCAATATCCAATGCAACAAATCTTGTGTGGTTTCAAGGTTCTTCAAACAAACTTACTGGAAAGGTGCCAAATTTACGAAATCTTCATAACCTTATGACATTTGGTGTCAGTGACAATAATCTTGGAAGCAGTAAGCATGGTGACTTGAGTTTTGTCTCAGAATTGATCAACGCCACACGGCTAACTGGGTTGAGCTTGGGCTACAATAATTTCGGAGGGATGTTGCCCACATCAATATCCAATCTCTCAACCAATCTACGAATCCTAGGAATTGGAGAAAACAAACTGCATGGAAGCATCCCAAGTGGATTAGTGAATCTTATCAACTTGGAAGTGCTCTCTCTGGAGGAAAACTTCTTCACAGATAGCATCCCCAATGACATTGGGAAGGTTTCAGGGCTTGAGAAATTGTATCTTAACAACAACCAACTATCAGGGAGAATTCCATCCTCTCTAGGAAACTTGACATTGTTAGCAATGCTCCAATTGCAAGAAAATAATCTAGAGGGTAGCATCCCTTCCAGCCTAGGGAAATACCAGTGGTTACTAGAATTGGGTCTTTCTGGAAACAAGCTGAATGGCACGATACCTCCTCAGGTTATTGGCCTCTCATCTTTATCAACAATTTTGGCATTGCATAGAAACCAATTCACTGGTTCCCTTCCGATGGAGATTGGCAAATTGAAGAATTTAGGTGGACTAGACGTTTCTGACAACTTGTTATCAGGAGAACTTCCCAGTAGCCTTGGCAGTTGCAAGAGTTTAGAAGCCTTATACTTGCAAGGCAACTTCTTCTTGGGACCCATTCCTTCATCTATGAAGGACTTGAGAGGGATTCGATATTTAGACCTTTCTCGAAACAATTTGTCAGGAGATATTCCACAGTTCTTCGAACGCTTTGGAAACTTGGAGAATCTGAACCTATCCTTCAATCAATTTTGGGGAGCAGTACCAACTGAGGGTATTTTCAAGAATGCAAGTGCTATTTCAGTTGCTGGAAACACAAGACTTTGCGGCGGTATTCCTAATCTTCAACTTCCTGTGTGCGAGTCTAAAGGAGAAGGATTGTCTCGTAGAATGAAACTAGTGATCTCTTTAGTTTCTGGGATCACTCTGTTGGGACTGGCTGTGGTGCTCACTCTTTTCGTTCTTCTTCGTAAGAAAAGGAAAGAAACTGAATTAAACACTTCTGGGAACTCTGTTTTGCAAGTTTCATATGCTACTCTTCTTAAAGCTACTGACGGGTTCTCTTCAGCTAATTTGATTGGTGTGGGTGCTTTTGGGTCTGTGTACAAAGGAATTCTTGGTGATGATAGAGTTGCTGTCGCTGTGAAGGTGCTTAACATGTTACACCAGGGAGCGTCTAAGAGTTTCATGGCTGAATGTGCGGCGTTGAGAAATATCAGGCATCGAAATCTGGTCAAGATCTTAACTGCATGTTCAAGTATTGATTTCAGCGGCAATGATTTCAAGGCCCTTGTTTACGAGTTCATGGACAATGGTAGCTTAGAGGAGTGGTTGCATCCATCTACTGGAACTGAAGAGGTAATAGAAGCACCCAAAAGTTTGAATCTTGTTCAAAGGGTCAACATCGCCATTGATGTTTCTAGTGCATTGGATTATCTTCACAACAATTGCGGAACACCGATCGTTCATTGTGATCTCAAGCCAAGTAATGTTCTTTTGGACAGTGACCTTACTGGACATGTTTCTGACTTTGGGCTGTCAAGGTTTCTCCTAAAACCAACCACGAGTGTTTCTGGAAATCAATCAAGCTCTATTGGAATTAGAGGATCGGTTGGTTATGCTGCGCCAGGTAATTTTTCTACTACACTCTTCAGATTTTCTCTTCCCATATTTTACTTTAACATATTTCAAAAACAATGAGAGCTTTTTGATTTATGCACAGATGTGGTGACAAATATTTGTGATATTGTTTGAATTGTAGAGTATGCCATGGGAAGTGAAGTGTCAAAATATGGGGATGTCTATAGCTTTGGCATTCTCTTGTTAGAAATGTTTACAGGGAAGAGACCCACAGATCATATGTTCAGTGACGGCTTGAATCTTCATAATTTTGTGAAGACATCTCTCTCAGAACGTGTTTCAGAGATTTTAGAATCACTAGTTCTCCAAGAAGGCACCACCAATGTGGCTGAAGCTCACAGGCACAGCCAATTGAGTGTGAGAGCACAAAAAACTGAAGAGTTCTTGACTTCAGTACTTGGTTTAGGTATTTCATGTTCTGTTGAATCCCCCACAAACAGAAAGGATATTAGTGATGTTGCTTCTGAATTGCATTCCATTAGGGGTAACCTTCTTGGCTAGAACCTTTTGAATTGTTATAGAACAGTGAAGGGTTTTTAATATGTTGTATGCTTCTTGTATTTTGATATCTTTTGTTTTTCAACCGTCTTTTAAGTCTGGTTGTTACCACTTACCAGTACATCTTGTATTGAGTGTGCAACTTTGTGTTTGAGCCTTTTGAGGCTCTGATCCTTTAATGAGCATTACCGAGTCATTGGGTTGTCGACTTTTTATGGCACAAAAAGTTCCTACTTCATCCTTACTCTGTTT